>LFIW01002504.1:0-600000 GCA_001625285.1 Colletotrichum incanum | reverse complement strand
GGATCGTCTGGTAGTTGCTACAGTTCCTGCCGGTGGGCATGTCGCTCCCCGTCTGGAGATACAATTGCCAATAGCTCGGGTCCATCTGACAGACCAAGAAGTTCAGCTCTGCTCGTAGTCGTCAGTATGTCTGCGATATCAACATGACTTGACGGCCGGGTCACATACGGCGCCCCCAACTACTACTCTGCTTGGTAATAATGGTATCCCCCTCGAGTCCCCACGCATCGGTAGCGGAGCCGTTGCTGAATAGAAGTGTCTTGTACGACGTCGCATCACTCCCGATGCCCAGGTACAGGCTTGAGTTGGCGCTCTGGATGGTCCCAGCGATATTGAAGGACTCGGCTGACGCTTCAGGACCTAGGACCGGGATCGACTTGTCCTCGGGGTACGCCTGGAGGTACAGGTGGTAGACAGGGCTGCTCACGCCTCTGATGTGCTCGGGCTTGGCCAGTACCGTGCCGGTGAGGGAAGCTAGGGCGGTCGAGAGTAGGACGAGGACGCGCATATTGAAACGTTGCGTTAAAGCTAACTGTAATATGTAGAAACCGTACATCAAGTATCCGGATGTCTGGGTTTCTTGGGGATTGCTCGCTGATATAGTAGTTCTTGAGCCATCTCCTATGGTGACAACTTCTCCCTTTTTTGCGGCTCACGACCTTCCGAAAGCTTACATGCCATTTCAATCAATACGCGGCGATCGACCGGCACTATGGCAAATGAATATGGCGGGTAAATCGGTTGACATGGGTGACGTCTTCCACAGTCCTCTCCATCGCGCCAATGTAACGATGCCGACATCAAAGTGCAACATGTCTCTAACGGCCCGCGGCTTACATAGCCGATATGAACACAGCCAAATGGAAGTGAGAAACGGGGAAATCGGCACGAAGATGTCTATCTCATCCTGGACTCGGCCCTTCACAATGTTCAGTGTCCTCGCACGACGTGAAGAAAAACAACGGAAAACGAAAAAAAAACCCCGAAGAGGCGTTGCATGTAGGTGATGTACGACGTATCCGTACCTGATCGGACGCAATACGAAACCACGCAAGGTACAGAACAAAGGTACATGGAGCTAAAAGGCCGCAGAAACTAGGGTTATCCCATGTTCTCACAAACCCCAAAGCTGCTCAAGCTCGGACGCGCAATGCTCGAGTAGAACGGCGTACAGAGCCCGTCAGATGAGAGCCTGCGCCGTCGCCGCCATTGGCTATCCGTTAGCGACGAAAACGAAAATCGATACGCAGTGATACCTGAGAAGTTCTACTGATATAGGACGAGCCGTGCTCCATTTCGCCTTCCCTCCCTCATATGTACGATAACTGTGCTTGTGTCTGCGCGCTGAGGGATGGTCGCGCAAGTTCAGGTTGAGTGAGATGCTTGATGCGAACCACGCAACGCTGGACCAGGGGTGTTGCAGAGGCAGAAAAAGGAATGGTATGTGGGGATTCTAGAACTTCTCCAATTGCTCCCCAAGAACAACCAAGAACATTTACACACAAATTATCACCCCCGGTCGATTCATACTGGTTTTCTGCTATCTTGGTGCAACTAGAAACGCAAAACGCGTGCCCCCAACGATTGGCCACAGCGGGGCAAGGGGTCTCCTTCCACTTCTCCTCCCCCACCAATACCCACTGCGCCACAGGTTGCTGATAGCAGTACCTACATACTCTGTATGTAGAGAAGGCGACCTTTACACCGCTTTTAGTGTCGAACCCCTTCGTCCTCCCCCCGGTGCCACCCCAAGCCCCCCCCGACCCCTAAACAGCCCGCCATCAGGAGATTTGCCATTTTCGAGGCGTGACCTTCTTCCCGACAACACTCGATTCGTTTGCGCGCAGAGGGGGAAATACACAACAATCTCATCTACAGAAAAAGCGCACAGGACCACCAACACTCATTCCTTCTGCGGACGCTCTTTCTCATCTGGTTCTCATCTTTGTTATATATCAATGACCCGGAGCAGGTGATCGACCTTCGTTTTACCTCGTCCCTTCGCTCCTCCACTCTTGGTCAGGACAGATATATTTCCTCCTTTTCTTGAAAAAGTGCCGTCTTTATCTGCCCGCGCACGCCACACGTACACACGCACGCAACGAATACACTCACATACACATCTTCCCCCCCAAAATTGCAACAATGGCCTCATCCGCCGCCTCGACCGTGACGAAGCCGTCCAAGCGCAAGTCCGCCGCGGCGCCCGCTTCCGATGGCGTCGCCGCCGGTAAGCTGACGACCGATGCGCCGTCCGCCGAGAAGGACTTCTTCTGGACCTACACCGAGGAACCGCACCGAACCCGCCGCCTGGCCATCATCAAGGCTCACCCCGAGGTATGTCTTCTCACAACGCCCCCTCCCCCCTTTCGAGGCCAATGGCTCGCTGTAGCATCCACATACAACTAACAATCCGCCCTTCAACAGGTCACCAAGCTCTGCGGGCCGGAGCCCCTGACAAAATACGTCGTCGCCGGCGTTGTCGCGATGCAGATCTTCTGGGCCTGGTACCTCAGCGAGACGCCCTTCTTCTCCTGGAAGTTCTGGCTCGCCGCCTACGTCTTCGGCGCCACGGCCAACCAGAACCTCTTCCTCGCCATCCACGAAATCTCCCACAACCTCGCCTTCCGCTCTCCGCTCGCCAACCGCCTTTTTGCCATTTTCGCCAACCTCCCCATCGGTGCCCCCTACAGCGCTTCCTTCCGCCCCTACCACCTTACCCACCACAAGTCTCTGGGAGTCGACGGTCTCGACACCGACCTCCCCACCGCCATCGAGGTTGTCTTCTTCGACTCCATCCTCGGGAAGGCGTTCTTCTGCACCTTCCAGATCTTCTTCTACGCCATCCGCCCGACCCTCGTCTACAGCGTCACTTTCACTTGGGTCCACTACCTCAACATCGCCGTCCAGCTCGCCTTCGACTACGCCCTCTATACCGCCTTCGGCGGCAACGCCATCCTCTACCTCCTCCTTTCCTCCTTCCTCGCCGGCTCCCTCCACCCGCTCGCTGGCCACTTCATCGCTGAGCACTACGTCTACGAGACCGTCCCCGCCGCCGCCCGCGATGCCGCCAACAACATCCCCGTCCCCGAGACCTTCTCCTACTACGGCCCCCTCAACTTCCTCACTTACAACGTCGGCTTGCACAACGAGCACCACGACTTCCCTGCCGTCCCCTGGACTCGGCTGCCCAAGCTGCGCGAGATCGCCAAGGAGTTCTACGAGGACCTGCCCCGCCACGAGAGCTGGACCTATGCCATCTGGCGCTTCATCCTCGACGAGAACGTCGGCATCACCTCCCGCGTCAAGAGGAAGCAGGGCGGCCGCATTGTCGGCGGCGCAAAGTGGACGCGCGAGGAGATTGAGGCTTGAAGATGGGAGAGGTTTTGGCTTTGATTTTTTTTTCTCTTTCCGTTTTGCAAGACAAAAGTTTGAGGGTAGAGAAAAAATAGTAGCATCAGCATGAAAAAAAGTGCCATTTTCTTTTGGTTTCATGAATGGGTGTTGATGACATACCCGGTCGATATGAAATATGTCAACATGGAAACTTTGTAATTATTATTGGGAACACGATACATAGACATTGGGAGGCGCGCCCATTTCAGGGTCTTGCTAGATACCCGGCCGCTGCAATGATGAGCAAACGGACCTTTGAAGAACGCGGACATCGAGTTGTGTGAGACTTGCTGCTGTTGTATTTAGTTGCCAAACGAACCGCTAGTGCGATGCATCTGAGGCAGCGCAGTGCAAAAGAGCACAGGTATCGTTCCTCGCGTATCTCTTCTGGCAGGAAAGAGAAACTCCGTTAGTTTGCAATGTCAAAAGAATACGTGGTAGATGGAGAGTTGAGGGCCGTTTGCAAGTACTTGATTGAAGCTCCTCACCCACAACACGTCCTTATTCATCAATCTCTGAAATTCCTTGAATCATGTCTCGGTTGCTCCGCCAGTCTTCTTGAGCAAAAGCCTGAAAGACCAAGAAAAGGGTAAGTAAACATGTATCAAGTTCACATGCAAAAGTTAGGGCAACATTATGAGATCAGCTTCTGAAATCAACTACTTCGCGTCCAGGACGCCGGGCCGTTACGACAAAGAGAATCCGTATGGTTACATGTGTGATTGTGACTCCATTCCATGTCAAATCGAGGCTGTTGTTGATGGATGCTCTCCATCCGCCATAAAACCTATCGTCAAAACATCCGCTCGCCGTGCCGTCCTCCTTTGGCTTACAAAAGTGATGGTAGCAACACCAAATCACATCTGTGCCAGACAGCTCTTCTTCATAAATCCTCCAATAGAAAGTTCATAGAAAGGGGAATTGTCGGGGAATACCAAGATCAAAAGAAGAAGTAGGCAAGCAAGAAACTGAGGAGGCACAGAATGGCAACCACTTGCACCGAAACTCCGTCAACTCCCTGCCTTACCGCCGCAGCAGCTTCTTGGGTGCTGGGAAGCTTCTCGCTCTCCGTCTTGACGCGTTGGCGCAGACCGCTGGTGTCCTGCAGGCTGGCGATCTTGGCCTCGGCCTGGGAAAGCTTCTGCTTCAACTCGTCGTAGGTGGCCTGGGCTGTGTTGGCGACAACGTGACTCGCGGCGCTGACTGTTGACTGTGCCTTCTCGGAAACGGTGTCATCCTTTACATCGGAAGTCGAGGGACGGGCAGCCGAAGCACTGGGGCTACCAGAGCCATCGGCTTCTTGGCCGGGGGACGAGTAGACGTTTGAGACATCGGGAGTGTGGTCCTGTGATTTGTCAGTATGTGTATGCGACATTGACCGGAGGGTCGGAATGGGACGTACGCCGTTAACGACAGAGTGACGGTTCGGGGTAGAGGCAACAGCAGAGGCATCGGACGCGTTGGGCGACTGGTCCTCGGCGGCAAGCCAGTTGACGCGGATCTTCCTCTCAATAACGGAAGACTTGTCGGTCTGGTCAAGCTGTTTGCCGGGTTTGATTAGCCTATGCGCCACATTTTCGGACCTTGTTATGGGGTCTGATCTCACAATGTTGGCAATACTCGCGAACTCCTTGTCGGCAGTGATGGGGACGGACTGAACGAGGAACTTGTCGCGGCACTTGGTGTCGAGAGGCGGCTCCTGCTTCATGGCCTGGAGAAGGACTTGTAGCGGTCAGTTGCATGTGACCACCTGGCAATTGCGAGCTGCGTACCGGTAACCTCCACATCTTGTCCAGGCTCGACACGACCCGAGTTGGGGCGAACGCAGTACCTGGAGATGTCGTCAGTCGCTTACGAGGGGCTGCACGGGGTGCAGGGGATCGTACTGCTTCGGGGCGGTGGTTTTGACCTGGTCGCATGTCTCGTGAGCGGAGAGTGATGTGACAACCGAGGAATTGGGCAGTGACGTACCTTGAAGGCAATAGGGGATTGGTTCGGGTTCTTGATCCGGAGAATCTGAGCGACTTCGACGGTAAAGGGCCCTGAAAGAGGACGGATTGTGAGTACGAGGCGGCGACGTCGATCGCGCATAGAACGAACTTACGTCGGAAGCTCAGCTCGGAGGGCTCGATGTCGACAGACATGGTGAGAGTTCTGGGGGGCTTGGGAGGGTGATGCAAGAGCTTAGGGTACAGGTTAGGAGACTGGAAGATCTCGGCGCATTCAACGCAGGCCTCGGCCTAAGTAGCGAGGAAAAGAGAATTTGCGAGAGGGAAAGGTGAGGGGAGAAAAGTGTCGAAGGACTGTTGCGCGCGGGGCGATATTAGAAAAAGGCGCTGGGTTGTAAGGTAGTTAAGGCAAGGTCAAGGTTTCTGAAAGTGTTCGAATGGAAGGAAGGAAGCAAGGCAGGGTTAAAGCAGGTGTTTCGCACGCAAGAGCCCACGACGTAATACACACCACCGTAACCAACGGTAGCAAAGACCCGGGCTGGACTCGATTGGGATAGGGAGGATGCGCACACAGTCCGCCTCTGAGCAATCCTGTCCAGGAGTCCAGGCCAGGTTTCATTAAAGTACACTCTAGCCCCTAGCGGGCGGTCAATCGGAGTTGCGCGCTGGGGCCCTCCACTAGCAAGCTGCTCAGGGGACAGGGGGGGTTAATCCGGCTCCGCGCGTGTTTGTCCACTGAATGGAAATTCAAGGGACCACTTCCTCGTAGCCTCCGAGGTGAAAAGGTAGTTTACACGAGATGGCTGCTGGCTGCCGAGAAATACGTGGACGAATGACTACTTACAGGTGCTTCTTTCCTTCGTTATTGGAGCACTGAAGCCTGGATCAGCTGGAAAATGGAGAAACAGAGACTGCCGAAAGGAATGCGAAAATGTCAATACCTAGAGCAGAGAGCGAGCGTATTAGTCAGGAATGGAAGGCAAGGTACAACGAGATGAGAGGCCCATTGTCCGTGTTTTCGGTCCCTCCCGCGCGCTCCAGCCACTGTAAGGAAAGAGCCCCTCTATCCACAGCTCGGAGAAGGCACCTGCAGATGACGTCTCGCAAACGGAAACAACGACTCAGATTAGTGCTTCCCTTACCTTCTGCATATTTGGCAACAGCAAACCAACGCTTATTCACAACGCATCCGAATCCGATTGAACACATCAGAGATAGCTGCCCCCATACATATTCTCCTCTGAACGCGCGCCATTCGTGCTCCCGAGCTTCCCTAAACTGCACTTCTCATCGACGTCGCCTCAACAGCCACCAACAACCCCGCCACTCAAGATGACCCAGTCCGATCTCGACCAGCTGCTCGACATGGGCTTTGAGAAGGCCCGGGCTGAGCTGGCGGTCAAGAAGACAGGCAACTGTTAGTCTCATCTCGTGTCACTGAATCCTGTTCCGAGAACAGCCTCATTGATAACCCTACAGTGAACGGAGCTCTTGAGTGGCTCGAGGCGAACCAGGATAAGCCTCTCGATGAGCTCACTGCCGCCGCCAGCACCGCTGCCAAGGACGACGATGACGATGCAGGCGAGGTCCAGGCCAACATCGATGCTCTCGAGAGCGGTGCCACCGCAAAGTCACTTGTTTGTAACGAGTGCGGTAAGCGCTTCAGGTCGCAGGATACTGCCTCCTACCATGCGACCAAGACGTAAGTTCTCCCGTCTCACTCTTGCCGTTCTCGCCCTTTGTGTGCTCTCTCGGAATCGGTTCAACATTCGTTGCAGCCCTTAACGACCGCAGTGTTATGCACTTCGTTCACTATAAGATTCAAGCACTGACACACAACAGGGATCATACCGACTTCTCGGAGTCAACGGAGGAGATTGCCCCCTTGACAGACGAGCAGAAGAAGGCTAAGCTAGCTGAGCTGCGCGAGCAGCTTAAGGAGAAGAAGGCGAAGCAGGCCGTCTTAGATAAGGAGGAGGCCAAACGTAACGAGAAAATTCGCATGAAGGCGACTAAGGAAACCCAGGAAGCCAAGGAGGAATTGCAGCGTAAGGAGCAGATCAAGGAGGCCGCCAAGAAGCGCCAGGAGAAGCAGGACGACCTGGAGGCGAAGCGCCGCATCAAGGCCAAGATCGAGGCCGACAAGGAGGAGCGTCGCCGTAAGGCGGAGGAAGCCAAGGCCGCAAGAGAAGGCAGAGCTCCCGAGCCCGGTCCCGTCACGGCACCCTCCATCCCAAAGGCCACCGCGAACCATAACGAGGCTCGCTTGAGGCTGCAAACATCGGGCGGTAACATTTTGAAGACCCTTCCCGCCGAGACCACCCTATTTGAGGTGGCCCAGATGCTCCAGTCCGAGAACGGCTTGGACGTCACGAGCTTCTCAACCACATTCCCCAGGAAGACGTTCGAGGGCCATATGGATCTGAGCAAGACCCTGAAGGAGGCTGGCCTTACCCCTAGCGCCGTTCTCATCGTCAAATGAGTGTGTCGTTCGGAGAAAACGACCAGGAAGTAAATGGCTGCATGGACTGGCGTTGGGGACGTAGAAATCAGGGGAAAAGACGCGATAGCGCGCCATGAGAATTAAGAGTCGACATGAGCTACAAGTTTAGCCATACAGATTTACATACATAGCACCGTCAACCATCATGGATCCAAGTCCGATCAATCCCTTCATGACGAGGTAACGGACATACACATAATGGCTCCCGGGAGATTAAGGAAGTCACCGACAGGCATTGATTGGGCCTTGTTCAGCTGTAGTAGTCAAAATGGCCATTGGATCGACACTCAACGCGACTCCCTTGGCCCGGGTTATACCCTAAGTCGAAGCGTAAGGGGGAGATGGCCCTATATGGCCACAGACAAGGCGGGAAAGATTGATGAGTACCTGAGATCAAGCGTCAGATCCACGTGAATCATGTCATGCTTATGCGTGATGCTACCCCTCACCCTAGGAGAACCACCATGTGCTGGTTTGAACGGACGCTACCTCAATGACGTAGTAGGGTTTCGTCAAGCCCTGATGTCGAAGATGTTACAAGGACAAGAACCAAAAGTGATCACGAGTCACAAGAGGCACGGCACCGAGGGTTGAATCATAAGCCATTCCTGCTCAAGCTAAGCTGGTGTATCATGTCGACGTACGCGACTCACTCCGTCAAGAGGCGCCGCGCGTGTGTCCCGGTATGTTCAAAGCATGCCAAATTCCACTTTCATTTTTTGAGGATGTCCAGTGAACTCCGCGTAGAGAGCGTCTTCACATTATCGTATGAGAGCTACTCTGTCCAGGCAGCAGGATATCGTGCCTCCACCCAATCCTTTATGATCGCGCGAATCGTAGAACCCCCGGATCCATGCAGTTGAAGTTACAAAGGGAAGGAAATCGTCGAGGAAATCGCTTAGTCGAAGAGACCGAATCCCATGTCGTCGTCGGACTCCTCCTTGTCTGTGGCTGGGTGTCAGTATACACGGCGGACCTAGTTGGGGACGGAATCGAAACGTACCCTCCTCCTTCGGTGCCTCCTCAGCGGCAGCCTCAGCGGCACCACCAGCAGCAGCAGCACCGCCGGCAGCGGGGGCAGCAGCGCCACCACCGGAGCCGACGTTGGAGAGCAGGTCCTTGACGTCCTTGCCCTCAAGAGCCTGTGTTTCCTCAAATCAGCCTTCCAAGTTCTTCGTCGGATCGGTGAGAGAATGCGTTATCGCGTCGTACCTTGGCGAACAGAGAGGTCCAGATGGGCTCAACGTCCTCGATCTTGGCAGCCTTGATCAGGGTCTGGAGCTTGTCGGCCTAAACAACACCATCATCGTTAGTATTCGTTCGAGTCGGGATATTTTGTCTTGTATCATTTTCGTGGCGGGGTTTGTGTGTTCTCGGAGCGACGCACAGTGATCTCGACACCATCATCGGCGAGGATGAGGGCCGCGTAGGAAGAAGCGAGCTCGGCGGTCGACATTGTGACTGATTTGGGGGGGCGTTTGCGACTGGAGGTTGACTTCGCGGATGGTGAGTGTGATTGTCGAAGGAGCAGTCAATATGGTATCGCGAATTCATTCCACGGTCGAAATTTGGCAGGGCTTTCAAGACCTAATTTTGCAGTCGGCGGTTTTTCGGTTAAAGTAAGTGCCTTTCCGACGGGCCCATTCTGCAGTGCCTGTGATTGGGCGAGAGCCCGAGCCAATGGGATCGCGGATCGACGGCCTGGCTTGCTGGGCTTGCCTGGCCCCCGCTGCCGTCGGCGTCTCTTGGACCATGACCCACATTGATACCTCGATTTGACTTTCCAGTGTCCAGGCGTGGCAGCACCAGGCCAGTCACCCCCACCTTTGTCTACTGTACTTGTCACAAGCACCACTGTATGCTGCAGTTGACGTGCACCCTTCCATCGGATTCCGGACCAGCTGTGCTACCTTACGACCGCGCGCATCATCCGCATTTACACCACTCACCTTACATACTCTTCCAAACATACATACTTGCGGATGCCACGGCAGACCAGGCATCTTACCAATCCAATTCTGCCTTACCCAAACGCCCCCAGTGCAGCGGGAACACGACCAGCAATCGTACTGACCTTGGATTCCTAGCCCCGCTATCGTGCTTCGTTGAATGTTGGAGCATTGGCAGACCTACAAGGGTACTGACATTCAGCGCAAGAGGTGCATGCCTTGGCCGTCCATGATCGCGAACAGTCGGCAGCTACCCTTATTCCAACTTTACAACCCTCCCAGCAACCAACGCCCGTCGTAAATTACGTCAGGCAAGATGGATACCCCTACATGCCCCCCGCCGCGGGACGACCGCGAGAAGGAGATTCTGGAGAAGCTGGTTGCGATCCGGGACAGACTGCAGTTGCTGAAGCAGGATCGCACGACGTACATTCGCAGTCAGGATGTCCTCCCGCTGTACGACGAGACCATCGAGCAGGTTCGCCTGCTCAACGAGTGTCGGTCGTCTGACCGAAGGGAGGAGAACAGAGGTATTGCGCTATCGCCGCGACTGTGCGGGGTCAACGGCTAACCCGCACTACAGTGGACAGAGTATTGGAGAGCTGTTTCCAGCTCTTGTCGCTATTCTTCATGACAATCGGTCGAAACAACGAAGCTCCGGCCGCCTATGCCTTGACTTCCACCATCAGAAGACTGCTGGACCACCTTACCGAAGTCGACCTGTACTCGGCCAAAGACCTAGAGAGCTTGTCGCACACCCTGACGAAGCTGGCGCATAATGTCAAGTCCACCGAAAACGAATACTCGCCATACATCATTACTCTATTGTCAAACAGACTAGAGCTCTGTGAAAAGTCGTTGGCCAATCTTAAAAAGCGCCTGGAACGTCTCGAGGATCCCCTCCCGAAGACGTACGAGAAGCTGATCTCTATCCTGAGGTCTATGTCTCTGGCAAACACGCGATCCAAGGTAAGATTTGGCGTTAGGAGCATATAATACAATGTCTGACGGCGCGCAGTTCTCGTCATCAGAGGTCCAGAAGCTGCAAGCCCAATTACGAGAGATCGACGAACAAAGCAAGGAGGGCAAGTTCGTGGCTGCGGATGGCGGCGTCCCCGCTGGAAGCGAAGAGATGGCTGCACTACTGGAGAAATGCCTTGAATGGTCCGATGTCGTGCTTGAGAGGTATGACTCCAACTATTCGCTAAGAAGTACATTGCTCACTTTGCCCCTAGAAAAGGAGTGATCCCTGAGCCGTTCCGGCCGACATATGACGTTCTATTCCGCATTCGCAATGAGCTTGAGAAGCTCTCGATTACCCAAGCATGGTCCCTACGTGAGGCAGACCTCTTTGACTTCCAGAGGCAGCTGGACAAGATCGATGAGAGCAGAATCAATGGCAACTGGCTGGACGACGACGGCAAACCCGCCGAGCTCTATGTCCAGCGTGTAAGTGACCCTGTTGGTCCGTGTCCGTTCTCAGCTGACCTTGTTGGCAGACTCTTCTTTATCTTATTAGAAGAAGCTACGCCTACATTTACTCGCTCATGATCTCTTCGGAACCAGTTTCTGAGGCCTTGTTACCGATTTACAATCAGCTGCAAACGCTCAAGCGATGCTTGATCGAGGTCAAAAACAGTGGTGGTGTCCAGTCTGTTAGGGAGCTGTACCCTTACAGCATGAAGGTATGCTACTACAGCCTAGAACTTAGCCAGGAGACGAAACTAACACGTGCTGCAGCTTCACTCGATCGACAACATGCGTCAAGACGGAAAGTTCATGATCAACAACGACATTCCGGAAGGGCAGGGTAGTGTCAGCGAGCTTCTTGCAGAGTGTTTCGAGCTCAACTACGAACTCAGGGTTGCCGCTGAAGAGCAGGCTGAGGTTTAATGATGGGCGGTAACTTTGATTTTGGGGCGTAAGCGGACCAGCGATTGTATCATGTCGATCTTGGGTTCTCTTACTGGCCACTGGGACTGTCAGGACCGCGGTCTAATGGGAAAGGTTAAACGGGACGAGGCAGACTCAAGTGTATTCAAGCATGGACCAATGACATGATTTCTCGACCCTTGGGGAGCGTGAGCTCGAGCTTCTGCGAGATATCGGATGGCACCTCAGACGACAGTAGTGCAATGTGCCCTGACGTCCCATCTCGACTCGGGGGTTCCTGAAGATACATCGGGACTTCACATGCGCTAGTACGAGTACATCACATCACCTTATGGTGTGGCCATGGCCAGACTCACAGGCCACATTTGGACTCTGTCGGGATTCTAAACGCCCCTCTCCACATAGACGCCGCTTTCCAGCATCTCCATGAATTCCTTATTGGCCTCGGCCACATACACGATGATGCTGATGCGAATTTCGAGGCTTAAAGGCTCGTCGTTGTCCGGAAGCCCGTACTAGAGGCGGCCACCCGTCTTCCTGACGCCATAATTTCGAAGCGGCTCTACGCTTTCCAGATATGCGCGAATGGTGAAAGTAAGCGTCCGGCTGGATTGTATGGAGCAAAGGTAAGCCATACGGACGAACTGCGAAGCGCTTTGCGAGAGAACCGGGCTTATCGGGTATGATTACGAGCCATTCTGGCTAGTTGGAGACGACGGCTGTGCTGCAGCCTGCAGAGGGTGGTCGGGCCAAGACTGTTGAACGCAGAGCGAATGTTCCTTTTTTTTCTTCTTTTTTTTCCCCCTTGCTGCAAACCTTTTGCTCGGGGATTTCAACACTTTATTCACCTGACTCTTCGCTCAACTTATAAGGCAGATGCCCCCTTGCCTCTCGAGGAAATCATTAGCCACGAACCCATCATATGAGAACAATGAGAGACTAGCTATGTTCATCTCGTTTACCCCCGTAGCTGGGCATGGAGCTCTCTTTCCTACTTCAGGCTAGCAGAGCTGTCGAAGAAGCCCTTCTCCTGGCTGCGTCTCGAGTTATTTAGTCACCGAACGTTCCGCTTCACGAGGACGTGCACCGTTACCCCGCAAGACAAGTTGACCTAAAAGGACATTGAGACATCAAGAGTGAGGACAAGTGATGAAGGAATCAGGGAAAATGAAACACTGAGAATCCAGGCCATCGGCTCTTCCACCCCCAATCTGCAGGAGTCGACAAGGACAAGGCAGGCTGGGGGTTTAAGTCGCAGCACGGCGACGAACATAACCCCTGTCCGCGTCCGCCTGGGAGGATATGGGCCCGTCTTACTGTTCAGGGACGTTCATGGGTCCCAAGGGTGTTCAAGACTTGGTGGAGGAGGACATCAAGTCAAGATGATTGCCCATCCACAGGAGTTAAGGTAAAGACCGTGAATATTGTGTCGGAGAGGGTGGGAGGCACAAGATGCCTGTTCACAACTCTAGAATCGATCTCTGGCACTTTCGGGAGTGTGAGAAGACGCAAAACAAGTTGACAGCCAGCCCCGTGTTGTGAGTCACCCAATCCCATATCCCCGGTACCATCGGCCCCGAAAAAGCTGAGAGGCTCCAGAGCTGAGCTTCCGTCAGGCCCCCCAGAGCCCCAACCCAGCCCAACACTGCGGAAACCCACGGCGGGGCCAGCTGGCTACAGTCGGCTCACGCAGCGTTCGCGCACCTTCGCGCATTCGAACTCAACCCCGAAGCTCCTCCTGCTCCAGGGGCCCCTCTGAACAAACAGGACCCTGTCTGGCGCTCTATGTCATCACACAACGCCCCTGGGGGGGGGGGGTTCATGGTTCACCCAAGGGGCCTGCGCCGGTCATCGGACCAGCCGAGCCCTTTCCAAGAAGCCGTCTTGTGATGCGTCCCGCTCCACCGAGGCATCGATCCATGTCAGGCCAGAACGGAGCGATACCAAGCTCTGCCAGTAGTGTGTATGTATCCGGAGTGGTCAACGGTTAAGCGGTCTCACACAGCTCCGAGGAAGAGCGAAGCGGCGACGGCGGCGTCGAGGCTCCATCGGTGCCCGTATCTAGTGACCTTTAGTATCAGTCATAGAATCACTCATCAAATTGCGCGAGACATTTTTCATGATATAAAAGGGAATCGGGGGGCTTGAAGGAACAAAAAGCTGCCCGCGACCTTGCTTCTACTGCCTATCTACCAATCTCAGGATTATCCCTTGCATCGTTCATCTACCATTGACATATCATCTCACCGACTGAGGTCTCACAACCAGATACCACACGTCTGAACCCCAGGTTCACCCAGTCTTAGCTCACATACAACCTACCTTTTCGATATCAACCCACAAAATAACACTCGAAAGCCCTTCACAAACATCTTACAACCCCCTCACCAAACACAATTGACAATAAGAAGCAAATGACAATCAAGCCAATGTCCACCACAGAAGAATCCGCGCACAAACGCAACGCCTCGGCCACCAGCGCCGTCCAAACCACCCCTCCCCCCGCGAAGCGCCCCTCCGTCCCCAGCTCCTCCGTCACAGCCCTCCCCCCCGCGCGCCGCGAGTTCCCGCACGCCGTCGCCCTCGTCCTCTACCGCGACGGCGGCGACGACGTCTCCTCGACAACAAGCGTACTGGGCGCCTACGCCGGCCTCGCGGACGCCAACGCCGAGGCGCGCAGGCTAGCACAGGACCAAGGCGTCAAGGTCGGCGACGAGGGTGCGGCGAACGACATCAACCCCGTGAGGTGGGACGCCCCCGATGGCGCGTCGTGCTGGGTCGAGATGCACGCCGTCAAGCCCAAGAGCTTCCTGCCAAAGACCGCGTCCGGCGGGTCCTCGCCAGCGGAGCAGCAGCAGCCGAAGAAGCTATATGATGCCGACGAGGGGGAGGACCCGGATCTTGATGACGACGACCAGGACGAGGGCGGGCACTACGACTAATGGGTGGTTGATGTCGTGCTGTGACGGACGGAAGAGGGTGTTTTCTTTCGATTGGCGTCTGGGAAGTAAACCCCGTTCTGTGCTGCGGGTTTGGTTGGCGCAAGGGGTGGACCGACGAATGAGTCGATGAACGGAAGGGAGAGCTCATGACTTGGCTTATGGGCTCGAGATACGTGGCTTTGCTTAATGACTTTCACAGGGCGTTGCCCCGATAAACTGTGTATATTTTATATGCGATGGATGGCGTTTATAGATATTGGAAGTCCCTCTATTCTATTCCTTCTAGGTATCTAACAAATCTCTCTCTTCTCTGGCTCTGATATTTGCCATGCTGCTGGGAATCTACGGGCACCCTACTCTCATACAGCCATTCAGGATGAATAATTCTAATCTGGCGTGGACCCAGAACAGGATCTACAACTTGGCCTTGGGTGCCTCTTGCTGCTGCATCTTCTCGGCAACAATGCGGCGCTGGATCTTGCCGGTGGCCGTCTTGGGCATCGTCTCGGTGAAGTAGATCTACAGCCATCAGTCGGTATATCACAACAGCAACGAAAGGCAACACTCACCTTCTTGGGGACCTTGAACTTGGCCAGCTTCTCGAGCACCCACTTCTTCAAGTCGTCGCCCTTAAGCTGCTGTCCTGGCTTCAGCACGACAGCCACACCAATGTCCTGGCCGTACATGTCGTCAGGGATAGCGAAGCTAACAGCCTCGGAGACGGCAGGGTGGCGCGTGAGGACGTTGTCGAGCTCGATGGGGCTGATCTTCTCGCCGCCCTTGTTGATGAGCTCCTTTATGCGGCCCGTGATGACGATGTAGCCGTCCTCGTCCTTCTTGCCCTGGTCGCCCGTGCGGAAGAAGCCACCCTTGGTGAAGGACGACGCGTTGGCGCTCTCATTGTTGAGGTAGCCCTTGGTAACGTTCTCGCCGCGAATACAGATCTCACCCTCCTTACCCTGCGCGAGCTCATTGCCTGCCTCGTCGAGGATGCGCACGTCGACGCCCTGGCCAAGGCCCACGGTGCCGGGCTTGCGCTTGGCGGGAGGAAGGGGGTTGGAGGTCATCTGGTGGGCAGCCTCGGTCATGGCGTAGGCCTCAAGAACGGGAGCCTTGTACGTCTCCTCGAGCTGGTGGAAGACGGTGGGCGACAATGGGGAGGAGCAGGAGCGGATGAAGCGGATGTTGGGCAGGGGGTTGGGAGTCGGGTTCTTGAGGAGGATCTGGTGGATAGTAGGCACAGCAGTGTACCAGTTGGCCTTATGTGTGATGAAGTCTCCCCAGAACTCGGTGGCAGAGAACTTGGACGGTACGACCATGGAGCCACCGCAAGCCAGGGGCGCCAGGAGACCGCAAAGAAGGCCGTGGACGTGGAAAAGGGGCATGACCAGCATGGTGCGGTCCTTATCCGTCAGCTGGTAAGTGTTCTGAATGTTCTCTGAGGGGTCCTATTAGCCATGGATGTCCACATCGGTTCAAACTCAAACTTACTCATCGTTCTGGTCAAGTTGCGGTGTGTCAGAGGCACCTAGCTTGTGTTAGCCCATCAAGTTCTTGAAGTTCGGTTCGTAAGTATGACTTACGACTTTGGGCCTGGATGTGGTTCCGCTGGTGTGCAGTACCAGGGCAACATCGTCCGCTTCAGCTGTCAACACCTTCTCAGGTCCCTTGCCCTTGAGCTGACCCAGGTCCTTGACATCCAACGCGACCTCCTTCTTAGACTCATCCCAGTACGTCTCGGCGACGGCAGCGTTGAACTTCTTCGCAGCCTTTACGGCGGGAGCACCAGCGGCATATGCACCCTTAGGAACCAGGACGATGGCAGACTTGACATCCTCGATATAGAACTCAAACTCGTCTTGCTTGTAGGCCGGGTTCAGGGGCGCGGCAACGCCACGTTGCCATGAGGCGGCCAAGAAAGACACGATGAACTCATACGAGTTGACGGTCGCAATGGAGACGGGAGAGCCACGGGTGATGCCGATGGCGGCCAGCTTCTGCTGGAAGGCCGTGGTCTCCTTGACCAGGTCGCCGTAGGTGACGGTGAGAGAGTTGGGTTTGAACGGCACGATGATGGCCGTCGAATTGGCCGGGCCGTTAACGGCGGTTTGAAGAGTCAAAGCCATCTTTGCGCACGCTTTTGCAGGTCTCTCGCTCTATTGGAGGGCAGGGTATGATTCCAAACGTCTGCGGCTGGACGGCACTTGAGAGAGGCGACTACCAGCGAGTTCGGAGTAAATTTGGGGTGAGATGAGGCGAAGTGAGTTAAGGTACGATTAGATGAACGGGTTTAAAGCTACACCCAAACAACCAAACAAGTAGTCAATGAATTGGAGTTGCAGCAAGCGGTCCTTCAAAGAGTTTATGCGATTAGTCCGCGCAATGGTGTAATCAAAGGCAAATAGTACAATGCGACGTAGGAAGACAAGTAAGAAAAAGTTGAGGCACAAATGGTCGACTGATAGGGAAACCTGGCTAGGACGATGATGTGCTCGGGACCAGCCCGGTCTGGGACAAGCCGGATCACCCCGGTCGCCCTTTCTGCCCACTCAATTACCAGCCTTCCAGCGTAATGCCTAGATCAGTGGACGGCTCTTCCCCCGTGGAAACGGGAGAATACGCTTGCGCGGCGGGCTGGGCACTGTGCCGGATCGCGCAGGGGTGGGTTTCCAGTGGCCCAAATGCCCCAAATCCCCCTCGAAGGTCATCCAGGCGCTGAAACCCAGGCACGCCAGGCTCCGCTTTTTGACGGAAGAACGGCAGTCCAAGCAGAGTGGTGGATTGCTGCGTTTCCCGTCTCCAGGTGGAGGAGTGAGTGGGGCTACAGCTCTGCAGCTTCAACTTCGATAGCAACCCGGGCTGCGAAGACACTGCGGTTTTCTTTGCGACACCTTGAGGATTCGGTCCCCATCCTTGTCCGCCACGAACCACGTCTCCAAAAACGAACCATCAGAGCTCCGTCTACAACAGTCATCTCTCAGACTCACTTCATCGCCTCGAACCCGAATTCAATGGCAGCGCCGCCGCCCCCTCCACCTCCCCCGGCGCGAGGCGGCCTGTCCCTCTACGCGAACCTCCTCGACCCTACCGCCGATTCCTCCTCGGCCACAATCTCGAGCGCGCCAGTTCGCTACAACCAAGATGGCACCGTCGCCGACGCAAAAGACGAGGCGGCCGCGAAGAAGCTCATAGATCCATGTACCCCATCGCCCTCTTAAGCTCCTTGTTCTCGTTCGCCTACAGAAAACTTACCACCTCGCCCCTGTCCAGCCCTCCGCTTCCAGCCCATCCGCAGACCGCAGGCCAAAACCGCAAAACCGAAGCCGAACTTCCCCAAGGCGATCCCCGGCGCGAACGCCTCAGCAGCAGCATCGACAACACCGTCGCCCGCCTCCGCGCCCTTAGCAGCAGCCCCGCAACAGCCCCCGCCGCCGAAGAGCACACTCGCCGACTGGGCCGTCACTGAAGAGGACGAATGGAGGTACAGCGCGAATGCGGGCGGCGACAAATCCCACCAGCGTGGCGGCCGCCGGAAGAAGAAGAAGAAGGGCCAGAACGACCAGCCGGCCGAGACAAACTGGGACGACATTTACGACCCGACCAAGCCCACGAACGTCGAAGAGTACCTTCGCAGCGACGAGCGCATCCGCGAGGTGCAGGAGTGGAAGAGGCTGCTCTACCGTCATCGTAGACGCAGGAGCTCAAGCGAGGACAGCGAAGACGAGCCGGGCCGTCGGCCGGCAACGAGTAAGCTTCCCCAAGATATCATACTCACGTGCTCAAAGACCGACCATGACTTACACCGTGCCAGACCAGTTCGCGCCGCCGCCCGAATACTCCTTCGTCCCTCCGCCCCCGGCCTCCCCACCACCGGCGCCCGCTGCAAGAGTTCCCGACGACGCAACCGGGGACGACGTCTACGCCCGCCGTCTAGCCCTCTCCGGAGCTGCACCGCCACCCCCCTCCGACGCTAACCCTCCTCCGCCGCCCCCGCCGGACGCAGCAACCATATCCCGCGCCCCCGTTCGCTACACTCCGTCCACGGAACCCAAACCAGCATCAGAAGAAGACTTCGACCGCGACTCCCCTCCTCCAACCCTCGGCCTCGGCGCCACCCCTACCGCTGACGACGAACCACCGGCCCCGCGCTCCTCCCGCCCAGGCCAAGCAGGCTTCGCCCAGCGCCTCATGAGCAAATACGGCTGGACAAAGGGCTCAGGTCTTGGCGCCGATGAGTCGGGTATCATCAATCCGCTGCGGGTGCAGGTCGAGAAGCGCAAGAAGAGGTCTGACGCCGAGGGCGGCGGCTGGGCCGAGCCCGCGAACCGCGCCAAGGTTCTCGGCGGGAAGCGCAAGGGCGACGGCGAAGGCGGCAAATTCGGCGGGCCCATGAGCGAGGTCATTGTACTGCAGCAGATGCTGGATAACATGGAGGACTTGCAGGGCGAGATTGCGAATGGGTTGGGGCAGGAGATCGGGGAGGAGTGTGGTGAGAGGGTATGCTTGACTTCTATCTGCCTCCATCCTACAGCTTGGGAACATGATGGATTGAATGCTGACCTCCCGCGAATAGTACGGCCGCGTCGAGCGCTTATACATTGACGTTGAGAACCGGCAGGTCTTCATCCGGTTTACGGACCAGGTTTCTGCGCTTCGTGTAAGCTCTCTTCGTTTTTCCGGTGTGTGAGATATACATGACTGACTCAAGCCACCCCCTTCAGGCTGTCAACGAACTGGATGGACGAGTCTTCAACGGCAACACCGTAGTGCCCAAGTTCTATGACACGGAAAAGTTCGAGAGGGGGGTCTATCGGTAGTATAGTGCTATTGCCAACACTGTTGATATTACTGATTTATGTATAAACTCTGCTTCCGTTATTTCATCAGCATTTCCAATGCGGTCCGAACACAGTCAGTCCATGATATCGCGCTAGGGGCTGCTGTCATTCATCATACACTTTGTTCTCTTCACAAGCGGACATGACCATCACATTGGCGAACAATGAACACTGGAAGTAGAAAAAGGTATACACATCATGGATCTTCAATACACACTACAGCCCCTATCCATCTTCGTTGCTTCGTCTCCCCCCTCCTACCCCATCAATCTCACGTTTCCGTCAGATATTTGTCATCACACCACCCGTGCTTAGCCACCCATCATCCAAGCTCCGATATGCCGCTCGGCCAACCCTATTCCCAAAATAGTCCAGGCGGGATGCTGTCATGCGCGACATAGGCGGGGCCGAGTGATTCGGCGTCAACGACGCGCGCGTTGGCCTGTAGGTGCTTCTGATTCGTCACGCAAAAGGGAGTGAAAAGTCGACTAGGGTCCGGTACATCTCAACCCATGGTCCAATATTAAGTCTAGAGGTTCTCCTGTACGTAGGAGATTCCCAGTCTAGGGAATGCGTGGGGTTTTCGGCAAGCTGTAAAAACAGGATTGCAGCAAAGAAAGTGCACAAACAGTGAAAAATGTATGGAGAACGCCACCATTATCCGAGCCCATATTTTCCGGGGTCAGCCCCTTACAACAGCTGAGCGAAGCCGAAGAGAAGGGCAGCGCCAAGAATGGCAGTGTTGACGGACATAATGCCAGCGGCGTTGTCGGAGCCGTTGCCGTTCTGGGAGCCACCAGCGCTGCCGCCGTTGGAGTCACCGTCCTCGTTGGCCTTGGTGTTGTTGGAGCGGCACTTGTAGTCACCCTGGATCTGGCGGCCCTCCATCTTGTTGAAGACATCGCAAGAGGTATCAATGTCGCCAGTGGACTGAGTGTCGAAGGCACCCTTGACGTCCTCAAGAGCGGGAAGCTCGACCCTATGGAATGGTTAGATATTGAATTGGAAGCTGGCCACTGTAAGTACTTACTCGGTGAAGTTGCCGCGAAGGAGGACAGCACCGCCGATTTGCTTGAGCTTGGGAAGGCCGTCAACCTTCTGGAGCAGGGTGTTGTTCTGGATAGTAAGACCACCACCGGTCTTCTCAAGCAGGGGCAGAGACAGGTTGGTAAGCTCAACGTTGTTGATGAAGGAGACATCGCCGTCGGTCGTCTGGGTCAGGTTGGGTGCAATGAACTCAGTGAAGGTGTTGCTGTCGAACTTGATGGAGCCGTTGACGACTTCGAGGGAGTCCATCTGGACCTTGGCGGCATTGGCAATGATGATTTCACCGGCCCAGATAAGGTTGGGGAGAGTGATGCCCAGATCGGGGCCGTTGGAGTTGATCTCAATGGTCTTGGTGGCGTTGGCCAGCTGGTTGCTATAGGAAACGAGCTGGTTGTTGTTGTTGATGCGGAGGGAGTCGACGGAGGCGACGTTCAGGCCATCCAAGCTCTTGAGGAAGGTGTCGCTGATGAGGATATCGTTGACCTTGGTGACACCGGCGGTACCGAAAACAAGGGAGCCGAGAGCAGGCAGAGTGACCCAGTCGATGGAGCCAACAGTTGCGAGCGAGGTGAACTGAAGGTTGGAGAGGACGGTCAGGCCCTGCATCTTGAAGGCACCCTCAACAGAGGCGAGGGTAGAGCTGCTAAGGCCAACAAGCTGAGTGACGTTGGTAACGATCAGGTCACCCTTGATGGTCTTGGGACCGTTGATGTCGACGTTGCCGGTGATATCCTCGGCGATCTTGACAGCGCCGTTGATGGTGCCGCAAGGGATGTTGGTGGCCATGGCAGCATCGGTGATAGTGAGGGTGGCCGATGAGCAAATGTTGCTGCTCTGGGCTGTGAAGCACGCATCATAGTCAGTTTGATGTCTCCTCCGAGAGCAGAGAGCCATAGGAGCAACACTTACCGGACACAACGCCGGCACCAAGGGCCGCGAGGGCGGGGATGAGCTTGGAGTACATTGTGATTGATCGGGACGCTGTGGTCTCGGAGTCAGCGGGCTTGTAAAGAAACAGCGGCTCGAGATGGTGGTTCGACGGAAGGATAATAGAAGTGTTGATTCGGAGGTGATTTGAAGTCGGAGCAAGCTACTCCAGGTCGATAACGTTGAAGTGTTCCAAAAAGCGTGGCGATGCTTGAAGAGGAAGAGAAGGCAAGAGAGTGAACTGAATCAACTTTGGGGCTCAGGTGGGTTTGGATACGGGGCGCCTAGGTGTTTCTTGTGTGTTTCCGAGGGGACTTGCGAGGGTCTCCTTTTTCTCCGATTCTCGACGATGGCAACACGACTAGTGGTGGCAAGAGCTGAGGGTAGAGAGGAGGTGGGAAGGGATAGGAATTGGGCACAGGGTTTGGGGAAAGAAGGTAGGAGGAATTCCAAGACGCGGCCAGCAATGGCTGGAGATTTCCTGCCGAGCATTGGCTGCGTCTCTTTGCCTCGCTCCTTCCGTTCGTGTCGGGTGTTTTTCGCATCGTTGCACGATGGCTACGTACCTTGATCCACGTGGTTGTTTGTTTGTTCTTAGTTCTTCGGTTTCTTCTGGAGGCAAGGAAGAGGAAGTTGCTAAAGGCGGGAAAGGAGAGCCTTTGTGAGTATGGTGATGAACGAGAGACGGGAATAGAATGTCAAGACGGACAAGAAAACGAAGCTGTCACGGAAAGGGAAGAGGGAGAAAGTGATCTGGGGAGATTGAGGGAGGGATGAGACTGGACTTTGAGTGGTGCGGTGGATGGCGTGGGCTGGCACTACGAAGGGTAATGGAGGTAGCAGAGAGCACGGGAGGGGAGGGTGTGGCTTGAAGGGGAAACACACTTTTGGAGAAGGGGGAGGGAGTCTGGAAGAGAAGAACAGAGAGGGAGACAGGGGGGGCCTGAGAGAAGGGGGGTCAAGGCAATTATCACGCTGCTATTCGTGGTGCACACTGCGGGTACGAAGCAACCAAGACAGGGACCAGGACTGGCAAGGGTGTGGTCAATACTGGGACCCAGAGACACCAAGAACTGACGGGGTTGAACCGACTTGGACCTGGTCTGGCTGGGGCGGGCTGGGCACCGGTCTTGAGGGAGAGCCGAAAGAGGGAAGCGATGTATCTGTACAGGAAACCGGTGCATCATTCATTCATCAGTGATGCTTGGGAAGGCCTACCGGATACTGCTGCCGCGTATCGTTGTCGTGGAAGTCAACACAAGCTGGCCTTCTTTCGTACACCACCACATGCATCCATTCAAACTCAGTATCCACTATGTACTTCAGTCGGTACATCATTGGCGGCGTTGACGGACACTCCGTGGGATGCCGCCGTTGTGGAGAGTGTCGCAAATCATCCAGAAACTGGCAGGCGGACAGACACACACTGGCACTGGCAACTGGCAGAGACGAAGTCTGTGGTATTTCGTCAGTGGGTTTCTGAGGAATGGACGTTGACCATGTGTTCAGCCATACACAAGCACGCCTCGCCGGCCCCCTTTTCCCGCCGGACTCTATCTGCCGACTCTGGGCCTGCCCTTTTCTTTCTATCCCCCCTGCGGCATGGGGATTCTCTATCAAGAATTCGATGCATCCGGACGGAGCAAAGCCCGTAACTGTGTGTATTGAACGGTTGATTAGAGTGATGATGGGATCGCGATGCACGCAAAAGCCAGGACCCATTGGACCAAGAGAAAATACTCTGCAGACAACCCTGCTTCCACCGTTCTGGCGAGATTTGAACGTCTTGGTTTCTGGCCTAGCTCTGCCCATCGGGAACCACTTTGGAGCCATCCATCTCCTTCTTTGCACTAGCACAGGGGCAAGGGGTCGAGATTATAAGTGGGGTGGGTGTGGGTCCGAAGAAAAGGGGGGGTGTTCCTGGCGAAGATGGGCAGGAACAGACACAACACTCATACACGGAGGCTCAGGCGCGAGCACAGACTTGGCAAGCACAAACTTCACAATGACAACACCCAGGCCAACAACAGTCTGCAAAACTGCAGTACTGACCTGCGAGTATTGACGTCTTTGCTGATATATAGGACGAACATGAAAATGCGCGATCGAATCGAGAGCAACTGTTACCTTCACGAAAACGATATTGCCGTATTCAGGAAATCGGACAAGTGAATGTGATCCAACCCTCCAATTCAACCAAGCGCCTTGGAAAGAAAATTCTGTCAAAAGCCAATGCGCTAGGTCGGCCGATGTAAACCTTCCAGTCATCGTACGGATGTTTCGACCATCTTCGACACGAGGCACGACACAAGCAGGAGCAAAAGCACCCGACGGCAAGCAAAACAAACAACACACAACTCCATTCTCCTCCCCCAGCCACGGTCTGTACCTTACATAAGTTGCAGCACTTCTCCCTGCACCGTAAGGTCTGGCCTGCTTCTGGAGATGGAGATGGGCATGGGAATGGCCGACGGACTCTCCCACTCCCCAGTTATCCCGCACAAGGCCCTGCCAAGGTCAGACGCGAAAAACTGCCCAGTGTCCACTGATGGCAGTCTGAGACTTTTCTCAGCTCTCCCACTCGACTCTTGAGAGGGTCGGTGGCGCCTGAGGCTCCAGCCTGGACTTCCTTTCTCTTGCGAAAAAGTCACAACTCAAGTGCTCCCCATCCACAAAGTCCCTTTGCAGCGCCAATCAGGCCGAGTCTCCCGAGCCAGGCCTCATCTGGCAATCAATCTGCGGTCCGACCTTTTTTTTTTTTGTTATTGCCTGCGCCCACCCCACGCCGTGTCGGCACGGATGGACACCACCAACAGCCCCAAAAGCTCCTGCTCGAATCATCGAAAACCAAGCAACCAAGCACAGCGAACCCCCTCGTTGATCGTCTCCATCCCAGAGAACAACCATCAAAAATGGTGCCGAATGTGTACCAAGTACATTGAGGCCACTACCGGCCGACACGAACACCAGCACGCTATCCATCCACAAAATGTTTCATCTCGACGAGCGGTCTGCCATTTTGATCAAAAAATTGATTGATAAATCAATTCCAGGACTGCTAGCGCCACCAAGGACCGCCGCTGTTCGATGACGCAGTTGCTCGGCCATCCGAATGACGATGGGCACGACCACCGCCTACAGGACTGCGACTTTTGACGAGGGTCGGAAAGAAGCAAGTTTCTGAAGGACCCAAATATCGGCTGAATCGACGGATAGCCATCTGCCCGCGGATATCAAATCTCGGCCTGCACGCTGGTGGCCTTGATCATGATTGCAACCTGTTGAAAAGAGAAGTTGGCTGTGCAGATAGCGCGACGCACCTAACAGGAGCTTCTGGGGCCCGGGAACATCCATTGGGCGCTGCCATTCGTCGACAGCTCGACACTGTCGGGACGTTCATGTGGGAGGACCGGGCCCGTCCATCAGCATTCTGCATTCGTCCTGCGGTCCATCTGCGCATCTGCACACATCGGCTCTGTCAGTCAATCCTATCTGCAGTGTTGCTGCAGCAGTGCAGTGGTAGTGGTCTGGTGCATGGGACGGAGCACATACCCGGGACCAACCATGACGACATCTGGATTCGACGGCCCATAGTCTCGCGTCGCCAACCACTTGTTGCGCCTTCCTGCACTGACGCTAAAACTCCAACCAAGAAGGCGCCAACACATTTATTTCAGCGAGGGTAACAAGCCCAGCTTGTGAGAGGCGGCTGAGTGTGCTGACGACTCTTTTCCTCATACTGAGTCCATCCGCGCTTGTTCTTCTGGAGCGTCCCACGGGCTTTTCAGCATCCTCGGTTGTGAGTGGACGCGACTGAGACCTCCTCCTGGCCTTGGTCTGCCATGGTACCGTGCCGAGACAACGGTTCGACTAAGACTTGACACGATGGCATTCTTCTGTTGCCATTTCGCCCCAACTGTCAATGACTGGGTTCTCCCGTCCGAAATTCGCCTCTTTGCCCGTTCAATGCCAGCCACATCACCCATCAGCTGACAATATCCACATGAAATAATGAGTCGGAATGACAAAGGAAAGCAGCAAGCAAAGACACAACCCTCCGCAAGATTGCGCCGCTACTACTGCTACGCATCATATTAACACATGCCAGTCTTCATACTCGATATCTTGACTTTACATTATGCTTGCGGGCGGGCTTGCCTGTCCGTACCACGCTAGCGGCACGCCCAACGCTTCCCCCCGGCTTATCCGCGCTCATCCTAGCTCTCCAATCTTGCAGACCTGCAGGGGGCGCCCAGGGCTTCCCAGGTTTTCCAGGCTTTTCGGTGGTTCTGCTCAGCTGCCCTGTGGCTGCCGTTCCTGGCACCCGTCAACGGTACCGAACAGCGCTGGCCAAAGAGAAGCTTCCAAGGCACAAAGGCTGCGACGATTGATCTGCCTTCGCGGCTGATCTACAGTAACTGACCAACTACGTTGCCAAAATCCGGCACAGAACGCTTTGGTCTCAGACGGCGGCTTGGTAGATCGCTCTGGATCCTCGTCCTCAGCACTGAACGGTTTGGTTCTCTTTGTTGTGGGACTGGCCACAAACATGGAAAAACAGGCGTTACCTTGCTGACGGTGATGCAAATACCTCAGGTGCTTCTTAGCTATTCTGGCTTCGAACACGCCCACGAATTATAGTGGTGACAACGAGCTCATCCTGCGACAAGACTTCAAACATCCGACACCCTTGGCTGACGCACGTTCAACTCTACACCCCATAGTCACAATGTTCCCGACGATGCGTCCGCGAGAAGAAAAGCTTCCATTCGTGCCGTAAACCGCCTCTTGGCTGCCTCTTGAGACGGCCCGAGGCAGTCTATGTGCTGCCGCCCTCCCGTGTCTGTTTCGCCGCCATACCATATGTTTGCGGCACTTGTGCCTGTGCGTCGTTCAACCCGCAACGCCTCAGGACTTCAGACACAAGAATCTGCTTCGCATCACTTTATTTCTGAGTCTGGTGCAGCCCACTTGACTCGGACAGATGTACCCCCTGCAGCGCGAGTCTAATCATGACCGTCGCGCAAGGCTGGAAAAGCTGGAAAGCTTGTTTGTATCCTGTGGGAACTTCGGGGTCCAGCCGTGAATTGCTCCCGGCGCCGCTGGCATGGGTGAACTTCCGAGTTCTCAGCTGGCCCGCTCAACTCTGTCCAAAAGACTAAAGTGGCTCGTTTCTGTGTTGGAGGAGATTGCCGGGGAAGCCTGTGACCCTTCTTTCGGTCAATTGAGCAAATGCGAGAAAGGGACGCGATCTCGTATTATCGGGGCTCGTATTCTTTCAGAACACTCCACATGCCGTATTGGTCTCTGTAATTTCGCGATAATTCGAAATGGATACGTTTGGAGAGCGGAAGAGTGGGCAAGGTTTTTGGCAAAGAGTTTAATGGCTCTGCTGACTACTTATTCCAGCGTGCTTATATCAGTTTCCTCGACCCTCCACATGTACCACATAAAGACGCTGCGATATGGCGCAAACCGACTCGCCATCTCGGCCATCTCCTTCTCAGACATGTACTTCCATTTGCCTCCCTTGGCCTTGAGCTTGGCCACATCCCGTCCGACAAAGGCTGCCATGCCTCTCTGCACACCGAGGTCGCCCAGCGAGAAGACATCCATCCTCTTCAGCCCGAAGCAGGCGAACATCTCGACCGACCAAAGCCCTAGGCCCCTCACCGCGATGAGCTTGTCCCGCACCTCTTCGTAAGGAGACTCCGCCAGCATCTGAGCGCTCAGCTCGCCACTCGCGAACTTCTCGGCCAGGCCTTTGACGTACTCGGCCTTGCGTTGCGAGAGGCCGGCTGTGCGGAGGCGCTCGATGGAAGTGGCGGCCACCTCCGAGGGGTGAGGGAACTGTTTGGACTCGGAACCTTCTTCTATGAAGAGGGCTACGAAATTGTTCTTGATGGACCTTGCGGCGGCGCCGGAGACCTGCTGGGAGATGATGCCGCTGCAGAGGCTCTCGAAGGGGTCAATCTTGTCGGCGAGTCCTTCAGGCGAGAAAACGCGGCAGTGGTTCTTTTCGATGAGGGGCTTCATGCGCGGGTCGACCTCTATGAGGTGGCGGCACGCTTCCTCTAGAATATTCGCAGTCGTTGTGCGTTTTCCGGCTGCCGTGGCTGGCTTGGACGGTGATGCGTCCTCGGCAGGATGAGAAGCAATCACCCGCGAGGTCTCGGGCGAAATGATGGGGGCGTTGGTCAGTTTCGGATCGGCAAGGCGGTTGATGCTCTTCACCTTGGGCTTCACCGTGTGATTCGCACGTTCGGCGATGATGCCGACGGCACTCGGGGTGGGCGTAACTGGCGGAGGAATCGGGGTAACCGGTGCGAGTTTCGGGCCCCGTTTTCTCGGAGGTGTGATAGGATCCGAAGACGGCACCAGATCGGTGAGTGTAGGTTCCGCCGGGGACTTTCTCTTCCGGCTCTTTGTGACCGGTGGTACGATAGGAGGAGATACGATCTTGGTTTCAGCTTGAGCCCCCAGACGAGCTGACCGTCGAGTGGCCATCATTGCTGGTTTCGCTGATGACGATGTAGTTGCTGAAGAGTAAATCTGTGAACGTTCCGGTGAGTACCCAGTGAAATGTAGGCGGCCTGCGGCAAGGAAAGAGCTGCTGGGGGACGATATCAAATAGCTTGTGAAATGTGTAAATCGACATGCAGACGTGAGGGGGGTCAGTGGACGACGGATCAACTGTAACCTCATTCGGAAGCCATTGGTTTACGTGAAGTTGACAGGAAGCTCGAGAAGTGAGTAAGCTCTTGATGTTCGAGACCAATTTAGTGTACTTGATGCTAGGAAGCGCAAGAAAACGTAGCTCTGTCTACTACAATGATGTCGTTGTCGTTCACAGTGACGGCAGGCAGCTAGGGCGGGATTCAGCCGCCACTAAGCACTGGGCGGACGCCCTTGCTTTGTCATCTGAATGTTAGGGGGCAGGAGCTTACAGCTCCTGCCTCCACCTGGTTGGTAGGTGGAGGCGGCTTACTAAGCTGAATTATCATCTGAAGGTAAACCTGCAAGAGCACAGCCCTTGGAGATGGAGGCAGCCCGTGCATTTTGCGTTGCTGGAGCTGATGATGCTCATCCGAAGATTAGCAGAGCAGCTGCACCTCATCCCGTTCGCAGACATCTGAGTACATATCTGTGCAGACAGCCATTTCGACGGTTACGCCTCCTCCGATAGAGTTTCCCTCGTGTTGGCCTGTCGATGCGAGATCGAGCTACATGGCTTGCTTTTCTTCCAGAGAAACCCGTTGGCTGTTTTACTGGTTCGAAAATTCGACAGTCTTGGAAGACTGTCGCCAAGTGTGACGTTAGGAACTGTGTACGTAGGTGAACTTGGCCGCGTGAGATACCGGTACGTAGGTACTTCGGAGTTCCTTGTTTGGGCCGCCTTGGATGGAGATCTTCACAGCTTGAATGTTGGCCAATTACTATAATTAAGAATGACAGATCGACGTAGATTCGGTGATTTGATGGTGCCGTGGGCATAAATGGGTCGTTATCCACAGGAGTTGTGGATGACTGGTTGTCTGTTGGCAGTGCTTGCAGTGATGCACGCGATCAATAGCCTAGCAGAGCAGAGTGTCGATGATCCAGATAGTTGTGCGCATCAATCGTGTCAATGTCTTGCCTTTTTCTGTAATTTTCTCTCTTCCCTAGAACAGGCTGTTGTAAGCTGATGAGGACGTAACCAGCAGAGAAGCTGGACACACAACCGCGGATATGTCGGGGGATGGTTCCTAGTTGTGCTCGTGATGATGACGGATGACGACGCCTGTTGGCTATTCCGACGGGCGGACGACCGGCCTAGACTCGACAAAGGGCTGGGAAGTGTAAAGCATTGCCCTTTCCGCTGTCCGTGAGGAGACCGTCGCGGAGCGGGATAGGACGAAGGGAGGAGAGGGACTTTGTCGCTGAGTACATGGACTTGAGTTTGCAGTGTACAGTGCTGGCTAATGGCGCTGACACCAGGTATATCTCCATATTTCTTGCCCCCCCCCCCCCCCCCCCCCCCGGGTTGTGGCAATCGCGTGCGTGCGTGAGCGAAAAGTGTGGGATAGTGGGTGACTGGTTGGAGAATGACCGTAATCCCTGTCCTTCCTCCCCTCCCTCTCCATCTTCTGGATTCTCTTGTCGAGACACTCCGCACCGTGCTCTCTGTCTGAGATTCTGCCCAGAGAAGCTGGCTGGATTGTATTAGGTCATTGTTTTGTCGAAGAAATTTCTTGGTCGGCTCGTCCTTTTTGTGTCATGTACAGTATTGCCGCTCCACGAAGAGCTAGAATATGCTTCTTTCTTTCTTTTTCTTCTCTTGGGTCGAATCAAGGGGTGCCGTGCTCTGGGTGCAGGAAACGGTTGGACCGTGAACGAATGAAGACACAGGCAACGGTAACGGCAACGGTTCCGGCCCAGCCAATCGCCCAGGCCAGCATCGGGGAGTCGCTACCTGCGATGGTATATTGTGCCGCGGCATCGGATATTGGGCATAGCAAGGGTGGAGTTGCGTGTTATCGGCAGCCATCCATCAATGAATAGCATGAGGAACCAAAGTCTTAATAGTTACATGGAGTATGACTGTCGTGAAAACTTAGGAGTTGGTGGGCAGATGTCAAAGTTGTCGATTGTATTCCGACTTCTTGACTGCGTTGAGGACAACTGGCTGGGAGGATTCTTGAAAGACGAATGGAAGGGACAAGCTTTTGGTGTCGAGTCTTAAAACCTTGCCGCAGTACTGCAGCCATCCAGACCCTTCAGGTGCTGGAGCGAGATGGCAATTCCTCGGTTGTTCAATGCCTGGGCACGCCTCGGCTGGCCCCTGGAGGCCACCGGGGTAGGCCCTGCCAGTTCTTCTGCATTCCGTGAGATAACTAGACCTTGGCGGGCGGTTTGTGTCATTGAGCTGATTTCCATTTGCTGATCAGTGCGTTCTATCCTTCATGCTGAAGCCTGCTGGTAGGCAATGCTGGCAGTTCCCATCGCTCATTGATGATGGGGACGAATAGGGGGGGCAAGGCCCGACGATATCTCCGTCTGTTGACCTTGGGAAGTTGGGAAGACGAGCAGGAGAATGTCGTGTAATCGAATGCAGTGGTGAAGCACCTCAGGAAATGAAAAGGAAGTGCTAAGAAGAAGAAGAAGAAGAAGAAGAAGAAGAAGAAGAAGAAGAAGAAAAAAAGAAACAAAGGACAGGTACCGTCAGGTTGCGGTACAGTCTCTCCTGAGTCCAGAAGCGCTTGGCGGTTCCGGCAATCTCGCGTGCTGAGAGCAGTCAGTACAAGAGGGTACTTTGCTAACATGATTAAACTTTTTGACGCCATGCCATTGGCTCGCCCTTCGTATTCTGCCACCACCGAACCGCGGGTGGCCGCTTCTTTGCATCCGTTCCAAGGTTACCAAAGTACCTCGCTGGGCAGGATACAGTTCCGTGATTCTGATCAAGTTGTCTTTTTCGGGGTTGAAGGCGATGTTTCTGCATCCTGGCCGAACTGCAGAAGGTAGGGTTGGGTGTGTTGACGGCGCATATCTGTGCCCTGTACTGTGTAGGTAATCTGTAATTTGTAGTCCAGGTGCGCCGCGGGAGCACGCCTGTGCCTGCCAGTCCGCCTGCGTCTCCCGCGTACTTGCATGTACATTACCTCCTGCCACACCGTGACTTGCCTTAGCCTATCCCATCCAAGCCTCCCTCTCTCCCACACGCCAGTTCCTCTCCTCCCGGTCGACCCTTTTTTTTTCGGGGCCCTTTTGGCGTGGCTCCTTTCACTCAATTCCTTCCATCATCCCCTTCCTGCCTGGGCTTACCCAAACGACCCTCGTTCTTGTTCTTGTCTTCGACGAAAACTCTGGCCGGAACCATCGCCCTCCTCAAAGGCACAACGAGGCTGAAAGACGACCAGAAACCGTTGCCCAAGACCTTGCGACCGCATCGCACACCCACAAGAACCGTGGAACCACTGACGTCCCGCCTACCTTTTGGCGTCTCAACCCTTATCAGTGTTCAATCCGGAGACGTTGACCTTCGTCAGCCTTGGCCCACCCCCTTCTAAGGAGAGTGTGCTGCCACGACTGCCATCTATCGGACGACACGAAACCGCCCAATCAATTACCTCCTTCCTCCTAACTACAACCTGTTGAACTCGGATTTGCTCTAGGGAGTCTTGTGCTACCTGGCATCCCTTCCGTGCGACTTTCTGCCTCTACCTGGCCACCGCCCTCCAGCGATTAGTGCCGCAACCTTGCGCGCGACAAGCGACAACACCGACGACAACTTCGAGGCCGCCGTCACGCCACGTCTGCGACACTGCCATCTTGGACGCTCGCCGTGCCGGGATACACACAACATCCTCTTTTCTTTGTAAAGACGTGTCCTAGGGTGGTGTCCCAGACCACCCACCCATTCCACAGGAGCCATGCTTCTCCCCAAAGGCGGAATCAACTGGAAGTCTGCCCAGGCCAGACTACCTCCCACCAGAGCGATATGGGCCTTCCTAACCAGAACGCGCTTCCTCTTCCTCATCGCCCTCACTGGCTTCGTTCTACTATTATGGCGCGGCATTCGCTCCTCGGCTTCCGAAATGCAGAGGTACGTTGATGGCCTTGGCGACCAGCGCTCCTCAGGGGGCGCGATATTTTTTGCATCACGATGCGCGCGCGCCGTAGATAAGAGAGTTTGCTAACATGTGACGCCGCACAGCTTCTACTGCTGGGGCCCCGCGAAGCCCCCCATGGAGATGTCGCTCAATGAACAAGCTTCGTGGGCCGCCCACCTCCAGACCCCCGTCATCTTCAACCACCACGAACCCCTGGAAATCAACCACACCTCGATCCAGCACGTCAACCTCAACCCCATCAAGTCGACGCGCAAGGCTGTCATCAACGAGGAGCGCGTCCTGATCCTCACTCCCCTCAAGGACGCCGCCCCCTACTTGTCTAAGTACTTCGAGTTGATCGCCGAGCTGACCTACCCCCACCACCTGATTGATCTTGCCTTCCTCGTTGGCGATTCCAAGGATGATACCCTTGCCGTTCTCGCTTCCGAACTGGATCGCATCCAGGGTCGTCCCGACAAGATCCCCTTCAACAGCGCCATGGTTGTCGAGAAGGACTTCGGCTTCGAGCTCAGTCAGAGCGTTGAGGAGCGCCATTCGTTCAAGGCGCAGGGTCCCCGACGAAAGGCTATGGGCCGGGCTCGTAACTATCTTCTCTCTGCTGCCATGAAACCTGAGCACTCCTGGATCTACTGGCGCGATGTCGACATTGTGGACAGCCCGAAAAAGATCCTCGAGGACTTTATTGCTCACGACACCGATATCCTTGTGCCCAGTTAGTCCACGTGCCGCACAACGGAAAGACAGATTGTGCTGACGATCTGATAGACATTTGGTTCCACCGCTACCGCGATGGCCGCGATATCGAGGGTCGCTTCGACTACAACTCCTGGGTTGAGTCAGACAAGGGTCGCAGACTTGCATCGACCTTGGACAAGGATGTCGTCCTCGCTGAAGGTACGCGGCGCTGTCGCTGACATACCGAATCGCATGCTTACAAGGAATTAGGCTACAAGGAGTACGATACCGGTCGCAGATACATGGCCAAGGAGGGTGACTGGCGCAACAACAAAGACGAAGAACTCGAACTCGATGGTATTGGCGGCGTCAACATCCTCGTCAAGGGTGACGTCCACCGATCAGGTTGGTATTCCTCGGGGTGGTTTTTATATCTCTTTTTACCTGTGCGCTTTCTAACAACACTAGGAATCAACTTCCCATGCTACGCCTTCGAGAACCAGGCCGAGACAGAAGGCTTCGCCAAGATGGCCAAGCGTGCCGGTTACCGTGTGGTCGGCCTGCCCAACTATGTCGTTTGGCATATTGACACTGAGGAGAAGCCTGGGAATGCATGATCCTTTGTGACTGCGTTCTTGGCCGTTTCTTTCAATTGTACGACCATTTTTCTCCGATTCATCCGCGGAACGCGGCTGACGGAACACAGCACTGTATGACCACGTAACGATACACACACGAGGTGCCCGGAGAGCGTTTCACGACGACAAGCATTTCCGGATGCCGGTCTAGAACCTTCTTGGGCTACGAATGATCGGCAAGAGGCCTGAATTAAAGTCTTGGTCGCCTATATTGGCTGCCCTGGTACTTCACAAGTTTGGGTTTCCGCAACCTATTATCCAACGAAACCCCACCCTCTCTTTGGCTCGCCTTCGGCCACTTGACGGGACTGGCCAGGAACCACAAAATCAACGCAACCAAGAGGGTTGCTCTTTTTGTCAGAACAGGCGATTCATACGAGATGGAAGTATGTCTCGCTGTAATAATAGACTTGGTTATATCACCTGTTAGCATAGGAGGAAGAAAGGAATCGCCCATTTTAGGAAGGGAAGCCCCCTTACACAGCCTCGGACTTTGGGATGGTGGCGGAAGTAGCACTGCACGGGGAGGAGGCTTGCTTGGTTTCTCCTGACGTATGAGTGTGGTATCTAGGGTATGAGGAAACTCGGGAGTTCAAAGAGGCGTAATTTATACATTGTGATTTGTCTCCAATCATTAGTTCCTTACGAATGCAGTGTGTTGAGCTTGGCTTTGCCTGTTTGAATATGAGCCAGCACGGGGAGTGTAAACTCGAAACAGCTGTGGCATCAACTTGACCCAGGTCTAGACACAGCATGCGAAAACTTGCTGCTTGAGCCAAGAATTGCTCTAGTACTCACTGGCCCATCACACGGAGGATTCCTGGACTACGGGGCCGCTTTGACCCCGTGTAACTGAAATGCTTTTTCCAACTCTTGAGCTTTACAGTGAGTAGCACGTTGACGGAAAATGGGGACAGGCGTGGATGCTCTAGAGCCTATGTTGGACGAGCGTGGGGTACTTTTTAGGTTTATGGGCAAGCAGACGCAGTGAACAGTGGAGAGTAGACATAGTCCCAGAGTAGCTATCGAACTTGGTTTAGAGCAGTGCGTTGCTGGTTGAGATGACGCCGATGGCAATACGGCCCAGTGGCTGTGGCTTTGGAGGGGTCGCCATAACACGGTGGTGAGTAGATCATGAATAGTGTGAAAGGGGTAGGCGATGCCTCTCGCCTTCTCTCCAGAATAGGTTGAGGAGTAACATGCTGTGGACTGCTGGCAGATGCTGACCTGGTAACTTTAGTGGATGGTTTGCATTTTGTTGGATTGGGCAAAGAGCTGGCTCTCGTTTCATCCTCCTGGTAGCTTATATGGCCACTAGAAAACTCTTGCCTCGTATTTCTCGTTACTATGCGTATGCGTGAAGCACTAGGGCAACCAGAAGCCTTTGTTACATGCCACGGGCATTATTGTCAGCTGTGGTGGCTCAGCGGCAGTAAGCTTCATCTTCGGAAGGGTGATGGCACGTGAATGTTTATTCATGACGAATGCTTTAAGTTTCATCTATTAGTGCTCAACTAGGTGAGTTGCTACTAGACATTTCATTCCTTCAACCTCAACTACGCCTCGCTCTACACATACACAGAGGGAGCTCGCAAAGGTACGTGAGCGCGCTAAATAATCACAATGTAGAATGCCATACGAATAATTAAAAGGGATTTTGCCATATGGGATTAGGTATGAGGAACAGAGCCTCAGGCTTTTTAGCAAAGGCATTCGCGTCTTCACAACACGTCTTGGAGGTTTTACCAAGCCTCTTAATACCGCATTGCTCACAAGCTGACTTTCTTGGCTAGAGATACGCTTCATACACACACTTGAGGGGTCAGCCTTCAGGACTAGAAGCGGCCATGGACATACCTTCCTTCCATCGCCCGTGTTCTACAGGTATTCTCTTTTCTCTTATAAAAGGGTCCTAATACGGGCGTAGCCGTGGCAAATAAAACTGGCATGGGCCGCCATAATAACATCTAAGATAAACTTTACTATGTAAATCAGGTCGTGAAGAAGCAGGCCGTTCATTCCACAACAAGATACGCTTGTCATATTTGCACGTCTTTTGGTCTGGTAAGTCCCTAAGCCCTGCCAAACATGTATTTGGCTGCGTTATGGACATCGTAAACGTGATGGATGTATTTATAGAGACTTGATGAAAGTGGTGCACGAGCGTAAATTAATAATGATGAGCATTCCTCGCACGGTTCTTTGAGATGATATTTCCGCCAGTCTGAAGTTGAAGTTGAGATAATGCTCCTGGCTTTTCCTAGGCAAAGGCGCGCGTATGTCTCGTGTATGTCTAGAAAATACGCATCTGGTTGTGGTCTGGCTTCCCTGGTCGGACAAATACAGTTATGAGCACTCAAAGAGCGTCTTACACGGCTGAGGGATTGCAATAGCTTATTTCCATGCTCCAGGACTTGATGAAGAGCATGTGCGTCTCTTCCATACACTTCAAGGTTCGAATTCTGTCTGAAACTTAGGTCACTTGTGGCGCCCTGAGCATGACCCCCGTAGAGGCAATGTAATGGGAATATCAAAGCAATATTTGGAGGTCTTGCTTGGCAGGTGAAATCCCAGATTTCCCCTAGTGAGTTGCTCTAGAGAAAACCTGTCATGATATTCGAGCTGTTGTTCTTTACGGTTGTTCTCATTGGGTAGCGAAATGCACCCACGAGGCCATCTCAACCGCTCCGGGAAGTGGAAAAACGCTGAACACAACGCGTTGCTACCGTATACATGGAGTCTGCAGTATGCTCCTTTAGGATGGAGTCTGTCTCGCCCGAGACTTGAAGTTCAACCGCCTTCAAAAGCCAGAAAAAACAGTGTTGGGTTTTTAGGATGTGTTAATTAGATTGAATCTAGGAGCCACAAGGGCTGGGGGTCATTCGTAGTTTCAGCTTTCATACACAGGTCGTGGTGTACTGCTGCGACCACCTTCTTGATATACTAGGCTCAAGTCGTTCCATGCGATGTTTGCTCGATACTTCTGCTAGAATAGTACCAACGGCTGATTTGCCAAGTTCTTCCACTGGGCTGACACATCCAAATGCTAGCCTGAGATGGTATCCCAAAATGTTTCTGGGATGCTATCTTATAATATTCTTCAATTACCGGTGGGGAAATGAAACCTGGCGTACTCCTGGTACGGTTGGAATTCGTCGCCAGCAGATGATCGCGAAAAATGAGTGGGGGTAGAAGGTTAGACGGAGACTGCGGCACCCCTTAAAGACTAAGAAAAGACGGGAGAATGACTATTCCAGGAAGCTGGTGCACAGGCTTCAGTGCTACTTCGAAGACCGCATTGGGCAATTAGAAAAAAGCTCTGGTCAAAACAATCACGGCATGGTGTCTCTTGGCCATGCACGCAGTGATGGCATGGAGGTTCTGTGAAATGAAGTGGTTTTATATTAAACAAAACGTGAAGCTCACGAAACATTTTCTTTATTGTCTCGAGCATCACTAAACCTTCGTAGTTTTGAAGACTGGTTGGGAGGACTGTAAGAGTTGAGATGAGCAGGCAGAACCCAACTTCAACTTTATAGCCCAAAGGTTTGGACAAATTGTAGCAGAATATTTGAAAAGGGGACATAATCCATCTCATGGACGCTAGCTAGATATTGTTGAGAGTTGTGAGTACACGTAAATTGTCAGACCAAGTTTATCCTGATATTCGGATCCAATCAGGTTGAACAATGCGGCAGTGGTGAAGTTGCGACATCATCGTCACCATGAATGAGCAGTCGTTACTCATGATGTTGCTGGAGCGTGGTGGGTCTTGGATTTTGGACCAGTCAGATGGCGCATAATGTCAGCTAGCTTCCGCGAACCCGGGTCGGGGGGCGAGGCCCGTGAGACTGTAGATATCCAAACGCAAAAAAAAAGAGTCGTCAATTGGTGTTATTCGGGCGCAGCGGAACCTGTATCTGTAGCAAGAAGATCCAATTGACAGACAAGAAACCCCCCGAGGTCTATACATAAGGTACACGAACCGCCTGGCCTTGGTTCTACCCCCTGGTCTAAATTTCTGTCGCACGCCCTGGCCAGGCGGTTTCCTCGTCCCTAATACTTTACAGCGTCGTGCGCGCGGCGTCGCTCCTCCATGGAAAACGTGTGTCCCCCACCAGAGAGTTCGTTTAGTGGTGCTTCTTCTGGACCTCCATCGTCTCGAAGGCCAGTCTCTCGGCCTCCTCAGCCTGGATCTGCTGGATGATGGGTCCGAGGTAAGGGTAGTCCTAAATGCCGAGGGTCAGTCCTCTCCTTCAAACTGTCTCTCATGTCAATCGTTCGGGGGTGCGCACCTCCTCAGGCTTGGTCCACTCGTTCTTGGGCAAAAGCTTGTGCTGGTAGGAGAGCTGGACGGCGCGGCGGATGCGGAAGACGCGGTCGTAGGACTCCTTGGGGGAGAGGCGCTTGAGGGCCTTCTGGACAATATCGGTCTCCTCCTCGATGAGATCGTCGAATCTGCAGGCGGAGAAAGAAAAAAGACAATCAGTCATCGTTGTTTCGGTTGGTGGCCAATTGTCGCAGGGGGTTTCGTCGAATTGCTTACCTCAAGCCGAGCTTGCGGTGGCCGGCGGCGTTGGCGTACCAGTTGGAGAAGGGTACGAAGATGCTCTTCAGGAAAGGGCGGGCGAGGATGCCATCGGCGAGCTGCTTCGAGATGAGCGAGGTCATGGTGGCGGCTGGTGGTGGGTGGTGGACGCGGGAGAGGAGAGGTTTCGATATAATGCCTCGGAGTACGGTTTTGCGGATCGCCTGAGGTTGGGACTGGTCTCTCTAGGAAAATCGTGGAGCATCCCGGAGAGGCGCAAAGATTCGGGATGTCGGGTCATGTGATCTCCCTCGAGATTCCGGCACCAGCCACATGTTTGGCGCCACAGGTGGCACAGATGTGTGTGGCTCAATGAGGATAACCCAGCTGCACGGACCACCATGGGGGCAGTCTGCAGATTCCGTGATTGGCCCTGGGGCATCGATGAGGTAATGGGGGCTACCAACTGGATGCCTTGCCCGCGATAGCACCGCAGACCCTGTTGCTGATGATTGGAAATGGAGTTTTGTGGTACTGGCAAAGCCGCAAAGAACCGGCGGAGGTGGAGCTCCTTTCTGTGGTCTGGGAGCTTGAAACTTTTCCCCCTGGGCTACTGGGTATTGCGATTCAGAGGTCGAGTATGCTGGTTGGACACTTGGCATTTTCTAGAATGCAGTCGTTCTTCTTTCAACAAAAGTCTTGACAACTCCAAGGTAACAGAACAGAGTCTACAATTCCTAATACTCGTTCCTTCACATGCCTGCCTGTTGTTGGTCTGGTATTATCAGTCCTGCGTCATCTCTCACTTGCTGATCTGCTAGGGCTGCAAACAAGTATTGGCACATTCGGCAGCTCCCGGGTCTTGAGCCAACACCCGAGGAGAGCAGTTTTCGGTGGTCTCAGCACAGCGCCTGGGCAGTGGTTGGAAGTAAAGTACCTGGCCCCACAGCGTCATCGCGCAGGTCCCTTCAGCGGCCATCTCACCTGCTTCGGCGCCTCTTATCCAGCCCAGGTGTTCCAACTGTCCTACTTCCACCCTTCCAGCCCAGTGGATTGCTCCTGCCTCCACCCGAAGGGCACCCTGGGACGTGGGAACTCCTGCCTAAAGAGACAACCGACAGCTCGCATCATTTTGCTCTCGTGCTCCGTCCCGCTCCACCTCGGCGCTTTTTCGCAATATCCCATCTCCAACTCCCCCGACTGCGCTCTTACCATACCGACCACCACCACCACCTCTCATCCTTCACTTCTCCTCCGCCGCCCGCCTTTCTCACCCCTCACTTCCCAATCCCGTATGCTTGGGAGCGCCTTGCCCACCGAATCCGTTTTCGACTCTCCGCGCTAGATTTTCTGTTCCCCGCAAGGCCAATGGGCTGCGATAACCGCTAGTCGCTCAGTGTCACGGCGGCGTGGGAGCGTTCCCCGCATACCGGGACACTTGGGACGGTCCAGCATCTACCTGATTGAGAGGTACACAACAGACATATACCGAGAGAAATACAAACCACCGACCACGCTGCACGAATTTGAACAATATTCTACAACCCCTCCGAGTGAACAGGCACCCCGCAAGTACATATACCGCTTTACACGCTGCTCCGCGAGAGCCCATAAACCCCGGGACATCGCCGCGCTTTCCTTTCTAACCTACTGCCGAATCCTCCTAACCTCCGCATTCTGAACCCTGACCGAGCTCAACAGTGAGAGGGGATGTCTCACGACGAACACCACGACGCTCAACGAGGCGCACCGCACTCCCAAGAAGAAGAATATGGGCCGTATCCGACCTCGACGTACCCCAACTACAGCAGCTCGAGAGCTTTCCCGGGCCCGGCTCCGGCCCGCGCAGCGTTTGCTACCATAGAGAAAGCCGCTGCTGCCATGCCCGCGAACGAGACTATCACTGCCTTCGAGAGGTGGGCTGCCGGCGCCTCCGACGCCCAGTTCAACGCGCTTTCCGGCGCCGTGGGAGGCTTCACTTCGGGCGTTGTTACATGCCCGCTCGACGTCATCAAGACCAAGTTGCAAGCACAGGGCGGTTTCAATCCTGTCGAGAAAGGAAGACATGTTGGACACCCAAAACTCTACAATGGCCTGCTGGGCACTGCCCGTGTGATATGGAAAGAAGAGGGCATTCGCGGCATGTATAGGGGACTCGGCCCGATAGTACTGGGTTATTTGCCCACCTGGGCTGTGTGGTTTACCGTCTACAATAAGAGCAAGGACTGGTTGAAGCACCGTCATGGTATGTTGGAACCCGCAGGCCAGAGGCTTGGTCATCAACTGACTCGGACTACAGAAAACACGGTCTTGATCAACTTTTGGTCATCCATCATAGCCGGTGCCAGTAGCACAATCGTCACGAACCCTATCTGGGTCATCAAGACCCGCCTGATGTCGCAGAGCGTTGCACACGACCCGGGCAAGCATTACTCCCAGTTTCCGAGATCGGGCAACACCCCGACTTCCAGACCGACGATGCACAGCTCGTGGCATTACCGCTCAACGATGGACGCCGCACGCAAGATGTACACTTCAGAGGGCGTCCTTTCATTCTACTCAGGTCTCACTCCGGCTCTGCTGGGACTCACCCATGTGGCAGTTCAGTTCCCTGCGTACGAATACCTGAAGACGAAGTTCACCGGCCAGGGCATGGGAGAGCCGACCCAGGGCGACACACAAGAATCACAGTGGATGGGAGTGTTGGGCGCTTCGATTTTGTCGAAGATTATGGCAAGCAGCGCTACCTACCCACATGAGGTCATCCGCACGAGGCTGCAGACGCAACGAAAACCTGTAGGAGGGGCCGAGTACCTTCAGGGTCTAGGAATCAAGGTGCCCCCCTCCATGACTGGAGAGGATGGCAAGAAGCAGCAGCCGTTATCGCCAAAGTATCGCGGCGTGGTCAGCACCTTCCGGACGATCCTCAAAGAGGAGGGATGGAGGGCCTTTTACGCTGGCATGGGCACTAACATGATGCGAGCGGTGCCGGCCGCGACAGTGACGATGCTGACATACGAGTATGTGATGAAGCATTTGAACCACGCGAGGGCCGAGGGCAAGAGGAAGCTTGGAAGGGACAGCACACCTGCTGAACCCTGACCTGGGCAGACCGAAAGTTCGGGAACGGCATTGTTCCAAGAAGGCGATGGGAAAGAACTGGGCAAGACAACATGTGCGTTTTAGCAACAACGGAAGCAAAGAGCTGTTGAGAATAGGAAATGGGGACGGGATTTTCCAGATACCCTTAACTTTGGTCGCCAGGTATAGACAAACTCGATTCAGGTCACGAAACAAGCACACTGCGGCAGTAGTCCCTCCAGGGGATGATCTACGGATCTGTTCCTCTCTTTTCGCTCCCTCTCGCCCCCTTTTTTTATTACGTTCGACCATGGAGCGCTTTTGACACAAACTCGACCAAAGAGTTCACGACAGCCAACGGGAACGGCATGGCGGGGGCTTGATTTCTCACGGACGGCACACTCTTGTAGCGTTACATTTATTGGCGCGGAGTATGTAGGGATTTTTGGAACACACTCGCATACGATGCTGAAGAAAGGCCGGCAAGTTTTGTGTTGGGTTGGTAGCTAGCAAATGCAGAGACAGAAGCAGCGGAGGGTATGAACTACATAGAAACCGTGAAAAAGTAAGATGATGGAAATGAAACCGCAAAGCTTCAGCCTTTTTTCATTCTTCCATCCAATGGTGCGAATGATGGGACTCGGGATATGTCAAGCTGTCATCGTCTGTCGCGCGTCAGGCTCGCACACGGGCGGCGCTAAGAGGAGCTGGAATCCGGAGGTGGTGGTCTGGGATTGCCGTGGCCGTTGCCGTATCTCTTGACAAGTGTTAGTAGCAGACCCGGGAGGTGGATGCGATGTGAGACGTGAGCACGGTGAAGAGTGCAATGAGACGAAGATGGAGGCAGACGTACGGCTTGATCGCGCGCCGTGCGGATCGACGAGCGGGTATAGCTGTTTTGATTCAGTACGACTCTTGACGATTACCACATCTCTCACGCGAGCCTCACGAGAGAACGGCAATTCCATGACCTACGCGAAGAGGATACACGCCATCGTGAACGCCGCCAACGGGGCCGTGATTGTCTACGAGGGGTTCAGTGAGGAGGCATTCGATCGGACCATGAGTGGGGATTGAGACTCACCCTGGGCGTCAGATTTCCTTTCCGCATCTTGAAATCATTCCCCCTTTTTGCTACGATTTGTGTTGTGGGATGAAGGAAATGGGGGGTTGCGTTGTGAGTTTAGCAGTGTGTAAGTGAGGTGAGTGGGATCATGGATGAGATGCGGAATGGGCTGATTGTGGTTAGACGTGGTCCGGGGTGGGTATTTGCAGGTATCGGAGATTATCGGCGCGATAGTTGCATGTATGGCTCGGAAGGGAAAAGTCACAGTGTTAGACTTGTCCCATAGCTGGTTCAGAACATAATAATAGGAAATGAGAAGAAATCAATCGATATGTGAAATGGGAAATGTTTCAAGAGTTGATCTGGCACATTGCTGACACTCAAATATCTAAAGGCCTGCTGTTTGTCATCCGTCATTCTCTTGGAGATCGTGTCGATCCAGTCGGGCTCAGCTTTTGGCTGAAGCAAAGACGTCCTGGAACCGCACCTCAAACAATCGACTCTTTGTTGTACTAAACCATTTACTGCTCGGTTCGTAGCAATTTAGAGATCGTTTTTTCTGCGTGTCAAGCTGGTTCAAGTCATCCCGAAGCGTGGAAGGAAGGCACCACGGCCGGCAGGTGAAAAGTGGACCTACCGGGAAAGGCTAATGAAAACGGGTGTGCTCTTCCGTGTTCTGGGTGTGCCTGTCGAAAGGTACATCGTTGCACCGTGAGAAAACAGTCCAAACTTCACAATACCCATTCAACACCACAAGAACCACCAAAAATTGCAAAAGATCAAACCAACGACGGCTTTCTTGACAAGAGTGGGATTCGAACCCACGCCAATTACTTGACTAGCACCTGAAGCTAGCGCCTTAGACCGCTCGGCCATCTTGCCTCTATGTGGATGTTGAGGTTGCTGAGCTGGGTGGAGATTAAGTCGGATTTGCTGCAGGGGTTACCTCGAAGGGGCGAGTTGACGGGGCGAAGACGACTCTTCAGCCAGTCGTATCTTCTATTGTTTTGTCGGGCTCGACTCGGGGGTCCTGATCTATGTCTTGCAAGGGCACAACCGTCTTACGCAAGCACTTGCGGATGGAGTGTGAGGCAGAATGATCTTCGCATTCAGCTTCATGCCATCAGGTAGCTGGGGGTACGTGAGGTCGGTTCTGTGGAGGTTGCAACGCCCTTGGCTAGTCCTCATCTTGGTTGAGCGTCGTCTGTTGCGCGAGGGTTTCGGGTAGGCGACAAGACCGATTTATTAAGATCTGGATGCCGCCATGCTTGAGATACGAAGGTCCTTTATATTTATTGAGGTGATTGAGAAGGTTTCTGACCAGGTCATGTGAACCGAAACTCAGCACCATTGGAAACGCTCCCGGATTTGGCTTGATAGCCTGGGGACTATTGTCGGTACGAGTACTGACTTTTCGCTCTGACGTACCGCGTAGTTTGATTGTAGGGAGTAACTGACGAACTGGAAGGAGATTGCAAACAGTCGTCGGCTTTACCTAGAAAAGCGTTGTTGGGTTTATTCCACACAAGGTTTAGAACGGCTTTGCATTCATTAACCAAGTCTCAAGCGAACATGTTGAGTTCCACATGGGTTTGAATACACGGCGTTCCGAAACCTACGGTGATGGGCTTTTTGCGTCGGCCTCAAAACTAAGTCTTCGTACACGTCTCAGAGATCTGACTCCCTCGTCGCGAGGCCGATTAGCTTCCATCCTGGCCCCAGTCTACACCCGAGCTCCGTGTTTCCAGCTTCCGCAACTAGGCTCCATAGCATGTGGCATAGAAGTCTTAATGGGGTTTAGGAATCAGGATACTCATCAGATTCACCCGTGACTGGGCAGGAGAACTAACAATGCAGTCCAGCGGTAATGAGTAGTTCATCTGGTCTATCCGAACCCCTGGGCACCATCCTTTTTGAGTGCAGCTGTAACTCATAGACTGTTCCGACTCACACTGACTTCATGGTCTTTAGATAGTCCTGGAATGTTGCTCAGTGGGTGTCTGGACAATCGCGCGAAGCCGGATGGAGAATTTGCGAGCAGCCTGCTGTACTCCTGTTGTTGCCCTGTATTAGTGACCTCTGAAATCCAGGCGAGAGGGGATAGGCGGTTTATCTCCTATAGGATCTCGGACTGCAGTCTCGCAAAAGCTTTCCAGCCTTCGCTGAGAAGCAGGGGCATATCTATGTTGAATATCCCGAGCAGGCAACAGGCCGAGTCCTCGTGTTGAGTGGTCTGCCACCTAGAAGCCTACGACCTTCGAACCGCAATGGAGACATCTCATAGCGGGAACATGCCGAGCGTCATCAATGCTGGTGGTGTTTTGAAGGGATATAGATAGGCTTTCCTTGTTCCCAGCAGATGCCACGCAGCATTGTCAAAAATGACCGTCTTGGACACAATCAGCTCTTGGAGGAACAAGCCTCGGATGAAACCACCAGGCCTTTATGAGGTTTTAAAGAAATGTGCTTGAGCTGGGCGTGTCGCTCATATCGGCGAGATAAGTAAAACAGACTCATAACCGGTTGCATCGGAGAGTCGAGCCGATAGCCTCAGAGAGTTCTGCGCCAGAGGTTATGTCGATGCAGCAGGTGTCAACCCAAGTGTATGCCAGTTGGAACGACTTAGGTACGCGACAAGCGTAGTGTATCTTGGACCACCCGGCGTTTTCCCCAAGATGCGTTCGTTGTGGCTCCTTAACTCATAGATGAAACCTTTTCATTCCCCCATTTGTGGGAAAGTATGGCGTAAAGGAAGTCCGGCTCGTAGAATGCTTCCAGCTGGAGCGTGCCAACGTTGATGAGCCACATGGCTTCCACCATGTGATCGGCTGAACTGCAGATGTGGGTTCGACGAGGACAAGGAAAGGCAGAACAAGAGCAATGATGGACGTCAGCTATATTGCTCCGCAACAACCGACAAAGTATCGACGGAAGACTGTTGTCAGATGTCGCTCGAGAGCCTCGAGAGCACTAAACAGAAGGGAGATAGGGGATATGGGGAAACAGCGGACGATTGCCTCGTTGACGCCGCAAGAATTTAATCCAGCCACGGCACAATCACAAGAGAAAGACACTCTGGCTAAAGCCTTCTGGCGAGAAAACAAACTTGTCGATAGACAAATCTCGATGGCAGCGGCAACGGCGACGAAGAAAACGTCTGTCAAGGACGGTTGCTCTGTGGGTGAAACTATGGCAATCTCACACGGGCTTTTAGGCCCAGCATTCTGGTGTTCCCCCACACAAGCCCGACGGGCACCAGAACGTGCGTTCCCTCGCAGAGGCTAGGCAGGATCAGGTTGGGGTTGAGGAACGCACGGTCAATGGTCAAAAGCTTACTGCGACTGGGGCCGGGGCGCGAGTGGAGGAGAAAGAACATAGCAGTTGAGAGAGGCGCGAGGTCGGCGGCATGGAAATAGCCGAGAGAGCACGAAAAATACGGACCGATGAATCAATGAATCTGCCTGCACCCACTGCTGGTGCTGGCTGGTGCTGGTGCATTGCGTGCAGCTCCTATTCGGGCGGGGGGGGGGGGGGGGGGGGGGGGGGGGGGGGGGGGAAGGGACCCAGACACGCAGATTCCGAGCCAGCGCCCAGCAGTAGTAGCCAAGTGAACCACACACCAGACACACGCACACGTTGACACGGCAGCACCAGCACAGCACCAGCACCACCCCCCTTCCCCTTCCACCCTCGCACGCCAGAAACAGCAACGGCTACTCCGTTGCTGCTCGCGGCGACCGAGCTTAATAATTAGTCTGAGCCTGGGGGCCCGCACCGCACCGCAAACTGCTGCAGCACCACCGCGACATCTGCATCGCATCAGCCCCCTGGTCCCGGCTGAAGCTCTGGCCATGGCCGCCTGTGATTGGCTCATCCCGAGGACGTCCTCTTGAACCTCCTGTTTACCTCTCAACTTCCCTCGACTCCGGTGACCCCCTCCCATCTGTTGTAATTTCACCGGATTTTCCCATCGCATCTGGATCGCATCATCAGCGCAACGCCGCTATCCAAGTCGCCCATCCTTTGCGATCCCCATTGTATCCTTGCTTCCCACATCATCCCATCACAGGTAGACGCTATGCCTGTCGAGCTCCGCAAGCGCAAAGCCCCCGAGCCTGCTCCGGCTCCAGCCCCCAAGAAGGCCTCCTCCAAGGTCACCAAGGCTGCGGAGAAGGTCAAGGGCGCCGTTAAGGGCAAGGCCGAGAAGCCCGCTGAGAAGCCTGCTGAGAAGGTCGTCGAGGAGCCTGTTGAGAAGCCCGCTGCTGCCAATGGCTCCGACAAGAAGGTCAAGGCCGTCAAGGGCGAGACAATCGACCTCGACGGCTTCGGCGGCGAGATCGAGACCAACGACGGCGACAAGACGACTCTCAAGGAGCTTGTTGACAAGAGCAAGGCTGGTGTTGTCCTCTTCACCTACCCCAAGGCCTCGACTCCCGGATGTGAGTATCTCCGAATCGACACGTACCCGGTAGTCCTCTCGCAGCAGTCGTGCTAACCTGCCTGTGATATCCAGGTACCAAACAAGCCTGTCTCTTCCGAGACTCGTACGAGCCGTTGACCAAGACGGGCTTCGCCATCTACGGCCTATCAATGGACTCGCCCAAGGCCAATACTACCTTCAAGGAGAAGCAGAAGCTGCCCTACCCGTTGCTCTGCGACCCCAAGGCCACCCTCATCGGTGCCATCGGGCTCAAGAAGCCGCCCAAGAGCACCCAGCGCGGTGTCTTCGTCGTCGACAAGGCCGGTAAGGTCCTCGTCGCCGAGCCCGGCAGCCCCGCCGGCACCGTTGAGGTTGTGACGGCGCTGGTCGAGGGTGGCAGTGTTGAGGCTGCCGCCGAGGCTGCCGCCGAAGCCGCTGCCACCGATGCCAAGGATGAGGAGCCGGCCAACGGTGAGACCAAGGCCGACGAGGAGAAGAAGGACGCCGAGAAGAAGGACGAGAAGAAGGACGAGTAATTATAGTGCTGCTATGTAAGTATAATTCGTGATGCAAAACGTGTTTGCATTTGGAAGGGCCGGGTAGGACATGGGACGATTTCCTTGTATCCGTATAGTAGCCGGGAATTGATTGACTGGCGTTGGTCTTTTGCACACAACACTTTGCCTCAGTGACAGTGCCGTAACGCACCGTAAAGCATCATTTTGGGTGCCACGTCAACCCGTCGCCGAATCGTGAACCCCAGGAAACTCTAGCATTGTAGCATTGCAGCATTGCAAGGGGAAAAGGGTGAAGTGGATCCTCGGCGCGAAAGTCGGGTTGCAAATTGAAGCACGGCTATTGCTTCGACCGGCAAAACCTCGGCCGCCCGGTCCTTGCCAGAAACTGGAGCACTCTCGACAAGCCAGGCACCGGAACGCTCACATCCAACCTCAAGCTGGTCATTGAACCGTCGCCAATCGAACCCTCCAATCTCCCCTCTACCGTCCACGACGTCATCCAAGATGGCCTCAAAGGCAGTTGCGAAGGCTGCGGCAGGCGGTCTTGTGGATATCTCCAAGGTACGCCCTACACTGTGTGCTCAATTGTTGTGCCTCTCTTCCTGCTCCCCATCGAAACGAGGAAAACCACCGTCAACAACCCGTTTCGACGATCACGAAACGACTCAATTGGCCCAGTAGCTAACCTGCGTCCCCCCAGAAACACACCCTCCAGTCTCAGGGCGTATGGGAACGCATCCGCCGCTCCCTCGCCCTCGACCCCAACCGTTCCTCTGGCGTGCCCTTGAACCCGACCTTCCGCAACCCGACACCCGGCGCCCTGAACCCCCTCAGCTACGACGACCCCGTCACCCTGCCCGCGGGCGACATCGCCGACAACCCGTACTGGAAGCGCGACGCCCGCCGCAACTACCCGGCCATCAGCGTCGTCAACCAGGCCGACGTCGTCGGTTTGTTGTCTGTCGGCTCTGCCGCGAACCCGCGCGTCGAGCTCATCGGCGAGGCTGGTGAGAAGCAGCTCGTCGCCGCCCGTGAGGAGGCCGCCTCCACGGGCCTGGCGCCCTACCTCGAGAAGAACGCCGCCAAGGCCGTCGAGGCGAGCAAGGAGGCCCTCTTCACCAACGGCCTGCCGCCGACGCCGAGCGGGCAGGACCTCAAGAGCGGAGCGTGGGACGTGCACAAGTACGAGGTCACCGAGGAGCAGTCTTACGGCGAGAAGTGAGTTTCTCCTGTCGCGGCGATTTCGTTTATGGTTTGGTGACAATGGTCTTTGCTAACATGATAAGTAACAGCTACCCCTGCCGGACTTTTGCGTGAGCATAGGAAATGCGGGTTTTTGCTGTACAGGGGGGAAAGGACGAATGTAAATATGAAGGGCACTAGATTCCATTAAACGTTTTACTTCTTAAGAGTCTTGAGTCCAAGAATTTGTCCTGCTGTCTCCATGCTTTTCACCCGGTAGGTATCTCGGCCCTTTGAATCGGCCCATCCGTTCGTTGTAAAGCCCAACGATCCTCGACAAGAACACCGCCCATGGTCTTTTTTTCTTCCAAAAATCACTTTTACATCTCCTTCGCCTCCGCCACTTTGGGCTCGGCAGCGACCTCGCCCGTCATCCGCTCAATGATCTTGACCTTGCCCTGCGCCCTCTTGAGCCTGTCGTCAAAGTCGTTGACGGCCTCGTCGCTGTTCTCTCTGGCTAGCGTGTCCGGCTCGACGAGCGCGAACGCCGCCGTAACGTTCTTCTCGAGCCTTGCGTTGGGCGCCAGCGGCGGCAGGGAACATGTCTTCTGCTGTGGTGCTTCCGTGGATTCTTGCAGTTGTTGTGAAGAAGAGTTTGAAGGCTTCGCGGCGGCGGCGGCGGCGCCCTTTCGCGGCAGGGACAGCCGGTTCGCCCACACGACGGAGCGGCCGTGTATCCTGCCGCTCTCGAGGAACTTCTCGTAGCCCTTTGCCAGGCCGACGGAGCGGCCCTCGATCTTGCCGGCTTGTATGCCGTCCTCGGTGCCCTGGCGGTAGCCCTCGGCGAAGAATTGGTCCTCGAGGGTGAGAACGTCGTCGAAGGGGTCCAGAGACATCGTTTGTGAAGGGTTGATGAACTGTATAAACCTTGTGTCTATGTGGATCTTTGGTTTATGAGATGACTGCTTCTGTTATAAGTCGTGGTGGTGATGAGTGCCGCTAGGTAAAGCTGATGGAGGGGTGATTTGAAATGATGGCGGGGCAAATTTGAAAGTTTGACTCAGCGCTCTTTTTTGCTAGTGACATTTCGCAACTCTATTCTCGACTTTCATACTTCACGTCGAAGGACCAAGCGGTATCAGAAGTCGATGTGAATATGGTGAATGGTTTTCTCATGAATAGTAAAAACGTCCCAAAACTGGAGTTGCACACACATTGGTGCAAATGGATATGGGGAATCAATTCTAAGTCTATCTCTTAACTAACAGGCCAAACACCCATCATTGATAGTCATCGTCAGCAACTAACTACTGCATGCCAAACAACATACCGCCGTTGGCACAAACAACCTGACCTGTACACCACGCCGACTCCGGCGAGACAAGCATGCCCACGACTCCCGCAATCTCCCCGACATACGCCGGCCGGCCGCCCTCCTCCTCGGCCGCCTTGACCAGCTCGTCCGAGTCGATGCCCTTGCGCGCCTTCATCAGCGGCGCGTGCTCGATGAAGCCCTTGATGAAGCGCTTGAACTCGGGCGTATTACCCGCGTACATCTCGGTCAGCACGGGGCCCGGGTTGATAGCGTTGACGGTGGCGTTCTCGCTGAGCTCGCGGGCCCAAGTGCGCGTCATGGCCTCGAGCGCGGCCTTTGTGCCGCCGTAGACGCTCTGCTCGGGGAATCCAGTCGACGAGCTGACGGACGACATGTTGACGATACGGCCGCTGCGGTCGGTGGGGAGGTAGGGCTGGACGGCCTGGACGAGAAGGAGTGGGCCGAGGACGTTTACGCGGTAAGAGATGTCGAACTGCTCGACCGTGACGGCCGGCAAAAGATTGTTATGGGCAACGCCGGCGTTGTTGATGAGCACGTCGACTTGGAATTTGCCGTTGTTGAGCTTCTCGAAGTGGGATTTGGCCGTCGCGACGAGGGACTTGGGGCCCTCCGGGGTGCCCATGTCGGCCTGAACAGCGAGGGTCTGTATGTTGTGCTTAGTCTGGAGGTCCGCGGCGAGCTGCTCGGCGGGGGTCTTGGAGGAGGCGGACGTGTAGCCCAGGATGAGGTTGCAGCCCTTTGCGGCGAGGTTCTCAGCAATGGCGACGCCGATGCCTGGATTCGTAAGTTGTCAGAAGTGCTCCGCATCCATGACATGCTTTGGTATTGTTTGCTCTTACCTCGTGAGGCGCCGGTCACAATCCCGAGCTTGCCTTCCAAGGAACGAGACATTGTGGAGTATCCGACGTGAACTCCAAGCTACGAATGTGAATCGGTCAAAGTTGGAAATGGACAGGAACGATATACGGTTGCAGCAGAAGAGAAGCAGTAAAGAGAAGACAGACAGATGAAGAAGAGAACGATGGCAGGACACGGTGGGAGCAGGGCGAGGGGTCGGGGACCTCAAGGGTTTATAGCTACGTGGACCACCCTACTTAGGAGCAACTGGAACCCCAGGATGCGATTGTCCCGAACAGGCAATGCTAGCAGCTCTCGTGACCCGTCAGAAATCCGTTGAGAAACGAAAGATGGACGCATCCTGCCCAATGGAAGGCGACCTCGTCGCATAGATCCCGGGAGAACTCTGGGTTGCTGTTCGAGACTAGGAACTCGGGGTTTCTGGGTGAAAGCTACCCCGCTGTCGCAACAGCTCCCTAGGATAGTTGCCCCGCGGTGGACTTGCAACCGCGCTGAATCGGCCCCCCCACGTCATTCTCCCGCGCCAATCCTGGGCCAGGGTTTGTTGCGATCGGGGGTTTGCTTCTGGACCTTCCGTGCCATCTGGACCTTTGTCGAGGAGCACTGGGGCTTTCAGAGTTTGGTGGTGGGTTGGTGGTTAGCTCGACGTGGCTCTTTCCAATACGACCAAGGATTCTGCGTATCAAAGCTGGAGACGCGGACAGAAACTGAAATTCGGTAACACTGAAGACGGTACTCTGTAAAGAGGTAACCGCCTCGCCTATGTAGCAATAATTACATGGACTTTTCAGACAGCTGGTTTTCTCATCAAAAGTAACTCGATATTGTTAATACGAATCCTTGAAGTGAAGGGCGATATTGCACGGAGAAAGGTTGCCGTGGTAGTTTTCGTGTCTTGGCTTGTACTGGAGGCAACCACTGCCGCCCTCAGAGCTCTTGCGACGCGCTACGAATTGCTACAACGGAAAATCCAGTTGGGCGAATAACGTGCCTTCGACGACATATAAGACAACGAATCTCTCTCAGCAAAACGAGTAAGCGACTAAGAGCTGATGTTGCCTCATATGAGTACTTCGACTTCCAACATGTCCAAAAGCATACCGAAACCGGCAACGAAATGAACGTCGCAAAGACAAAGAATGCACACTGTGGAAGCTTCACTGTAAAGCTCCCGAATCGCAATTGGCGGGGCACCTCTGAGCGACCCTCGGAGCCTTGTGCGGCGGTGGTGGGGTCCGCGGCAGCCACCCACGGCCACCTCATGGTGCAACGACCAGGGTCTCTCTAAAAGTCTACCTCCCCTCTTCAGCGCCTCTCACCACCCAATTCACAACCCACACACACCCATCCTCTCAGCCTTGCGCGCCTACCCGCACTAGACGACCTCGTCAGTCCCGACCGACTTATTTCTCCCTCGAACCGAGTCTTCCACCGAACCCCCCGAGAAATCCCGCGATCGAAACCTGCCCACCATGGATATCCGCCTCCTCAAGCCCGCCGACCTCCCCCTCATACAGCACGCCAACCTCGAGAACCTGCCCGAGAACTACTTCCTCAAGTACTACCTCTACCACGCCCTGTCGTGGCCCCAACTTAGCTATGTCGCTGTCGACGTCTCGCGCCCGAAGCGCACCCCCTACGACTACCCCAAGATCGTCGGCTACGTCCTGGCCAAGATGGAGGAGGAGCCCGCCGACGGCGTGCCCCATGGCCACATCACCAGCCTCAGCGTTATGCGCACCCACCGTCGCCTGGGTATTGCCGAGAAGCTGATGCGCCAAAGTCGTACGTTGCCTCTGCCTCTGGCCTTGTCGGGACCCATGCTAACCATGAACAGAACTCGCCATGGTCGAGACCTTCGGCGCCCAATACGTCTCCCTCCACGTCCGTGTCTCCAACCAGGCCGCCATCCACCTGTACCGCGACACCCTGGGTTTCAAGACGGAAAAGACGGAGAGCAAGTACTACGCTGACGGCGAGGACGCCTTCTGCATGAAGCTCGACCTGGGCTACATCCGCGAGCAGATCCAGGACGAGCGCGACCGCGAGGATGAGAAGGACGGTGAGGCTGTGGACGAAGGAGAGGCTGTCGGCGACGTCGGCCGCGACCCCAATGCTGCTGCTGCCGCTGACAAGAAGCGCAAGGTCAAGGTCGGCCGCGGCCTGGGCGTTGGCGAGCTGGTCGAGAAGAACGAGAGCAAGAATTAGGGACCCGACTCTCCGTACATTCAAATGGCTAGGAGCTGGCTGCAGCAGGGTGGCGGAGGCGGCGCCGTTGAGAGTGGCGGATCTTGTGCTTGAGCAAGCTGCGGGAGATGCAGGCAGCAATGTTGGCAGGGGAGAAGCTGGCAGTCTTTCGAGAGACCGACGACGTAGTCCTCGGAACCCGGGGTTGTGTCTGTTACTTCAGCCTCGAGATTATGCAGGTTGCCAGGGGGAGTCATGACGAAGAGTAGGCACACGGTCAGTATGCCTCTACGAACCATAGGGGGAGTTCAAAAAGCCTCAAAAGAGAATAACGATGGGATACAGCGCATCATGGCACGGTTACCAAAAAGAACAAAATAGACGAGGCAATGGTGGTGGTATCAAATGAAAGCAAAATTCCCGCCAATCATTCTCCATACATTTCATACTGTGTGTGTCCAGCCCCTTTTTGTACGTGTATTCGTGTGCTGTTTTACCATCCGCTAGACTTGTCATCCTCGGCCGCCAGCTCCCTCGCAAACTCGGCGTCCGCCTCGATCTTGAGCTTCTCCACGTTCCTCGACAGCTCATCAATCTCCTCCTCCATCCTCTGCGCAATCTCGTCACCTCTGCCGGCCCTACCCCAGCCGCACCGTCCCCTGCCACGACTGTTGCCACACCTCCCCCCTCCGGGATTGTTGTCCCTCATCTCGTTTCTTGCCTTATCTAGCTCCTCGACCCTCCGGGCGATATCCTTCTCCATATCCTCCACAGCCTTGAAGAGCGCCTGCGACGGCGGCACAGGCGGCGTTGACGCCCCCGGGCTCCTTTCGCCGCTGCCGCCGCCGCCGCCACCACCACCACCACCGGCGGCAGACCACGCACCGGGCGGATGAGGGTGCCCAGCGTTAAACGGAAACGCCTGCTCGCCTCCGGGACCGTGTCCGCGGCCCCAACTCCTCCCGAACCCCGCGCCCCAAGGCCCTCCGCCTCCCGGGAACCCGCCTGGTGGCGCGAACCCCCTCCCCGAATCGGCACCCCACTGGAAGTTGTGTGGGATTTTTGGCGAGACTGTAGGGATGACAGGTATGGGCGGGGTGTGCATCACGGGCGGAGGCGGTACGTGGACGCCGTGCGGCGGCGGTGGTGGTACAAACGGCTGAGGCGCACCCCACAGCGATGGCGCGGGCATTGGCCCCGGACCGTGATTTTGATGATGTTGATGATGTTGATGATGGTGGTGTTGGTGGTGTTGGTGATCCCCCCTCGCTCCGCCGTCGCTGTCGCCACCGCCGCCCCTCCTCGTCGCCCTCTGTTCTCGTCTGCCTCCCCTCCTCTGCTCCCTGCGCTCCCGCCTCTGCTCCCTACGCTCCCTCTTCTCTTCCCTCCGCCTGGCACGGCGCTCCCGCCGCTTCTCCTTGCGTACCGTGCGCTGCTGGCGTTTGAGCTTGCGCCATTCCTGCGTCAGGGCCTTGAGCTCCGCCTTCAGCGCCTTTTCGTCGGCCTTGCTCGGCGCAGCTGCGGCAGGCGGATCGCCCTGCTTCGGTTGCTCCAATGCACCACTTGCGGAGTGCGCGGCGCGGATCTCATCGCGCAGCTGTGCAATATCGGCTTTCGTGACGGGCTGGTCCGGGTGCGAGAGCCACGACACCACGCGCTGTTTGTAGATGGGGAGCTGGGCGGGGTAGAGGTCCTCGTAGTCAGGCAGAGAGCCGACGGAGGATGCGGAGGACGTGGAGGAAGAGGAGGATGCCGAGGAGGATGCCGAGACTGAGCGTTGGTCGGAGGGGTAGCGGCCGGGTGGGCGACCCCGGCCTCCGCTTCCACTGTCATGGCGGACGTGGGCGTGGCCGCCTGGGAAAAAGGGGTGCTCGTGGGGCCCGGAATGTGCCATAGGCTGTGGGTGAGGTCCGGGCCCGAACATTGGCACAGGTAACGGGCCCAGCGGTGTATGCGGAGGGGGAGGAGCCCAGTTCGGATTCGGACCGACGTAGTGAGGTTGCGCGCGCGGCGTCGTGTTGCTTCCGAACCTTATACCATTCTCATCCGCAATCAAATTTCCCACCCTAATGCCGTTGCTATCCGCAACGATGCGGTCCCCAATCGAGATCCCATCCGTCGTGACCGTGATGCCCCCAAAGCTCCAACTACTCCGGGCATCACTCGGGCTCGGACCCGGCTGCATCGCCGGCCCCTGGCCCGTGTGCACGGGGAATGGCACGGGCGTCGGACCACCACTTCCTCCCCCGCCCGGGATAGTCGGACTCTCGACGCTCCGGTCAAACGACCGGTCCCAGGCGCCAGGCACACGCAGCTCCTCGACCTCGGGGTTCAGCATGACAGCTACGCCTCTCGGACGGAAGAAACCCTCGTTCCACTGCGCGACCACGGCTTCTACATCCTCCCTTCTCAGGCCCGATGCGGCGGCGGCCGCGCCGGGGTCGGTGTCCGGGTCGGAGCGGATTTGATCCAACTGCGCCGAGGCGTGGCTGCTGCTGTTACTCCGCGCGCCGCTGGAATTGTTATCACCCTTCCCCGCATTCGACGCAGCGGCGGCGGCGGCGGTGGCCGCCTCCTCGGCCTGCAGTTTACGGTTGATGACGGCCTCATTTCGCGCGGCGGTGTGGTGCGGGATCAGGCAATTTGTGAAGGTCGCCCAGTCCTGCTGCGTGACGTCGCGGGCGGCCCAGGTTGGGGGGCAGGGTACGTCGTCTGGCGTCGAGGACGGGGTCACGGTGAGCGAGTAGACGAGCTGGTCCCGCGGGGAGAAGGGCGGCGCGGGTCTGGATTCAAAGTAGGCGGCTGCGAAGTCTGAGTATGCTGACGAGGAGGAGGGAGCGGCGACAACTCGTGGGCGGTTGGCCAGATTCGGATTTGAGTCGTGGTAGTGAGGACCGCCGGTGCCGCTGGTGCGGGGTGTCAATGGCGGGGTGTAGATGACTTCGCTGTGAGATGAGGCGTGCGATGAGCCGCGCGAGGTGGCGTCGTCGCTGTGGTGAGAGAGAACATGCGGTGAGTTCGAGGACGGATTCGAGCGCTGGCCGGAGGTGGAGTAGATGTCCGTCTCGGAGTACGGCGGAGGCGGGACGTCGTCCACGTCGGTCTCCCGCATGGCCATCCGTGGTGAGGTTAGTGTGAATGGGAGTTGTGAAGCTCGGAGAGCTGCGGAGCTCTGTATGTTCGGAAATGTGGTCTGGAACTTGGGCTCAGTTTGTATTATTCAACACCCTTGCAGTTTCGAGATGTTCGGTGGATGGTCAGGAGGAAACGGATCAAGGGCAACAAAAGCCAAGGTCAAGAAAACACACAAGACTTGTGAACGGCACAACGGCACCTGGGCGGCGGATGAGGAAAGTGTGGGATCATATGGCATTTTGACGAGCTGGGCTGGCTGGGCTGGGCTGGGCTAAACTCCGTTGACTCAATCATCCCCTCCATCTACTCCAACAACTCCCCTCAACTCCCCATGCATGTCCCATGCCCTCCGCTAGCGAATCTGTCTTCTACCTCTCTCTGATTGTTTCCTCGTTCGCGTAGCCTTACGACGTTCAGGTCCAACCCGTCCAATCGTCGAACCACAGTTCATCACTCAACATAGGGGTACCCCGCCTTCGGAAGCCTAAGCGTTGCTGCCGAGCCCACGCCGCCAGGCAGGTAAAGATAAGCATCAAGCTTGGTTGGGGGGTACCCCTGCGGACGGCGCAGCACCTTTGCGATGGGAAAGCGGTTTTTTTTGTTGCAACCCAACTTTATCCCCAAAAGTCACCGACCATTCGACCTTGAACGATTGATTTTCCGTAGTCATAGTTCGGGAAGGCTCGCTGCAGCAAGCTGACGCGGCCCATCCGTAGGCAGCAGTACGCCATCAGCGGCCCCTCCACACCAGCCACCGAGGCCCTCAAGTGGGTCGCGTCCTCCCATGCCGTTGGAACGCCGGACCCTCAAAAAAAACTTATGTACAACTCCGACTGACGCCGTGCTACCGAATCAACCGGCCCTAGCCCTAGAACAGGAAGAGTTCAGGACCGAACCGCGAATTATTGTAACGGTACAGCCCAGGCTATGCATTCGCCTGTATAGATCGATGACTGATCATGGTCGATACTTCGCTCTCGCCGTCGGGGCCGCGAATCATTCCTAGGGCCGCGGACACCGCTGTCGCGTCCTGACAAGGTTAAAAGCGCAAGCCATTTCTTATGACGTACTTGCGTAGGCAACACCTCATCGGTCAGCCTCGGTGCTCCAGAGGTGGAAGTCAACATCTTCCGGCTTGTAGTGATCCGCAATGATGGTTGACAGGTGGTTGCGAGAGTGCGCGCCGCTGTGGACCTGTTAGCCGTGGCTGAATACCATGCATGCGCGCATCCAACTTACAGATTCGTAATGTAGGTGTCGAGTAGTTCGGGAGGCACGAACTCGCTGACAGCACTCCGAACGTCGACACCGTTAACCATGGCTCCGTCTGCGAAGTTCACGTGGCCCATGGAGCTGCCCCATTCAACAAGACTCTCTTCATCAAAGTAGCTCTCTGGGCAAAGCTTGTAAACACCGCTGAGGATGATGACCGGGTTACCCTGCTCCTTGGCTGCACGCGCAATAACCCCGGCTCCTGCGTCCGTCAGGATGCCGCCGTTGGCCAGTACAGCTCTTGCGCTCAAGATGACCTTGTTGATACGTGGCATGTAGGCCATCATGCCACCGTTCAAGATGCTGATGGCGTTGATGCCTGCCGCTCCCAACTTCTTCCTGAACGATGCGTAGGGCGCCTCGTTGGCCGAGCTGCGGGTAGTTCCGGCAGCAATAAACACAGTAAACTTTCTCCTCGTCGCAGCACGCAAGATGAATTTCTGGACTGTGGCCGAAGGCTGGTGCACAAGCACGTAGTCGCCGGGGTGGATCTGGACATCGGCAGCCGCAGCAATCTGGTCATCAACCTGGCCGATTTCGTCCTTGAGCTCTTCGATACCCTCAATGACCTCTGATCTCAGAGCGTGTACCCTCGTCGACTGTCCACGAAGGGGAGTCGATGCACCGGAGTCCTTGCCAAACGGCGAGCCCGCCATGATGCCGCTGGCATCCATCGGGGGAGAGGCCTCGAGGAGCGAGAAGAGCGACTTCGAAACATGGAAAGAGCTCGTGGATATGAGGGCGCCAGGGCGGACTGGTCTCGGACCGCTCGAGATATAGTCTGCACCAGCATCTTGCTTGGTGTAAGTAGAGGGAGGCCATTGGTGCTCCAGCTTGGAGGGGTCTGGGACTGCTGTTGTCGGTGTCGCTCCCGCCTCTGTGGCAGTCTCGCTGATGTCCTCGTTTCGGTCTTCGGCAGCCTCATCTCGGATCAGGCTCAATACGCGCCTAACGATGTTGCCTACCACCAATTCCTTGGGCTGAGCAGCGATGAGGCGCAAGCCAATCTGCTGGACCTTTTCCAATAATGAATCGACGTCGGACCATTTCGCTTTGGCAACGACCTGGAGGAGGATGTGTGCGGTCGCGACGGCGCAGAGCTCGGAGCCCTGAATCTGTCTTCTCTTCAGAAGCCTATAGGGTTGATCTATTAGTTGACGCTTGTATGGGTTGTTGCTAGGGGGGTCCGTACGAGATGAGACTGTCGATTGACGCTTCCAAGGGCTTACCCTTGAGGGTCTTCAGGTACCGTTCGAGATCCCCCGCGTTGGGCTTCAGGGTTGCCATTTTCGGTGGGTGCCGCTGTGAGAGTCCAAGGCTGGGAGGGGGTGTCGCGGGGCCGTCGCAAATATTTCTGAAGACAGTTCGTAGGTCGCTGGGGTCACAAGTGGTCTCTTGAAATGGAAGTGGTGGCCTTTGGTTGCTGCAGCACGTAAACGCACAATGCAATGGCTATTCTTGCAGCTTGGTATGGTCCGGATGGTGAATTGGAAATTGTGCGCAAACGGTTGTGACTCAACAATGAAGCTCGTAGAGGAACACTCAACCACCCCCCTGTCACACTAAAAATTTCGAGGGGCATTGGATGACCACCAGCTTCGGAGACAGCTGGTGTCAGGGGGTGACGGCTTCGCTGGAGCTCGCTCGAAGCTCGGACCGAAGCAGCCCGTGTGCTGGGGACATGGCAAGATCCCCAATGGCACCTCAGAAAACCACTCCACTGTACAAATAAATGCCCCTCCATCGCTGCAAAATGACGTTGGCAACTGAATCGCCGCTGTACTATGTAAGTGATGCGTTAGGGCGCCGGATGGTTGGCCAGTGGCCTGCGAGCTGCCCGTCATCTCGACGAGCCAGTGTCTACTTCCACGACAGAACCGTTCGTACAGAAACGGAGAGGAATGGCAGCAGCTGTACATACCTTAAGAACCAATTCGCCCGAAATCTTTCTTGTTAAGCTCTTCTTGCCAGGAATCCAACCCTATCTCTGATGATTTGCTCTAGTCAAGTGCTCCCTTGCTGAAGCAGAACCGTGAGGAAATGCATTTATGTTTATGAAACAAGCGTTAGTGGACGGCGATACCATCACTGCCTGGTCTTTTGCCAACATTGGATCCTAAACTCTCAGCAGCAGACGGAATTCGCCGGAGATCATCATCTGATCTCTTGCATGGCGTTCTGGGCAAAAATTGGAAGTCGATACATTGCATCAACGCACTTCACTTAGCTATTTGAACTGCAATTTCGTTCAGCATGGTGCAGAATGTCAGCCTTTTCATGTTTTATCCTGGGGGACCCTTAGGTTCACCGGCTTTTGGGGGCCATCAGTTCGCATTGTGATTTATGTCAATAGTCTGTAACAGCTGTTTAAGAATGCAAGGATGAGATGGTCTGATTAATTCGAACCTCCATCAACGCAACGCAGCCAAGGGCCATTTATTCTGTGCGAGATCGAAGGCGCCCTCCACATACACATAGAGCAAAGCCCAAACCAGGGAAACACCGTTGTCAAAGTCGTTGGCCGGTATCCTACGGCCACGAGACTGTTCTATCAACAATCTTGAACGGCTCTCCTTTCTTTGTTGCCTATCAAACAGGACAAAGAGGAGAATGAACAGTGCGACTCCCTAAGCAGTTTGGTCACTCCCGCAGTGGGTAAAGTTGAAAGAAGGGGAGGCTGCTATCAAAGTCGAATAACGGGGTGACTATCAACTAAGAGCGAATGGTTGAGCGGCAATAGAACACGGATACGAAGACATGGGTCGGAGTTGCTACACTCAAAAGGCCCCGTATCCCGCAGAGATTCTGAGGTGCGCTCTGCAGACTGCGGTTCCTAACTCGAGCCCTGTCTGCCCCGGCTCCGTTCAATCAAAGTCTCAACAACAAAGGCAAAAGTGGAGTTGCTCTTTCACATGAAAAGAGCACATGTCAGCCAGGATGGCTCGGGAATCGGCTGATGGACGCATTCAATCATATCAGAGGTCACGGCCGAAGTCCATGAAAATTTCTCTCAAACTCCCAGTCGAGGGGGATCAGCTCAAAGGAGGAGGGCTGCCGGAAGACAATTTGCAACCACTGGCGGGCTCAAAGTGGCTTTGGAACCCAAGTGTCGTCTACCTCCAGTTTGTGTTGGGGAAGATACCTCAGAATGTGGGCTGAGGTACATCGATTACGTAGCCGCTTGGTAGCAGCTGGTCCCTTCCACCCCTTGCTCTCGTCTCTCTGCATCCCCCCAAAAACTGCAGTGAGTGACTGGCAAGTGGGAAGACGAAGCGCAACGTGACAGGAAGAAAATAAGAAGCAACGCCCAAAAGGGAACTGGACGGTTCGAGATTCGACACGTGAACCTATCTTCATTCCACATCCCCCACAAGGGTCAGCAGGCAGTGTAACCCCAGTATCCGTCCTGCTGCTACCCACGCAACACTGGACTGGACAGAACACACCCCTCAGCACGGCCTGCGCTGGACCAATACCGTCGATACATAGCTGCACCAGTATCAACCTGTCCCAAGTACGACCACGGTCCAACCCGGCCAAACCCAGCAGACTTGCAGAGTGTTGAGCGGCTTACTGCTGTTAACGCTCCCCTCTCGCACCCGCTTCCCTTCCGTGGCTTCCACTGGGACGTCGTGCGAAACAAATCGGGCCCCTCTAGACACTCTAGGCTCTCTAGACGCTTGATTGGCACCTCCAATCAGGAAACAGCTTCCCTGTCAATCTCAACCATTGTCTTTGGACGCTACCGCATTTCGGCCGCCTCGATACCTCCAACTCCCGAGAGCCCGACGGACCCTTTTTGCTTTGGACATCTCTTCTCTCCTCACACACGGCCTAGTCGTCAGGTTTGCGCTGACGGCCACATATCGCCTTTTAGTGTTCGTTAGCAGCAGACGGACGAACCTTTTTCGCCAGCGCCACCCCTTCGCGCTTTATTTTTCTGAAGCCTCGTTGTTCGTTCATGGCGAACTGAGTATTGCCGTTCCTTGAACTTGGATTTGGGGGGGAAAACCATCCGGCCAACCCACGACTTGGACTCTTCTCGGCTGTCACAGACTCGATTCTCGACCATCCGCAATCTACACTCGAACCGAGCCTTAGCGACGAGTAAACAGACGATTGGCACCCATACACTCGTTCTCTTCGATTGTTGCGTCCATCGGCCAGCTGCACGACGCCCGCTTCCCCTGACGCGACTGCTCGCCCATCGCACCCTTCATCGCGCGGAACGTCTGGAACATTCCTGGCCACCGACACCACCCCTTACTACCGAACCCCCGATCTCTCCCAACTTTTTGCCCCTGATTCGCTATTCGTCGTCGAGCCTTCATGCCTCATGGATTGTATATGCTGTCAGAGATGAACTCCCTCAACATCATCACCTCTCGCGTCTCTCCGCCGCCGAGCCCGGTTGCTTCGCGATCCAACTCCATCAGCTCCCTGGGCTTAACTGTACAATCCGACGACCAGCGCGGCGGAGAAGGCGCGGAGAATCACGACGACGACCAAGACGACGAGACGTTCCCACTCGAGAAGTCCGCTTTTGAGCAGCGCAATGATGGCCATGGGATGGATCTCGCCAGCGAAGCAACACCGCTGATAGGGGAATCGAAAGATTCGGGCTTGAGGTCAACTACATGGCACTCCCTACCTCGGCGCATCGCTGCGAGCTTCATCAATTCTCTTCGTTGGGTCTTGTCCACTTTGGCCGCTCCAGGTGTGTATCTGATCGCATGCTTATACGACGAAAGGGGCAACTTTTCACCCTTGTTTCCGCTCAAAAAGCTGTTTGGATTTCACGGCGGAAACAAGAAGCTTGCGACAGACTACCCTGAGACCATGGACGAAAAGTCAGGTCGCCAGGGGAGCGCCGGATACGGAGGAGTTACTTATTCAAGGCCAATGGGATCTTCAGGATCTTCGTCTTCAGGCATATCCTCGGAATCGGAATCGGACGCAGATCGTCAGCGTCGAGGTTCTTCTAGTCGACACTCCCGTTCAAAGTCTGCTTCCGAAGAGATTGCGCCTGCCCGGAGATCTATACGCATAAAGCTACACAGCGACGATGCTCTGCCTCAGCGCAAGCACAGGAAGACGCAGTCTGCGGCAGTACGCTCCAAGGGCAACGGTGAATCTGGTTCATCCGACATATCCGCACAGCTCAAGTCACCAACATCTCCCGCTGGCGCGCTGACTAGGTATCCGAAGACGCCGGCTCCGCCTCGCCCCTTAATTCCTCGCCGACAGCCCTCGTACCTCAACCTTGAGCCTTCGACCGATCCCAAATACCAAAAGACTCTTATCTTAGACCTCGACGAAACTCTGATCCACAGCATGTCCAAGGGGGGACGCATGAGCACTGGGCATATGGTCGAAGTTAGACTGAACCAGACCTACGTAGGCGCTGGAGGACAAACGTCTATCGGACCGCAGCATCCGATTCTCTATTGGGTCAACAAGCGTCCACACTGTGATGACTTCCTGCGCCGGGTAAGAAGGTGTTGCAAACGTTTCAGCTGTTGCCGAGATGCTAACGTTTCTTCAAGGTTTGCAAGTGGTACAACCTAGTTGTCTTTACAGCCTCCGTTCAAGAATACGCGGATCCGGTCATTGACTGGTTGGAAGCAGAGCGGAAGTTCTTCTCGGCGCGATACTACAGACAACACTGCACATTCCGGCAAGGAGCCTTTATCAAAGACCTCAGTTCGGTTGAACCGGACCTGAGCAAGGTCATGATCTTGGACAATAGTCCCTTGAGTTATATGTTTCATCAAGGTATGTGGGACAGGCGCGTTCTGTTCGGGCGTCGAAAATGCGATCTAACGTGCGTCCTGCAATAGACAATGCAATTCCTATCCAAGGTTGGATCAACGACCCGACGGACAACGACCTCCTGCACCTGGTGCCACTGCTCGAAGGTTTGCAGTACGTTTCGGATGTGAGGGCGCTGCTTGCGTTGCGTGGAGGCGAGGACGGTCAGCATATGGCGTAGAGTTTGGGTCTGTAGAAGGAACATGTGGTTTACTGGCATGGGATTAGCGAGGCGAACACCGACGGCTTCAACTACGTGGTGTAGGTCTGTATTAATATTCGATAAAGGGACGGGAAGAGGAGTTCTTGTGGCCCGACGCGATGCCGTTACGGTACGGTTCTGTGAAGCTTCAGGAATACATGCTAGGCCACCAACCTTTTATCGGTTGCCGAAGTCCAGCGGGAGTTCGTGTCTGAAAAGCAATATTTGATGCTTAGTGACTGTGTGTTGTTCTTGGTTGGTATTGGCATTGAGCGTCCGTCAGCCCGGCGACAGGTCCGTTCATTTGCTGCCCTGTACCTGAGCTTGTCCAAGCCGAATCCTGCCAAGAACAAATTTGCCAACTGACATAGATACTTAATAAACAGAAATGATACAATGTGTACGTAAGGCACAGCATAGCTACCCTGGTTGGGGGCGTTTCCAGTCTCGGCCAGAGCTCCATCCAGAAGCTGGTTGGGGGCAAAGGAGGCGCAGTTCATAGTTTATGAACTGACATGGACAAAAACCGACATGGCCTGGTGCAAGTTGATGCACATTTGCCTTGGCCAAGGGGGGCAGGCCACGAGAATCTATGTTGGCCATCTCGATCACTTTGCTCCAGATGTTTGTAAACTCCCCACCATAATTAATTGCAAGCGCAGGTGCTGTGTATATGCAGGGAGTCGAGGAGGACACGCTCCGAGACCGTCACAGAGGGGGCACCAGGCAAACATAGAGAGAATGATGTGCTTAATCCAGGCCAATTTGGAGACTAGAGGCGAACGGGCTAGAAGCGGGTAGGTAGTTTGGTCGGGGGTATGCGGCTAGGGAGAAGGTCATTGAGGACGGTCTCGACCAATTGTCGGAGCAGGAGTGGACCGCGGGTGGGTCCGGCGGGGGATGGAGGTGGTGACATCATGGCACAGGTGACGACACCACGACATCGACAGATGGAAAGGGGAGAAAGCGGCATGGCGCGAGTTGGAGCGGAAGCTTGGGACACCCAACCACACGCAAGAGGCAAGAAGAAGCACCACACAATCGGGAGCAAAAAGCAGGAGGGAGAGCGCTGTGACACGTCTCTCGGTACCAACCACCCCCTGCTCGTACCCTGCCCAGCTGTCTCCTAGTGCGCGTACCTCACGCCTTTTACCTGAGAGAAGAGGGAAAAAGGCAAAGTGGCAGAGGACGGGCTGCCAGGGACGACCGATGATGGAATGAGACCTCGATCTGGCTGGCTGGGCCTGCCTCCCAATCACCTCCCAGCTCCAGGTAGCTAGCTCCTGTTTCGCCTAGGACGAACAGGAGGACGCACTTGCCTTGCTCCGGTTACCAAACCAAGCTTGCATGCAGAGGCTGAGGTCACAAGTAGCTCACACCCGTCCACCTGGTGCCTCCCTAGCACATAAAAGCCTGCCCTCCCGCCCTTCTGCTCCCAAGCTTCTGTTTACATTACTCCAACAGTCCAATCGATTCTTGATTTCTTTACACCACAAGATACCCAAAAATCAGCAAACATGTCTCTGCACTGTAAGTAGTTGACGCCCCTTCTGACGGTGATGAGCAACATGAGGGAGCTTCAGATTCGCTTCGAATAGCTACGACTCTTACTGGCCCCACGTCGAGGGACATAACGCGCCTTTGTTAGACTCGGGATCACAAGCTCGATTTCGCACCAAGGCGGTGTCGAAAGAATATGACCAGACCGCTGACCATCCATCTCATCAGACCTCCCCCCCGTCAAGCCTTCGGCCATTGCCCTCGGTACCATCTTCAACCACACAGCTGAGCTCGCTGGTATGTGAATCATTTGATACTCCAAAATCACACCATAGCCCAGAGCGCATTAGCTAACCTAAACTCACCCAGTCTTGACTCCCCTCTTCGGCGCAACCTACCAGCGCGCCAAGGCCGCCAACACCAAGGAGGAGTTCGCTCGATCCAAGGAGGCCCAGGGTGCTGCCGTCGCTTGGGGTACCTCCCTCGTCGGTTCTGCCCTCCAGTCGTACGGTGTCGGCGCCCTCATCAACGCCACTGGCACCCTGTCTTACAAGGGCGCTGCTTACCTCGGCTCCCTGATCTTCTTCGCTACTTCTGCTCCCGGTGTATGTCAACTCTTTGCTTATATCATGACCTTGTGACTAACGAATTGTAGTACATCTCCCAGGTCTTCGTCGAGAAGCGTCCTGTTGACACCGTCGGCGTCAGCGTCTTGGCCAAGGTCATTGAGACCGTTGGTCTGTCGGTCTTCCTCACCTGGTGGGGAACCCGCACCAACCCCTTCGACTAAAGGGCTTAATGCTTTATGAACTCAATTGAGCGTCCTGGGAAATGGAGTGCTCGTGTGCTATTATCGTTGGGTCGGATGGGATGAGGTCATGGAGTTAAAGAGGGCCCATTATTGCGGCTAGGGTCATTGCCATGTACCTACACTTTTACGTCTGCTCAAGCCATGACATCTTTAATCGACAAAATCATTTCAAACATTTGACCGTCATTCCACATGTGTCTGCGCTTAATAAAACAGATGTTTGCAAACGACATCTTGCACCATCCTCACATGCTCACAGCATATTTGAAGGGATGATCTGTTGAACGTGGTGAATCTTGGCTGAATTACAAACAAATCAGCTATCATCTGATATTGACAGAAGGCCAAGACGGCGTTGGATGGAGATCGGTGCGGCATGTGAGCCAACATGGCAATACCTACCTCAAACTGGCAAGCCAATAAGACGAAAGGCTTGAGAATCGTTTGGTTTCACGCATGACACCAAGTCACGACATCACGAAGACGTGCTCTCGACACCTCGTGTCTGAGAAGCAGATGACAGTTCCTCCACACCTCCGCACCCTAAAGGTTCCAACGGAAGTTGTAATGATTGGAAATCATTTATTTGGTTTGAGCAGTGACGAGACTACCCAATGCGAAAAGATGTGCCCTAGAACGCCGATAATCTTTTTTCCAGCCAGTTTCCCGTATGTCCGCGCCGCATTGGCAAAAAAAAAGGCAGCGTGCATATAGTACAACTCCCCCGAAAGCCGTTTTGCCATCATGAACCACGCCCCCCGTTCATTGAAGTAACGGAAGTAAGCGTGACAAATTCGTCTCTCCGCTGATGTTGATTGTTTGCGTGTCAAGGGATGTTTTCCTCGTACTTGGTTCCACAAATGTCCTCTCTACTATGCTTCGCAATGTTCGTATGCAATGCACTTCGGAGGTATGTAAAAACATACACACACGAAAAACGATGCCGTTCCATGTTTCAGGAAGTCAGCGTTTATGCCCAGAAGGACTGCTTAGCAGTCTCCTTCTGCACAAGCTTGACGAGGGCGGCGTAAACCTCCGAGTAGTCCTCGCCATCGTCCTCCTCGTCGTCCTTGGAGTCGGACTTCTTCTCGGCCTTCTTGGCATCAGCGGCGGAGCGCTTCTCCGAAACCATGACGACCGAGGTCGGGCGCTTCGTCTTGGCAGCGGCGCCGAGCTCGGCGCGCGAGGTGACGAAGATGTAGGGGACGTTGTGGTCCTCGCACAGGACGGGCAGGTGGGAGATGACGTCCATGGGGGAGATGTCGCCAGCGATGATGACCACACCGGGGAATGCGGTGTTGCCGGGGCCGGCGGCGGGGGACTTGCGGAGGGTCTTGACGACTTCCTTGACACCGCGCTTGAGAGTGTTGTTCTTGGCGGCTGTTTGATGTCGTGTTAGCCTACGCTGCTTTGCGAGCGATGGGTTGCGGGGGGAATAAAAAAATAAAAAGCCCTCTGGGGGAGGCTTGGTGGGAACAACGTACCCTTGCGGATGGACTTCATGACCTTCTTCATGGCCTTCTCGTCGGCCAATGGCACGGCGAAGGGCACAAGGGCACCAACGACGGGGAGGCCGTCGGCGGCGGACTTGGACGCGATCTCGCCGCTGGCAACAGCGGTGGCGGCGACATCGGCCTGAAGGTGCTCATCGAGGGCGCGCTCGAGCTTCTCCTTCTTGTCCTTCTTGTCCTTCTTATCCTTCTTATCCTTCTTGATAGCGCCGTCGGACACGGATCGCTTCTTGTCCTTCTTCTCCTTTCTGTCGGGCTTCTCGGCGGCCATTGCGACGGTTTTTGTTTTGTACTTTTGTGGAAAAAGAAACCAAAGTATGAGAGGTAAGGGAAGGTGGACGATCTGATGAAGGAGGGACTCGGTGGTTTGGCGGCGGCGGGCGGTTGAAGCTTTCGGCTGGACGAGGTCGAATTGTAGAGGCTCGATTTTTTTCTTCTGCAGAGCCCATGCAACTTTTTTTCGGCGGGCCCCACCTTCCAAGCTTGTGTGGCAGAGGTGCACCGGCCGGAAGAGGGGTATATCCGTGCCGGGGGAGCTCGATCATGGCTCGGCGGTTATCAGTTCTCGGTGAACGACTCACGTGACTGAACCCAGCCAATCATAGATTAGATTTTTCTCAAATGTCAGCGCAGAGTGGCCATTGAATCGTTCGGTTCGGCTCTGAAGCCAAAATCAGGCCAATGGCAAGTCCAAGAGATAGATGTTCAAGTTTATGTGTTTGCAAGGATTGTGTCTTTAAAATTCGAAGACTATGTTCTTTGCTGTTGTGGAGGGTGGTGGTGCTACATTGGTAGACCGTTTTCTGATCCGTTGAAGCGTTTTCTCACACCGGCCCGTGATTTGTTTAGTTTACACACGGTACTCGTTACGTCGCATCTTTGTAGAACCGACAGCTCATGTATTAGAATCGTCAAAAAATGGGGTTCTATTTCATATCTCCCCCTCTACGTAGTTGATATACACGTGTTTTGACACAGGGAATCGTTGTCCGCCTCTAGCACTTGTCGTCCACCATTGTCGAAAGGTGCGCTTACTCCTCGTCGCCAAACTCGGCGCGACCCTGCTTGGAGTTCAGGTAGTGGTTGCTGCATCGCATGTCAGTACGATGTCCTGCTTCAGATCGTTCTCGGAGGATCTTTCGGGAGATGTGACTGACCGGTGGGTGGCCCAGTCCATGATGTACCAGCCAGCAACCAGGGGAGGAAGGAAGTAAAGAACCTGCTGGCTGAAGCGGCGCCAAGTGTTGAAGACAGCGTCGTGGGCGGCGCCGGCGAAGGGGTTCTGACGGTTAGGGGCAATGCCGTAGGTGATGATGCCTCTCTGCTTCTCGCCACCTGTAAGTTCATCAGCTTTGTTGTTCGGTCTAATATTGCTTCCGATCGTATCGTCTCATTGATGAGCAGTTTGTTGTTTCCCTCCTCGACGTCGTTGTATTCCGCCCCAAATAACCAAGCATCGCTCAACGCGTCGCCATCGTGCTTTGACAACCAAAATATTGCGAGGTAACGTACCAATGTGTCCCCACCAGCCGAGGTAGCTATCAAGATGTCAGCGGCATGCACTCAGAGCGCAATTGAAGATGGTGAAAGGCGCGGCGGACAGACGGAATTATCTTGGTCTCCCGATCTGAAAAGCCCGCACGCCCTTCCGGTTCCCTTCCTCAATTGACCTCGAACGGAGCGTCACTTACTGCTGGTACTTTCCGTGAGGGACGCTGGGTCCTCCCATAAGAGCTTGCGTAGGTCTCATCGTGACGGCGTGTGGTGGACGGTGATGTGTAACCGGGTAGAAAGTCGTTAGGCTGGAGATCGGGATGGGTCGAATCAGACGAGGTTCAAATCTTGTCCCCTTCCTGCCGAACCCGAACACTGAGGTGCACGGCCCAAAATGGCTTAGCGCGCTTTTGCACCTTCGAACCGTCACCACCCATCCGACCACCCCGGTCGACAGTCCCAAAATTCCATGACGGAGCTTACCGCCGCATCTGCGAGAGGAGCTTTCGACAGCTTCATACGTCCTTACACTGCACGACCAGTCCACCACCAACGTCCAAAAGCCCAGTCGGATAGCCCGCGATCTCCGCCAACGGACTGCACCACTCCGTTAACTGTACCTCCCGTCGAACATATCCCCGTTTTCCGCTTCCGAAACCATGGCTCAAGCTCTGGGCTTTGCGTACCGTATGGCCGTCCCTGCGGCCATCGGTGTCGCGGTGCTGCAGTCGTCAATCTACGATGTCAAGGGTGGATCCAGAGCCGTCATCTTCGACAGGCTGTCTGGTGTTAAGGAGACCGTCATCAACGAGGGCACGCACTTCCTCGTGCCGTGGCTGCAGAGGAGCATCGTCTTCGACGTGCGGACGAAGCCCCGAAACATCGCCACGACGACGGGCAGTAAGGATCTTCAGATGGTCAGCTTGACCCTCCGTGTGCTGCACAGGCCTGAAGTCCAGGCTCTCCCCAAGATCTACCAAGTAAGTTCTGCACTCTCACACGCTCACAAACGACCACACGACCCTAACCGTCCCACCAGAACCTCGGCCAAGACTACGACGAGAGAGTCCTCCCCTCCATCGGCAACGAAGTCCTTAAGTCCATCGTCGCGCAGTTCGATGCCGCGGAGCTCATTACTCAGCGTGAAGCTGTCTCGCAGCGCATCAGCTCTGACCTGCGGAAGCGCGCCGCCGAGTTCAACATCGCCCTTGAGGACGTCTCCATCACGCACATGACCTTTGGCAAGGAGTTCACCAAGGCTGTTGAGCAGAAGCAGATTGCCCAGCAGGACGCCGAGCGTGCGCGCTTCATCGTCGAGAAGGCCGAGCAGGAGCGCCAGGCCAACGTTATCCGCGCCGAGGGTGAGGCGGAGAGCGCCGAGACCATCAGCAAAGCCATTGCCAAGAACGGCGACGGCCTCGTCCAGATCAGAAAGATCGAGGCCAGCAGGGACATTGCTGCGACGCTGTCGTCGAATCCCAACGTCGCTTACCTGCCCAGCGGCGGCAAGAACGGCAGCCAGATGCTGTTGAACGTCGGACGACCGTAAAGTGCTACAAGTATGAGGGGGGGTGTAAGGTGTTGAATGAGAGAAGAAAAGGCGATGCTGTATTATAGACTTTGAAGGCAAGTCACCGCTTCAATAAGTGTAATCATAGGGCAATGAATCCTGCCTCCTTTCCACGATCCCAATTCACGTTGCAAACCATATGCCGTAATGGTTATGTGTGACAATCTCATCCAACAGTCGACTTGTGACAATTTGAAAGCGCGATACAGGTCACAAACCCTGCTATTGATATGTGATCAAGTGTCCAGTTGAATGCCTCAACCTATCCTAATTGGGCCAAGTAAGAGAGTAAAATACTGCCCTCAAGCCACACATAAGAACGAATACAGTTGATGAACAAGTTGGCTGTTTCATATTGATCTAGTAGAGGGGTCATTTAGATGACATTTACCCCATATTAGATTTGTACAAGTGCTTCTAGCTCCTCCATGAAATCGGTAATGTGCGCGATCTTAAGATGCTTGGAAGACACTTAATCTTTCCATGTTCGCTTGCAGGCTACATGGGTGTGATGGTATTAAGACGCTGATTAACAGAGCAAGAATAAAATCTGGGTGGCGGTCAGCAAGATACTATGCTCAAGTGTTGCTGTTCAAAAGCAGGGTTCAGCAACAGCCTCGGTATTTGAGAGTCGCTAGGACCTCGAGCTCTTTAAATACTATACCATACTTGCAGTTGTGGCATAGTGTTTGTGTGTACGTATGATGCCACTGGGTACGGGTAAGATATAACACATGGGACTTAGAAGGATCTAAAAACAAGCCGTCCTTTGGCACTTTGTAGAAGTTAGCTTTGTTTTAAAAGTATTTACAAAACCGCCTAACGACTGCCTTCTTCCAGCGTCGCGCTTGTTCTCTATGAACGGCCACGGAAACATGTAGGTTACTAACTTGCTGGAACAACAGTAAGCTTGTGTCCTTGTACCTTGGTCTAGCTTATCAGGACAAGGGTGGCGCCTCTATTCGCAGAATTGAGATAGTCATCCGCTATGTTCGCCGAGATATGCATACACGAATGCGATTGCACGAAGAATGGAATCAGTGGGAAAGTCTGAAGGAGAATGTCTGTCCCTTTATCTGCATCTCTCGTGATCTCAATGTGCCTAGACAAAAAGGAAGTAGTGAGGCAGTACCGATATGCTTGAGTTGATAGCAAGGCTAATGATTCGCTCGATGAAATCAGGAAAATCACTGCTGGCCAAACTTCCTTGGATATGAGCAAGGCATAACACAAGTTGTTTTACATGGGTTTGAATCCCAAGTCTGTATCCATATATCAGCCCTTCAAAATCCTTGGTGAAATTGAGGACATGCCTGGTATATTCCACGGCGATATTCGCTATGTGCGTGATTATCGCACAGGGGATGACCCTAATCCAACAACAGCACAAGGGCAGCCAGGTGAGCTGAGTAAGGGGAGGGAAACTGGACATCGCGTCCCCTCCAGATTAGGAGATAGACTAGTGTAGAAGTGCCACAAACCAGCATCAAAGGTCCTTAGTTTTTAAATGTCCGTAAATATGCCGACGAGGATATTGCCCATAGAAGCTTCTGGGGAAGGCTCACTCATTTATCCCGAATGGCGGGGGAGCCTCCCCCCTGCGACATAGATTCTTGAACTAAAGATGCTAGACAACATCAGGCGCACCTTGCTTGGGGCGAGCATTTCAAATGCTCTGATGATGCCTGTTGACTTACTGCCGTGCGTATCATCAATATTGCTCCTGCCCTTGTGTGGAAATGGTAAGTCGGGATAAGTTACCTCGTGGCTATAAGTCACTACCGAACAGCTCCAAGTTCACCTGCTGGGTATTCGGCATGAGCTACCGCCTCAAACTCATGGTATGGTCTCTGGCTTTACATATGCAAGGATCACCGAGGGACGAAAAGATGATGGAAAAACCCCATTACTATTAAAGAACCCCTCTTTCACGGGGTAGGTATCACTATGCCAGTTCTACGCCTCCCAATGCATTCCAGGACCCATTGTCCTCCTAAACGCCAAGATACATCTCCCGAAAGTCAAGTATTGACGAAGTCCACCCGCCGCTAGAGAGCAGACTCAAGGAACTCCACAGTCAGATGACCCTGGAAGTCGTCCACCTTTCCGCCAGGTGGCACGAACTCATTACCCTCTAGCTTCCAGCCCTTGAGCTTCATGCTCTTCCATTCCTCCGAGAGCTTGAAGCGCACTAGGTCACCCGCAGCCCTAGCGTCCTCTGCACTATCGTGGCCTTGGACTTTGCCAGCTGTCTCAACCTGGATCTTGCGGTTGAGAAGGTTGTCCATGAGCATCTTCAGGCCCTGGCGGTAGGGAAGGCCGTACTTGTGAGGGAACAAAAGGACGGTGTCGATGACGGTAGGGTGCACAATACGAACGGCGTTCAAGTCGTTTTCCAGACCGTGGCCGATGAGAGGGGTGTCGGGGGCGAGGAGAGAGAAGAGGAGGTCGCGTGCCACTTCGGGAGACGAGACAATCTTCATCTTCTTCTTGGTCTTCTTGGGACCAGACATTTTCTTGGCTTGGGCCGGGGTTGGGTCTTCTTCTTTAGCGGACCATGGCTCCGCGGACGCCATGTCTTCGGGCCAAACACCCGAGTACCGCGAGTTGAGATCCAGAATCTCGCCGATAGGTTGAACGAGGACGTCCAACAGCTCCTCTCCGGTAGGCCAAGCTGTGGCGGTGAGACGGATCAGTTCAAGGCCGTGAACAGTGTAGCACATTTCGCAGTCGAAACACACAGCTCTGTCGGAGGGTGCATTAGGGTTTGTAGGTGTCTCGGCGTAGTTGAGGATGGTGGCCAGTCGCTTGGGGTCTGATGCCTTGAACACATGATGAGGATTGGTGTAGCAGCCGGCGGAGTCTCCGACAGCCTGACCACAACATCGGTAGCGCTTCTGCTGCTTGGATCTGTCGCCGAGTTGACGCTCGGGGAAGTAGGTCTTGCCCCAGTGGAAGGTGCAGGTGCCGCCGGAGGCGAGAGCCCCGTCCTCTTCTCTTCTGCCAGGGAACATCTGGAAGCGCTTGTCACAGCGATCGCACTTCTCCCAGCCCTTGGCGGCCTCAAGACCTTCACGGGCCTTGTTGATGTCGGCCTCAGTCGGGACAGACGAAACATAGCCGTGGGCAGCGAGGCCATCAATGGGGGTGATGAGGTGGCGAACGAGACGAACCTCTTGCGCCGGCGTCAGCCCAGTTACAATCTTCTTGGGCGGCACAGGCGGCTTCTTGTGAGGGCCTTTTTGGGTCTGCTGGTGGCGTTGGACGACCCTCTCATCCTTCCACTGCAGCAGTGTCATCTTCTTGTACTGCATGATTTTGTTTTTGATTACGTTAGAGTAGATGGCGCCTTTCTCGATAGCAGTCGTCTCCTCTTCGTCAAGGACTCTCCAGATGAGATCCTGGTCTGTGAGAATGAGTTGCTTCTCTTCAGCGTCTTTGGCAGTCTTCTTGAGTTCGTTATTGAGGCGAGTGTATTCGCCGTGTAGCATCTGCACGAGCTTGAGTCGAATATCGAACTTGGCCGGGGATGATTTTAGTAGACGAGGGGTGAGAGCCTCTGGCTTTCTGGGCTTGGGTGGTGACTCGGTCTTGGATATGGTCGGTGTTGAGGGAGCGTGGGGAGAAGCAGTGCCTTGCTGGGCTGAAGTCAGGTTTGGAGTAGTGGCGGAGGGGGTAGTGACTGAAGTGGTGTTGCGTTTGGGTGGTTGATTAGCTGCAGATAAAGGAGAGGACCCGGTGGGAATAGAGTGATTCAGCGACTTCTTGAGGTCGGACGAAGGTAGGGAAGGTGCGAGCGGTTTGGACTGAGGGAGCTTCTTCACGGCCGACGAGGAGGAGGACGGGCGATTTAAAGGTGGAGGTGAGATGGGCCGAGCGACAGCTGACAGAGTGTCATCTGGTCTCGTTGTGGTGTCTTGTTTTGAGGTGGTTTTGACAGGAGTAGGCGTTCTTGCAGAATTGGCGGGGTTCCTGACGTCTTGGGCAGCTTTCAGACGTTTTCGAGGGCCATCCTGGGTTGCATCCGTCGTGGCATCAGTCGACCTCTTGGCCGAAGTTGCTGACGTGTTGAGTGCCGGTGCTGAAGGTGCCGCCATCTTATCCCTGTCATCTTTATGCTGGAAGAGGCATTGGAATGCGGTGCACCTGTCTCCGGCAGGACAGGGGATGTGTTTGAGGTCGACAAAAGACATTGTGACAATACTTTCCTCAAGCCGTAGGAATACGCTAAAATTGGCTCAATCACGTCAATAGCAGCAGGGGCTGCTGCTGCTGCTTCTTCTTCTTCTTTCTTTGCTGCCGTTGTTACGCAGCGGAAGGAAGGAGAAGAGAACGACGACGTGATGTGACGGGAACTGCCAGAGCCTCGTCTGGGGAATGGAACCTATCTTTTTCCACGAGGAATGGCCGTAACTCCCGATTCAAACTGACGAAGGGGTCTGGCCGTGGTCGCCTGACCGTTTCGAGGGAGATGGAGGTGGAATGAGAGTGAACGCGCCAATTAAGGCTGCGAAGATCCGGGGGATTGGTGTGAAGATCTCATAGCCAAAACCGCAGCCAGGTCGTTTGTGACGTTGTGCCGTTTCCAGTCGGAGAATTCGCGGGTCCCGGGCGAATGGACGGTGGGCCGACGTGGCGCGTAGCCAGGACGAGGCTGACACAAGAATGAAGTGAGATTGGACGTTGATCAAGGCGGCGACAACGGAAACGTTCAAGGCATAACAATGGGTTGGTTTGGGAGAGTGTCACAGATGGTTGATGTGTCTCGCATGCTGTCGGAGTTGGGATGAGGGAGGCTCCGAGCGCTGGACGGATTAGGTAAGGCTGCCTGTTGGGGTGTGGCATCTCAGTTTGGGAGCTGTGGTGGGGCCGCTGCCGACGAGACCTGCTGGAGATGCGCCGGTTGGTCCAGAATCAACCCAGATCTCACAGCTTCTGTTGCATTGTGCGGCGGCCTTTTCCTGTCGTCCTCTCACGCATCTCACACGGCAATGGAGGCCGCCAAGGCGTCTCGTGGGAAGGGAATATGATCTCGTTCTGACAACTGACAAGTGCCAACTGAACATCGGAGTTGGGTGGCCTGGCATCTCGCTCACCCATCTTGTATTGTCTGGACATCGTCACATTACTAGCCCCGAGTCATGGACAGTCGTCCTCTACCTGTCACCAGCTTTTCTCCCCAGCATTCAACCTCGACTGCGGCAATGATTTCAAAGCCCCTTACCTTGCCGACTGCCTCACCATCTTTTGAGGTCGAGGTCGTGGCTATTGTACCAGAAGGAGCAAGGGGTCGGATATCCCTAGAATCCTTATCGCGGCAGATCCAGGAACGCAAACCTTATTTCACGAACCGTCTCATCTTTTAAAGCGAGCAAGAGCACACAGACATTTTGGACAACGCCAGACATGGGCTCCTCTGCTTGTAAATGTCCAAGACCATGGGAAGTGCTTGTCCCACACGTTCACCATCTCGTCCATTTTTACTACTCCTAGCGGCTATCTACCTTCTTCTGACGACAACATGACGAGACATGCTATCCTTTGATGATACCTACGCGCTTGTCTTCGCGTCTCTTATCTGGCCCGCGGCCGAGAAGTGCACCAACTGTCTAAGAGGCAACCCGAACACGATCTTGCATGTGACGGGCGCGGTGATCGGTATGTACTCCCTTGTCCACCCTTCGCTTTCGAGTAGACATGCAGTCTTCGGATCTTCCTCGCATACAAAAGGTGGCGCTGAGAGCAGCGATACAAGGACCGACAGCGAAGTCATCTAGCCATTGCCTACTCTGCCGTTGATAACGGGTCGCCGGTATCTAAGCCCTGACGGGCGCGAGTGGCACCAAGCCCTTGGGCGAAACCATGGGCAGCCCTGGTCTCGAGGATGGACTTGCCTATCTCGGTGCAACGGTTGGACAGAGCCCACTGGCGGTGTGCGGTGGGGGAAATGCCCTCAGTTGTTTATCGAGGAAATCGTTATCAATGAGGGTGATCGGGAACCACAAACCGTTCTGGGGGGTTTCTGGGCTTCTGCGAGATTCCATCGTCCCGAGGGTCTATAAAGAAAGCCCTCGTTGCCCACCACCTCCAGAAACGGCTTCTGTGACTCTTCTGGTTTATTTTCGACAGCTTGGGTTTATCTTGGTTTGCAGCTGTTGTGTAAGACGAACTGCTTCCCGCGATACCTGTGTTTGTACACCAAGGGGGAGCGCAGGAGATCCCGACGTAACAACTCCAACGTGGTTGATAAACGGCAACTGGACTCGTCATTGAATTTTCAGCCATCAGCCCTACCGACTAGCAACGCGTAGCGTCTTGCGTGCTCAGAGCCCTCGCCAGCTCGCAGCCTCTGGAGACGAATTACTCCCACGAAGAATCGATATTGTGCGAGCTTACCCAACCCAAGATCACAAGCCAAATCCTGCAGCTCGTCGTCACGGATCGAGACTCCGACAACCCCCTTCTCCCCACCCTCAACTGCAGCCCCTCCACTTATCAGCAAGGTCCCAAACGAGACGTCGCGTGCGCGTATTCCATTCCGGTCTAGGGACGGACAACGTCCAATTGGCGAGCAGCCTGTGCGGGAGATAGCGGGTGAATCACGCTGAAGCCACGGGGCGCACAGCACCCAGTAGCGCATGCAGACACCGCAAACACACTATTGGACGCGCAGAAAGATACTACTTTGGGTGCTAAGCCGCCTTATCTCCCCTCAAATCCAGGCAGGCACTCTCATAGTGTCATCGAATTTCGCGACGACTTGTGCTGCGTGAAGCAGGACCTGAGCGGACTTGAGGTTCCCCCCGGTCGGGCTTCGCGGACTGTCCGTTGGAGGGACTCTTGTGTGGTCGCCCCGAGAATTTAACTCGGTGCGCGTCCCACACGAGCTTCCCTTCGACGTTCTTTATTGCAACCTTTCTCAACGTTGTTGCCCTTTGCTGTTCAATCTGTTCACCGGTCCCTGATCTCATCCGACTCCATCATGGATTACACCGGCGGCACCGCGGAGGCCGATCATCTCTGCGTCCTGGTCCATGGGGTTCGTACACGCATTTTCATCAGCTCAACCCTGTCATGCCCCTCGCTCCTTGAACCTGCAGCAGCTGCCGCATTGTTTCTCGCACCGACGTCATGAATGTTTCTGGGCTAACAAAACGCCGCCTCGGCTCCGTAGCTTTGGGGTAACCCTAACCACATGGCCCAGATCGCCAAATGCTTACGAGCCAAGTACCCCGCCGACAAGCTTTATTTGCTGCTCGCGAAACGCAACAGTGGTTCCTTTACCTACGATGGTATTGAGCGGGGTGGCGAGCGCGTGTGCGCCGAGATCGAAGAGGAGCTGCGCCTGATCGAGGAAAGGGGCGGCAAGATCAACAAGCTGAGCATCGTGGGATACTCGCTTGGCGGACTCGTCTCCCGCTACGCCGTGGGCCTGCTTCATTCCAAGGGCATTCTCGATAGTCTGGAATGCATGGTGCGAATGCGCAATCCCACTTGAAGTTGATTTGCGGTTACTGACTTGGCCTAGAACTTCGTCACGTTTGCGACTCCGCACCTCGGCGTTCGCACGCCACTGCGAGGATGGCACAACCACTTGTGGAATGTACTCGGCGCTCGCACTCTGTCCATGTCTGGCCGTCAGCTGTTCACTATCGATAACTTCCGCGACACGGGCCGACCGCTGCTCGCCGTTCTGGCGGACTCGAACTCCATTTTCCTCGCCGGCTTGAAACGATTCAAGCGCCGCACTCTCTACACCAACATTGTCAACGACAGGAGCGCGGTGCACTACACCACCGGCATCACCAAGACCGACCCGTACACGAACCTCGAAAAGATCAAGTGCAACTTCGTGGACGGCTACGAGGATGTCATTCTCGACCCAAAGCACCCGGTTGCGCCGAAGCCAAAGGTCTCCGAGCCGGCCACCCTCTCATCAGTTGTTGGCGCCGGCTGGAAGTGGATTCAACGCGTGCCCTTCGCCCTCGCCCTCACCATCTTCGTTCCCATCGGCATCGTCGCCTTCCTCGTCAGCTCCGTCGTCCAGACAGTCCGGTCGTCGAAACGCATCCAGCTGCACGAGAAGGGCCTCGCCGGCGTGCCGATCAATGAGTACCGCGGCCCGCTGTGGATGAAGGAGATCCGGGAGGAAGTGGAGCACGTCTACGAGACGCTTAACAGCTCGCAAGACCAAGAGTACCTGGCGAGCGAGACGGACGAGGACTTGGACGAGGTCGAGATGGACCGCAGCACGACGCAGCTCCTCGCCCGGGAGAGGCGCATGTCGGTGCCATCGCAGCCCACGCTCGCACTGGCGCCCTACCAGTTCCAGATGATCCAGAACCTAGACTCGGTCGGCTGGCACAAGTACCCGGTATGGATTCACAAGGACCGTCATAGTCACGCCGCCATCATTGTGCGCTGGGAGAAGAAGAGCTTTACTGAGGGGCATGTCGTGCTCAAGCACTGGCTGAACGAAGAGTTCATGGTTTAGACATAGAGGTTTGCACGTTGGGGTTGGAGTTAGCGAAGCGTTGAAATTCAGGGCCCATCTACTCTCCTCTCGGAGACTTTAGAATCTGTACAAGTTTTCATTCTTGTAATATACTTTTTCTGCCGTTGCAGTTATTTAAGTGTTTGAAGATGCTCCGTAACAATAATTCCCAGTCGTCTGTCCGTCGCTCGATGTTATTCCCGAAGGATTAGCTCAAGAGACGGCTGATAGTATGCGCGTCATTCTATACTTTCCACCAGACTGGCTTCTTGGAAAGAAGCCAAAAAGGTATCAAGGTCGAAGATGCTTATTGTGGCATTCGATAGATATCAGTCTTCTCCGGTACAGGTCGTATAAAAGCGACCGTGACCAGTTCAAAACGATTTCTCCCACACACACTCTCTCTTACCTACTCGGCATACCCATACGTAAGCCCTTCTAGGATCTTTTCCGCATCCCGCATGCCGTCTTTTCTTTTTCCAGCATGCATTACACAGAATATAGATCATCGGCGCAGAGTGCCCAGCCCCGAAACCGAAGTTGATTTACGTCCTGCGATGCCCGTCAGCCGCATCACACCCAAACCAAGCCAGGCGCAAACCGGTGGAACCTCCCTATCTCCCGCTTCTCCCGTCCTCGCACTCATACCAGAGTAGTAGCGTCATCGGACAGGGATGTCTCGCCTCGCTTAATTAGCAGCCCACCACGATGCCGACCGAGCATCCCGGCTAGCCGGACTATGCAGGGGCCTCCAAATCCACCCAATCCGCACGACCCTTGGTCCCTTAAGAGCCCGGGAAAGACTCAGGACCAATAGGTTTACGATTACGCCGATGGGCGGGGGCCTCTTCCGCGTTGCAAAGTCAATTGCGTCTTTGATAGAGGCATCACGCACAGCCAGACGCGACGTGTGCTGTTTTATCTGCTCTACAGTCCGGACGACCAAGACCAAATCCAGCAGCATTCGATTCTCCAGCGTGGGGAATGCGTCTTGGCTGTTTACAGCAGAGATGAGGACATCAAAGCTATCCAAAGAAGCCTCGGCCCTCTTCAACAAGATGGCCCGTCCGTCCTCGCCGCCGCCGCCGCAACAGACGCGCAGGACAACACGCTCCTCTCTCGCGCGTTTCGCGTACAACGCACCCTCCTCTTCCACTACGAATGCGAATACCGCGACGCGATCCGCGGCGGCGGAAGCGGTTCACGATATCGTCCTGGGCGTCACCGACATTGAAGATGCAGTCGCGAATACGAGGGGCAGGAAACGAAGGCGGGAGACCAAGACGGAAGACGCTCGAGACGCAGAGACCGCGGGCGGCAGCGCAACCGTCAAAATTGAACACGTCGAGGCCGAGGCCGCAACGACGACACAACCACCCCCCACGAAGCCGCGGAAAGCCCGTAAACCGGCCCGCGTGATCAAAGGCACCAACGCCGCCGGGTCGCACACCGAGCCCCCCTCCGACTGGGAACCAATCTACGACGCGGTCAAGCAGATGCGGCTGCACGGCGCCGCGCGCAATGCCGCCGTCGACACCATGGGCTGCGAGCGCCTCTTCCACCCCGACGCCTCGGAGCGCGACCGCCGGTTCCACATCCTCATCGCGCTGATGCTCTCGAGCCAGACAAAGGACACGGTTAACGCGGTGGCTATGAAGAGGCTGATGACGGAGCTGCCGCCGCACGAGCCGGAGGCGCCGGGCGGCTTGAACCTGGAGAACGTGCTCGCTGTTGAGCCTGCTTTCTTGAACGAGCTGATTTGGGCGGTGGGGTTTCACAACAATAAGACCAAGTACGTGGCGGATGCAGCGTGTTGCTGCGCGCATCGGACGGTAAACGTTCCCGAGCTGTGAAGCTGACATGACCAGATACATCAAAGCAGCAGCCGAGATCCTCCGCGACAAGTTCGGCAGCGACATCCCCGACACTATTGAAGGGCTCACCTCCCTCCCCGGCGTGGGGCCCAAGATGGCCTACCTCTGCCTTTCGGCCGCCTGGGACCGCACCGAGGGCATCGGCGTGGATGTACACGTCCACCGCATCACGAACCTCTGGGGCTGGCACAAGACGACACAGCCCGAGGCGACGCGGCTCGCGCTCCAGAGCTGGCTGCCCAAGGACAAGTGGCGCGAGATCAATTGGCTGCTCGTTGGGTTCGGGCAGACGGTCTGCCTCCCCGTCGGACGGAAATGCGGTGAATGTGAGCTCGGATTAAATGGCATGTGTAAGGCGGCGGAAAGGAAAAAGGTCAACGAAGGGCGCAGGGCGAGGGAGGTGAAGGTTGAAGTGAAAGAGGAGGATGACGGCAGCGTGGTGATCAAGAAGGAGGAGGTTGTCAAGGAAGACGTAGTAGAGGACAGAGTCGTAAATGAAGCTGTGGGAGTGCCGGAACCGGCTCCAGAGTTGGAGGTGGAAGATAGCGAACAACGGTCTGCAGGGGATGATGCAGCGAGCAAAACCAAGAGTGCGGCTGCGCCGCGGAGAGCGCGAAGAGGAAAGGCGTCGTAGGGGCACGAGCGATCTCCGTTGAAAGGGGTAAAGCCGCCCTGGATAAATTTGCGAACCCGTCCGAGAGACAGACCATTTCATCATCATCATCATCGTGCAACATCCGAGGGCGCAGTACCACCAGTGCAACACAGGGGCTGCGACACGTAAATCTGTCCGCCGGCACCGCATGCCGACCGTGCGACCAACGGCGTGTCCGGGGCTTGCCTGCCTCGCTACGGACATCGGTGGAGAGCGGGCCCGAATAAATCGGAGGAATTCCGACTATGTAGGAAATGGACGGACGGACTCATTGCCGTGGCGTGCATTGCCGACACTGTGTGGTCAGTTGGCCTTCCGTGGGGGGAGAAGGTGACAGACAGCGAGAGAAGGGGGCGAAAGCGCAGGCCAACAACAGCAGCAGCGTTACGATATCGGAGATAGGCCGGAGTTCGGCTGCTGCGCCTGTGCCCGCTGTTGCCGTCATCGTCGTCCACCACCTCACAGTGTGACGTGGACACGGCGCAGGCGGAGGCGGCGGCCTGACTCGCGAGGTCAGAGGACGACAAAAGCGGCCAGGTGAAGCATGGCGTGCCATGGCTCCCCTAAGGAACAAACCCCCTTTCAAAGCCGTGGAACAAGGAGGTTACGGATCAAAGGACCCCAAGTTTTAAGGCAAACTTGGGGTGTATGTTCGTCCGTGGTTTCCTTCGGCTAAAATGGCGGACAACCCTCCGAGCAGACCCCCGCCTACCGCTGCATCTCCGTTGCCGACCCTCCCACAGCGACAACTCATGGGGCAACACGTTAGTAGTCAAAGTCAGTTGTCAGGTATGAGACGCAACAGCGTTGGGATGGGAATCGGAATGAGAAATGTATTCGAAAAAAAAAGTTCAAAAATTCAATTGACGGCCAATCCTCTCCCTGGCGGCCGCTCAAAATAACCATACGCCGGTGCGCCGCGCGGAGGAAGTGTGAAAGCCGAACTATCCTAAGGTGAAATATAATACACATCTTGGTGTAGAATTCGAGGCGACATGCCGCTCCGGATCGCGTGGAAATACAATGCGAACAACACAGGAGCGCTGCCGCTGCTGCACTTTAAGCGAACTTCATCGAGTCTCGCAGAAACTGTATCGAAAAAGAGAATCCATCGTGTCGTGCAGAGGCCCCAAAGTGTAGGGAACGTGCAATATAATGTCTGCCTCGCGCATAGGACTGCTTCACAGCCCTATGGGTAAAACCCAAGCTGTGTCCGGTTATGGGGGCCGGCTCGCCACGTCTCGACGGGAGTGTGTGATGGCGCGAACGCCAGTTAGGCTTGCGATGGGATATAAACTCGTGGTAGTAAAATGCGACTAGACTCCACGGATGACTTGCGTGCGCTCAGACTCGAGCTGGGCGGCATTGCGCTCATGGGATTGCTTCTTGCACTGATGGCGGAGAAGTTAGTAAAGAAGGCCTTGGTCTCTCAAGACAGTGCCCAGGCCGAGAAGCCAAGAGCACGAAGATTCAAAGACACAACTTACGTCTTCCAAGCCGGAGCACTTGTGGTCCTCGAGGAGGCGGTGCTTGCCACAGAAGTGGCCGTTGCAGAACCCGCAGTCACCGACAATACGCTGGGCAGCGTCCTTGCACTCCTTGAAGGTGCAGCGAATCTTCTTCTGAGGCATGATGGGTGGTTGTTGATGTGATGTCTAGGTGGCTTCGTTGGAAGGCGGCCAAGATGCCGGGTGAGGTGGTGTAGGATAAGGTGTCGAGAGTCGAGATCGAACTTGGTCGGTCGTGGAGGTGACTCGTTACAACGACGGTGGAGATGCGAGGCGGAGAGGTAGAGAGGCTGGTCAAGATGTGGATGATGAAGAGGGAAAAGAAGAGATGGAAAAAAAAAGAGGAAGAAGAGGTGGTGAGTGAGAGTACAAGTAATAGAAGTTGGCTGGAGGCGAATTGTGTCAGTCAGTCAATGATGATCTAATATGCAGAGCCAGGTCCGGGTCCAGGTCCAGGTCCAGCCAGGCCAGACAAGCCAGGCGCCAGGTCGAAGGCGGGAGAAGCGCTCACAATGACAACCAAGACACAAGACAAGGAACAACAGGCGTGGGGCAGGGGACAGGGTGGCTGGTGGAGCTTGGGTCTGGTCTGGGGAGGGGGGGGGTGGATTGTGTTGTTATTTATTGGGAAACTGGCCATGCAGGGCACACTTCATCGGAGGCGCCAATGCAGGATTGATTAAAACGGAGACCCGAGCAACGAGGCGAGGCGTCCAGGCTTGTGGCAGAGGCGGAGAGAGACAGCGAGCCAGTTGCCTCGGGACGGTGGGTGTGACCACAACACACACAACACACCAGAGTGGGAGCACTCACTTCTGCTGGATGGACATCTGCTGAGTTGCGCACTGCGCTGCAATGCACGGCCAGACCATTCTGCGGTCCACGGTGTCCACGGTGTCCCCAGTGACATCCACGCCACGCAGCGTGCTAAGGTAGCCGTTTCCGTTTCCGCATGCAGAATCCAATGGAACAATGGGGGAGGTAACTAGTGCTGTAGGAGATACGAAACTGCACAACAGGTAAAAGCAGAGACGCAATGTTGGCCGTATTCGCGACTTGGGCACGATGTTGGGCCGTAGCCCGGCAGGCCAGAATCGACAACTAGCCAGCGTGATGCGATGGTGGGTGGGGGAAGGGGGGTTTCGACTTCAAGCTCCAAGCACAGATTGAAGATGCGGATACTGGCGCAGTCATGTGGGCATGCGATCAAGTGAGAGACAGAGATGGATAATCAGGGTAGGGGTCAAGTATGGATACATGAAGAACGAGAGGCTGTATTCACAACCATGAGGTTCCCTGTCCTTTGTTCAGCCGGAATAGTGGGTGTTTCCCTGTTGCGATGGGACGGTCAGGCAGGCAGTGAGCGGCGTACGTGTGCGTCCGAGGTACCTGGGTACCGCCCGCATTACCCAAATGGCCTTGGCAAGATAGCGAGTGTAGGTAGTCGGCGGTAGGTTGGAAGATCTGACGGGGCGACCGAGACAGCGCTGACGGAGGCGGGCGTGATGGAGTCAGGGTCGTGTTCCAGGGCGGGCGGAACGAGAAAGCGGTATTCTCATGGATACCTTTTCCCCCATAGCTTGAAGTCCCTTGTTTCCGTTTTCCGCCGGCCTCATCGGTCCCTCGACTTGTTCTCCGGGCACCGGTCATGACCAAATCAAAGGCGAGACGGCAACCGGGACGAGGAGAGGGAATGAGCAGAGCAGAACGACAACTGAGATCGGGCTTGTTCGGCCACCCGCGCTTCTCAGTGGTTTTGAGCCTCGGAAGTATCAGTAGTACACGGGTGATGAAGTGGTTGTAATCCCAGGCGGAGGCGGGCAAGGCAAGGAGGGGTTGTGCCGATGCTGATGCTGATGCTGATGCTAATGGCTCGGTACCGGGACTGGCGCTGGCGCTGGCGCTGGTGCTGTCACTGGCTATGCTTGCTGGACTGATTTGCGTCGAATGGACGCCTGGGCAATGCCGATGACATGGGTTGACGGTTTTGCAAGGCTCCGAAAGCGGCAGAAAGACGTCGCAGAACACTATAGTACCACTATAGCAAACAGCAGACTGGACTGGACTGGATGGGACTGGCCCTTGCGCCTTGTGTGTGCGTGTCTCTCTCTGCGTCGTGTATAATGTTTCTCCGTTCTCTGTTTCTGTACCGAATCGACGGGTCGCTTCTGCCGGATCTGTACCGGAACAGCGTATGATCGCCGGCTGGATCTATTGATCAATGCTGCGATATCTGTTGCCGTAAACCTGAGGAAAAAAGTAATTTGGCTGGACGGAGGATCATGATTCACTGGTGAGACTGGATAGGATAGAGGAACGTGGGAGTACCCAATGGACAAGCAAGGAAATGTAAGGTGATGTACGTCAGCGGTGGTTTTTTGGTGATTTGCGAAATGAGGTGACTTTTGAGAGGGATTAGCTCCAAAGAGGGCGTGGATTGAGGAAATCCTTAGGCCTGAGTCAGACAGATGCAACAATGCGTGTGAAGATGAAAGAGTGCTGATGCAGACCTCGACTTGCAGATCCGTGTACGTCGTACGCCTGCCGAGTCAACGGGGGTTGGAATTCATCTCGTGTAAGTTGATGGTGCCTTCTTGTATTGGTTCGGAGAGCGTGGTTGATGAGACCGAAAAAACAACAGGAAGGAAGCATCCCATGATTCAGTACCGCGGAAGGTACACACACTTGCACCGGCGCCTGCCTCATCCGCGTCACAAATGCTTCCCTCCTGATGGTCGTTGTCAATGGTTTTTGTGATATGTTCATTCCCGCTTCTGCGGAAAGCTGCCGTCAATCACCACCACTACCGCTACCATCCTTCTTAACATCATCGACGCCCTTCATCCAGATGCACACCGTAGCGTCAAATGAATCCCGGCCGCCGGCTATCCCACGTTCGCGTCTCGCCATCGCACCCCCGATTACCACGGACTGTCGACGGACGGGTACGGAAGCCATGCATCGCCCAACACGCCCAGTCCGTCTTTTAACCTGCTTAGGTCAAGTCAGAGGAATCCTCCTCATCTCCAACGGACACCATGCCCGACTTGCACGCTGGTTACGGGTTTGCCTTGCGTTTCTCTCACGCTAGTAGACTACCCAATTGTGAGCACCCGCTAACAAGGGCCCGAATCACGCTCCTCTGCTTTGGCGATGACATGGCGCCGTATGGCATTGGCAACGGCAATCGCGTCGCCCCATGGTCCATGGCTCCTGTAGCTGCAGGAGGCATCCCAGCTTCGATTTGTAACAGTTCGTAACCCAGCCCCAAGATGGCTGGCGATGGGCGGATGACTGACTTGCGGTGCGCAGTAGTGCTTCAGATACTCCGCAATCGCCTATCACAGGCCATCGCCATCGCCTCCCTTTCTTCGCTCTCGCCTTTTGCCTTTCAACTATAATCCAACCATCTCTTCCCTTCCCTCCTCATCGACCCGTTGCCGCCTGCAATCAATCGCAACCTCCGCAGCCTGTAAGTTCCCAACACTTCAGACGCTGCGATGAACCGTCTTCTACCAGCCGCTACACAACCCTGACAACCTGCCATTTCTCCAGGTCTCGCTCGTCTCATCAGCTATTACGGCTGTCCAAACGTTGCTATGATGACGTGCAACCGAGAGGGCTCGCAGGATTAAGATAATGCTAAAGTTAATGTGAAGAACGGATAAGGATCCTAGGACCCCTTACCGGCCCGAAGTCCTTGCTCTCGCCGTTGACCAGGAACATCCTCGCCCTCCAAACACGCTCAAGGGGACCGGCCTCACCCCCTTGGGGCCTCCGCACGCTGTGGCCACGACTTGGGCAACCTTTGCTTTTCGAACCAACCGAGTTCCAATGCTGATACTCTGATTGGATCAATCCGTGGCATCGACATCCCGCAATCGCCGGGCGAACCTGCGATGACGGTCTTTATGAAGGGGGTGGAATCGCAAAAGAAAAGGAAGACACCGCAGGGCCGAGCGGTGCAGCAGGTTGTTGGGATTGTCAATGGGCATCTCCGCCGCAAGCATTGGTTTGTCGAACTTTACAGGTTCGGCTCCAGAGATATGATCGGGTGTCCACAAGTACCTTTCTGACTAACTATGCCGAACCACACTTTGTCCTTCACTGGCCTGATCTGATCACACCAGAAGTTGACTTCTGACGTGTGGAGGAAACGAGGTGAATGGGTAGATAGTAGTCGCAACTGAACCTACGCAGTGCCGCCCAGTCTAGCGACGTCCAACCTGACCTCCTACCGTATTGGATCTGGCTTCCTGCAGCGACTACATGCAGGTGATTGGGAGCGGCGCCATTGGCCATGGCATGTGTTTCCAGGAGGAGCCTCCGCGCTCCAGTCAAACGGTTGGGACGTAGCAGACAACAGGTAAGTCTGGCGTATGTCGGAAAAGAGTGGCTGTCTACGAGAACGTAATCCGACCTGATCCACCTCGTAACCTGATACTGCACTCGTAATAACTGCCGTTATTCGTTGGGCACGGTCCATCGTAGAGACGAGGAGAATGGATGGATACGAATACTGCGACGTAGCGATCCTTGCGTTGCCTGTTGTCAAACACGGCATGACTGACCGTCTTATCTTATCATACTGATGGGGAGGGAGGAGCATCGTTAGCCTCGCCCGTCCACGAGACTGAACCTCCTCGTATCGTCGAGTAATAATCGCCTGCGGGTACCTACTAATAACCTACTGGGGGCCCAAGGCCGTCTTGCATTGAGCCAGCACACGCCCGTCCAGCCCAGCTGATCAACGTTCGGAGCATTCGCTTGACCCAGAGTCTAAGAGCGGCAAGCATGTGCATTGGCAACTCGTTGATTTGGGGTGCTGGTAGAAGTGGATGACGGCTAAGATTGCATTCGCGTCGTCCCTTCGTCGAATCCCCCTTTCGAAACACCGAATCCCTTTGGACACGTGCCAAAAGATGAGCTACAGCATCCTTCGCTCCACAACCGATTATGAGGAAATTCTGTAATGGAAGGAAAAGCTACCAGAGCGCATCCGTCCTATGCGATTCTCCCACACAACACCTTCTGGGTTATTCCTCGACAGTGTTCATCGATACTGCGACTGAGTCGAAATTGCCAGTCTAGCCTTGATTGCCTATCAAAATTAGCCATCAATGCACCTGGATCTCGATTTTCGATGGGGAACCCCCTACAGCATTCAGTCTCCCCCAGTCAGTTATCACCTAGAATTAGGAATCAAACAGTCACGGTGAACCGAACGGCTGTATTGTTGGCTTCCCATGTTGTCAGTTCCCCACGGTCGATTCCATTTCCAATCCTTGTTCCCGTTCCCAAAATCGTCCGATTCCCCAGTCCCGCTTTGCCAATATCTCCTGTTGAGACTGGCGGCTTACTATTCGTGTTACCCGCAACCGACCAGGGCAGATAACAGCCAAAAAAGGATACCTAGCAGACAAACGATTGGGGGACACGACAAGTCGCACCTACCTGTAATTGACCCAACATGTGTCCGCAGGCCTCCGAAACATGCTGCGAGGTTGTCCACTATCTTTTAGACAATGACATTGGCTTTTTGAGGATGCACCCAGGAAGCAACCAGACCAAAGGACAACTATGTCTCAGCCGAACTTGCAGGAGAGACAAAGGCGTACGGATACACGCAATTCCATCTAATAGCGGTTGCCAGAGGGGCGGCGCATCTTTCTTTTCCAAGGGCTACCATCAGCTTACCCGCTCGATGGGTCAGGATAGCAAGCAGGCTGGACCCTGACGACCTGATTTCAGGCTGGAGCTGGAATTCTCATTGCAGATTCATTGATTCGGCTGGGAAAACGACGCAGCCAAGTACCGTAGCCAACCACCACAGGCGGGCTTTCCAATCGTACTGAAGCAAAAAGCAGTTTCGGCAAGCAAACCTTCTGCATCTAGCAATTACTCGTTGGCAGGAGTTGCTGGAAGACTCATCATTCACTCACCGTGGGCCGCATCACACACGCCTGGACTTCCCCCAGCAAGCAGCTGGCTCCCGGCAGGGCCACTGTCATCTGGTGAACAGCGCTAACCCCAAGCTGAAATGTTCCCCCGGGTCCAGCCATGCCTTAAGTGGGAGGCCCTGCAGGTGTGTCACGCTGCGCATAGCTCTCAGTGGAGGGCCGACCGGCCGGTACCAGTGCCGGCTGCCGGATCGGTCCAAGTGGGCGACGGTCTAGAACCTCGATAGTAGCACACAAGTACACATCAATAGTTCTGGGACAAAAAAAAGCGAACGGCAGTTGAGGACATGGTGTTGCATTGCTATCGACATGTATCGCGGCATCGCGTGTATGGACAGGCTGAGCGGTACTAACTCGTCGTCGTTGACCGTCCTGCCCGCCCGCCTGGCTTCACAGTTTGGAATCGCGTGATCTTGCTGGGATATCGATTTCACTTTTTTTTGTATTAAACTATCAGTACTTTTTGTAAAAGACGCAGACATGTTGCAACTAGAGCCGTTGCTTACTTGCGCATGTCGACTACGGCTCTGATGCAGTCGCCCTGCTTCATGGTCTCGAATGCATTGTTCATCTCGCCCAGCGTCTTCCTGTGGGTGATGAACTCGTCCACCTTGAGGGCGCCCTTGAGGTAGTCCGACACAAGACCGGGAAGCTGGGAACGGCCCTTGACACCGCCGAATGCGCAACCCTTCCAGACACGACCGGTCACGAGCTGGAACGCTGTGTTGAAGGACGGTTAGCATGCGATAGATCACCGACGATGGGTTGAAGTGTTGAAACTTACGCCGAGTGGAGATCTCTTGACCGGCAGCAGCAACACCGATGATGATGCTCTGACCCCAACCCTTGTGGCAGGCCTCGAGAGCAGCACGCATGACACTGACGTTGCCAGTACAGTCGAAGGTGAAGTCGCAGCCACCGTCCGTCATCTCGATGAGCTTGTCAACAACAGACTGGTCTCCGAGCTGAGTAGGGTTGACAAAGTCCGTGGCGCCGAACTTTCTCGACCACTCCTCCTTGTTGGGGTTGACGTCGACGACGATGATCTTGCCGGCCTTGTTGACGACGGCACCCTGGACGACGGACAGGCCGACACAGCCGGCGCCGAAGACGGCGATGTTGTCGCCCTCCTGGACATTGGCGGTGATCTTTGCGGCACCGTAGCCCGTAGTGATGCCGCAACCGAGCAGGCAGGTGCGGTCCATGGGGGCGTCCTGCTGAACGGCGACGACAGAGATGTCGGCAACGACGGTGTACTGGGAGAAGGTGGAGGTGCCCATGAAGTGCAGCAGGTCCTTGCCCTTGCACTTGAAGCGCGAGGTGCCGTCGGGCATGACGCCCTTGCCCTGGGTGGCGCGGATCTTGCCGCAGAGGTTGGTCTTGCCGGACTTGCAGAACTTGCACTCCTGGCACTCGGGGGTGTAGAGGGCAACGACGTGGTCACCGGGCTTCACGTTGGTGACGCCCTCGCCGACGGACTCGACGATACCGGCGCCCTCGTGGCCCAGGACGATGGGGAAGGCACCCTCGGGGTCCTTGCCGGAAAGAGTGTAGGCATCTGGAGGAGGTCCCGGTCAGCATCTTCTGTTACAGATATGGCTTCGGAAGCTCTTCCGAGCAGCGGGCGGGGTATTGGAGACGGCGGCTTTCCTCACCTGTGTGGCAGACACCAGTGTAGTAGATTTCGATACGGACCTCGTGGGCCTTGGGCGGGGCGACTTCGATGTCCTCGATGCTCAAGGGCTTGCCCGCCTCCCAGGCGACGGCAGCCTTGCAAGTGATGGTCTGTTTGGAGGATCAATTGGGTCAGCGGGAGTGTTCGGGGGGCGGAGGTTGAGACATGGACATCTGGTTGCTGCTCTCGATTCGACTCGACTCGACTCGACGAGAGCTACCCCGCAATGTGAAGCAAGAGCAGGGAGTACAGATGTTGATATAGATTGACGTACCTTTCCTGCAGTGGCAGACATTGCTGATTCTTAAGATTGACGATGGGTTATGAGAACCTTGATGGAAAAGGAATCACACACTAAGCTTAGCTTACTGGGCAGGGTAGGGTATTTATTTCAAGGGGAGGGGGGACATTTCAAGATGCAGATGGACAAGAACTGCCGCCGCCCCGGTTGTCTGTTGGCGCACATCTCCAAACCCCACCTTGTTTCCCCCTCGGGAGGGGAAAGCGTCCGTGTGAGTGTGAGGCCTCGGGGGTTCGGGGAGCTGAACTGTACTGTCTCTTTTTTTTTCTCTCCCTCTCTTTCTTTCCATACCTTGCGCCAGCCCAGCCCAATTGCCAAACACTTTGAAAAAGCGGGGGTCTCAACCCGTCATCAAGGCGCCAGAGTGACAAGTGAGTTAGGAAGTGGAGGGGTAAAACACGGTTAACGCCAACCGGGACTCTTAGGCGAGGCGGGACGAGAGAAACCGTGATACGTCATTGGAGGGTAAAGCTCTATCAATAACTCACTGCGGTTTAGCTGGCCAAGCGGCACCCGGTCTTTTGGCGAATTGGCCGTGACTCGCAGCCAACGAAGATAGCCCACGGATGGCTTTCCGAGAACGAAGGCAGGGTGCTTTACCGATCTCGACCGCCGAACCACGGCCACCCAGCCGGGGCAATCGGGACAGGCCTTGCTTGGTATGCCGGATCGCAAGTGCTTTTCCCCTCCTCTCCCGCCGGCCCTGCCTGCATGAGCCTATGAGGGGTTGCTCAAACGTTTAAGCCGTCGGGGTTAGGCTTTTGAGTTCCCGCTGATGCACTCCGTTCAGGCATGGTCCATCGGCGATTGTCTAGGCCAAGGCTCATTCGCGATGGCTTTCCCGTGATGCCAAGGGTCGGAGGGGCAAGCAGCTGTCTGACTGTCCGATTTATGTCCGTAGGTAGCTTTTCTCTTATTTTACCGCCTTTGGCAGCTTTACCCTATCTAATCTACGGCCCGGAACCTACTAGGACTCGGAGGAGGTGCCCTGATTAGATGGTTAGATAGGAGGCTTAGTTGCCCACGGATGCTTGCGATTAAATATTACCAAAAGGAAAAAGAATGGAGGACTCTATCACAACTACAGATGAACAATCAACTGAAGTAGAGAGATGCAATGGGAGGACGTCAACGGGATGGAGGGATACAAAGACAAGACAAAAAGAGGGGAGCCATCATGTGCGTGTGTGCGCGCGCGTGTGTGTGCATTACCCCGGATAAAGAGCCATCACAATGGCATCACAGTTGCATAGTTGTGGAGAGAGCATGCGAACCTTAACCAGGAGTCTTCAACAACGTGACAAGAAATTTGGTGTCTGGATGTTGCCTCGGTGCCATCACCATCATCATCTATGTGCCAGGATGCGCTCTGGAAGCTTTTTGAATCTTGGCTCCAGAAGATCCGAGTTGGTGTGTGTCAGCGGCCAACTTAGAGCTCGGGCCACTTCAAGAAGACTGCACCGGTGGTAGAAAGTGTGGCAGGTGGCAGGGAAGCAAGGAGCTCGAAGTGGGGCGAAGGCGGCGGCATCTTCCGCGTTGACTGGCCAAGCATCGCGAACCTCCAAAATTTATCCAGCAAAAGCGCGTCCGCCAAACATCACACCCACCCACTCAGCCTTGTCACTGGCCACGCCTGCAAGACCAATCAGCCTCGACGACCTTTGCAAACCGAATGAAAGCGACTGGGTGTTTTGTCGTCGCTGTTGAATCCACTTACGCTTGCTCCCACTGACCACCAACATTACCGCGACGACACAAGGTCCAACTGGGTGACCTGAGGTCGCCCACTCTATCGACGTCGTCATGCCTAACAAATTCTCCTTCGACGACTCGGCCTTCGATAGCTCGCCGCCTTCGACACCAGGCCAGACACCCCAGAAGAACTCCCGTTACCCTTTTGGCGACAACCCATCAACTACACCCGCCGGCCCCCCACCATCGTCTGCTGCCTCGTTCACACCCGCAGGCGCGCCGTCCGAATCCTACCTCGGAAGTTCCTTGCTGCAGGGAGTAACTGCCCAGAAGTCATTCGGTTTTGGCGACGCAAGCTCCAATGGCACAAGGCAGAACCTTTTTGGAAGAAGCGACTCGGCTTCTCAGCAACCTTTGGGTCGATCGATCCTCCAGAGTGCCAAGCCAGCCGCGAGGCAGCCGTCGACGCTAAGCAGAGAATACGGCACCGGCGAAAGCGAAGTCAGCTACGATAACCGGACGGGCAGGTACATGATTCCCGACTCTTCGGAGGACGAGGAGGAAGATGAGGAAGAGGAATACGACGAGCGTGACGCCGCCGATGCGGAAATTGAACGATACCTCGAAGCCGACATCGACCAGGATGACATTGTTGCAGAGCCGGGAGTCGACGATATCGAAGACGACGACGACATATTCCTGAACATGCAACACAGCGATCGCGATGACGAAGACCTCGGCTACTCGGACGAAGGCGAAGGCGGCATGGGCGCCGAGGAGTCGGATCTCCTGCTTCTGGCCACCCCCGCAGCAACGGCGCGCATGCGCAGGGAGGCCGAAGACATTTTCCGCGCATCGTCCATGCGCCGCTCGTCGGCCGGAAGACGGAAAGACTTCAGGTTCTCTGCAGTCGCGAAGGATCTGTACAAGGGACTGGGCATGGCTGTGATCACGGAGTCGCCCGAGGTCGTTCTGAAGACGGAGGACTTGATCAACCAGCTTTACAACGAAGGAATCGGCGGGCAGGAGGACCCCGAACAGCTGGATATTTCGCTATCGACGATCGTCTACCCGTTGGTTGAGCTGTGGGACAACTTCGCCCAAAGCTTGCCCATGCCGGAGGGAGAACATATTGCTGAGATTGGCCCCGGCCCCAATACTGAGCCGTTCCAGAAGGCTGCCTACGTCGCTCGTCTGGTTCTCCAGATGCACCACACCCGGTTTGCACAGCAGGGCTCTACCGAAACGGAGGTCCCGCCGCTGCCTTATGTCCTATTTCAGTGGATCGAAGAAAACCACAACCTATACCCCGAGCAGTACGACATTGTGTTGAACCACAAGCCTAGTCCGGCGTGCCACAGCCTCTTCTGGCCGACTTTGCGAGGCGCTCTGATTCGCGGCAGCGTCGACCTTGCATCCAAGCTGTTGAGGAACGCTGGATGGGAGTCTGTTAAAAAGGGGCCTCGAGCCGATTACGCTTACTCCGGCAAAGCTCTCGAAAACTTGCAACGCGCGGTTGGTATTGCATGCGAGGCGCTCGACATGTGCCCAGCGAACAAGGGCAACTGGGACATCTTCAGCAGCGATTGGACGCTGTACCGCATTCAGGCCAAGGGCTCTCTCGATAAGCTTCAGCGATTTGCAGAGGGCAAGGACAAGAACCTGTTCGCCGGCGGTAACGATAACGGGTACGGTGGGGCGTCTCTGGCTGGCCTGGTACGGAAGGCGGAGGGCCAGGTTCCTTGGGATATCTACGAGCACCTCCAGACCGTCTACCAGATCATTCTGGGAACGCCGGAAGCTATCCTGGAGACGGCACAGGACTGGTGTGAAGCCACGATTGGTTTGTTTGGATGGTGGGAAGAAGGCCGGGGTCAGCAAAAGAGCTTGCGCATGTCTCGCTCTCAAGGACTGCGGATGCCTAGTAGCTCTTCGGGTCCGGAAGCTTACTTTGAGCGTCTGTCACTTGCCTTCCATACGGCAGTCGAGTCGGAATTCCATTTCAACTCCATGAACCCTGTGGAAGTCGCCATCGCTTCTGCTTTCGAGTCAGACTTCGCAGCTGTCATCGGAATTCTTCGAGCTTGGTCTCTTCCTATTGCTTCTTCGGTGGCAGAGCTTGCGTCCCTCGGACAATGGCTGCCCAAGCCTGAGCAACCCAATTTAATCACTATGGAAAGCTTGGACATGGAGGACCTCGACATCCTGGGGGTTTCGCCTCAAACTGCGGATGAGGTGGAGGGCATCAAAGACACGACACTTACGCACTATGCACGCGAATTGGCTGGCATCGACCAGCTTTCCGAAGATCGAAGCGGCTGGGAGATGGCGATCCAAGTTCTTGGACGTATGGATTCGGCTACCAAATCCGAGGAGATGGTTGGAGAACTGCTCCGCGACATTCTGGCACAGCTCGACTCCGATTCTGGAGCCACTGTCGACAAAGTGTGGAGGATCCTGAATGATCTCGGCATGATCACCTATGCCGAAGAGACAGCAGAGGTAAGTCGTCATCCATTGGCACAATGTTGAAACTTGACTAACTATGGTAGACCTATGCGGAAATTCTAGCAAAGGATTCCCACAGATACGGAGAGGCTCTTTGGTACTACGCTCTGGCTCACCGGCCAAGCAAGGTTCGCGAAGTGCTCAACCTCCTCATGTCCTACTCTCTTCTTCATTCCACGGTCTACCCTCCCGCCAACGATTTGGACGACCACCTTTACCGACTCCTCAATGAGCGTAGCCAGACGCTTGAAAAATACGCCAAACAGGACCTTGAAGCGGCAAACCTCCTTGGTCGGATGCTCAGCGGATACGCTACTCTCCGAAAGTTCTACGAAATCCGCGACACTGACGGACTTGCAAACATGTCTCCATACAAGTCTGCCTCGCTTCGCAAGCAAGCCGCTTCAGCCCTTGTTGCCGTCATCGCTAGCTCCGACGACAACATCCGCGGCGGGCTTTACGACGAGACGCGTGACGCTGTCGTTAGCGAAGACTTCATCCTCGCCTTACTCGGCGAAGCTCTCCCCTTTGTCAATCAGGACCCTTCCGTCATTACTCTCGACCAGATGGACACGCTTCTCAAGGCCATTGAGGACATTCAAACAGTCAACTCCACTATTTTCAGCGCCGCGGATGAATTCTTTAAGCTCGTCTTGGCCTCGACGCCGGGGCTGAAGGGCTCTACGCCCGCAGACTTGATGCGCAAGAGCACCAATTCTCTCAGCGGAAGCAGCTACATGCTCAGCGGCAGCTCCATGCTGGCCAGCCAGCTCCACCGCTCCATCAGCGGCGGCGGCGGCGGTCTCTCCCTCGCCAAGACGAAGCGCGGCTGGGACTGGAGAACCGGACTCACGGCGGGCGCATCGGCCGAGGACGTGCTTCGCATACTTAGACTGGGTCTGTCAAGGGACCTGGCGACTTTGTGGTTGGTCGACGCGGACAACACGCCCGTGTACTAGGATCGTATCGGACGTGTCGCGGGTGTCAAGCGCAGTCGCGATAGAGTGGTGGCTCCTTAGCTGCAAGACGGAGATGGGCCGGCATTGACGGGACGGAACGGAGTTTGATAATGATGTAAATGGAAGGCATTCACAGAAAGTTTCTGATGTATAAATACCACTGGTTCGCTGGGGGAGTGATGACTTGTCGTAGCTGTCTCGAATGATTATTCAAGGTCACACCAAGCAAGTTTGTTTTCTTGCCCAAGGTTGCTTATAGTGCTGGATCGTGTGTTGTGCTTCTTCTCGGACTCAACCCAATCAGATATGGCCCAGCTGGATCGAAACTGTGATCTAGCATCCTCTCAAATCCTTGTCTCTTCACAAAGACGTTCGTATACATACTGCTATGCCCGCTGCATCCTATCTATGGCCTCCCTTCAAGGTTTGCTCATTGCGATAGGAGGGCACATCGACCAGCCATAGGCATTGACGTAGCGACGCAGCAGGAGGGCAGTAATGGCCGTCAATAAGTCTTGACCACCAAGAATCGCTCGACGTAGATGAACTGGCATCAGAAGGCCTTTAATTAGAAAACCCGATAAATTCTGTGATATCAAACGACACTTAAATATCCTAGGTGTTGTGCATATAGCTCGATGACGAGACGTCATGGAAATCTCGGTATGCAGCACAGTGCGATAGTCACTTCACCTGCAGTAAACCAACTGTGCATGTTTGCTCCATCGCGTAACGACGAAGCGAGCATGTGCAGCAACTTCACTTAACTTCCAAAACACCCCTTCAGTGCAGCAATGATACTTCGCCGTAGCCTGTTCAATCGCTTCAAAACTCGATGCCTCTGTTGATTGGTATCTTAAGATCGGAGGCGACCACAACAAGATGCTCATCTTGTCACTGGTGGCCAAATCGACGACGTCACGAGGAAGGATACGCGTCGAGCATGTAGGTAGCTCACCCCCCCCTATGCCATTGCGCTTAACCGGGAGGTTTTATATCACGAAGTCTTTCTGACATTGACTAGGGTTCACTCGGTTGTACGTTTTCAATCAGGCAGTTGACGTGTTGCCGCCGCCTTTGTGGGGCTGAGGCAGCAGATGATCATGAGCCTCATGCCACATCGCATACCCTAACCACCACGGGAGAGGACAACGAGTCCCGTTCGAAAATCGTAACGAACAAAGTGAAAGAATATAATACACCTCAGAAAACCCCGGAAGCAACGGTTTGGGGATCTTTTGCCGGCAACCCGTTCCGTCCTCGGCCTATCGCGGGAGCCCCGGGGGTAAAGAATGGACCGAATGGTTCGATATCACAGACGAAAGCCATGCGGACGCCTGTGACTCCTCCAAGAAAACAAGAGAATGGCAAGTGGGGAATGTTTTACAGTCAACAGGTCCAGGGCCCTGCTCTGGACCCGAAGGTCAGGAGAAAGCAGAGGCAAAGAGGATTGAGGGGTCCTCCAAAGTATGCACCCGCGCCACGATGGAGTCCTGATGACCTTCCAAGCGGACAAAGTACTGAGCGATGGGGTGCTTCCAACGTGCTGCAGAATCTTGGAAACCCCAAGCACCGCCGTCTAGGAGCGGGTTCATCCGTCACGCGGACCGCCGAGCGTGACGAGGCGGCGGCAAATGACGCGCTGGAAACCCCTTCCCTCCTGGCAGATGATACGTTGGGTGAAGGACAGGGCTCGACTGCCGAAACAGCAGCGCCTGAGAATCCTCGTAAGCCTGCACAGCCGCCGGGGGTTCAGAAATGGGGTGGGTTCAATTGGCAATGGCGTACTGCCCTTACCTGCGGTGGAGGAGAAGGCTCTGCCAGACGTCATTTGGAACAAAGAGAAACCGACGCCTCGAGGGCCAAGGACGGAACCAAGCCCGAGGAACGATGCAATGACACATCACAGGACAGGCCATTGCTTACCCTCCTGGAGAGAAAGGCAACGTCCACCCTCGGTATGAACAGTGGCTCTCTTGTAAGGGGAGCTGAAACCAAGACTCAGGCTCAAGGAAAGCCCGGTATTGCACCAGACTTTTTCACGGGACGGGATATCGTGACCCGTATTCAGAGGGACCAGGCACGGACGCAAAATGCCCCGACTATGATTGAGCCTACTGAACTACATTCGGGAAACACGTCACTGCTATCAACGAGGGAGGAATTCATTTCTCTGATGAGGGGAGTCGATACAGAGAAGCCGCCTATCACGGCTACATTTAGATCTAAGACAAGGTCCAGCAAAAGCGAGGACCGTGCGACGGTCCTCACAAAGGAGGAGGTTGTGGCATTCATCCATGGGACACAGGATCTAGGAATGCAAGCTACCCAGCGCGGCAGAAGTCGGAGGGGTCGTCGCAATGGTCCAGCAAAAGACAAGTCCGAAGATATTCCTAAACAAGATAAGCCTCCAGCTTATCCAGCCTCGCATGCCACCACTCGGTATGAGCGAAAAGGCAAACGAGACATAAATACACCCACCAAGGAGGGGTTTGCCTTCCTTTCTCAAGGGAACGAGACTTCAAAGCAGCCATTCGCCAAGCCTAGCACGGATGTCTTAACCAAAGCGGAGGTCCTCTCATATCTTCAGGTGCCTGAGGCCTCGCCGTTGCTCAAACATAGTGGGACACGAAAACATCAAGAAAAGCACACGTCCCGGGACGAGCCAAAACACAACAGACCAGAGAAGCGGTTAAGCAAAAGTGCTGTCAACCGAAACCAACAGTCCATCGGTTCGACCGGGAGTCCCTCCATACATGAAGAGATTGAAAGACACTTCCGGAAGTCTAGGTCTACAAACTTCGAACGGTTTTCTGATAAGCACTCAGCCAACGACCTGAGCCAACGGACGACTGGCGACTACGTCCGAGATTGGCCCTCTTGGATCGAAATGCTTCTTACGACACAGGACACGCCATCAGTCAGATCCGGAGACTGCTCCCTCTGTTTACGACATACAACCGGGATTACGAGGCATCACGTGTACCCGAGAGGTGTAACAAGCCGTCTTCCACATTGGTTCACGTGGAGGCAGAGAAACAGGATACTGGAGCTTTGCCAGCCATGCCACATAGGCTTACACCACGTTTTCAATAACGCTCTCCTCGCCATGAAATACCATTCAGTTGACCGAATTGTCTCAGAGCCGCTAATCAAGTCGTGGCTATCCTTTGCACAGCATCATTCGGTAGAAGATATGCGCCAACTCATGCTGCCCCGGACCCGAGCAGCACATATTCTGTAAGTACCCCAGTCCCAACACGTATCACCCTCCCACTCTCACTCCCTTCCCACCTTGCCTTTTTCCTATTGCTCCGAGGTAAATGGCATTGACACAATGATTACAGAGCAGATGCGGGATTCATGGCTGCTGTGGAAACTGCCCTCGATCGGATATGGACCGAGAATTTGTTTCCCAGCGAGCACATTCTTGGTGGTGACCGACGTCGCGCATTACGAGCGGCAGTACGGAAGGCAGGAGCACCGCAGAATACATTTGTGGAACATATTCAGCGTGTAATGCAGAAACGGCCTGAATGGGCCAGTTGGTACCGCTATGTTTTCCTGACAGGGAACAAACATGAGCAAAGAAAACTCTTTAGGAATAAATCCAGACGGTTGCGACGTGGCCGCTGAGTACACTCTTCAGGCGCGGATTGCAGTTACTGTAGATATATATATATATACCCGCACAACAAAGTAGAATATTATGCACAGGTTCCCCGTTTTCAACACCGATCCTTGACACAGGTGTAACGCCACCTGCCCGTCACTTAATATCCGGAGTCACATGTAGGTAATCATATGTAAATCTCCGTCTTTTAGGAAGTAACTGTCTACCCAGAAGTTGTGTTGTTTCATATTATATCAGCCTGCGTTAGTAACACTTTACTAAATTTAACCAAAGAAGATAAAACACCTGTGTTATTCATATACTTCAACATATTGCTAAGCCAAACCCTTATCAAGAGACTCCTCCATGAAGTAGACAGTGTCTTGCAGATTACGCTATTGACCTAGCTTTAATCGATCTGTCTTTATCAGCCAGTGATCTACTTCGAAAGTGATATTGAGAAATGGTCAACGGGGCTCATTCGTCTATCATTTTCCCACTCGTCAATACAGGGGCTAAAATCCTTAAAGTTATATTTCGACCACTCTTGTGCCTCTGTTGATAGAGGACTTATCAACGAAAAGCATCGGTTTGAAACGTAATCAACTACGCGCCTTATTCAGTCTTTGTTTTCAATCTTTCTTCTTTTGCCTTTACATGAAATTGTACAGTAAGTTGCATTATGAAAACCGAGTAGAGGATTATTCTTAATCTTGAATAAACATCTTCTATGACAAGATTAGAATCCAAATCACCCTTGGATCTTCCGCATTGGTTGAAAAAGTGACTACATAAAGTTTTCCTCCATAATACTGCGACAGCTAAATCATAGGACATAATTCTAGATACCTCGCACAGCGACTTTGACGCTGTTTATTCAAGCACGTGTAAACTGTTAACTGTTTATTTGCTTAGCTATGATATGCGGTAGACCTTCGTTCTCCTCGTTCAGTGCAGGTCTAGCTTCAAATGCTTCTATTTGGTGTGCTTACGGTCACCTGCATCAACTGTTGTTTTTTAAAGGTAACGGTAGCTGCTATGATTGCTAATTTTCTTCTATCAAATATCCGAAACGCAAAACTTAAATCCTCGCCAGGAATCTCAGAACCCATTCTGCCGCAATGGCAGCGTTGTCCTCTTCCCTGGTACTCGCAAACGCCTGCTGCAAGAACTCCTCAGAAAACCCCTTCTCCGGTGTGTAAAAGTACTTGATCGTCTCCTCCATGATGACCTGATCGCACTCGAAATGAGGCTGAATTGTGAGGACCCTCGACGGCTCGTAAAGGCCCTGGACCTTGCAGTGTGCGGTGCCTCCAATACTCATCCAACTTCCAGGGAGCTTTGACGGAGGCTGCGGGAGAGCGACGTGGTCGCCGTGACACATCTGGAGCCGCAGACCGCGTTGCATCGAGTCAGTTGTGGATTCGGCTCGGCCAAGTGCGCTTAGGCACGGAAAGTCTTCTACGAGCTTCTGGTTTAGGGAAATTGTCTGGACCCCGAACTCATAGCCGTTGGGATCTTTTTCTACGACGGCACCATGTGGGCCAAGAAGGACTTGTCCGATGAGATGATGGCCGAAGCAGGTTCCGAAGATGCGGACGTTAGGGTGAGCCGTGTACACTTTTTCGATGAAGGTGCCGAGCGCGAGGACCCAGGGATCAGTGTCGTATGCCGCTGCAATAGAGCCGGTAATCAAGATTGCGTCGACTTTGGTGGGATCAGGATAGCTCCCAGAGACGACGTCCCAGGCCGTGAACTTGACGCGGTGCAACACATCGAATCGTTTAGCCGTGGCACCAAGGAGTTTAATGTACTGTGCACTATGATACTTGCCGTAGGTTGGTTGGACAGCCGGGACCATCACGTCCGTATCCAAGATGGCAATGTGTTGCAGTTCCAGCCCCTTGGTTGGGGTTGGCGTCGCAATTGTCTCGGGTGCTGTTCCTGGCGTCACCGCTCCTCCGGCTCCTTATCGCAATCTTAGCACAGGAAAAGCCACATACATCACAACGCTGACTGACCTTGCATATCTTCTTGTATCATTGTTATTGGCAAGATACATTTACACTTACGAAGACGGGTATAGAACTTTTGTGTCACAGGTTAATGTGTGTGAAAAAAGCAGAAGCTTTCCAAGTGGTTCTTGCCGTCATTCGGGGTTCGTTCAAAGCTCGGGGGCTGCTCCGAGTCGGAGTAGATTTGTCACGATTGCCGCCTTTTCGGGCATCAATGCCGGCGTCGGTCTCCCTGCCGAATCAAGCCCCACCAGTGATTGGCTTATAGCAACTCACTCAGGACGAATCGATCAAGGAATTTGATCGCGGTATGAATCAGTGGCCAACCTGGAAACCGGTTTGGATCGAAATGTGATGTTTTGAAAAATGAGCTGATTCAATGTTCATGCAACTCAGCAAGTCAAATTTTGTACTACTATAAGATGAGTCCAGATAATTAGAAGTCTTGTTAGCCCGTGTGACGACAGAAGCCAACACCGACCAACAGTTTTCCGAAGTTCAACCCTTGTAACCCGACTTTTGCAAGATTTCTTCCAACAGTCGATGGTTCTTCAAGGCCGACTCGAAGTCGGCATACCTCGAGCCATCGCCCTTAGCGAAGGCATCCAGAATAAGAGCCGTGTTCAGTCCCAAGTCTGAGACATTAGCTACAGCAGGGGCATCTGACTTTTTCAGCTCGATTTCCCGCTCCTCTCCAGTGGCTAGCTTCACTTTGAGCTTCTTGCCAGGGTCATGACCCTGCCACATTATGCCAGGTCCCCAACTAGCCTCGATTTCTCCCTTGGTGCCGCTAATGATCCACCGGCCGCGAATGTTATCGACAGAAACGCCGGTTGTCCTGAAGTTGAGCGAAGCTATGGCTCCACTCTGCAGCTTTCCTTGGACGAGGATATGATCAGGCGAGCTCTTGGGGTAGGCTGGATCGATAACCTTGGTCCTATCTGCGGTGTGAAGGGGTCCCTCAGTGACATCATTCTTGAGAATAGACGACAAAGTGTTGAAGTCGAAGTCGCCGACGACATTTGTGAAAGAGTCCAAGACTATGTTTTACGACAATTAGTCCACGATTATTCGTCACTAAGCACTACTAAACACTCATGAAACGACTCACAGTGTCCGAATCCGATGTGGAACGAGTTGCCCCCGCTCTTGATATCGAGATAATACTCTGCTCCCTCTACCCAGTAGCTTGGAGGCAAGTACGGAAGCGCACCTACGACAGAAGTGTTCAGGATGTCGCCGATCTCCCCGCTTTCAACGAGTTCCCTCAACTTGACAGTGAGGCCATCACCGCGGCCTTGAAGACCAACAATCGTCTTCAGTCCATTTGCCTTGGCCAGCTGTGCTAGCTTTTCAGCTTCAGCAACTGAAGTACCAAGAGGCCACTCGACAAAGACTTGCTTCCTCGCCGCAAGTGCGGGAAGCGCCAACTCGAGATGCTTGATCACGATGACGCTAACGACGACCAGATCGACATCGGGGTCTTTTGTGAGCTTTTCGACGTCTCCGTACGCTTTGGTTGAGCTCGGGAGCTTGTGCATCTCAATGGATCGACGGGCGGCTTCGACGGATGAGTTGCAGAGGGCGACAATCTCATACTCTGGGGAGTTTTGGAATGATGGGAGTATGGCCACTGTAGCCCATGCTCCTGGGGCGAGGTAGGGCCCCTGGCAGATAAACCGATAATACCAACGCGTATGGGAGCCATGATGATTGTTTTGAATATTGTGAGTTCGAGAAGAGAGTGCAGGAAACTCTTCGGAGACTTTTGGTTCTTATACACCTTACGGCAAGAATGACAGTCCAATAGCGGAGTTTAAATTTGTAGTTGATATAATTAATTACAGCACTATCCTTTATACTTCCAATAATTTACCAATCAGAAATGCCCTCGCTACTAGCCATCATATTATAGCACTCCCTCTAAAAGGTGCTATGCTCTAGATGATACGAAATTACTGGTACCTGAAATAACCACATATCGCATGTGAACCCGATAGGGCGAAACTCCGGCCTGCGGAGCGGAGGTGTGGAGCAGTACGGCAGTCTGCAAGGCGAACTCCGCCAAACCACCACTTCAGTGATGTAGGTACGCACCAATTGTTTAGCGGCTTCCCCACCTTGATGATTTAGTGGCTATTGATTCGTCGGGGTTCCGCGCAGACTAGATGAAGTCCGGAGCGTCGAGCTTTACTTTGTCATATTTCCACATCCACCTGCAACATACGACATTGCTTTGGCGATCAACATGAGCAGACCGATTGGCCGCAAAAAGTCATGTGCTCCTTGCCGGACCAGTAAAGCTAAATGCTCCCTTGAGTCACCTTGCCGACGGTGCGAGGAGAGGAATCTGGACTGCAAGTACGACCATCTACCGAGGCGGTCGGCAGCATACCGAGCATTGCGCCCTCTGCCAGCCGCTGGGGAGGACATTCTAGGGGACTTAGAGCAGCCCAGCCCTCAAGTTGAGCGATTTGCTCACAACAGAAGTACTTCTGCCGGTTCATCGATGGAAGACCAAATTGACCATTACAATGGGCCACCGATGAACTGGGATGCACTGCTATCACACTCATTTCTGCATTTCTCCCCAGGCTGTGAGCTTGATCTACCGAACATACCGAGCGCTTCCTCCGCAATGCGCTTGGACATGCTTCAAGGCTCTCAAGCATTGCCCGAACCCAGTGGGCTTCCATGGCTACGGAATGGTCAACACCCAGGTGTACCGGACGATCAAAGGGCTTTGCTTTCTTTGTGTAGCCCAGACCCTTTCCCTACTGCCAGAACAAGTCAGTTGCATGCACAAGCCAAGGAAAACCAGCCTCGACCTCATCATCCATTTTACCAAGACAGACCTCTTGCGCCACGGCGCAATAAGGCAGCGGCTTCACGTCTCACCGTTACAATACTTCTGGGTCAGCTGTTAGCTTATCCCAAAATGATAGCCAAGGGTGGCCGACTACCACCATTCATCTTTCCCCCCTGCGGCCTGGAAGGCCAAAATTTGCCAACTGATTCCTGCGGCAAGGAATTCCACAAGTGCTTACCAGAGGCTTTGGCCATATGTTGCAATTTGGTTCAGAGTTTTGAAACAAGAACAGCCGGAAGCGCGTCGTTTGTGTGGAAGAGTATCTACAAAGAGGTTGAGAGGCTTCAACATGAGGTAAATTTCCACCGTAGTTTATTTGCCACAGCCTCTTATTCACTTCTCTAACGTCACTTTCAAACGAAGCACACTTCCTATGACTGCGAGGGACTCCTGCAAGCCCTGCAAGCCGTAGTTATATACCTCCTGCTTCAAGCGGGAGACCCGGATTCAATACCTCATAACGATGTGATTACATTGTTGTCGGCCCCTGATGTAAGACACCTGGAAAGTCTCTTCAGGGCTTTACTAACATAAGATGCCAATTGTGGTAGTCGATTGTAAGAGCCCTTCACATGTCCTGCAACTATACGATCAATTTGACCAGCAGCACCAAGATTGATCGTCGAGAATGGATCATTTGCGAAAGTGTTCGAAGGTAAATTACTGGAGGATAAGACTTGTATGAGCCCCTAGTTACTAACAGAAACGCTTGCAGAACTATATGTATTATTTTTGGTCTCGAGCTACTATTAGATGTGGACTTCAACGTCGCAGGGACGGAATGTGGAGGTTTCAGCCACTTGCCTCTTCCCTCAGGAAGAGAGCTGTGGGAAAACGTGTCAAACGACGAGTGGGCAGCACGATATAGGAGGTTACATGCTCAGTCCCGCAACGATAGAGTCCTGAATCTACAGGATCTCCGGCAAGCTAGACGAGCTGTAGGAGTAGAAAGTACGGATATGAGCGAGGACGGGCGGCTTGTAGCCCAAGTTGCAAAGTGGTGCGAGAGTCTGGACGAGATTGGGATGATGGTATGGATGGCTGTCATGCTGGAATCATAGTGTACTCAAGACAGAATGATAGGTAGAATTTGGATTTGCACACTTTCGAGAGAGCTTTGTTCGCGTCAATCAAAGGTGTCGGTGTTTACAAAAACTCCTACTGAGTTCTCTGGCGCGTCTCATCTTTAATCTGTGTTTTCGCGTTCTGCTTCCTTGATATCCGCGGCACTTGGTTGTTGTACAACCAACATACCGCAGTCGCCTCCAAATTGAGGGGCACGCTCAAGGCGATGGCCCGGTTCCTCTTCATCGCCAATCGACCTGGGAACCGATAGTCGAAGAGGCATAGGATGAATAAGATATTCTAAAGATGCCATCTTAAAAAATAAAAGCTTGTTGGTGCTCTCATCGGTCTCGGAGGATCGCTTAACAAAAGGTGAAAAGCAAAGCTCGTCGTGCCAAACTTTGACTACCTGGAAGCCTTCGACAATGAACTGCTCCATCATATTTGAAGCCTCAAGAAGCTGACCTTGGCCGTCGCCGTTCTCGTGATCCTGGATACGCTTCACGATGTCTGCTGTATTCTGGCTGGTGATTAAGGCATAACGCAGGGGTTTCAGCGCAGAAGCGTGCCACTGGCAGATAAGAAAGACCTCTCCAATCTGAACTCCATCAAACTCGACGGTATAAACGATGGTGCAGCTGAAATGTCTGGTTCCCGTCAACGCAAACTTGTTTCGTTGAGGGCGCCATTCCTTCTTTGGCCAAATATTAGTCACTGTAAGAGAGATATTCGCTGGAAGCAGTGAGGGGTCGAAGCTCAGCGCTTCCGCGGCAGTCCTTTGCAGACTGGTCAACATGCGCTGGTCCATATCTTTGGCGATGTAGATGGTCTGCTGTTCGTACCGTGCCGTGCGCGAAGGGATGATTGTATCGGAAGGCTCTCTGACATAGATGCTGTCCCTGTGGTACCAGAGGGCGATGGACACAACGAACTCATCCAGGAAAAGAATAAATTTAAGCACTTCCTCTTCCCGCTATGATGATAAGATTTTACTAAAGTTGCATCCATGCGAACACCCTTCTCTGTCGAAGAGAACTATTTGTCTTGCTCACATGTAGCCCAACTAATAACTTCCGTGAGGTCAATTCCGTGTCAAACTAATTTATGAACTTAGAAGCATGCCGAGCCAGGAGTCCACGGTATGGTTTTGTCTTTTCCTGAGACGCGGTCTAACAGAAGAAAGATATACTGGTGCTATTCTTCAAGATCTCCTACTGAAGTCGCATAAAAGCTCGTGAGCCCTCGCCGTATGGTAATGGCATGTTGACGCAGAAGATACCAAGCATACAGTAAGCCATGTCCTCCGTTCGGTAGTCTGTCGTTTGGAAGCCCATGAAATTCCCTCAGCGATGGAAATCTTGGTGGTTACATCGCTATTCTTCGATTCTCGGGCAGTCTTGCCACCCATGCCGGTCGTGTTGGATTGTTGTCGCAGCATTGGATCGTCGGTTTTGAAGCCGCGTGAGTTCCATTCACAGTCGAAGAACTCGAGCTTCTGGGATGCGATGAGCTCTTGGACAGTTCATCCGCGCTGAAACCAGCGACAGGACCGCTTGTAGATGCCCGACACGAATTCGAACGTCCATAGTGAGAGAGAATCGACGGGAAGATCGGCAAAATCGGCAAAATCGGCAAAACGGATGGTCGACAGTCTGTACCGTTCGAACATGGAGTTGATTGCCTCTGAAAGTTCAGCACTTGAGGACTAATCGATGCAGCAAGTGTCCACCCTAGCCCACTCCAGTCCATTTTGACGGGCGAGTTCGCAGGTCTTCTCAATCTTGGTGTAACCGGGTCTCGCTCTCTTTCAACATCGAGATCGGCGAGTTCCTAAAAGTCACTTCCCCAGCCCCCTAAGTGTGAGACAGAATGGCATAGGTCGGAGAATCTGAGGTAATGAAGGCCTGGAGCCTCAGTGTCTCCGTACCGGTTATCCACATACCCGTCGTGGTTGCGGGATTTGGCGCTCAGCTTAGATGAATGAGGGTGAGGGTAAGAGGTTGGGAACAAGTGACTTGTATGCGCTATATAGCGTAAACGAAGGCGACATGTATTGGTTGAGCTGATATCCTGGGAAAGGCGTGCCCCTGCATAGCGTACGGTCCTGCTCGCACATTTGGGGGCCTCGCTATTATTGGATCCAGATGCCAGGCTTGCCAGTTAGTAAATGATATAGTGGCGAGAACTGCCATCACCACTATCCCTAACATGAGCCTCATCGTGCCCAGAGTCGTCGGGTGGTCGAAATCCGGGACACGACCTGGAGGTGGAGGGAAAGACCCAACCAAGCCAAATCCATCGGTCATGATAGTGTCAATGAGACTCTTGCTGTGCTATTGAAGATTGCCATCGACACACGGTCCTTAGCAATACAATGGTCGCCGCAACAATAAATCCCACGGAAGATTTAGACATTGTTGTGCTTGGGCGAAATTTCTGTCATTGATAACGCGCGCTTATTGTTAATTTTCTTCCCAGGGCTGATTGGATATTTTCGTCTCATCATCCGGCTTGTTGTGCCTCAATCCTTGGAAATACTTTTGCTCCCGCAAACCATCAAAACAAAGTCAAAATCATACTCATACTTTCCGATCGCAGCAGGCAAGCAGTGTATCAAAAGTAGTATCAAAGGAACGGCGGGCCTCACAATGAGACAGAACAAAAACGCCTTAAACGTACTACCTTGTACAACATTTGGCTGCGGACAGGAAACATAGTGACTCATTGTTCAGGTTCAACCTACATCATATCATCTGAGTAAACGACCTAGACTTAAGAAGCATGACAGGTGAACTGACAAGTCGGAGAAAGACTTAACCATTGAGCTACCGAAACCAGGCTCGCAAGTCGAGTTTACGTACATACTTAACTATATGAGAGATGTTCAGAATCATTACGAAAGAGCTCTGCATAAACACAATTTAGTAGGAGAAAAAGAAGGCAGAAAAAGCAAGAACCTAATGGAGTAAGCTCCGCAAGCTTGAAGTATTTCTTCATAGGTTTCCCTTGCTTCGACATAAACCTCACTGCATCAAAGTTTGAAGAACCCGAGAAACGAGGTCTTCGCTTTTTTTACATCAAATAAAAGAAGTACGATACGATCTGTAGCAAACCTCGAGCTGTTGTTACCCGTATGGTGGAGGCTCTTGGGATTGAATGGTCGAGGCAGGCTTCTCTGATATATCCCCGGACTTTGACAACCTTCTAGCTCAAAAGTGACCCCACTATGAAATTTTGATACATGCAAGATCAGGAACAGAACTTTGAGAGAAGGGGCATCAGCAAATTGCATGCTCATTGTTATCAAGTTTTCGCTGTTGCTATGGTAAATTGCTGTTCAAAAACAATCCAGTTCTTCCAATGGGTATGCATTGTGGAAGCATTGTACTAGCATCTTCAGACTGCGTCGAATCTGTCTTTTCACAAGTTCTTCCACAAAAAACATGCTGAGTGGGGCTTTCCCTGTGTTAACACTATTCAATGCGCATATCTCCAGCCTCTCTCGACACCTGAATTCTCGGAGTATCCCTCCGACTCGTCCAATTTCTTGTTCAGTCGGATCGCACGCCATTTAGCAAGCCCAGCTGATGCGACAACTAAGAGACAGCCAACCAAGACAAGGCCTCCACCAAGTCTGTAGAAGGGCTCATGCGAACGAGGCCAAAAGTAGGGGCTGAACCAATGACTAGTCTGGCTGATACAGTTGGCAATTGCGATTAGTGCGGCCTTCTTACTCCGAGGGGCCGGGACTACCGTTGTCTCCCATGAGAGTTGTAAATTCAGGCCATTATATGTGCCAGAGATGAGCAGGAAGAGGCCAAAGTATCGAGCCCCGACATTCATTGTTGAGATCAGGACTGCACAACCAATGGCACTACCGATAATGGGCAACACGATGTGCCAGAAAGACTCTTGGTGGCGGCCAGAAGACCAAGCAACGGCACAGGCAAATGCAAAGGCAAATGCGTATGGAGGTGCTTGGATAAGATACGTTGTGAGCTCGCCAAAGTCAAAGGTGTTCACAATCTGGTCGATATCGTCAGTCTTCCTGCTTAGTAAAAGGGTTTCAATGCTTGGAAACCTACGGAAGGCAGGAAGTCTTTAAAAGCTTGGGCCGTAACGAGGGCAAAGTGCATCAGACAGAAGATCCAGGTGAAAGGATCCCTAACGGCATCTTTGAGACCGTCCCATGTTCCGCCTACAACCTCTTCGATTCCGCCGTTGGAGCACAGAATGCGATACTGCGCCATCTCTCTCTCCGCCGGAGTGAGAAACCGCGTGTTGTGAGGCCAATCTGGAAGAAGGGCGAAAGCAGCGAAAGCAACCAAGAAGGTAGCGATACCTTCGATCAGGAAGAACCATTGCCAGGAGTACAACCCAGCAACGCCGCCCATTGTGGTCAGAATACCTGCAGCGAGGAAGCCGGAGATGATGTTGGAAATGGTGTTTCCAGCGTGCCAGATGGCCATACGAGTTGGGTTCTCATGCTTGTTGTACCAAGAGGATGTCACTGATGGGTTTCACATGAGTCGATGCTTAACTTCGGGAAACAGGAAGGTGTTCACTTACTGAGAGTAATACCAGGAAAAAAAGGTGCTTCGGCTAGACCAGTAACGAACCGCAGGGCCGCAAAACCAGCACCGCTGTGCTCGGTTGTCAGTGTCTCCTATCGTTAAACCGTAAGAGATCAAAGTAACTTCTTGCTTACTTTTTTAAAGCAGGTGTACAAATCGTTGCCGCACCCCAAGCGATCATTGTAGAGGGAAGAAACCATCTCGGGTTCGCCTTAGCTAATCATAAGTTGCCTGGCAGTTGTCCAACAAGGTAGCCGATGTAAAAAGTTGAAATTCCCAGGTTCCACATGGTATCTGACATGTGCAGATCCTCTTGCATGCCACCGAGTCTCGCATTGGATACGTTGATTCGATCGAGGTAACTGGCGAGCCACTTCCATGTTAGCTGTAGGACTCCTTCACAGTCGCATCGTCGTGAACTTGCCTCATGAGAAACATGCATGTAATCGTAGGCATCATCCTTAAGTCGATCTTCCGCACAACTCCTTTGTTGAGCTTTTCCATCTCCGTGTCGCTCAGGTCTCGTAAAAGATCGAAGCGGCCTTGTATCTCCCTAGGAGTGATTTCATACTGCTGGCCGAGTTTCTCTTTGGACTGAAAATCATCACCAAGTTTGGCGGAGTCTTCGAGCTGGCTGCATTCAATCGCATTCTTAGTGACGCTGTTGACCTCGCGGTCACTGATTTCTGGGGTCATCTTCACAGATAACTAGAAGGAGAGCAACGAAGTGTCAGAGACCAGTGATCTAGCTGACGATGGAAATGGCACGATGTGACCCCTTGTTGATATCACTAACAACCTGCGATTCGAACCTGACTTTATACTTGTGTAGCCCATCTTCTCAGTCACAAGTCGCAAGTTGCATGCCACAAGAATTGCATGGTGTTCTTGGCAATCCGGGGACTCCAGAATACCCCGCGTCAAAAGCGTCCAGCAGGGTCCAGGAGCGTTGATGTGAGACGAACTCTCCACAAACACCACCTAGTGAACCATTCCCGCGGGAAGCACCCTCAATAATGGAGTTGCGTGACCGGAGCTGCATTGGGTTTGAGGAGGTACTGGGGTTGTTGAACTGGGTGCATTAACCAGGCTAGTTGATTTTGGTTAGTTCACTGTAGAACACTCGTCAGCCACCAACCACAAGCTCCTTAGGACAGTAGCAAAGACCACTGACTTGGGGCCGGTCTCAAATTTGAACCCCGAGACAGTAACCTCCAGCCACCTCATGAAGACCTTGGTTTTGGTGTTTGGCCCTAAAGTTGGGCTGCAACATGCCTCTTCACTTCGTGGTACCAGACAAAGTAGATGATTCAGGGTCGCTCATTCACAGAAACATGTCCCTACTGATTGCGCACCAGGGAATCACTAATAGTCTTGATAATAAGGCTATGACGATAAATCTCTGTTATAATACTTGAAACAAGTGACTCTGAAGAGCTTTCCTATTGAGTGAGAAGGCTTGAGACCTTCTCATAAACGGTGAAGACAATTCCTCCACTTAGAATCAGACGACCAAGTCTCATTGTGCTACCGCTCCAGAAACCCCTCACACCTCTTTCTGACAGAATCATTCGAAATGCCTCCATGGTACCGGCTCCACGGGCAGACTGTGCTCTCGTTTTGATCGTGTCAAACGGTTGTGTGGCATAGACTGTGATAACGCCAGCAACTGCCCCAGAGCCGAATGTCACAAGAGAGTTGATAGGGAGTCCATGCTGTTTGGACAGTTCTCTCAGCACATTGTAAGAACCCATTCGCACAGCTGAAGTTGCGGACTGTTTCAATGTGGTGGAAACAATACCACGGTACGCTTCAGCAATTCCGTTTTCCTTAACCATTGTAACCAATGCATGTGTTCCGCCTGCATATCTCCTTGCGCCGGATTTAGCATCATCAATGCTGAATTTAAGCACTGGTTAGTTACTTTGAGGATTTGAGGAAACAATATTTGCACGCATGTAGAGTTTGCCAAATGCTGAGCTGGAGAGAACCTACAGTGCCGTCTTCACTCGCTCGGTGGGAGTCACCGCCACAACGCTTTCCACACACCCAGCTATCATGCCGGCAAGAATGCCTCGTGCGGGTGTTAGGCGTCCTTTTTCGTCCATTAAAGAATTTCTGATCGAATCAAAAGAGAGAAACCTGACTCCAGCCTTGAAAGTTGTTCCCTACAAATTGTGAGTTCAATGCGTCATGAGGGTAAGAGAACTCGCCGTACAACGATCAGTGTTGAGCATCCGGTATAGATTGCTCTTGGTCCATCTTGACGGGCAACCTGAAGAAGAACGGCAAATGGATTCTTGCTGCCGGTCGAGTGGAGTTGTGCTCTTGTCTTTGCGAACTCGAAGGGGTACTTCGAAGGATACCGGTGATCAGCGAATCGAGAAATTGAAGAAACATCTCTGAATTCACCGAGGAAGACTCACTGTGACTGCAGCTTCAACAGCTCCAGCAACTCCACCCGAGAACAATGAGATTCCCGGAGAGATCTTGTGCTTCGCGCTTGAATCAGGCTTTTGATTGGGTGCGGTTGAGCTGGCAAGCCCTGAGTCCGGCATAGCTGAGGCCACAGACGCCATGGCGATTATGAAAATAACCTGATACTTCTGTTGATGCTTCTTTTTCTCAAATGTGTCCAAGTGAAAATGCTCAAAGCAATAGTGGGAACACAGTCGGCGCAACACGGGAACGAGAATTTCGACGCAAACCTTGAGACCCCCTTAGCAACACATTCAACTTATTGGGACATCTCAACTATGAGAATACTGAAATGAGCCTTTTCCTTGTCAGTATCCCCTATAACAGACAACGGCACTGCATTTTTTGCAGTGAGTTAGGTACAAGGTAACCCCGGTCTCCCGCTTCCAGTTACCCGCGGGAATATCGGACGGGTATCAATGGAAATGTAGGGGCGTGAGCTTGGCCAATCAGTGTTCTTCCCGTTTCCGAGGTCTAGCCAGGCTTGGAAACTGCATTGACTCGACGTAATGTTGGATCCGCGGGTAAGCTCTTTTCTCCTCTTGACATCTTCAATTCCCGGATGTGAAGATTTACATGTCTACCCGCAGATTGAGACATCCGGTGCTCTAACTTACTCCCCTCATGGCACCGAGATCGGGAGACAGTATCACGGCGTCCGGGCGTCCTCGGAGGCGGGCCGTTGAAGCCTGTTCTTTCTGCAGACGGCGCAAGGTTCGTTCTTGGCCGCGCGGTTGCGCACTCGATGGGGCTAACTTTTTCTACTAGATCAAGTGCAACAATGAGCAGCCAACGTGCGCTAATTGCAAAACTTACGGAAAGGATTGCATCTACGAGCCTTTGGTAAATCTTGCCGAGAAATCAGCAGAGTTAACACCGGTATTACGTCGTACAGAAAGGCGGCGGCAGGGCACTCGGAAGGGTCATAGAACAGACCTCGGCACCTCGTTACAAACCCGGGAAGAGAGCGGCGGGAATGACTCTCCCGTGGAGCATGACGGTGACACGCCACATACCCCTGATCCTCCCATGCGCTCACCCCCACATACCAGCACGCGACACACGAGAACCCTAACGGAACCAACCTCTTCTCACAGAGCGGGTGTTTCCCGTATTGTGGTATCCGCCAATGGAGTCTCGAGCTATCATGGCCGCACGAGCGCTCTATTCGAGGAGAGTCTACAGGAACGATCATCGGCGGTTGACTTGCGTCCACGTATGCCAGATGAATGGATAGAGAAGGGGTTGGTTGCCGAGGCGGCTAGACAACGTAGGCTCATTCTGTTCACTGAAGCTTAGCTTCGGTTAAGTCTTGTTTTGCCACGGTACCCTACTGACAAGAAACAGGCCAGCTCGAGGAGCTCAATTACAGAGCGGGAACACTCGACTTCGATGGTGTGGACCCAGAACTTGGCATGCACCTCTTGTCCCTCCACTGGAATCGCCAGCATCATTCGTTTCTGCTCACATACCGGCCCGCATTCATGAGAGACATGGCCTGCAATGGACCATACTTTTCCAAGATACTGCTGAACGCCATTTACTTCGGGGCCTCCAAGTTCAGCCCTCGTCGGGAAGTCCGGAGAGATCCTAACGACGTGCGCACCGCCGGATGGGCATTCCGTGAGCGTGTCCGGAAGTTGCTTGGCGATGCGTTGGACAGTAGTGATATCACAACCATTCAGGCCTTGCTAGTGATGACAAATTCCCTTTTTGCTTTGGGTGATGAGAGGAGTGCTGCTTGGCTGTACGCAGGGCTGGCGTTTCGTATGATCATCGACTTAGGCATGCATGTTGATGCGCCAGGCCTTGGTATCACCCGAAAATTCTCTGACGAGGATTTAGAGATACGGCGGCGGGTTTTTTGGGGTGCATTCGGTAAGAAACTTTCTGCTTGTACAGCTAAAGAGGCTCCTGACTATTGATAGTCGTCGACAAGATCCAGAGTCTCTACCAAGGGCGTCCAGCATCCCTGAAAGAATCTGATACACTGGTTCCTATCAAGTTTCTCGACACATTCGAGGAATTTGAGAACTGGAAACCGTTTGCGTACTCCACTGATGCCACCAGGTACCCTGGCTCGCCCGCATACAGCGTATCAACATTCACGTGCCTCTGCCGCCTTTCAGTCGTCATGAGCGACATCCTAAGCTGCATATACACGGAGCGAGCGTTTGACAAGAGCGCAACAGAGCTTTCCACCATGCTCGAAAACCTCAGCTCCAAGTTGGCTGCTTGGAAGGACGCACTGCCTTTACATCTTGTCTTCGACCCAAAGAGTAGTGACAGAGTCCCCCCTCCGCATGTACTAAGCTTGCAGTAAGTACCATGGCAACGCGATGACTTACTTATACGACGAATTATGATCTAATAGGTTCCAGTGCCATGTACAATGTTCTCACCATCCTCCTCCACCGTCCCTTCGTGGCCGATGGTCATCTATACAACACTTCTCGTTCAATATCGGTCAACTCGTTCATCACCTGTGCCTCTGCAGCCGACAGCATAGTCGGCATTCTTCGAGCATATGACAGAGTATTTTCGGTACGACATGCACCTTACCTGATCTCCTATGCCACGTATGTCGCCGCAACGATCCATGTGCGGATCGCAGCAAAGCGCAGCACAGAATCAGAAGCCCGAGAACGCCTGGAAACCTGTATGTCCGTGTTTCGTGAAAACCAAGAAACAAATTGGGCAGTTAGGAGGGCGAAAACTATTGTGGAAGGCTTGATGACGCGGCTAGGTGTGAGCCTCTCCCGCGTTAACGTGAACGAGAGACGCAGGAGTAACGCATTTCCGAACATGGAAGCAATTGGCTCTGTGTCTGAGTCTCAAAGAAACACCGAAGGCAGAGAATCCCTACCAAGAACCGATGAGATACACCCTCCACAAGCTGTGCTAGAAAACGCATCACCTTCCCTGGGATGGTCAGATATCGACGGAATCATTCAAAGCTTTGTGCGAGGGCAAGAATACAACACAGTTGCACCAGAGCTAGGTCAGGCGGAAGTTCATCCGCAGCTCATACCGTCGGGAACGGGGCTGCAGCCCGCGAACTTCGATTCTTCAAGCATAGTGGGCAACCAGACTTGGTTCCAGGGAATGCCAGATGGGGATGGTGGCGTCGCTTCTTTCGACGACCTTCTCTTTGGCTTCAACGGATCTGCACTTGACAGCATGTTCTCCTGACACGGCCGGGCCCAGGTTGTCTTGAATTAGTACTCTGATCGATAAACGGGGTTCTTCCCGGCCAGTGAGCAGGTTTGTGAAGCCGTTTGCTCCACTGCGTTGGAGGAGACTGGCGCGGCGTCTGATTCCGCGGGACAGGTTCACTCCCGCGGATACAGGCCCTAACACCTTGACATCATTCGCAATACGCATCATGCTATTGAACAAGACAGACGCCACTATTATTAACAAGCACGATGCGGCAGCAAACAATGGCATTGTCGTCACCAAGACAATATTCCATACCACTCGTCCTCGACCTTAAGTACTAATCTACGATAAGAGTATGGCTTCTGGGCCTCTCACATGAGCATCACCAATGCACCTCAAAACTAAAGTCTTCAACACGCGATTTGGTTCCCGCAGGTTTCTTCATCAAGTCTTACACAACACGCTACCGCCTTTTCAGATTCCCATCATGGCTATAACCCCGTCTGCCTCGAAACGCCGTGTGAGGCACTCCCTTCCCGCGGTCCTGATGCGAGCCGGCACATCCAAAGGTCTCTTCATTCACCGATCCCACCTACCGCAATCTCAGGATGAGTGGGCAACTCCCCTCCTCGCCGCAATGGGCTCAAGATACAACGATGCCCGCCAGATCGACGGCGTTGGAGGCGGCAGCAGCGTAACCTCCAAGGTTGCCGTCGTCGCCCCGTCGAGTCGGCCCGGTGTTGACGTCGAATACACCTTCGTCCAGGTTGCCGTTGGGAGCGAGAACGTCGACCTCAGCGGTAACTGCGGCAATATCTGCTCAGGGGTCGGCCCTTTTGCCGTGCAAGAGCGATTGGTGACGCCGATGCCGGGCGCCCGGTCAGTAGACGTGAAGATCTTTAACACCAACACTTCAAAGCTCATTGTCGAGACCGTCTATGTCGACGAGGACGGGAACGTAGAGGAAGACGGGGATTGCCTCATCCCTGGCGTGAAGGGCTCTGGCAGCGAGATCAAGGTTGCGTTTGTCGAGCCTGTAGGAAGTATGACCGGCAAGTTATTCCCTAGTGGAGAGCGGTCAGAGAGGATTGTCGTGGAAGAGGTGGTTGCTTTGGGAGACTTTGCTGTGGAAGTTACACTGATTGACTCGGCGAATCCATTCGTCTTTGTTAATTCTCAAAGTCTACCCGCTCCGCTCAGGGCGCAGCCTGCCGATTCCCCACTGGCCCTTGAGGTCGCCGAGGCTATTCGGAGACGGGGAGCTGTTCGAATGGGTCTTGCCAGTACCATCGAGGCCGCTGGCCAGGTCAGGGGGACACCGAAGATTGCATATCTTTCGCGCCCATCGAACGGCGAAGCAGCCAAAGAAGCGGCGGATATTCAAGCACAAGCTTACAGTATGGGCAAGCCTCATCCAAGTTTACAACTCACTGGCGGCGTTACTCTGGCGAGTGCCGCGATCACGCAGGGGACGGTGGCGCATCACATTGTATGTAACGAGCCGAATCCACAGACGGAGGGCATACCGACGCCGAGAAGAACGCCAAGTCCGGCGGAGGGAGGCGTTAAGCTACCGACGGGAGACATGCTCGGTGGCTCGCTTAACGCAGGCCGGACCGTGCGAATCCAGCATGGCAGTGGGATCATGGATGTGGAAGTCTGGACTCACGAGGGTGAAGAGGGGGCAGCAGTCGATCGGTGTGTTGTAACGAGGACTGCCCGACGGCTTTTCGAGGGCAATGTTCTGTATTACTCTTGACGGTTGACAGAAAGGGGGCTGGCCGGGTGGTTTTGATTCCAAGCATAGCGTGCGATAGATACACCAACTAGACTTAAATGATGACTTGACACCAGTGCCTTTGCGTTCGTCCGGTCTATTGACGCATTGAAACTTTGTCCTTGCAAATGAAAATGAAAACAAGAGAAGAGCTCATTGAGTGTAAGAATTTTGCATGTAAATTTTGACGGTTTTAAGTTGTTGCACGGGCTAAAACTTCCCACATCCTTCTGAAGCCGCGCAATCTGCTAAGAGTGCATTCAACTCATCAGACCTTTGCACCGCCGACAATGTACTGGGGAAAAGAGCGGGGAAAGACAGACCAACAACTCAAAGCTACAGAAAGGAACCTGTAGCAAGAGAGCAAAAAAACTCCTCGACGGGGAATTGAACCCCGGTCCCCTGCGAATCGTTTGATTGACAAGCAGATATCCTCACCACTAGACTATCGGGGATTAGTGGATGTGTTCATCCAGTGATAGTTGGTTGAGTGAAACGATGGGTGAGCATTATATATATTATAATGTCAATGCGCACCCCACAATTATCCCAATTTCAACCCCTCTATGAAAGGCAGAAATGTCTCAAAGGCATGTGAAGATAATGAGTAGTATCGCATGACGCTTACTTTCTTCGTTGACTGCTTTGGTTCTGTCCCTCCATGTTCTCTTGCGAGCGCGGTGGTCTAGCAATGCTGGCGGGACGACTGATATCGCTCAGTAGAAACAGAGCTAATGCGCTTTAGCTATGACTGCAGGTAATTTATTATTGAGGCCGTTCGATAACCAAAGACTTGATTAAAAAACCAGGGCAGTTCCAACCATGAAGATGGCGCAATTAAAAACATTGCTTTGGTGCCAGGACCGTGACACTGTACCCTTTTGTGTAGTGTAGCTGGCCACTTCAGCGGCACCAAGTGCGTGCCATGTCCGTGACTGCTTCTGTATGTGAGGCTGTCTGGAGTCTGAGAGAGCAGCAATGATTTTTTGACAAATCTCTTCGATTTCATTTCAATCAAGATGCCATTTGCTGTCATGTCGCTGTCCCATAGTCACGAGTAAGCCTCACATTAACCTCACCCACAGGTGCTGGATGAGAGTAGGACCTGTGTGTAAATGCATGCGTTCTCGGCAGACAAGATACCAGGTAACAAAGGTTGGATTTATGGACACGCCATTTTTTGTACCGTTGGATGATCGATTTCAGGCCATAATAGGGCTAGATAAAGCCCCGGCGTTGCAGAGCGGCACAAGATGCGCAGGCAAAGTCCAAGACATTGATATATTCGTCAAAAGTGCTTTTGAAATTCCTTCTCCGAGCCACAGAAGCCATCATACACCGAGGCCTTCGCATCCCTGGTTCGTACATCAGGCGGACAGGGTAGCTCCAATCGACAGAAAGCTCAAACACGAAGATCCAGGAAGCCGAATATCTCTCCGGGCTCATTTACGCCTTCGGAGCAGAAGTCGACTCGGCAGCGGCAACCTCCTTTTGCTTCTGCGGGATCAGATTACGAAGCGATAGGTCGTAGACAACGTCCTCGACACGCTTAACGTCATACTTGACCGCGTCGACGCGCTTACGAAGGATGTCGTTCTTAAGGTTGAGCAACTGGAAACCGGCAAAGAGGTCCTTGACGAAGCTGCTGATCTCGACAGGCATGGCAAAGTCGCTGAGAGTCACGGCGTTGGTGGCCAGGCGGGAGAGCTCTTGCGTCAGGTCCGTCAAGGCGAGAAGATACTCTTCGATGGTGAGGTGGAAGGCGTCACGGTCCTTGAGGTTAACAGGGACTACCGCCATTGTTAGCTCTAGGCCCTCCAAAGAAGGCGAAACAGCAAAGGTGGCCATGGTTGCCTGAGAGACGGGCTAGGAAGTTACGTACCCTTGAAGATCTCGCCGACCTCCTCGAGGGTCAGAAGTCGGGCGACGGGACCAGGCTTGCCATCGGAAGTGAGGCCGCCCAGCCAGCCGCAGAGGAGAACGGTGAAGATGGCGTTCTGCACTTGGCGGTTCCACTTCTGGTTGTACCTAGAGATCGTGAGTCAGAGGGTAGTTTTTTGACTTGACGGCATGTGATGGATGCCTACTTGTAGTAGGGGTGCTTGGAGGCGATTTCCTGGAGCTCTGCAATGACCTCGATCTCCTTCTGGATGCCCGCCTGCACGTCTGAAAGCAGGGGGCCGTCTGTAGACACGCAATAGTATCAGCTTCGTTTCAATCCGGATAGGGCGATGCTGCGAAGAAGAGGCGACGCCGGGCGCTGACGGGGTGAGGACTCACACTGCTCACGCGGGGTGGCGTGGATGCGGGACAGCAAGCCCTGGACGTAGGAGATGGCCCTGTCGAGCTTCTGGACCGTCTGGCTCATCTGATCACGGACCTGTTGATCCTCATCGATCTTGTTCTTGAGGTGTTCAAAGATCTGGGGGTCCAGCAGACGGGAGGCAGGGACCTCGCCCATGTTTGTGTCGTTGTCCATGACTAGTGATGATGCGACCGAACAACGGTGGGAGTTGCTTCTGGAGAATTCGTGAGCACGTGGCCGATGAGATCAGTGTTTCTTGGGCAAAACAAAACAAAGACAGAAACCAAGTTTGCTCTGAGAATATCGCAGGTGTTTTGAATATTTCTGAGTCGTTCCTGGACAGATGGTGGTATCGACCTTGGTATTGAGCTTCGAGCCCGGTGGACGAAGAAGCCCCGCGATTGAGGGCGACGTCACTGGAGAACGCAGGCACCAAAAATCAGAGTTTTACTTACCACGGCGATTCAGTTTAATGGTAGTGAGAAGAATAGCCACAACCACACGGAAATGGACGAAATAATGCCAGTTGCAGCACCGTTGAGATGCATTTGATGGGCATGGGCTCGAGGAAAACCATGCAAAGGGAAGGCGGTCATGGCCGGCAAATAGAGGGGCATGGGTCGACATGGATCGGCCATTGAGAGAGCAGCATTCTGACAGCAGACCTCGACACAATCCATTCGGCATAGCATTCGAATTCGACATTTTTGGTCAAATTTTCAAATCACCATCACATCTACGGGCAAGGACGGTTGACACCTTCTTCGCACGCCTGGGCAAGCCAAGCAGAGGCAATGAAGAGATCAGGGTTTGCATCGCCTGGAGGCAGTGAAATACCAGGGACACGTTGGAGGCGACATGCAGCAAGCCACAGCGGCCGTCTCCGGGTGATCAAAAATAGGAATAATCAAGATTGATGCCAATGGGCATCTTTCAGAGATTAAACTGAAAAGAACAGATACTACACTTGATCTAAGCCAAAAGGCAAAGAAGAGCTAAGGAGAAAAGGAGAGGAAAGTCCCAAGATGCGCGGGTGCGCGGAAGGGTTATATAGCTAGGGTCGGTGGTCTGTGCAGCGCACGCGATCAGTTCAGGGTACGTACCCCAGGGAAAATTGAGGCCAATTTTTGCAGTGCAGTATGTGCAGGTACGTACCGGCGCGTTCTGCCTGGCTCAACTACTTCGACCGGAGACCTCCACGATGTCGAGGATGACTTCTGCCTGCAAGCGGTGAAAGTCCTGATTTGCCTATACGTGTGAGTACACAAAGCCTCGGTCAAGATGTTTGAGTTGTTACTTACCCGCTTACAGTTTTTCTCGTGAATTCTCACGCCATCAATAACGTGGCATCCAGGCAGCCCATGCATGTGACTGTTGGATTTCCAAGGTTGACGGCCAAGTATTGAGCATCGCGTTTTATCCAATTTCCCTTACGTACGACCTTCTCCTGTACGACCATAGAAAAATAAAACCATCACGTTATCTATAATGTGCATTACGGCGTGAATGGGGCGAGGTTATCGCTCACTTTGAGCTGTGGTTATGCTGAAGCCTTATTGAATATGTTGGAGAATCTCGACTGGTAATAGGTCTCTTGCTAAAACAGGTAGCTGATACGTGTTTAACAGAGGGGAATGTCATACCACAATTCTCTCTTACGTGCCATAAATGCAATGTCTACGATTGTAATGATTCATCATATCTGCGGGCAGCCTTGTTGAGAGCTGGTCCAAAGTAGCAGGCCACTCTTATTAAGGTAGCTTCTCAGAATACAGCAAAAAACATACCCATGTGACACCACATCTTGTATAGAGATTCCAAGTCGAATTCGAGGCGAACCCTGTCGACATTGTGCTCCATTTGCGTGACGGAAATCCGGGGGGTTCAAGGGAGCGGTGATTCTGCACAGCCTCGAAAATCCTGGTTGAGATTTCGGCGAGCCATGCATGTCATGCAGCTTTCGTCTAGCAGCGGGAAAAGGGGAGCTCTGTTCCCGCAGTCTCGGAGCTCAGGGCACCCAAAGTCTATTGCCATCTGCGCTGTGTGGCCGTCATATCTGGTGCTGGTGCCGGTGCAGCTTCTGCAGTGAGCTTCCATTCGTCTAGCACCCTTAGGGACCACCACACCACCCAAAAAGTCCGAATTGCGATCCCAATCGAAGCAAAATCAAGCTTCTCATTGGCGGCTTGTCCAGACGAAAGGTGCATATGCGGGTCCCCGCCCCATTGCAGCCGAGGGACGCTCCCCGAGAAGGTTAGAGACGGGTACCCCAATTTTAGCGTGGAAGCCCTATGTTTCCCTTGTACCTCCAATTTCCAGCTGTTGTTGGTCTGGTGGTGACCCTTGACTACCGTACCGGCAGAAAGGGGGCAAACACAAATGTCAACAAAATTTTGAGTGGCAGCCAGAGAGAGACAAGCCAAACTGAGAGAGGGCCCAATCGAAATCCGAGGGCACCTGCGAACTTTTCGACTTGACGCGGTCCCGAGTCTCTTGTCTTACCGTCCTTTTCTCACCGCACGCCCACCCCGACGCCTTCGTCTGGTCGTACTCGGATTCCCTGTGCCAGACTGCCTCTCATTTTACTCATCTCGTTACCCCATGCCTTAGATGAACCTTTTCTTCGGTCTCTGCTAAACAATTCCCATCTCCGAACCCCCCCGCCGGACTGCGCTGCCAGATCCACGACCGTCACACGGACTTGGCTTTCAGTTACACGAAAGGTGCATGACCCCACGTTCAGGTTTTCTGTCGTCTGTATATCTGTATAAAACGAGCGGCCAACATGTCGGGTCGATACTCTTTGCGCCAGACTCCTAGGTTAGTCGAACAGTGTTTTCTTCTGTCTTCTTTCCGCGATCTTCAAAGCTCTTGCTCGAAGCATTTGGGCCCTTCGCAAAGCACCTAAATCCAGATTTGTTTTCTGCCCGTAGCGATAGTTGCTGCAAATTGGCATCATGGCCGCCCTCGCTCACCCCTCCAATGGGTTAATACCCTGCGCAACACTTGTGCTGTCAATATTGCTAACCTATCGAACAGGAAGAAGGAGCTATTTGAGGGCATGGTCGAGACACCTCGCCGCGTTTCTTCCAGGCGCAAGTCCCCCGAGGCTGCCACCGGCGCAGAGGTCACCGAGTCGAAGCCCCCGTCCCGCGCCGCCCCGAGACGTCGCACCACTGGCAAGTTCCGAGAGGAGATCTCGGATGACGAGGTCGAGAAGCCCCTCATAAACGGCCACGCCAACGGTCACGCCAATGGACATGCCAACGGACATGCCAACGGACACGTAAAGGAGGAGGAGCATGCCGTGAACAGCAACGGTCACGCCATTAATGGACACCTCGAGGCGAAGACGGAGAAAACCGCAGCAGCCAACGGCCATATCCCCTCCGAGACGAATGAGGTTCTGCCCGCCTACAAGAAGGGTGACATCATTGACGGCTGGGAAGTCGGCACGGATCCCAAGATCGACGCCTCGGGCCATTTTGAGTTCGGCGGCAGCATCGGCGCGCTCTCGCTGATGATCGGTTTCCCTCTACTCATGTGGTACATGTGGATTGGAGCCACCTACTACGACGGCAAGCTGCCCACGCGCGAGGAGGGCCAGAGCTGGGGCGAATTCGGCCGGCACCTCGTGGACCTCGTCTACACCGGCGCGTTCCCTACCCTCCGCGCCTGGCGCATCTACTGGACTTTCTTCATCTTCGAGGGTATCTGTTACTGCATTCTGCCTGGCGTCTGGGCCTGGGGCAAGCCCCTTGCTCATGAGAACGGCAAGCAGCTCAAGTACTTCTGCAACGCCTATGTCAGCTTCTACTTCACCATCTCCGTCATGGCCGTCCTCCACTTCACTGGCCTCTTCCCTGTCTACACCTTCATTGATGAGTTTGGACCCCTGATGTCCGTGGCTATTCTGAGCGGCTTCCTTGTGTCCTTCGTCGCCTACTTCTCTGCTCTGTGGAGGGGTGCTCAGCACCGCATGACCGGCTACCCGATTTACGACTTCTTTCTCGGCGCCGAGCTGAACCCCCGCATGTTCGGCATCCTGGACTTCAAGATGTTCTTCGAGGTCCGCATCCCTTGGTTCATCCTCTTTGGCCTCAGCTGCGGTGCCGCCGCCCGCCAATATGAAAAGTACGGCTACGTCTCTGGCGAGGTGCTCTTCCTGGTCATGGCTCACTACCTGTATGCCAACGCCTGCGCTAAGGGCGAGCAGCTCATCGTTCCTACCTGGTAAGCCCCGTATATTCATCTAGCAACAAAACACCAACTAACAGCACTCCAGGGACATGTACTACGAGAAGTGGGGCTTCATGCTAATCTTCTGGAACCTCGCCGGCGTCCCCCTCTCGTACTGCCACTGCACGATCTTCCTGGCCAACCACCACCCTTCCGAGTACAAGTGGAACCCTTTCGCGCTTGCCTTCCTCTTTGCGTCGTATCTCTTCGTCTACTGGGTCTGGGACACGACCAACAGCCAGAAGAACGGCTTCCGCGCGCAGGAGCGCGGCCAGCTCGTCAAGCGCCGCACCTTCCCCCAGCTGCCTTGGCAAACGGTCAAGAACCCAAAGACAATCACCTCGGCCAAGGGCGACGTCATCCTCGCCGACGGCTGGTACGGCTACGCCCGCAAGATCCATTACACCTGCGATGCCTTCTTCGCCATCTGCTGGGGCCTCATCACGGGCTTCAAGAGCCCCTTCCCCTGGTTCTACCCCGTCTTCTTCTGCGCCATGATTGCCCACCGCGCCGCCCGCGACATTCACCGCTGCCGTCAAAAGTACGGTGACGCCTGGGCCCAGTACGAGCGTGAAGTTCCCTACCTCTTCATCCCCGTAAGTCTCAATATCCCCCCCAGGCCAAAAACTGTTCTCCAACTGACCATGGTCGCAGTACGTCATCTAAACCATGTGAACCCCTCTGAATCATCATATAACACATGGTATCTAGTGCCACGGCCATTGGGCCATTCTTTTCTGTACATATACGCTTTATTCACCTGGAAGCCAGTGCGCCTGGTTTAATGCTGGAGGTAATCGAGACGGGCTCGGAAGTACGGGAAACGAAGAAAGAATTGTCGGCATATGACGTGAGAACGATGCCGGCATACAGACCTTGTAATTATGCATCACCAGTGGTGTCTTCCTTCATTGGGATCACCGCGGCTTTCTTTGTACATATCGTCACAGTGCATTCGCTGTGACTTAAGGATCCGAGAAAACGAGTAAAATGAAAAATTGAAACATACATAAAAAATCAATGTGCCTCAAGTGGGACCCATGATTGTATCGCCAAAGTCTACCAATCTGCATGGCTTAATGGAAGAAATCGCTGACTCTCGTAGCCTAAACCCTATGCCGTGGAAAAAGCTGGATGTCTCCCTTTCAATGTGACAGCGCGCTTCCGCCCTTGGCCACAGCTGCCACGGTGCGATTCCTCAGCAAAGCTGTCATTTCTCCACAAGAACATGTCACTGGCTATCTTGGCTGGGTCTTCCCGACAATGCAAGACCCATCGTGTCAATCTTGGACAGGAGACCTGTTGAAGACTTGTAACCAGGGAGTCGATACTTCTCCAGGGTTTCGACAGTCGAATTCGGTCTAGCGGACGGTGCAGTCTCTTGACCCTAAGAATCATCCGTCGCATGGAATAGTTTCTGGTCGTAAAATAAATAAATAATCACGTGCGTGTAAAGTGAACACAACGGTAGTAGAGACGCAAAAAAGCATTATCGCAACCTAGACTACAATCCCGTTCCCCATCACCGTCGTCTTACTGAGCAACCGCCCCCTAAATGGATAGCATACCTTGTTGGCACAATAGTACATATACGTTTGATTCCTGGCCGAAGCAATCCCCGACCGTCCCAAACATTGGCATTTCGTGACCTTTGACCGTTTCCACGCCTATGCCGTTAAACCCTTGATCGAATTTTCGACGCGCCTGCTGATGATATTTGTCTGCTTTATGGCAGTGATGCCCGTGCAAGTTGTGGCGTAAGTACATCTTGTCAACCGTTCAACCGAGCATTCGTCGCTGGGGTCTTTAGCAGACGACGTCCTGGGTGGCCTTGGAGTTCATGAGAAGGGCGACAATCAATCCGTAAAGACCTGAAAGCAATACGTTAGCAGACGCACATGCAAAACAATGGCTCGGAAACATACCCAAGACTTCGGCGAAAATGAGAATCAGAATCATGCCGACGAAGAGACGGGGCTGTTGAGCAGTTCCACGGACACCGGCGTCACCGACGATACCAATGGCAAAACCAGCAGCAAGACCAGCAAGACCGACAGACAGGCCAGCACCGAACTGGATGAATCCAGCGTAGAGGGACATCTCCTGGGCAAGGCCATCGGAGATAAGCACGGACACGACGAGACCGTAAATGGCAATAATACCAGCCATAATGACGGGAACAATGTCTAGGTGCTTCGTTAGCGTGTTCCAATGTACGTCGACCACCCATGCGGGGTCTTCGATGGTGATGGTTCTTTCGTACTCTTGACGATCAGGTCAGGGCGCAGAACACCCATAGCCGAGATACCGACACCGGACTTCGCGGTACCGTAAGAGGCACCCATGCAGGTGAAGACGATGGCCACGGTACAGCCCATGGCACCGAAAAAGGGCTATTGCATGTTAGCAATGTCGTGGGCGCTATGTCGAACTGATGCCCAAATGTCTCATTGTGGGTAGTTGGAAGGGGGGCGACGTCATGGATCGATGAGTCGGGAGGCACAGGGATGACGAACCGCGTAGACGGGGCTGTGACATTATCGCATTAGTATATGAGCTTCAGAAACGTGATGTGAAGCTAGCTGAGCATGTCGGGCATCGAAATGGATGGGGTTGGGAGCTTCGACTGATGGATAGGGAGCTCGTAGATGGGGGCAACACGCATGTTGACGTTGACGTACCAGAGTTCGGAAGGCATTTTGACGGTTTGCGGGGGTTCGGACGAGATAAATTCGAAGAAAAGGCGTGAGGAAGTCGGAAATGAAGGGGAATGCGGCGACAGCTGGGCTGAGGAGGATGGCGGTGATGACTGTTGGGGCGGCGAGGTTCGATGCTGCGTCGGCGACTGCTCGAGATGAGGTGTGCTTGTTAAGATCTCGTTTCCAGGTTGGCCTTCTGGTTGGTTGCAAGGTTTTGCGGCGCGTCGACAGCTCCGTACCCTTACGTAAGACAAAGAGGAGGCGGTGCTACGGAATCCGGCCAAAGATTAGTTCCGAGAGTGGCTGGCTTGTGCGGAGCATTGCCACTTACAAGCGGAACCTGCCGTTGAAATTTGGGGAAGGTGGGATATTTTTTTTCTTTGGCTTCAGACCGAGACTTTTGGATCTTCACGTTCACCACCCACATCCACCGACCTTCAATCTCACCATCAGGGCGAGCCAACGCAAGGAACCCTGCAAATTTTAACTTCGGTAAGCTGCACGTCTTTCCCGGCTGACGATTGACTGGATCTAACCATTACTTGTAGACATCTCTTCGACCCAATCCCAAAAATGGCTGATCAATCCGCTGCCTGGCCCCTTGCCGACGATGCTCTTCAGCAGGAGATCCTGGACCTGGTCCAACAGTGCCAGCACTACCGTCAGCTGAAGAAGGGCGGTATGTTGTAGTTCGATCCTCATGTTCCGCACTTTTTCTGATTATTGTGATTCAGCCAACGAGGCCACCAAGACCCTCAACCGTGGTGTCTCCGAGCTCATCATCCTCGCTGCCGACACCAACCCCCTCAGCATCGTTCTTCACCTGCCCCTCCTTTCCGAGGACAAGAACGTTCCTTACGTTTACGTCAAGTCCAAGACCGCCCTTGGCCGCGCCTGTGGTGTTTCTCGCGCCGTCATCGCCGCCAGCATCACCTCCAACGAGGGTAGCGAGCTTGCCGGACCCATCCGCGCTCTCCGTGACAAGATCGAGAGACTTGCCATCTAAGATACCCATGATGTAGGATATTGGCCGGCGTTTATGCTGTAGCTTGGAGGTGCTATAAAACGGTTTGGAATGGAAAAGTCTGAATTGTTGATAGGTGTCGACTAGTTATTCTTGGGATAAGGCTACCTAACGGTTACTTCCGCACGATGGCACAATGGTCATGAAAATAGCTATGCTGCCGGTCTCGCAGCGGACTGCTTTGAGGTTGCGCATACCTAGAAAACCGTCAATTGATGATCGTCGAAAAAATTTAGTATGCCAAATATGCAATATCAACAGATTGTGCATGTATCGGTGTCTGACTCGGGACGAACTGCTTTAATAGTGCAGAGGCGTCTTTCCATAGCATCCCTCTCGGGGTCCAATAGCTGAAGAGCAAGGCGAGAGCTTAATGTTCTGAGGTGTGGCCAAGACGAGACGCGCCGAGCGAATGAAGACTGGGCGCCGAGACCGAATCAATGGTCCAATGTCGTGTCTCAGGCGTGACCTGGATTGGACTCGCGGCATGTCGCACTGCCTGGGAAATGCAGTCTGACGTTACCCCGCGGCCCACCACCCATGTCATAGCTACATGTACGATTCTCGGCCGACGCTCCTGGGTGCATCAGCAGTTCGTGCTACTTACAACATCCTATTCTCCCCTACGCATCTTCACCAACACCGCTATTGTGAACACTGCGGTTTTGGATATCACTGATATCCCCATTCATGGTTTCATCCGAATAATTATTAGGTTATCCTGATTGTTTATTCCTCCTTCATCGTATTCCGCGCATTGCGTGGTACCAGATCGCAAGATGCCCGGTATCGCTCGCAAGATCGTCATCTGCGCTGCGGTTGACGGCCTTATCATCCAACCGTTTGTGACCAAAGGACAGCGCCCCGCGCAACCGGTCAGGATCAAATACGGCGACGCATCAATAACCCCTGCATCTCGCGAGCAGATCCCCGACGTTTCCCAACCAAGCTCTTCTTTCGAGGCCTTCGGTGTTATTGGTGTGCTCCGAGCTTCCAGCTGATGCGCATTCAATGCTGACCACCGCACGCTACAGGACTAATTACGGTCTCGCGCCTCAGCTACCTGATTACGATCACTCGACGACAGCAAGTCGCACAAATCTGCGGGTTTCCGGTCTACGTCGTTACCGAGGTTGCCGTGACCCCATGCATATCTCAGCAAGAAGCCGGAGAAGCTATTGCAAAGACGGCTCTGGAGCTGCAAGATCGCAACACGGACAAGGATGCCGACGACAGCGACAGCGACGATTATGTCGAGCTTCCCGCGAGCGGTGATGAAGTTGAGGACCCAGCGCAAGAAGCCAAGGCGGACAATGACAAGGGACCCGAAGCCGTGAAGAGCACCGTTGCCAAGGATGTTATTGGCAGAAGAGGTAGCTATGGTAGGTTTGCGCAGACATGGTTTAGTAAAAGTGGATGGACGCAAGACCAGAAGAGATCTGCTGGTTGGAGCGGCACTGCGCATCAAGTCCGTCGTTCCATCGATCATAGCCCTACCAAGGCCGCCGCTTCACGGCCAACGGTGGATGATAAAAAGGAACCGGCGCCGACGTCTACACTGCTACCGAAGCTTCTCCGGACAACACAGATCCTTTTTGGTTCGTCCCGGAGCTTCTTCTTTTCATACGATTTCGATATCACGAGGCGGTGGGCGAGTCGCTCGACGTCGCAATCCGACGAGGTGCCTTTGCATGAGCGTGTAGATCCGATCTTCTTCTGGAACAAAAACACCCTGAAGCCATTCATGGAAGCTGGACAAGATGCCTTGCTACTTCCCTTAATGCAGGGTTTCGTAGGCCAGAAAAGTTTCGTGGTGGACAGTAGCCCTCCACAACATGACGATGAGCTGGGAGACTCTGTGGAACTCTCCACCATGAAGCATCCCGATACCGAGTTACCTTTTCCGCCATCAGAGAAAGTCCGCGATTCGGTTGATCTTCGTTCCACCGAGAAGAAATTTCTTCTGACCATAATCTCCCGTCGTTCGACGCAGAGAGCCGGTCTGAGATATTTGAGACGAGGCATCGATGAGCAAGGTTACGTTGCGAACGCCGTCGAAACGGAACAGATTCTCTCGAGCACCTCCTGGGACAAGTCGTCAAAGATCTATTCCTTCCTCCAGATTCGAGGCAGTATCCCTCTGTTCTTTACACAGTCGCCCGTCTCCTTGAAGCCCGCGCCCGTGATCCAACATTCACCAGAGGCAAATTACAACGCAACAAGAAAACACTTAGAACGTTTGAAAACGGAATATGGCGGTTTACAAATTGTCAATCTTGTCGAAAAGCATGGCGTGGAGGCAACGGTCGGCAACCAGTATGAGAAAACTGTTCAGCGACTGAATGAGGAAGACTTCAAGGGCCAAGATGAGGATGTAGCATTTGAGTGGTTCGATTTTCACTCAGCTTGCCGAGGAATGAAGTTTGAGAATGTCAGTCAACTTCTCGAAATACTCCGCGACAAGTTAGAGGGATTCGGAAGCACCGTCGAAGAAGCCGGACAGATCAAAACAAAGCAGCAGGGTGTCTTGCGCACCAACTGCATGGACTGCCTCGACAGAACCAATGTATGCCAAAGCTCGTTTGGCAAGTTCATGCTTGAAGCTCAGCTGAAGGCTGAGGGTTATGATCTTGCTGCTCAAGTGGATCAACAAACGCACTGGTTCAATACGCTGTGGGCAGACAATGGCGATGCTGTGTCGAAACAATATGCGTCAACGGCGGCCATGAAAGGCGATTACACCAGAACAAGGAAGAGGAATCTCGGCGGCACTTTGAACGATCTGGGTCTTTCCCTAACTCGATACTACAACGGGTGAGATGTTTTTCTGATTCTTTCTATTCTCTATTTTGCTAATGCACGACCCAGCATGGTCAATGACTACTTCAGTCAGGCTGCTATCGACTTCCTCCTAGGCAACGTCAACTCAATGGTGTTCCAAGAGTTCGAAGCCGAGATGATGACGAAAGACCCTGCCGTTTCCATGCTGAAGATGAGGGAGCAGGCTATCGAATTGTCACAGAAGCGCGTCATCTCCGATGAGAGTGAGGAGTTCATGGGTGGCTGGGTTCTCTTCAGCCCCCACCAAACAGACACCTTGCGAGCCATGCCCTTCGAGGAAGTGGTATTGCTATTGACCGATGCTGCCCTCTACCTGTGCCGCTTTGATTGGAACATGGACAAGGTTTCATCCTTTGAGCGGATCGATCTCGCCCACGTCGTCGGTATCAAGTTTGGCACGTACATCATCTCGACGGTCTCCCCTGGTCAGACGGACGAGATGAAGAACGTTGGCTTCGTCGTTTCATACCAGCCAGGCAAAAACGACGTCACGAGAACGAACACAAGGACGTTTTCGAACTTAGGCACAACGAAATCCAAGACAGACCGCTCAAACTTATCGGAGCAACAGCAGCAGCCTCAATCTGCCCTGAGCAGCTTGCTGGGCGGCGGACGCTCCAAGGTCTCGCCCATGCGCAAAATTGCTTTCAAAGCCCCTTACTCGCAGTCGTCTGCCGCCGTAATGGGCGAGGGATCGAAGCTCAGTGAGATCCAGCAGGTTGTCAGCATTTGCGCGGAAATAGAACGGTTGGCGTTCCTGAGCCAGCCCGGCAAGGAAAAGCCAGACACCGAAAGCATCATAGAGAAGGGCGACATCATCTCGCTGGAGGAGGCGAGGCAGAGCACAGGCTTGCTGGACCACATCAGCTACTCTCTCAAGAGACTTGTCTGGGCCTAATAAACTTCGCTCTCCAAGGTCGCCCATCATCTTTCTGGCGTTTAGGGCTTGGTTGCGCGGTACAGGTGCATTTGGTAGCGCATGTTTTCGAGGGGGATCGGGTACTTTAGAGAGTCGGCAAGGCGGAACCAGACGGAGTCGTGAGACTCGAGCTTCTCCCACCGACAACCCTCGACGACGCCCTCCTTCTCCGGCTTCGTGACAAGGGTGTGGTCCATGAGCCACTGCATGGGGTACTTTTTGCTCTCCTTGCCGACGGCCGCCTCCGAGTAGCTGCCGGGGCTGTCGACGACGAGGAGCAGAGAGCCTAGGGGCACGGTGGCGGTCAGGTCGAGGAGGAAGGCCGTGGTCTTGCCGATGCCGGCGGTCGTGTACAGCTCGTTGAGCGTGAATAGTAATGTAACAAGTAATGGCTCATCCCCGAGTTTCTGCGAGAGCTGGTCCCGCGTCATGGCAAGGACATCCTGCTGCGTGAACGAGGAAGTCAGTCGGTCGGCCTCAATGATGGCCACGTTGGCGGCCTTGGCCGCGGCGTTGGCGTATTTTGACAGCGGCGGTGGGGTCGTAAGGGCGTCGTGCAGTTTGCCGACGGCGTCGTCCCACGGCGCCGAGTCGAGGAGGGCCATCGTGCCCCCGAGGGAGCGGGAAGGTTGCTGCGAGAGGTAGGCCGCGAAGGCGGCGATCTCTGCAGCGCCGCCACCGATGGAGAGCATCTTGATGGACTTTGTGAGTTCCGTGCTGGGCTTGGTCGTGTCGGTAGTAGGTCCCGTAGGGACGGGAGGAGTGTCGGTTGCCGTCTCCGCGGGTGGAGGGGGAGTGACGTCCTCACCCTCCGCCGCGGGAGCGGGAACGACCTGATCGTCGGCAGCTGTAGCAGCAGCAGCAGAGGGTCCATCCTCGCTTCTAGGTCCATCGTCCCCAGGGGATCCAGCTGCAATGACGGCTTGGTCCTCAGAAGGGGGGATGACATCCTGGTGAACATCACCCGTCTCCTCCGCCCCAGCCTCCGCCCCAGCTTCTACCTCGTCTTCAGCCTTGGCCACGACCTGAGCCTTCGCCTCAACCTTCACCTCAGCCTCCAGCTCCTCCAGATACTCCTCAATCCCCAAAAACACGGCAGCGTACCCCAACGCGCGCGTGGGGCTCCATCTCGCCGCGTACGCATCCAGGGCTTCCGGCCTCGCCTTGGCGAACGCGGCGTCAAAGTCGCGCGCGTACAGCGCGGCTTTCACCTCCTGCAGGATTTCGCCGAGGGAGTTTGACGTCAGGACCGGGTTGTAGGCGGCATTGAAGGTGGAGAGGAGGCGCTGCTGGAGGGGCATGGGCAGGAGGGCGCTGATGGTGTTGGACTCTGCCGTCGAGGACGGGGCTTCCTTGGGCTGTTGGGATTTCGAGGGCTTGGGCTTAGTGGCAGATTTCTTGGTGGTTTTTCTTCCGGACTGGTGACTTGTGTCGCGGATGTTGTGCTCGACCTTCATTTTTTTGCCCATTTTTGCGGTATTGTGGTCGCGTTGATTTGTATAGACTTGTTTCTGGCGTTCACGAATTTAGGTTCAAGGTCAGAATTTGATAGAGGGGTAATGGAGGGGTAAATTTTTCTCTTCTTTTCTCTGGGCGGTTGTTGACGGCGCAGACTCCGATTCGGGTTGTCTGAACCTGGCTGGGATGTCTTTTGCGTGAGGCTCGAATGAACTTATTGATTGTATCTCACGATGTTGCTGTTGGCTTCACGTTGTAGACTCTCATGAAGTTGTCCGTCCACGGCTGTGGTTGAAGTTGGGCGAGGCGAAAACTCAATCGGGCAGGATCCACACCGCCCGCTTTCACTCGTGGTCGAGATTAGTGGCATTGAGAGCGGGCTTATGAGAGCTATCACCACGCTTGAGTCTCATTTTGACGCTCATTTACACATCTCGACTCGAAATTGAGCGGTTATTCCGCAAATTGAAAAAGTCAATTTGCTGGCCTCATTAGATCCCGGACGGCATGAGTTGCACTGCCAAGAGCCGCATCGGCAGCTCATGGCATAGCTTCGGATACGCCTCCCAGAGCCTGGTCAACTCGTCATAAGAGGCCCGATTAGCGGCCGGTTTTCGAACATGTAACGGCGAGGCTAATCCCATTTCAACGAAATGAGGCAAAGCATGGCTATCGATATTTTGTCCCTGAACCAAGATAACTTTTTTTCCCTTTCGCCTCATCTTCCGCTCAATCCCAGCCAACAACGGATACAAGATGCTACAAGTGGCGGATATGCGGGTGGAGTGGCTTGATGTCATCCGCAGGGAAGGAGGGAGCTTGGGCCTGGGGCCGCCTTGATTTGTGCGGATAAATACGAAACTGACCGGATCCCAGGCGGGTGGCCCGTGCACACCGGCTCCGGAGAGGACACTGCGAGACGAGCGCAGAGCGGCAGAATGAAGCGTAGCAAAGGCCCAGAAGGCTTCGTGGCATCGAGGGTCTACCGGCGTGTATTCTACCGGTCCCGAGTGCCGCGCTTCATGACAGGCTGAGATTTTTCCTTCCCCCTTTAAGTCCAGTGAAAGAAACCCGAAAAACAGTCGCGTCCGTTGCATGCCCATCTGGAATGGTATACCTGCTTTGAGGACATGTAGATGGGGGCCTTGCTCATTGTCCTTGCTAGAGCTTCCGCGCTGGCCGTGTTTTATTATCAACGGGTGTCGCGCATCTCGATGCAAGGCAGCGACGCAATAGAGGGGTCGGAGGGGCATCCTGACGCCGAGCAGAAGGCTGCGAGTCGGCCCTGCGACCGAAATGTGAAGTAAAAAAAAATTTCATAGCAGACGGGAAGGGTGTCATTATGCAGTCAGGGTCCACCGACATGACCGGACCTGACTGAGACCCTCAGCAACGAGCACGGCGCGAAGGGATTCGACCAGGGGATCCAGGTGGCAGAGGAGGACCCAGAGCTTATCCGCGTCGCCGGCTTGAAACGACGCGAGCGAGGAGTGAGACTGATGAGAGCGGGATATTTTCGGCGCTTGGGTCTCTCTCAGACACTAGGTGGGTTTGCTCTGCTTGGACGAGGCTTAAAGTCCGGCCTGCTCTGGGCCTATGGCCGACGCAGGTCGTGGCAGCAACCATCCACGCATCGTGAGTGAATAAATAGCGCGAGGCTACTGGGCCGTGGGGGACGAGGAGGGGCGATAGGGTGGACCGGAGATACCCAACAAAGATGCAGCCATCTCCACGGATTAGTCAAGGAGAAGCCGGTGTTGCCAGCAAGATACCAAAGGAGACCCAGAAGAAGCAAAGGGCCGCAGGTGAAGCATAGTGGGCATTATGACGACAGACCGTCTCCAGTCTCCATCGACGCCGTCGCTCGCACGAGTCAATAACGGCTTCGACAAGACTTCTCGAAGACATCGAGAGTCAGTTCATGGTGAAAAATACGTCACCGACAGAATCTATGATATACCATCTGGGTGCTGACTGAGGTGTTGTGGTGGGTGGTGGAAGGAATGACGGTTGAACCTGGCCGCCGAGTCCGGTATGATTCGTCGAGATGGGATTTCCTGGGAGAGGGTGTCGCCCCGACGTCGGTACGCGGGCGGTAGAGAAGCAAAAGCGAAAGCAACGGGAGTTGGAAGGCCCCAGGCATTTTTGCCTCCCAGGGGTCGCCGGGTGAGTTGGGGGATTCGGGCTACGGACTGAAGCCTGTGGTTTTTGCGCCGACAAAGCCACCAATGCCAGGACGAGTAAGACGGGTGACTAGGTAGCGGGAGGGGCTAAAGGGGGACAGGTCGATGCAAATCAGTCCACAGCGTTTTTTCTGCCGGGACGACGAGGTTGTTGAGACGAGCTGAAGGTCACCGTGGTCCCTCTGGTCCCATTCCCAAGGCCGAAAACTGGAGATGCGACGACCAAAAAAAGGGCGAGGAAGATATCCCCCCACTCCATGTGAAGATGGGTCAGGATGGAAGACGGCGAATTGCTTGGAGGAGTGACTTCGCGTGACTTTGTTTTGCTTTTGTTTATTTTGTCTTGATCTCGAAGCATCCTCTTGCTGTAGAATAGGTTTTCTGTCAATATGGGCGGAGGCAGGAAAGAGACTCTCAGCCGGGCGTCCCGCTGAAAAGCTGTCGCCCGCTCTGAGTAAGGTACGCAGGAGAGGCAGGCAGGTATAGCTCCCAGGTTGGTAAGCTGGGTAAATGTGACTCGTCGCGCTAGTGGAGGGGCAAAGCTACTTCCTCACCTCACCTCTCACAATGCTGAAGCAGAGACCACCGGGCTACATCGAGGTACATGCTACACTCCCATTGACAACAACTCGCGGCTATGCCCAATCCAATCTGACTACAGGACGAGTCTTGTTGGTGGGTTGCTTGATCCAAGTTCACCACGAGTTCCACGACAACGCCCCCTGGCAAAGCATTCCACCGTATGGTGATAGGTACCTTGCCTGGCTGGGTGGTGACATTGTGAATTGTCTTGTGGTTGATGAGTTTTGTGAGTGAATCCGGCGGCGGGCGTCACTGGTCTGTGTCTGGTCTGGTCTGGCATGGTGCTGGTCACTGCTGGGCGCGCTGGCTGCCCCTCCACCCCTCCATGTCCCCTCCATGTCCCTCAGGTCCTTGTCCACTCCCACGTCAGGTCCCCACCAGATGCTCAATAATTACCTTCCCGGCCGACATAGGTACGCACACGCAGTAGGAAGAGAGACATTACCACCACCATTCCCCGTCCCTCTCTCTTCTATTTGATCTACCCTTTTCCCTCCCAACCGACTGCTCTTTAAAACCTCTCCTTCTCCCACATCACTTTCTCTTTCTTCCTCTTGACCGAGTTCTTCACATCTAAAAACTCTTGGAAGAAAATCAGACATCATGGGTTACACCGAACAAGACTGGAAGGCGATCAACACGATCCGCCTGCTCGCTGTGAGTTTCACCCGCCCGCCAATTTTTTACCCCGCCTATGCTCGTTGAGAACGTCGATGGCTACCCCGCCATTGGCATCACCGCCAACCGTGGCATGGCGGAAACACCTCGCCATGAGCTTTCTCGGCGAGCTTTCTCGACGAGCTTCCATTGAGGCGGGCATCCAATCCCCAAGTTTTGCAGCATGCTGACGATGACTGCGATTCTCAGGTCGATGCCACCTTCAACAGCAACTCCGGCCACCCCGGTGCGCCCATGTACGTATTCACCCACACTGCGCGTATTTTGTGAAAGATTTGGAGCATGAATCTCATCAATCTGTCTTCTAGGGGTATGGCGCCGGTCGCCCACGTTCTCTTCAACAAGTTCATGAAGTTCAATCCCAAGAACCCCAACTGGGTGAACCGTGACCGCTTCGTTCTCTCGTAAGTTTTCATTCCTGACGCAAGGAGTACCAAAATTTTCGTGCCAGAAGCTGACAGTACTTTTTAGCAACGGCCACGGCTGCATGCTTCAGTATGCCCTCCTCCACCTCTTTGGCTACGGCGTCTCCATCGACGACCTGAAGAAGTTCCGCGTAATTTTTGCTCCCCTCTCAGATGTGAGAAAACGCCCAATTACTGACATAGCCCAAAGACGGTCGACAGCATCACCCCCGGTCACCCCGAGGCTCACGACACCCCCGGCATTGAGGTCACCACTGGCCCTCTTGGTCAGGGTATCTCCAACGCTGTCGGTCTGGCCATTGCCCAGGCTCACACCGCTGCCACCTTCAACAAGGACGGCTTCAACCTGTCCGACAACTACACCTACACCTTCCTCGGTGATGGTTGCTTGATGGAGGGTGTCTCTGGTGAGGCCTCTTCCCTGGCTGGTCACCTCCAGCTCGGCAACCTGATTGCCATCTACGACGACAACCACATCTCCATTGATGGTGACACCAACGTTGCCTTCACTGAGGATGTCGTCAAGAGATACGAGTCCTTCGGCTGGGAGGTCCTCGTCGTCGACGACGGTGACAACGACCTCGACAGCATCGAGAAGGCCATCGCCCAGGCCCAGAAGTCCAAGGACAAGCCTACCCTTATTAAGTTGAGAACCACCATCGGTTTCGGCTCCCTCCAGCAGGGCACCCACGGTGTCCACGGCTCTCCCCTCAAGGCCGACGACATCAAGCAGCTCAAGCAGAAGTTCGGCTTCAACCCCGAGCAGTCTTTCGTCGTTCCCCAGGAGGTCTACGACCAGTACAACAAGCACGCCGCCGAGGGCGCCGCTGCCGAGGAGGAGTGGAACAAGCTCTTCGCCAAGTACTCTGAGAAGTACCCCAACGAGGCCAAGGACCTCACCCGCCGTCTCAAGGGCGACCTCCCCGAGGGCTGGGAGAAGGCCCTCCCCGTCTACACTCCTAACGACCCCGCCATTGCTTCCCGCAAGCTTTCCGAGACTGTCCTCCAGAAGATCTACCAGGTCGTTCCCGAGCTGCTCGGTGGCTCTGCTGACTTGACTGGCTCCAACCTGACCCGTTGGAAGGAGGCCGTCGACTTCCAGGCCCCTGCCACCGGCCTCGGTGACTACTCTGGCCGCTACATCCGCTACGGTGTCCGTGAGCACGGTATGGGTGCCATCATGAACGGTCTTGCTGCCTACGGCACCATCCTGCCCTACGGCGGTACCTTCCTCAACTTCGTCTCCTACGCTGCCGGTGCCGTCCGTCTCACCGCTCTGTCCCAGGTCCGCGCTATTTGGGTTGCCACCCACGACTCCATTGGTCTTGGTGAAGACGGCCCTACCCACCAGCCTATCGAGACTCTCGCCCACTTCCGTGCTCTCCCCAACAACATGGTCTGGCGCCCTGCCGACGGTAACGAGACTAGCGCTGCCTACTACGTTGCCCTGACCTCCAAGCACACCCCCAGCATCATTGCCCTCTCTCGCCAGAACCTGCCCCAGCTTGAGGGCTCCATCATCGAGAAGGCCATCAAGGGTGGTTACGTCTTGCACGAGGCTGAGAACGCTGACATCACCCTCGTCTCCACCGGTTCCGAGGTCTGCATCTGCATTGATGCCGTCCAGTACCTTAAGGAGAAGCACAACATCACTGCCCGTGTTGTCTCCATGCCCTGCACGGAGGTCTTTGACTCTCAACCCAAGGACTACAAGCTGTCCGTCCTTCCCGACGGCAAGCCCATCATGTCCGTTGAGGTCATGAGCACCCTCGGCTGGGAGAGATACTCCCACGAGCAGTTCGGTATCAACCGCTTCGGTGCTTCCGGCGCTTACAAGGACGTCTACAAGGCAAGTTTCATCCATCTCACATCCTACGCAATAACCATTACTAACAACCTTTGCAGAAGTTCGAGTTCACCCCCGAGGGCATTGCCAAGCGCGCGGTCGCCACTGTCGACTTCTGGAAGGACGTTCCCAACGTCCGCTCTCCTGTCAACCGTGCTTTCCAGCAGATCATTTAAAGCGGTTATATCCATGGGTAGAAATTGGTTAATTGGCGATTGTTCTTGTTTTTTTTTTTAACGCGATGATGGACGTTTACGGGGAAAATGAACTCGGTATATAGAGGACCGTCAAAATCAAAGATTATGATTAACGCGAATGCACCTTTTCCTGTACGCCTATCCTGCAACCTGGCGGTTTCGTGCTGAATCCTCCTGTGACCATAATCTCATCGCTCGTATCCTCATGAAAGCCGAACGTTGGGCGTCTGCTCGTCCAAATCGCTGTCTCTCCATATCCTCCCATCATGAGCCGCCCATCACGGACGCGTTTTACCCTCCTATTTTATCACCTAACGACGCCCTTATAGCTGCAGAAGCGAGATGGCGGATTTTGGACCTCAATGCATGTGTCCCTATCACTGGCCACCGCCGGCTACGTCGCCTGTCCCTTCTTCGGCGGCCCATTCGCGTTGGAATTCCCTGCCTACCCTCTCAAGCCTGCCGGCAGCGCGACGCGCTTCCATGGCTTCCTCGCCAGTCGCCGCAACCACAACGCCGACCAGCATGGGCGCCGCGTTCTCCGAGTCCTCGCCCTGCTTTCCAGTGTCTGGTATCGCATGCGTCCTCGCCGACGACACAGCTGCCGTGGATGACTCCGCCATCGGGGTAGCAGCAGCCGCGGCGCCCGACGACACAGGTCTTGAGGAGGCAGAGGAGGTATGATTGTTCGCGGCAGCGGGGACGGAGCCTTCTCTACCGTTCGGCAGGGCGTCGGCACCGTTCAGGAAGGAGGCCAGGACGACGGGGCTCCCAGGGCCGTGTTCGACGATGATGCGCTGGGCGGGGCCGAGGGAGAAGCGGTTCGCGGCGGCGTGGGCGGTCAGAGAGGTCGTAGTCAGGGAGGTGAGTGCCTCGAGCTGAGGCTGGGAGTGCGCCGATGTCAGGATCGGGTTGAGGGCGCGGTCTGTCAGGTGGAGGGCTAGCGACGGGTGTTGGGAGGGGAGGGAGGCCATTTTTGTCGTCGGGGCGGGCTGCGACGGCTGGCGCTGTGGCTTTGCGCGCGTTGGTTGGTGGGTGCGTCAATTGGAGTTGCTGATCTTGAGATTCTCAGCGAGGATATAAAAGGTCTTTGTTGCCAAGAGGAGAGAAGATTGACGACGAGGGTATAGATTTGCGAGCAAATTGGTAGAAGATCAGCGTGGAAAGAGAAAAGAGAAGAGAGAGAAGGAGACGACGAGGCTTTGTGAGAGAGAGGTGCGTTTTGGTGCGGGCTGCACCTGTGGTGGTGGTTCAGCCATGAGGCAGATTGTAGCGCTTGGTTCGCGCCCGTACCCCGCCATTACCCCGCCAAATGCCGTGCCCGACGCCAAAGGGTGGAACCCTTCTACCGCTGTTGAGAGATATTACATTGTATCTTTGGCACACTATCTTTTGGTGCGTGCTCCCGCCTTGGAGACCCCCACCCCCAAAGATACAGGGCTCTCTGTGCAAAACACGATAGCATGGGGGGGGAGGGGGGAGGGTAAGGTCGTCTGACGATAGACAAAGCAGAGCAATCTGACAAAAGACGGGTCATGGGGCTCATGTGACGCAATGTCGGGGTTTACTGCTCTGCTGCAAGTGGTGTTGTGCCATCTTCAAGGGTTGGACCTTGGTCTCGGTGCTCGCTTGGCGTCGGCTGACTTGGGGGTGCTGCCGGTGCTCCTACGCTTCTCGCGGTTATGTAGAACCGGGGCGACAGCGCTGCCTGAGGTCTTGGGCGACGAGCGTGTTCCGTGTCGGCCGTCAACGCTACGCCGGTGGCGGGAAGATCGGAGATGGGCTGCTGAGGGCGAATGGACGGGGTCGGCGGTCCGAACGTCTGCCGCCACGGTATGTTGTTTCTCTGGAGAGGGTGCCCGAGGAGGAGACTCGGCGAAGTGGACTGTCTTTTGACTGCGACGAGCGGTCGGTGTCCCTGGTGCTGTTTCTAGACGAGAATCTCGTGGTCCCCTGGCCGAGGGGTGCACAACGTCGTCTTTGTCAGTCTCTTCTCCTATCGTGGATAGTCGGCGGGCTACGTCAGAGACATCATCATCGTCATCTGAGTCGGACAAGAATGCTTCCAAAACGTGCCCCTGCGGCTCATGCACTGGTGCTGGAGCGACCTCCGCCAACGTGGGATTAGGTTTCTGGCGCGAACGACGCCGCCGAGCGCGTTGCTGTTGATAATCGGTCGCATCCGCTCCAGAGGCTTCATGGTCTGTAAAGAGGGTCCCGTTGAACCAAGCTTCACGGACCTCGGCAGGTTGGTGGTCCCAGCAGACATGATTGGTAAAGCGAGCATCGTGAACTCTGACTTGGTCGTTGGAACACCTGGATACCCGGCACGTATCTGGTTCTAGAGTCAGAGAAACCGTACGTTCTCGGAGGGCCAAGTGGGACACTCACGTAAATGGTCTTGACAATATGGGCCCTTGCGGTATCGCGGTCTCGAACATCCCTGCCGCCTACACACGGCGTGCTGAGCGCAGTATCGCGACCTAGACCCCGGATCGCAAGCCTTTTGGCAGCCGGAAGCCTGACAGCGAGATTTGGGGTTGTCGAGGTTGCTGCTGCTATTGGCGCTGGCGGTGCCGCTCGAGACACACTGCCCCATGACGCCTACCACCGTCCTCGTTTCCTCCTCCAGCGCGAGCTGGGAGGTTGGATGGTGTCGAAGAAGAGCATTTCTCGAAGAGCAAGCCAGCTTAGTACAGTCTGATGTTCGAGCTGCATAAAAGGTGCCAGTGTTATTGTTATTGCGGCAGCTCCTCCGATCATCCTAAAGGAGTTAAGCTGTTCCTCGAGAGCGGCAAGGCGGGCATCCTGATGAACGACAGAGCACCCCCTCCCACTCCCCTGCTCTGTTGCATCCCGCGCTGACAGGCAGACAGCCAAGTCCCTTGTCACTGGAGGCCCGGATGCGTCGCGCATTCAATTGGGCGCGGGACTGGTGCCAACTGGGCATCGGCACAGACGAAACGATAGAGAAGTTGCCAATCACGTCGTGCTTAAGAAGAAGGTTAGAGCGGTTGGAACACTGCGACGAGGACGTAAGGCGCCAACGCATAGGAGATGGTCGAGTGGGTCAGAGGAAGCGCAGGGGATGGAGTTGACGCGCCGTTCAGCTGTCACTAAGCCCGCTTGTCTTGTTGGGGGCTTCCCATGCATCGCCATGGACAGGAATTACGTCTCGTTCGACGAGCGTCTTGAACTGTTCATTGCCTTGACATTATCAGCCACACAGTGAACAGTGGCGGAAGCCCAAGTAGGACGATAATGTATGGATTGTCATCCAAGCCGTTGGGTTGTCGATTCGACAACGTGAGGAATGCTCCGAATACAAGTCAAGGACGAAGTTTTCGGAGGGCTAGAATAGTATCGCTGAGCGTTGTTTGTTGACGTTTGATGGACGTCGTCGCAGGTGTAGTGAAGGTGTTCATCAGACAATAGGGTTGTTCCCTGTAACTCTAGCGTCCCCGATGCCGAGTAAAGCGTGCGCCCGCGTTCGTCATTGGGGGAAGGCCCCTGCCCACCACAGACACCACACTTTCACAAGCAGTGTGGAATGTGGCTTGTTCCTGACACGAGTGGACAGCTAAGCTGAAGCAAGCTCCTGCAGGACAATTCTGAGGCATTCAAATTGCGACGACCCCTTGACATTCTGTCACGAACCCCCTCCAACGACGACGGAAGCCATCTTTCTCGCAGCCTCTGTGACAATTCCTAGCGTTGCATTGATCCATCAGCAAGTCAACAACAACAACAACTACTACTACAGTCATCCACAATGGCCGATGCCGAGGAGAAAGCCAAAGCCGAGAAGCTGGCCGCGGCCAGGAAGAGGGTGAGCTTTCTAGCATGCGGTTACTAGTCCATCACTCACAACCCATCAGGTGGAAGAGATGAAGAAGAAGAAGACGAAGAAAGCCGGCGGATCATCCAAAAAGGAAAAGGCCGAAGCGACATCTGCAGAACCTAGCACCCCCAAAGACAAAGAACCTGAACCTGAGCCAACAACCCCTGCCGAGCCCGAGACAACGAACGAAGAGACGAAGGAGGACGAGAAAGAGACAACAGAAGCCGTCGCAGAGCAGCCGGCGTCGCCCACCGCATCCCAGCCGTCTCTAGCTGAACAGTCCAAGCTTCGATCTGCCTCTTTCAGGCAAGGATCCGTATCCGCCGGCAGTGGACCTCTCTCACCTGGAGCCCAGGGTCCGGAGGGAGAGACTGCCACTGATATTTACCGCAAGCACGTCGCTCGCATAGAAGAGCTCGAGAAGGAGAACAAGCGCCTCGCCAAGGAGTCCACCGACTCGGAGAAGAGATGGAAGAAGGCCGAAGAGGAGCTTGCCGATTTGCGCGAGACAGAGGGCGAGAGCAAGGGCGGGTCAGACAGCCAAGTTGATAAACTGGTGAGCATTGCTCTGCTTCTGACTGCTCGGTAGTGCCTGATCAAAAGGCTAACAAGTTGATAATAGAGGTCCGAAATCGAGGCTCTTCAGCGCCAGAACTCTCAGCTCCAGCAACAAGCTTCTCGCTCTGGCGCTCGTCACGGCTCGTCACCGTCGGTGTCAATGTCTTCACCCCCCGCTGAGCTCGAAGCCCAATTGGCCTCGAAGACGGCGACTATTGAGTCGATGGAGATCGAGATCTCGAAGCTTCGCGCCCAGGTTGACCGCCAGGCCAGCGGCACATCTTCCGAGCGCGAGCAGATTGCGGCTCTAGAAGAGAAGCTTGCGCGATCTGAGAAGGCCGCCACCAAGGCACAGCAAGAGCTCACCGACTTACGGAAGAACCTTGACCGTACGGCGGAAAAGGCCGTCCGCGAAGGCAGCGAGCGCACAAGTGCAGAGACAAAGCTTCGTAGTCTGGAGCACGAACTCGCAGAATCCATCGATGCCAGGCTTGAGGCCGAGAAGAAAGCGGACGGCCTAGAGAAGAAGGTCACGATGTTGACGACATTGCACAAGGAGCAAGACTCGCGGACGCAGACACTGCGCAAGGAGAAGGAACGCGCCGAGAAGGAGGTCAGCGAGCTCAAGGCACGAGTTGAGAGCCTGGAGAGCGAGAACACAAGACTACGCAGCCGCAAGTCCACGGAAGGAGGCGGGGGCCTGGATGACGACGGTGTCGATGAGCTCGAGAACGAGGAGCGCCTGCGCCTCGAGAAGAAGGTCCGCGATCTCGAGGCCGAGGTCTACGAGCTCCGCCACGGGCATTGGCAAGAGAAGCGACGTGAGCTCAATAGCCCCAGTTTCGAAAACGTCGACCTCGGTGGCAGCCGTGGTACCTCGCCGTCGGCGCAGAGGAAGCAGCCCGGAGGCATTGGCGAATTTTTCCAAAGCGGCATTAACGCCCTTACCGGCACCGGCGACGATGAGTTGCTCGAGGACGACGACATGGACTTTGATGAGGACGCGTTCCGTCGCGCACAGGAGGAGGACGCCAAGAAGCGTCTCGAGCGCATCAAAGAGATCAAGCGCACACTTAAGAACTGGGAGGGGTGGAGGCTGGATCTCGTCGAAACCCGGCGGGGCGGCTCTGAAGGCATCGGCGAGGTATTTGAGGTCTAGATTTAGCTCTAGCAACTAGCAACGCGATGTGGCCGATAGACCAGGATTTGAATGAAGCATTCTGCAGACTCGGATTTCGAGTAAAGCAAGTACGATACAGGTAGACCGAGGCTGATATCCAGATAAACGCCGCTGAGGTTCCGAGTCAATCGGTGCGATACCTGCTGCACTGCCGCTTCTTCTGGCGCCTTCGGTCCACACCTGTTTACCCCCTCTCCCGAAAAGTCGCCAGGCCGCTCGCTTCATTACTCAGCTGACGATGATCGTCAGTCGTGCATCCTGCATTCGACCCCCCTGCGCGGAATGGGATTTGCCTCAGGCAAAAGCCACATGTGACGACGCGTACTTGGGCGTTTCCTCGTCGAGGAGGACGCGTAAAGCACTTCAGGAATACGTCATCCCGTCCCCGAGAAAGATCACGAGCACGAGGTGTTCAAGTAGTTGACGCGGCACAAACATTTCATTTGTCCAAGCCTCGTAAACCCACATGGGAAAATAGAGGTGAAAGTTGCGAATTTGTGCCATCCAGGGCAGAGCGAGCGAGTATCTGTCCAAACAGTGAAGAGAAGAGTGTCATTGATTTATGAAAGGGATATCCTTTTTTTTCATGAAAAAGCTATCCCCGGTTCTATGTTACTACACAATAAAGGCCAGACAGAATACAATGGCAATAGAATTACAAATTTGTTTGCGAGAAAAAAGCCATGAGTTGAGGGGGAGGGAAATGTACAATCTACCATTTGCCGCCATTACCACGAAGGAAAAAGAAAACCCTCTAGGAAAAGTTGTGGTATTTCTCTTTTTTGTTCTTTTTCCCCCCCAGTTTTGTGCTTAACGCTGCGAAAAGAAGGGGGATTGAGGAAAGGAGTATCAGGAGGGGGATATCAAAAAAGTAGTCGTCATCGTTCTCTGCTTCGCCACCGTGCAAATGAAAAAACCTCGAATGATGCCGTTGAAAACGCCTGTTCCCTCTCTTGTAGAATTACCTACGTCGCCAGACTGTACACGGGCACGTGGCCACTCGCACGGAAATGAGAAATAAAAAAGAGGAGGTATGGATCATGAAAAGCACTTCTGGCCCCCGGAACGCCTCGTCGATGCGTGTTTCGTAAGGATGTTGTGTACGTGGTGTGATGGGTGGTGTGGGTGTGTATGCGGAGAGGCATGGGGGAAACGTGGCAGCCTGGAGCGAGTTGTCGCGGCCGCCGGAAGTCTAGGGTGAGATATTGTCGTAACGCCGTAACGGGAAGTTCGGTAGAAAGCTGTCGCTTTCGGGCAAAGACGCAGGCGTTAGTTCTGATTGTCACAACATCGTGGCGGTGGGCGCGCCCAGGCCAGTGCCGTCGAGATTCGTACGCAACGCGTCCTGCAGCTCCGCAATCTGCGTCATCATGGCGAAGCTGTGCTGGCCCTGCCTGTCGAGCTGCTGGCGCAGCTCCTCGTTCTCCTGACGCACGCGCTTGATCTCCTCGCGCAACTCGTCCAACCCGGCATCGGAGCTCTTCCTGGAGCGTTTCCGCTTATTCCCAGCGCCGAAGCCGCCAGCCTTCTCGCTGTCGCCGTCGCTGCCTGTCTGGATGTCCTCCTGGACGGTGCTAGAGCCGTCGCTCGTGTGTACTCGTCGCAGATGCTCGTTGAGGTTCTCTTGGCGCGAAAAGCCCTTGCCTGTATGGCGTTTGCAGTTCGGATGCGGACAGTTGACTGTGTTCTTCGGGCCACCGTGCTTGCCGTGTACCTCGCGCTCATGACGAAGGAGACCGCCGGAGTAGGTAAAGCCCGGGAGCTTTTCGCAGCCCTCGGCAGCACATCGGTAGGGTCGCTCGTGCTTGTCCATGTGCTTGCTGGTAAAGGGAAATCGTTAGCATAGTCCTAGAGTGGCAAGATTTCAGGTGCGCAAAACTCACCTCCATTCGCACTTCCGTGTGAAGACCTGCGTCTCTTCTGTACATCCCGGGAAGGTGCAGTAGAACTTTCCGTCAGGCTGTTTCGTGACCTCGCGTTCGGGTTTGGGTATGCACTTGACCCTCGAGGAAGGAGTCGAGGCTTCGCCGTCGTCCTTGTTATTTGACGGCAGAGGCTCGGGTAGCGCGGGAGGAAGCTGTGAGGGAAGAGACGCGAGAGTCGAGGGGGCGGAGAGATCAAGTCGCGTAGCATCGGGAACGCCTACGGAACCATCGTCAAGACCATCTGGCATCAGAGACCGATCGTCTCCGAGCATCGAAGCTGTCGGGTTGTAGGATGCAAGGTCTGGGACGTCGGTCGCTTGGTACTGTGCTGTCGGGTCGACATTGTGGTCGTGGTCTGGGTCACCAATCGGAGGATAGGACCCATCGTGCATGAAGTTCCTAGGTTCGTAGACGACGCTCATCTTGGATGAGATGTGGTGGTTGCTAGATGAAGCTTGCTACGGATGATGAATAACGGCCGGATGTCGTGACCGGGGGGAAAGTAGAAGTCGCGACCTCCACGTCCTTTGCGGGAATCCGCAATCAAGACAAAAGATGATAGTTGGTGGAAAGAAGGAAGGAAAAAAAGTCGCAGTTTGGGGGTGCTGCAACTGCGGTTGCACTTTCGTCCTCGAGAACGCGTACTTTGTCAAGCTTGCACAAGTTGCGATGAAGCTCCGAATGCTGCGAAGGCAGAAATGTCGGTTGGCCTGAAAATTATGGCTGGAAAATTCTAGTGGAAGACATGGAAGCTGAGGATCGCTTCAGCCACAAGCACGACGATTAATCAGCCTGAAGGTTTCCACGTGACCCTTGCTCGCCACCCAGTCACAGAGGCCCACTGGCGTGCTCTTTGTGGCGCAGGACGACAGGAGGCAGACGTTCAAAGCAGATGAGGGAACCCACTCACTCATTCAAGAACAACTATCAGTTGCTTGATAATCAGCTTCGGATGCACTGCAAAAATACTTTAGAGCTTCTTACCTTGAGCGACACTTGGATCGTTATATGTTTGTGACCCCCTTCGGATTTTAGGCGGCCGACTACAGGTGACTCGATTCTTCAGCAATGGTAATGGCTGTTATGCCTACGATGCCTCGCATCGCTGAGTCACAGCGGCAACACGTTTTCGGTTGGCCTCAAGGCTGCCATGTCAATACAGGGGTAGGCGCTTGCCTTGTTAAAGCTGGTTCGACCCCGTGACTATGCCTAGCTCAGCAGCCAAAGATGTGTCTAGAACAGCTGCGCGGTCAGTACAAGTCGGCAGGAAGGGGTTGGAGGACTCACCTGCTTACGGAGGACTCTTATAGATGATCCTCCGAGCCCGAAGCATTCCGCACATCTGTGATTGGAAAGCTCCAAAGAGGTTGAGCCGCATTAGAGCATGGCGCGGTTCCAAAGTAGATATTCACAGCCGCAATGAGGCCGTCTGACAGGATTGGTTATGGGGGCCCCAACAACTGTTAGCTGGGCTGATGGTAATAGGCCAACTGATGATCCTCGGTGACAGCCATGGGGGCGGCGGGCGTTCCAACTGGTGTAAGTGATTTCTTTCAAGTCTTCAAGGGTGGTTTGCGAATTCTCCTAGGCACCGGCTGGTCTTCCGCGACATGGCGTGTTATACGTGGTAACACGATCCGCACAAGAGGCAGGTTTCGTGAGGAGCTACACAGCCAGGCCGCTGGCACTTGCTCATTGGACCTCATCGTGAGCTTACCTACAGTGGTTCACTGGCTGTATCATGATCTGTATTGGCACTCGCGCGTCTTGGCTCTGCTTGAGCCGTAGACATAAACAGGTAATGGTTCACAACACCTCCCCCTTTGGGGTTTGGGTCGTCACCCTCTATGCCGCCCTCGTAGTTCACGTACCACTCGGATGGATCGCCGGAAGCTGCCGCTGTTGGTCGGCTACTAGCCGAGAAGTTGGATGCCTATTCGTCACCTTGACCGGTGACTGGGTTAGGTATCGTGATGGAACGAGGATGGGAAGTGTGGAGAGCAACCCCGCGCTGACGGGACCAGATCTGGACTCTTTCACGGTGGATCGTCTCTAGCCTTTTCGGTGAAGCAGCTGGCTACCGAACCAGGGTTGCGATTGTGAGAATCCGTATTGAGGCAATTGCGCATTGTAGATGTAGCTGACGGCATGATAACCAGGCAGCTTGAGGGGACTGAACAGGCAACCGGCCTAGCAACGATATGCAAAGTGAAGAAAGGTGCGAGCAAGAACCAAGAGGCCAGCCGCAGAGCCAGGCAGATCTGATGCAACAAAGTCTAGATAGCAGATATTCAGTACACGGTAAATAAGAAATAAGGAGAGAAGTTCGAATTGGTGACGGATATGAGACTGTGGAAGTGGGGTTGTAGTGAGGAGAAGGGGAAAGGAGATGAACGTCTGCCCTTACTTCTGAGGCAGACTTTTTGATGCCTTAAGCCGGCGACGGCCAAGGGCATCCGCCAGGCACTCAAACATTGATGGATGCAGGTCGTAAACGACCATAAAGGCACACTGCTACTCACGACGGAGGAGGCCATGATAACCATGTGCTTCCGGGCAATCAGCACCAGCAGGGCGTTGTGAGGTTGAGGCGACGTCCAACGTCAATGAGTTACCCCACCACCACAAGGTCCAAACGGTGTGCTCGATTTTGGCGACTCCCACACCATTTCATTCCGTCATTGCTCACCACCTCCAACAGCCGCTCGGTCACCAATTCCCACAACAGCCGTGTGCGATGATGAAGCATCTAGGATTCGGTATTGTACAAAATACCTCACTATTTCGCCTCCCACAACTGAAAGCGACAAGCTCCACTTCATGTTCGGAAACCGGCTTGACATACCTATACCCGGCTGACTGTCTTTCACCTCTGTTCCCTCCTCTATGCGTCGCCATGTTCTTGACCTTCCACCCGTCTGACGGCGCGACGATTGGGCTCGCTCTAGTGACCGAGTCCGGAGTTACTGAAGGACGGAAATGTGGGTTTCACCGCAGGCCACCGACAAATGACAGCGACAGAAGGGTGGAGCGCCATTTTCTGTTGGGCGAGAACGGCCGATCAAAGGCCCCTGGAGGGCATCGCTCTCTCCCTTGGTAATCGCGCGACTGCATGCCCAGATCTGCTAGTGCAGCTAGGCAAGAGCCACCTGGAAAATAGGGCTCTAGTAGCTGCTTTGAAGGTGTCCACTATCAGCCCCGATGTACCTCCCAAGAAAAAGAAAGAAAAAAGCGAAGGGGTTCTCGGTAAGTAACGCCTTTTAAAAATCGCCTGTGATATCCGCTCGCCCAGAACATCGACTCTCTTCATCACACTTGATCACTCATCGTAACGCACACCTCACGCCGATTGCAGCGTTCCTCGATACGCAAACTCGAGCCGGCTGAAACACAATCCATTGGTATCCTTTCGTTCATCGTTTTGTAAGAGTGGCCAGAAAAAGACTAGTAGCACGCACTCCCATTGCTTCGTAGTCAAGTATGGCTCACCTACATGGACAGGCGCACGGCGTCGACGACAAGCAGCCCAATGAGTTCAGCACTGCAGCTGCTTCGTCGAGCGCAGACACTCCAGCTGGGCCGTCACACCAGGAAGAGGAAGAATATGATGTTGAGATGGTTGAGAAGGTCTACAGGTACGCCTTCTATCGCTGCCGTTGTTACTGTCATGCACAATGATGCTAACAGAACCTTAGGAAGCTTGACCTTCGCATCATTCCAGGTGACTATATCATTCAGCTTACCGTGAGGCACAGGTTCTAATGTTACTGCAGCTTTTTGGACTCTTTACTTCGTCTGTTCGGCCATCAGGTCCAACATTGGCATCGCGCAGACCATGAATGCGGCCCAAGGTCATGACTTGATGACGGTTCTCGGGCTGACGGCCAGAGACACTTCAACCGCATTGGCTCTCTTCTATGTAGCATATGTTATCTTCGACTGTCCCTCGAACCTCGTCATGGCTAAGTTAAGCCCCCGAATCTGGATGGCTCGTATCGTCATCGCGACTGGTATCATTGGCACCTGCTTCGCTGCCGTTCATAGTGCCTGGAGTGTCAAGTATGTCTCCTGCAGGTCAGCTATTGACCAAAGCTAACCATCTCAGGCTGCTTCGGTTCTTGCTGGGTGTTGTCATTGCAGGCATGTGGCCGGGAATGTCCTATTACCTGACCTTGTTTTACCCGCCATCCCGAACGGGCAAGAGAATCGGCATGTACTTTACGGCTGCCCAGCTCTCGGCTGCCGTCGTCGGTCTCGTATCTGCTGGCTTCCAGCTCATGGATGGTCTCGGGGGCCTGGTTGGTTTCCGCTGGATGTTCCTCATCTACGGACTTGTCGCCATTGTGCTTGGGTTTTCCTTGCTTTGGTGGCTCCCTGACCGCCCCCTTCCTCCTGGCCAGAAGCGTCAACGTTCGAACTGGCTGAAGTGGCTTCCACCCACGCCAGAAGCGCTCTCCGGTCAGGACGCCGTCATTCACTACCATGATCTTCGTCGGGTCTACCACCCGAGACCCTGGACCCTTAGGGATCTAGTCAGGGTTCTCATCGACTGGCGTCTTTGGCCTTTGACCTTCATGTACTTCGGAGTCGTTGGCGTCGGTATCGGAACCCAACTCTATGGGTCCGTCATCATCCGTTCCATTGTGCCCACGGCAACGAGCATCGAAGTTAGCTTGCTTTTCGCCCCCATCTGGATCGTAGGTCTACCCCGCGCCCATTTCTCTGGCACCAGACTAACCAGGCCCAGATGGACTTGATTGCGATTCTGCTGGTGATGCCAATTTCCGATCGCTTCCACGGCCATCGCCCTTTCATCTTCTCGGCCGCCGTGTGCATTCAAATCACCGGTCTGCTCGTTGTCACTTTTGCCCTCGACAACGGATGGGCTCGGTACGGCGGACTTTTGATGGTCGGATTTGGCCTGGGCCCAACTGTCCCTAACTGCATGACTTGGACAAATGAGATCTTCCAGCGCCGCCACGGCGAGGTCGGAGTTGCGGCTGCTACTGCCTTGGTGTCTGGTCTTGGAAATTTGGGAAGTATCGTCACTACCTATGCCCTCTACACGGGATGGCCAGAGGACGCTGCCAAGGGCCGTTACCAGTACCGTCGCAGCAACTACGCAATGATCGGCATTCTATGCCTGAGCATTCTCAGCAGCTTCGCCATGTTCTTCCTGCTAAAAATATTCGGCAACAAACCCGCGAATAAGATCTCGAACCTTGACTCTTCCAGCGAGATCGAGGATGGTGCCGCGAGACGCGAGGCCCGGGAACGGGGCTTCGGAAAGCTGTTCCCTAGGAACAAACAACGCCATGAAGCCTAAAAAAAACTTCCAAACGGACGTCTGGCCGACCGATGATCGAAGCAGGATAAGCTTCGAGGGTTTCAACATCCAGTGGCCCCCAATCGACTATCAATACGACGTCCTGCTCATAAGCAGTTCAACCTGCCGATTTCTTCTCTATGCCATCGCGTGGCACCTTTAATTCGACATTCTTATTCAATACTTATTGCAGATACCCATCTGAAGTTTGGATATGCTTTTCATCCGAGGAAAGGCTCGAGTTCACGCCGCCGCAGGGCGAAAAGCGGCGGACGAACGAGGCCGGGTTCCTCGACGGCGACAGTGCTTCTACGCCATCGCTGGGAAACGGTATATTGAACTGGAGGCGATGACCGGCGACAATGCTCTTGCGCTATCGCCGTTTGGTCTGCCCCGTGGGGAAAATGATGAAAGATATACATAAAAAACGGGAGGAGGGCAGGGGAAGGGATGGTTTGGGAACAAACGGAAGGATTGACGGTGGAGGAGTTTTGTGTTTCTGTTTTTGCATTTTGATGATACCCCATACGTGTTTAGATACGCTGTCATGCGAGATATTCGCCACTCGACCGCGAAAGTGCTGTTACGCCATCGCTGGGACTGCGTGTTGAACCGAGGCAATGACGGCGACAATGCTCTTGCGCTATCGTTAGTCTTGCCTCGTGGGCGCGCTTTGCGAATTCGACTTCGGTATACGATGTTGCTCTTCAGCTCACCGGTTTTTCGGCTTGGTGGCTGCGTCAAGAAGGGGGAATTTGGCTGGTCGGTCTTTCATAGTACAAATCTTGAGTCCTTTACCCCTCATTTGGCTTCCCAGCCGTCGAAGCAAGGCGAGACTCGAGGCCCGTCCTGTTTGAAATGATAGCGGTGAGACACAATTCCACGAGGCTCACAAGCGCCTAGTCAAGCGTATCACTCATAACACGAGTACAACATAACGCATGTCAACGCTTAGCACGTTGCAACAAGCGAGCTTGGAATATGAACACGAGGTTCATGTAGATGAGCCGTAACCTTCAGACGGAGAGTGACGTCCGGAAAGCACGCTTAAAGGAGACAAAACAAACGAGTCCACGCGCGCCACAGTTTTGCCGCCAGGTACCAATCCTCAATCCATCCACATCCAGAGTTGAGGCAGGATACCCTGTACCTGCATGTCCAAGGAGAACCGTTACGCAAGGCGCAGTTATCACCTGCAACGAAGATTCGAAAACTTGTCACTGGTCACGCCTTCCCGGCCTTCATGCCGGCTGTCCGCATGATCGTGTCTGTTGAAACCGCCACTGTCAGCCTTTCCGCGAAGCGTCGGAACCCTTTTCTCGGACTCTGTACCCGTTGGTTTCTCTTCGAGTCCGTCCCTTGCAGTTTCTATTCACGCCGTGTCCGGTCACACGATCGGATTGCACACTTCCCCTGCCTCGTTTAACATTGCGTTGGATGGGGTCTTAACGAAGGCGAGTATTGTTCTCTTGTTCTGCACCATTGCCAAGGGACGTCGGAGGCTGATTCGGAGCTGATGTTGAGCTTTTCTCGTCCGCCCAGCATCAGCCCACAAAAACGGCGGGCGCAGCTAAGACAAAATGGCAGGGGAGGATCTTGTGCGTTGTTTCCTTGAAACGGCACTTTCTACGACCATTGGCCCTGGGCCTTGCATTCTCTTTGCTCTTTGGAATTTTCGGACCTAGTAGTGAAACCGTTGATTGTCTGATGCACGCTAGTTTCGAGCTTCTTCAACCAGCGTCATCGGACTGAGGCGAGTGAATCAAGAAGCCACCCAAGACGATCTCGTAAAGCAACCAACCGGGGAACAGGTTTAGAACCTCAAATTGTAGCGGTTGGAGTTGGATGCGTATCTCCCGCGCATGTTTCGTGAAGCCCCATCTGCCAACGCCTCTTGCATGCACAGTGGGCCGTACCGAAGCAGTCAAAGGTCCGGCGTGTTGGGGGCTTCTTGATATCGGGCACGATGCCGCGAAGGAAGTGTTGATGAGCGACTGTGCCACATGTTATGAACTGCCAAAAATAACCACGAGGTACCTCTGGTTTCCGGGAAGAGTATATGAATCCAGAACAGGGCGAAGTTTGCTGATAGCAATATGTCGTGTGCGCCATCATCAAGGTTTCTAACTCCTCATGATGCCGGGTGAAGTCCAGAGTTCTCTTTACGACAGACCGCACAACCAAGATGGAGGCGACCAAGAGAAGAGGAGTGTCAACTACGGAGAGGGCAGCGTCACAACCACAGACACCAAGATACCACCTGACTGCAGCCGGGCCCAGACCATCATTCTGATGCTGGCGCTCTGCATGGCCGTCTTCCTCGTGGCCCTCGATGCCGTCATCATCGCAACCGCTCTTCCGGCCATTGCACAAGAAGTTGGCGCTTCGGACTCTGGTTTCGCCTGGATCGGCGCCGCGTACCTGCTCGCTAACGCCGCCTCGGTACCGTTCTGGGGTAAAGTCAGCGATATCTTTGGTCGGAAGCCGATTCTCATCATCGCCAACGTGGTTTTTATGGCGGGCAGCCTGATATCGGCGCTCGCACGAGCCTTAACGATGCTCGTTGCCGGACGTGTCGTGCAAGGCCTCGGAGGCGGCGGGCTGATGGCGCTTGTCAACATCACTATTGGAGACCTCTTCAGCCCGCGGGAAAGAGGCATGTACTTTGGCATGGTTGGTGCGGTCTGGGGGCTCGCAAGTGGCATTGGACCTCTCATCGGCGGCGGTTTGACGGAGAACGTCTCGTGGAGATGGTGCTTCTGGATCAACCTTCCCATATCCGGCGCGTCCCTCCTCATTCTGGCCTACTTCCTCCGTATCCATACCCCAGAGACCCCTCTGCTTGAGGGGTTGATAGCGACCGACTGGCTCGGTACTCTCACATTCACCGGCGCGACGCTGACGCTACTCCTCGGGCTGCAACTTGGCGGACTTCGAGATCCCTGGGACTCTCCAAAGGTCATCTGCCTCATCGTCTTTGGCTGCACCACCTACATTGTCTTCACTTTCGTCGAGCGCTTCGCAAGGCACCCCCTGATGCCGGGCTCGCTCTTTCACGACACGTCAGTGGTCTTTTGCTACATCGCCAACTTCTGCCATGGCCTGGGTTTCGCAGCCATCGCCTTTTTCCTGCCGCTCTACTTCCAAACGGTCCTTGGTGCGAGCCCGACGCAGTCGGGCGTGTGGCTGCTCGCCACGGCGCTGCCGCTCGCGGTATGCACCGTGGGCGTCGGCGTCATGATTAAGAAGACGGGGCGGTACAACGAGATCATCCGCGTGTCAACGGCACTCGCATCCATCGCGTTCGGGCTATTCATCACGCTGCCGCCGCGACGCGATTGGCCGCGGCTGGTCCTCTTCCAGATTTTGGGGGCGCTGGGCATCTCGCCAAACCTGCAGGCACTGCTGATTGCGCTGCAGGCGCTGGTGAGGCTGATGGATTTGGCGGCGGGGACGGCGACGTTCGCGTTTGTGAGGCACGTGGCGCTCGGAGTCGGCGTAGTTGCCGGGCAGGTCATCTTCCAGAGTGTCATGGGGCGGCACGAGAGGGACTTGCTAGAGGCCGGGATTCCTGGGGACATTGCAGTGAGCTTCGGCAGCGGTTCGACAATTGCGGCGCACGAGATGATGGAGGGGTTGAGCGTGGGGCAAAGGGAGGTGGTGAGGGCGGCGGTGACGGACGGAATCAGCAAGCTGTGGATTTTCTTTTGCGTTGCGTCGGGGGTTGGCTTGATGTCGACGTTTCTCATCAGACAAGTTGAGTTGAGTCGAATGCATACGGAGACGAAGACAGGGCTGGAGGCGGAGGCCGCCAAGGTTGTCGAGGACCGAAGGGTGAGAAAGAGTGAGAGGGATGGTGAGGTCTAAGACCGAAGAGGGCTTGAAGGAAACAGAATTGGGCGGTTTCCGTGACTGGACAATGGTTTGTATAAACCTGAAGACCATGAACATAGACACTGTAACATGACTGCTTTGTTCTAGGTCAGATCGGTCGCTGCGATCTCGGGTAAGGGAAACAAGTTCTCACAATAAAAGACCCCATACTTTACGATTTCTTCTACCTGTCTGGATGTAAGTATCGCGGTGAAGATGAGCTGCAGCCATTGCTGCTTGATTGAATAACGGAAAAGGTTTCTTCTACTGAATCTCAATGAATCTAAGCTGAAAACCCATTGAAATTGTCCATTGATTTGTTTATTTATTTCAAATCGCCGACCGAGCTGAAGAAGGCCAAATCTGGCGGGAGATGAAACATGAAGATGAAGTGAGCCATCCCCACAGGCAGGCACATGCTCGCAGTAATGAGCGGCACCGATTAATCGCATAGCAACCGCTCGACGCACATATGCCATGCAAGGAGGGAAGGAACTTTGGAGGGAATTTGATTTGCTGCTTGTTGGGGTAAACCAACGGGCACACTGTAAAGTCACCAGCATCCTCACCCCGCAACTCGCATCAGGCATCCCAACAGGCAGCCATACGTCGGTTCTAGCGCTCATCCTCACTTGATGTTAAGACTCACAACAAGAGGCCACAACGCTTCCTTTGTGCCAGTTGATGACACATTTAATCCATTGATGACAAGAGGTAATGGAATGAGTGACATCTTCATTTGAGAGGACAAGTGTCAGACAGCTTCGCCTGAGGCCAATCCAACACCGCCACTTCAAGCGGGCACGGCCATGAACCAACAAGCCAAGCCAAGCAGGCTGCACCTTTCCTTCGGTGCCTAGGCAGTCGTTTTTTTTCCTAGTAAATACCCTTCTAGTTCTCAAGAACGCGGTCTTTTGCTTTCTTCAACTTCAATTTAACAACCTCCAAGAGCGCCAACGGCACCGCATAATAACCCAGCACCGTGTCCAACACCAGTGTGTCTGGCGACGCACGCACCCACGCCTCACAATGTCCCTGTCCAACCTCATGCCCGCGGCACTCAAGCCCAAGCCGCGCAAACAGCTCAAGAGAAACCCCCAGCAGACGTCCTACACCTCCAACGACGTCCCCATCCCCGCAGACTTCCTCTCCGTCCCCTTACCCGAGGACGCGCCTCCCGTGACCCTCAAGAAAGTCGACTGGTCCACATCCGCGCTCCCCGAGAACGGGCTCCTCTACGCCGTGGTCCTCGACAACGTTCTCACGCCCCAGGAGTGCGCGCAGCTGATCCGCATGGCGGAGGACAGCGCGACCGACCGCGGAGACGATGGCGACGAGCCGTGGCAGCCGGCGATGGTGAACATCGGGCCGGGGTGGGAGATCCTGGAGCCGGAGTATCGGAATAGTGACCGGATCATCTGGGACCAGCAGGAGGTCGTCGATCGGCTGTGGGAGCGATGTCGGCTTGCGCCCGGGCTGGAGGAGCAGTTGAGAGGAGTTGAGGGGTCGAGCAAGCCGGAGAAGGGGGAGGAGACGAGGTGGGTGTTTGACAGGTTCAACAAGCGGATGAGGTTCTTGAAGTATCAAAAGGGGCAATTTTTCCGACGTGAGTTTTTCTTTCTCTCTGTATCTTACACAACGGGCCAATTTCGTATCACGAGAAAGGGTGATGGCTGACGCGGGGTGTAATAGCTCACTGCGACGGCTCCTACGGCGAAGAAGGCGAGGACGGGACCGTTTACCAGACGCACTACACCGTCCACCTTTACCTAAACGACTCGGTAGCCGAGGTGGGCAAGGACAAGGCGGATCTCGTGGGCGGCGCGACAACGTTCTTGTCGACCGACGAGAAGAGACGGGTTGACGTCGACCCAAAGGCAGGCAGGGTGCTCATCTTCCAGCACAGGAGGCTGTATCACTGTGGTGACGACGTCGTCAAGGGAACCAAATATACCATGAGGACGGATATTCTGTATCAGCTTATAAGGACGAAGATTAAGGCGGAGGGGGATGCGGATTGTGAGGGTCAGCGCGACAGTGCTTGAACTTGGCTGGGGTGTAGAGAGGGCCTTTGCTGCATCCAAGCCCCTTTTTGTATGGCCCGAAATCTGTCTGTCGCATTGCATCGACTCTATCGACGTGGCGTGTTAGCCAAGAGCGTTCTGAGTGTCGTCAGTCAGTAAGAATTTGCCGACAAGATCAATCAGTTCCTATGTCTGCTGTTGTCCAGACATGACAAGTCAAAGGCACAGAAGAAAGAGGAGCAAAAGTATATGACACAGCGGGATAGAATGTCGGCTCAAATCAAGACGTCAAACGTCAGCTCGTCAAAGATGCGAATCAAGCAAAAGCAAAACGAATGCCTCGTGGCGGAATCGAACCGCCGATCTTCTCATGACACTAGAATACTAGTGAGACGCTATACCACTTAGCCAACAAGGCTTTCTGATTGGATGATATCCACTAGAAAATTGACGTACTTATAGTGCAATGACTGTGACCTCATGGGTTTGGGCCCACTTCCCGTCCTTTGTCATCGTGTCATTGCCCTTGAACATTCACGATCTCCCGTCACGGTCCGGCAACGTCTGCATCGCCTGGGGACTCGTTGGTCGTTACATGCTCTGTTGAAGCTTTCTAAGCTGATTGGCTGCGATCATGCCTTAGAGCACGCACGGTAGGCGGGTATCCCAAAATCGCAGTCACAGCAAGCGACTCTCCAGAGTTTTGTGCCGATCTAGCCAGACTCCATGCGGAGCTCTGTTCAGGGTCCCTTGGGGGCGGATCATTGTTGCCGGACTTGGTGGAGAAGCATCTGGGGCAGTGCAAGACCATTTACGGTAGGTCGAAATTGAAAAGAATGATGCATGTTGAACCCTCGAGAGGCCCGTGTCTTGTTCTTCATTTAGGAGGTGTGACGTGACTGGAAGAGTCAAAACTCCGGGGGAAGACAGGTAGGTACATGCTTAGTCTTGGCATGCTGGGAGTGCTCGAGTCGAGAAGAAACAAGTTCAGCCTTATCGGGCATTATCATAGACAGTCTGGCTTGGCAAGAGACGGTGCATGCTGACATTTAAGATCGGGCATCGTGGATGGTGTGAGATAGAATAGTACTTCGAGTATGTCGGCAGGCCGGTAATCCCCTTTCCATACTTGGATAAGGAGGCGCTGCAAAGCCGCGCTGTCGATGCGCAGCGAGGACAAACCAAGCCATCGGCCACCTGATAGTTCGCAGTACGATGTATGCACAGAAGCATGCAATTCAGACCCATGCATTCCAGAACCCGGCCGAAGTGCGAACCGGGAGCTCGAAGTGACAGCAGCTGATGAGCAAACTTTCCTTCTCCAAGAACTGACCGACAATACAGATCTGACATCTGCGGCGCCACCAGGCTGCTCACATTGGATGGTCCCAGCGCCTTCAATGCCAAGGGAATGCCCAGGCGCGTAGATCGCGGCAGGGCGAAATTCAGGACACGGGCGAGACGAATAAGGGAGCTAGCAATGCCAAGGACCCAAGGAGAGCAAGCGATCGCGTTGACGAAGGAAAAGCTTGTTCTGAAATCGGTGTCTTCTGTTTGGCACAATCCGCAGATTGAGTGGTGTTTGATGGGTTTCGAGAAGCCGAATCGTTCGTAGCCACTCGTTGAAGGGCTGGTCAATACAAGCGACTGCCGATCGCGAGCAAACCAGTAAGCAGACCGGCCGGAAGGCGGCTATGGTGACGGCGCAACTGATGCGACTGCATGACGAAGAGAGAGCAAGGAGTCACTCTATTTCCAGCCCGTCTGTGACCAACCGAGGCCCGCATTTCATCATTTGGAAAAAGAGGGACTGAGTCAGGGATGGCCGCGCAATGGAAGATGAAAATACGAATCTCACTGGTCGAAACGCAAGTCATGTGACAACGCTCGTGACTCTGATTCAGGGGTTTCCCCCCTTGGTCTTGTTGTCGTGCCACGGATGACTGCTGGCGGTGCGCTATCGCTCCCTCGCCTGCGTCTCAGGAGGTACCGATACTTTCATCGTATTCATACGAGGCCAGCATCAAATTGCATTCGATCTTGGATAATTGATAACAGAACGACGCGATCAACATCGGAAAAAGGCCAAGACAAAGGGCTCGGGATTACGACAGCTGTGCACCGTTTTTAGTCCTTTTCACCCCCGTCACTTGGCATCTCGGACCCTGTCCTGGATCGCCAAGACCACGGGACAAGACGCTGGAAAACTTGGAATTTGCTTGTTTTCCACATTGGCGACTTGGCGCGCCTGGGCGCTGCGTGCCATGCAACCAGTCGCCGCCACGGAAGCGCAGGAAGCAACAGGAACAGGAAAAGGGCGCCGCTACCACCAGCAAGCCACTGGCTTCAAAGATCCAACGCCCGTCGAGGCATGGCTGCGTGGGCTATTGTTTCCACCCGCATTCCCTGTGGCAGAGGTGCGGAGGATACAGGAGGGATCGGGCTGGTCTTATTCCCGCCGAAGGGACGGGCTGGGAGGGCGCGCATTATTCGTATTGTTGGTCCGTTACCTGACATTAGCTGCTGGCCTATGTGAGAAGAAGAAAAAAAGTACCGTTACCCGACATGGGCATCATGGGTCGCTCTTCCTGGCCCATTCCCACCCTTGCCCAGCCCATGGAGTGCCAGTAATTCCCGTACCGGTACCATCCCGGGATCCTTCTCCTCCATACTCGCACTTGCACCCGCCCGATGTCCAACTACCTGACATTAGCATGCCCCTTCGCTGTCACTCATTCTTCCCCCGACCCTCTTCTTCCTCTTCGTTTTCCCTCAACGTCCCTGTTCATCTCTTTCCTCTCTCTCCTTCACCCACTCGTTTACCTGTTCCCGAACCCACAAAACACAGCATCCAGCGACACTCGACGGCTGGCACCTTTGACTCTCGCCCATATTCGCATGATACGACCGTAACACGATCGCGCCGCATCTTCGAGGGAATCGACTTTCTTTCCCGATTCCTTTCCTTTCCTCCGTTTTTCCCAGTCGCTCGCTTCAAACACAACGTTACTAAAAGACCATAACCATGAAGCACTCAATTATCGCCCGCGCTGCGACAGCGCTTCTCCTTTCCAGCGGCTTCGCCAACGCCGTCTACTCCATCGCCTCTGACAGTACTTCTTCCCACATCCCGACACCGTGCATGGCTCTCTGACGCGGACTTGACTAACACTGCGTCCAGATGACATCAAGACGACGGCCAAGGACCTTGCGTACGATCTCATGAGCTTCTACGATGGCAACCTGACAGGCCACACGCCCGGCATCCTGCCCGGTCCTCCGCCGGCGGGTGATTACTACTGGTGGGAGGCTGGTGCCATGTGGGGAACCATGATTGATTACTGGCACTTGACCGGCGATTCCACCTACAACGACGTCGTCATGCAAGCTATGCTGCACCAGGTCGGACCCAACCGCGATTACATGCCCCCCAATTACACGGCCTCGCTGGGTAACGACGACCAAGGTTTCTGGGGCATGTCCGCCATGACTGCCGCCGAGGATGGCTTCCCGAACCCGCCCGAAGACCAAGCTCAATGGCTTGCCCTCGCCCAAGCCGTCTTTAACACCATGGCCAGCCCGGAAAGACATGACGACACGTGCGGAGGTGGTCTTCGTTGGCAGATTCCCTTTTCCAACAACGGATACAACTATAAGAACAGTAAGGCTGACGCTGACCTTCACCTGCGAACATGAGACTGACTGAAACTCAGGTATTGCAAACGGCTGCTTTTTTAACATTGGCGCCAGATTAGCTCGCTACACCAAGAACCAGACATATGCCGATTGGGCCGAGAAGACATGGGACTGGATGACGGGTGTGGGCTTCATTGACGCCAACTATAACATCTACGACGGTGGCCATGTTGAGCAAAACTGTACCGACATCAATAAGGCCCAGTTCTCTTACAACAACGGCGTTTTCCTCCTGGGCGCCGCCATGATGTACAACTACGTAAGTGGCCGTCTTTATTCGTTTGAACTTGAATGGGTTTGTTCTGACTTTGTATTAGACGGACGGCGATGCGAAATGGAAGACGCGCCTCGACGGCCTCATCAACGGCACCTTCACTATGTTCTTCCCAAATAACATCGCTTTTGAAATTGCTTGCGAGGAGCACAACACCTGCACCACTGACATGTTGAGCTTCAAGGGTTACGTTGCTCGGTGGATGTCGGTTGTGACCCAGGTCGCACCCTATACGGCCGAAACGGTGCTTCCGGTTCTCAAGACGTCGGCAGAAGCTGCTGTTAAGCAATGTACGGGGCAGGACAACCAGCGGACGTGTGGCTTCAAATGGAGTACAGGCACCTACGACGGCACCAAAGGAGCCGGCCAGCAGATGAACGTGTTGGCTGCTGTGTCGTCTCTTCTCATCAGCGAAGCCAAGGCACCAGTGACGAATACCACCGGCGGTATTTCCAAGGGAGACCCAAACGCGGGAAGCCACTCGGACAACCTACTTGGAGAGCAGACCCCAATAACAACGGCCGACAAGGCTGGTGCTGGCATCCTAACCTTTTTGGTACTGGCATCCGCCGCCGGCACCTTCGGCTGGATGAGTTTCGGAGCGTAAAAAACTGGATGAGCAGCATATAACGACTTGATTTTCTTGCAATTTGTTTAAACACAGCAGTGCCACGGCTCTGCTGGCGAATTATTTTCGCAATAGGGATCTACAGGCGTCGAGGCCACGGAAGGCCCAGGGTTGTTGATTGGTTACTTTGGCGTTGGCTTTTCTTATGTATGCACCCAAAACGACGCTGGGCAATGCGGTCTTTGGGTCTTGTTCACTTCTTCTCTCTGCGGCGGTCGTGGATGTTGGATAAGCCACGATTGTGAGGGACCCATGTAGTCTGTAATGTAGCTATGCTACCACACACATAGCCTCCTAGAATAGACAGTTTATCATCAAGACGATGATATCCTGCTTTTCTTTTAGATCTGCGAGGCAGCCGTCTTTGCCATATCGTTGAAACGGGTTGCATAGAAAGTTGGCGACGCCATGACGCCATCTCATCCGATGTCACGACTGGGAAAGGACATAGATGCTTGACCTGTCATCTGCAGTCGCAACGTCCTCGGGTGTCTGCGCACAGCAACCCAAAGCTCCAGGCATACCGGACTGTTGTCCGGCTGATGCAGTGTGCGTCATCTTGTAGCTGTCGTCTTATCCTGTGGCGGCAGCCGTTTCATCAGACAAGACCATGGCCTTGACAATCGAGGGGAGCTCGTGTGAGAGAAGGTTTTGGAAAGGTGCCCAGTCTTTCTATTCTGGCCGACTTTTCTCCGCTCATTTCTCTCGGCGCTCATTATTACCGCTGTCTTTTTTGGTTTGAAGTTCTCCGCTGCAACATGTTGTCCTCTCTTGAAGACGACAACTCCACCTATGACGTTCTCTCTGCCAATCAAAGCTGCGGAAAGTCTCATGGGCGATCCCTCATTCACAATCAATCTCACACCGCAGCACTCTCACTTGCTCATTCATCTAAAAGGTTCGATTGAAGCTTGCCACACCATTTCCAGCCTAAAGCACCACAACCTTGTCGTCCAAGTTTAGCCCGCCATCTAATCTCACTTTGATTGGCTATCGACTGCGCAACTCTTGTTCATTGTAAGATTACTTCCGGAGGTATTCGGGTGCAACAATGCCGATCCCAGACTTCGCCAACGAGGTCATCTTCCCGGCCTTCGAGGGCCTCCCCATCGAAGATGCCGGCGCAGCCGACCCGCCCTCGTACGCCGCATCCTCCGAGCCCCCCTCCTACGTGCCGCCGCCGCCGCCGGACCCGCCGTCATACTCGGACTCACAGTCCGGCTCCGGATCCGCATCCGCCGCTGCGACGTCCCTCACCCTATCCGACACGTCCGCGACCTCCGCCGCGGCGGCCGGGTCCGCCATCACGCCCAAGCCGTCGTCCCACGACGCACGGGAGGAGTGGTTCCTCGTCGCCGAGGTGAAGCAGAACATGACCATCACGAAGCCGACGCTAGTGGTGGTGGACCGCGGCGGGACCGAGTTTGCGGTGACATTTGAGGATCGCGGGATCGACCTGAGGCCGGTCAGGCAGGGGTGGACGATCGTTGTGCCGAGGGCGGTGAGGACGGCACCGAAGGGGGGGAAGAGGGGGTTTGTGAGGGTGCCGGAGGGGAGGGGCACGGGGGTGAAGTATGTCCCCGGTGGGCTAGAGAAGATTGGGGAGCTCGGGGCGAGGGTTCGGGGGGATGGCGAGGAGGGTGAGGACGGGGGAAAGGGCTTAAGGGGGAGATGTGCGGGTTGTGGGAAAGAGGAAGGGGAGGACGGAGGGGCCTTGAAGAGTTGTACTGCGTGTGGTGTTGCGAGGTATTGTGGCAAGGTGAGTTTCCATGATTCTGTTGGTGGGGTTGCTTGTCCGCTTCTGAGCTGGCAAGAGGATACCTGGTGTGGATGAGCATGCTGACGTGACCGGTATAGGAATGCCAAAAGGAGGACTGGAAGACGCACAAGAACGATTGTAAGGTGCTGAAGGGCATGGTGAACGCGTGGGGCATATGAAGGAGGAGACTTGGACCATGGTAATGGGGTGATTGGTAGACGTGGAGGCGACGGTGCGTCGGTTAATGCCGTCCGACTGAGTCTTTGGAGCTCCGACTGTCAACGGGTCGGTCGGCCACCTCTTGTCACCAGCCTTGAACACAACTGGCTGCCTGTAAACGAGAGATGTTCGAGCCTTCGAGGTCGGAAGCAGGTTGAGTCAGCCCTTCAGGGTCTCGGTATAGACATATCTACGTCAATTTATGAGCAGATGAGCATTCATAGATTACTTTGGATACACTAAATCATCAAGCTTCCATTGAAAGATACCGCAGCATAGCATTCAAGGATAAGAACAAATCCTAAGGAGTGAAACACCTGACCAGTACGCTTCCACTGTGAAAGGACCGTGATAATGAACCAGAATCCGAATCCCGTCACCCAACGCCAATTCAATATCTAATCCAGTCCCTTTCATCAATCATAAACATCTAACAAACATGTCCAAAGGAGGGAAAAAGAATCGAAACCGTGCCCCATCCTGGAAGAGTCCACCCCAGCAAACAAGGAAAGCAATTTTAAAAGTACGCGATCCTCGCGCCCGAGATCTGGGCGTTCCACGAAACATAATCATTATCGTAAACGCCCACAAGCTCGAACCCCTCAACCGTCCCGGGTGCCTTGCAATCCGTCGGTGCAGTCAAGTAGGCCCCGTATGTCGCATCCCACGTCGCCCACCCGCCCGTGACGACCGACCACCGCCCAAGGTTCACGTTCCGCTGGTTGCCGGGCCCGCCCGCGCCCCAACCGGACGAGCCTCCCGCGGGCGCTGGCTTCGTAGAGGTGAAGACGTCGAGCTTACGGCTGCCCGAGACGCTCGAGGTGGGCCCGTCGAGGTAGAACCACAGCTGGCACTTCTTGCCAGCGACGGCCTGCGGGTAGGTGAAGGTCAGGAGGGCGGTGAGGTCGTTGCCAGCGTTGGAGGTGGACTTGGAGACAAGGCCGCCGTAGGAGGGGGTTATGGCCCCGTTGCGGGTGTTGTAGGTGAAGATTGCGGAGGGCGAGAAGGAGGTTGACGGCGGGGCAGATTGGCGGGCTGACAGGGGGGTAGCGAGGGTGGATGTCGCCGTGAGGATGAGGGTGAGGAGAGTCTTGGGGAACATTTTGATGGATTTTTTGGAGGTAGATGGAGGCTTGAGGTATTGGCTGTCTGTCCGGAAAGGCTTGGTATTTGAGTTGTAGATGATGAGCTGAGGATGATGAAAGATTGTGATTAACAGAAGATTTCAAGGGATACTTATATTCATTTCACATTTGTACGTTCAGGGTGATCTCTCCGGTACCGTGAGCCCCATCAGCTCTCAAGGTGTCACGACCTGGCTGTCGAGGCTCTCCCAGCTCAGGCGTTCTTGACGCACCTCGAAAGCTCATCACTTGAATTTCTCAAAATAACAACACCCTCCTCACCGAACCCGCACCTCGTAAACTGACACATCCCGATCAGGCCTCTCGCTTCCTGCCGTTGGATAGGATCCGATCAGCCCTGCGGCCTTGTTTTCTCTCTTCCCCGCCATCGGACCTCCCAACTGCCCTGGGCGGAAGCTGAATACGCGAGTTAGGCCGGCAAATGGCGCACTCAAACTAGCGAATGATGAGAGCAGAATCAGAGAGCCTACTTCATCACACCACGATGTAACATATGTCTCCGAGGCGTTGTCACCTGATGTGGGTTAGGGATGACGAGCTCGTGTGGAGGAGGCTCAGCCCTTTGCGCTTCCGCGAGAGCTGAACGCCTCGGACCAATAAGCATAAGCGGGGTGACCAGCTGCACCCTATCGGAGCATCGTGGGCTGTGTCGTGTGGCTTGATGAACTTTGGTGGGCAGTGGTGGCATAGCTTGCTTAACGTGCATTGGTAAGACCTAGCGGGAAGTCAAGAGAGCCCAGGAATGGTCCACACGTCGTATCTGCGCGTTTGCTTGAGACATGGACGCGGGAGATGTTCATCGTGAAAGTCATCAGGCTGAGTATATGACAAAATCAGCAGATATTTGAACTTGGGTTAATCTATTTTGAGGTGTAAGCTACGGGATAATTCAAAGTGCAGCTTTTGAAGTTGACGATGCTACGCTGGTTGGCACTGGAGGCGGTGTAAGCCGAACCGAGATGTCCTGACAGCGCAGTTGGCAGCCTCTCTCACTACCTCATCTGGGAGGATAACCATCGGAATTTATTTCAATCACGGATAATAATTTCAGTATGTTATGATGAGAAAAAACATGAGTCCTGCAATGCCCTTATTTTCTTAGGAAGGAGAAAACCCGTTGAATTGTTTGCGGCCACCTTACTCTACTTTTCAAGGCACCCAGAATATTTCACTGTGGCCTTTCTTTGAAATAAAAACTTGTAATATTATATAGTGATGCACTGGTTTCTTCATTTCTAGCTCCGGATTCCACTCGTAGTATATATGACATTCAATGGCCGGTTACAGCGAGGTTAGTCTGTCATAGTGAAACGTTAGCATCCAAAGTACTTAAAGTCCACCCAAGTATCTAGAATAGATTCCCGTGCCAGATATGAGACTGAGGTTGAAGATTCGGCGATTTGCCTTGTGAAATGCTCGTGGTTAAATCATAGAACTGCATGTCCTCCCCACCAGCAGTTTGAAGGTGCTCCTTATCCACCTAAGACCTGTTCGGAAGTATGATGTATTCCCCACGTTCATGTTAATCCTTCTTTTAGGAGAAGTTTCTTGATATTAGAAAAGAGCCTTTATCACACTGTTCCAAAGACAGGTGGTTACCAAACCGAGGACATGTGCTCCTCGAACATGAAAACGGTGTTATCCCCTTGCAGGTTTCCAGTCCTGTGCGTCATATGCCTGATGAAAGCTGACAAAGACAAGAAGTAAACATGAAGTAATAAGATCATTTTTCGTATAACTTTGGAGTGCTCTGGATTACCAAACTTCTTTGTGCTCCTTCAAAACTCAGCGATGTGCCGTAAACTTCACAGCGGTTGCTGTCAAAACCACGCGATTTGCCGGGATGTCAGCCGAGTCGTGGCGTGCTACACATATTTGAATCTTAAAAGCTATAAGCAAAGCATCTGCAGCTACCAATTCAGAATCTAGAACTTCATACTCTCTTCCCACTTCATCAACAGTTTCACAATGCCTTGAATCTCGAAAGTCAGTCGAGATGAAGACCCCTGGCCTCTAATTGCTTACTGTCAATCCCTCCATGACTATGCGCATTCCTTTCTCGCCGACGATCACGGCTAGATCTGCTCCAACCTCCATTCTATGTGTGATTGATGAAAGGATCAAGCCCGGGCACCAGAAGTAGGCAGAACCCCAGCACCTTTCTGGGCGAGACGGGGCTCCTTCCAGCGCGTTTGCTGGTCCGCTCGCCGTCATTCAGGTCCCCGATATCCACGCACCGCAGAGACGGGACGACAAGGATTGCATCGGAATACACCTCTGCAACGAAAAAGATTGGGAAGACGACTGCTATTGAGCCTGTTTTCTGAAGGGCCTGGAGATGTACCCGGATTGGGAATGGGGTCCCAAGGTCAAGTCTGCCAGGCCTGACGATGGCGCGAAATGCAAGTTCTTCTTGTATGTCATTTGTTCCTGATCAGAAATCAGATATTTTGTGCTAATACGCATGTTTCTCACTGGGCCTGAATGCCGAACTAGGTACAAAGTCAGAACATGGTGTATCCTGGAATCAACACAGGAGGTATGGGCGAACTCGGCGTGGGGTGTTTCTACTGCATGAAGTAAACATGATTCTGAATTCAGTCATTGACGGGATGATTGGGTTTTCGAAGCCCGCAAACCTGCAGGTTCGAATCAAAATCGAAAGGTCCTCATTCAAGTCTTGCACATCCATAGGAAAGTAGCATTCGTGGTTTTGCAAAGTAGTTATCTGTAGATGATAAACACCAATTATTCACCTTCTCAGGCGACCTAATCGCCGTTGCCACCGCCTCTCGGTCTCTGGGGAAAAAAAAAAAAATGCTGATCGGTCATTCCAAAACCCCATGATCCTTTGTCTTCATCTTCTTTTTCTGCTCCTTGTACTGCGATTCAATGTCACTGCCGTCCTTCTGCAGAATGTCATAATCATCATCTATACCGTCTACAAACGTGGAAGCGGTAAGTAAGTCATCAAATCATCAATGAGAATGGTTGTTATCATGACTTACCGCGAACGTCAATCCTGAACTGTGCAATCCTTACTGTGATCTCTAAATCATCCAGAGTCATGACTTTTGTGGACGACTCGGCCTTCAAGTCATCTCCATCAGCCAGGAGAAGGACTCCCCGGTCCTGCCAGACATCTGATTTGTTAGGCGACTCAACAAGAACCAGCCGTCCGCTCTCACTCGGCGGAAAGTCTACATTGCGGAAACCACGGTCATCGTCCTTGAAATCCCGGTAGCCACGAGGGTTGTCTTTGAAATCGAATGTCAAGCACAGCGAAGCATCATGCTTAAGCGGATTAAGGGAAGGATTGTCGCTGATGGTGCTCTTGGAAGACGTAGGCCTCAGAACTTCGCGGATTCTCCACACAAACTGCTCCGAAGTGGTGATACAGGGAACAAAAAGCCCTGCGGATGTGCGGAGGACAGAAAGAAACCACGGCGTTTGGGGATCACGCCCCGAACGAATGGTTACCGTGGAGCCATCCACCAATTGTGACTGCCGAAGAATATCGTACTGTCGAGTACCGTTCCAGTGTCAGCTCCATCAATATCACACATCGCCAAGCCAGCAGGGTGCCTACCCTGGTATCGGAGGTTGGAGTGATAGTCCAGATACCATCTCGATCCTCCCACTTTGGATCGTAAGGTGCGGCTCGCGGTCCCTGGAATCTGCGATAGATGGTGTCAGAACGAACCTTACTGATAGAAGTCAACGACGGGGCACCTTACCTCGGAGGTACAACCTCTCTCTCACTCATTGTCTGGACGACAATAGGCTTATGTATATCGTGATGAAGGTAGTGTGTCTTATTCTCATTGGTGATTTTCGTCTTGAAGCGGAATTGTGCAACTATCTTGGACGATTTGGGGATGCTAATGCCCTTCGTGATGGGGCCTTGAGTTGCACCAGAAAACACATCGGCAGCATCTCTGAACCGAAGGTCCCCACACTCAATCAGAGAGTCAATGATCAATCTCGACTCGGCTCGCTATAAATTACAAAGCATTAGATTTTTGGAACTTTGCTTAGAATGAGATGGAAGTGCTCCTACCTCAATGACCCTCCAGTTGACGTGGTTGCCAACAGTAGGGCACCACTGACTCGGACTATAACAAAGTTAGGCTCTGTCAATAGCATCGCGAAATTCGAGGCCCTCTTATTTCGAAGCCAAGATAGTGTTTCCACCGACAGCTTCGAAAACCACACAGTCTCCACTGTCTTTGTAGCTACGGTCCAGGTTTTGATCGCTACCCCTAGCGGTTTCCTTTTTTGAATCCGCCCCAACCTCAACAGGCTATTGTGCACAACGTCAAAATCAGAGCAAACCGGAACACAGGTATCTGAGTAACTCACCGAAGAAACTGTCAGTCCGATTGCGTGTTTGAAAGTGTCTCGTTTCTTATCTTGTTCGACCAGTTCATCATCAGTCAAAGTCTTTGTTGATACCAACATGCCTCCAAGCGTAACTTCATGGCAGAACAATTGTCCTACAAGCGGTTAGACAACTAACAACTCAAATTGGATTGCGGATGCTTGAAAAAAAGTCTTAAAAGAGTCTTACCAAACTTTCTTTGAAACTTCCGGATCTCTGCAACATCCTTGGTCTTTCTGATTCGCTCAACATTGTCTGCGAACTCTCGTGTAGGAACCAGGTCGTCTGCGTTGAGGAAAAGAGTGACTCGCGGCAACTAAGAGCTCATGAGCATCCTGAAAGGACATAGGACTTTTGTGTGATACGCCACCATGTATTTACCAATCATTCTCTTCGCAGACTTGTTTCGCTCGGATGACTGGCTGTTCTGAGCTTCGGAGTTTGTCCCAGTACCCATGGCAATACCCAGTCCGGAATAGCCCATCGAAATCTTGCTATCCATCGACGATTTTTCAAAATGGTTACGGACAAGTGAGTTACGCATATCGCTCTCGACAAACACAACGTCAATCTTGGACCCGTCTGTGACACCGTAGTTGGGGATAGCGTCGGCGATGGAGATTCCTGAGACTCCGTTGCCTCCTCGGCTAGGTGTGTAATCCAGATTTAGACCTGGTCGTAGAGTAAACGCTGATATGTCATCAGAATCACAGCAGGAATCAAAGAAGAGTTCGCGAAATACCTGGCTTTGGTGCCATCTTAATCTGATTGGTAGCCGTATCGGTGTACCAGCCATGCATGACTTGACAGTTCTTCATCACAAGACTCCACTGCAACTCATCTAGTGATGACGGAGAACTGTTTGATCTATTTGTCAGTTGGCTTTCAAGCAAAACATCGGATCTTGGGCCAATTCAAATGAATAGGTAGGGGAGAAAACGAATTACCTGGCGTTTTGGGACATCTCAACCTTCAACATTTCTTGTGTGACGAGAGACGCTTGTGGCTTATCAGAGTAGGCACCCAGAGCCAGACTTGTTAAACCAGCAGGGACCTTTAATAATAATGAACAGTTGTCCGGGATACACTTATTAGTCCACGTACCTCGTCTTTCTGAATCTGGTGATTGATTCCCAAAGCGGAAAGTGCTGCTTTCGCCTTATCTCCGCCGACGAAAGGTGAGGCAATCTCTCTGAATCTGAGATTGATGGCGGGCACGTTGCTCTCATAAGGACATGTCTCATCCTACGACAGAGAGTAAGTATTATTCCAAAGGGACAGCAAAGCATAGGATCTGAACTTACGAGAAGGTCTACGTAGTCCTTGAACAACATCGTGTCTGGAACAGGCGTTTCATCAGGCAAACAAAACTGATGCTTTGAGATGAGTTGCGACCTTTAACACAGAATGAGCCAGAGATCGAAGCATGATTGCTTATAGCAGGCTGCAGAACTTACATGGTGGCGATTCTCTCTCGGAAGCCGCCGAGAGTTTGGGATCGAAGTCTTTCCAAATCAACATCGCCACTGTTTGTTCCATCAGGAAGAGTTTCCATGACTCTGATGGATCCAACTCCCTGAGGCTTTCCGCTCTTGATTTGGATTAGCTTGATGACAAAGTTCCCAGACTTGTATACGTCTTGGACTGTCTGCTGGTCGTGGTCCTTCCTCAGGCCGTAGTAGACTTGCATGCAAAGCTCCGGTGCTCTTGCAAGCTGAGAAACCTGGTCCAAGTATTCCAAAAACGAAAGATCGTAGTCAAGAAGCTTAGAGTTAGGAGAACTCCAGATGTCAAACTCCTTGGCTAGACCGATATTGTACATACCCTCCTTGATCTTAGCCATGGAAACATCTTTTATTCCAGTGTCGCCACTAATGCCGCACTTCTGCATCAAGACGGAGAGGCCAATGGTGCCCACTTTGCTGGTGGGGGCTGAGCCTGTCGTTGTGTTATCCTTCGATGCGGGCCTTGGTTTGTCGATTTGCTGAAATGTGACAATCGCGCCCCCGTTGGGCAAATTTCTTGTCGCATCGCTAAACGTCTTATTACCTCCTGAGGGCGGGGGACTAATTGGTAAGCTTGCCATGACGATCTAGTGTGGAGGTTTTGCAGTGTGTGATAGACAATGGATCAAGACGCAGCTTAAGAGGTACCGTCTGGTCGCACGTGGGACAGGCGTGGCATTGATTATGTACTGGAACTTTACATAGTCATAGAACATCCTTTTCCGGTTCAAAAGTCGCGTGATACTTTACCAAGGTTACAGGTGAGGTGAATCTGATTATTCTGAAAGCGAACAAGAGAAATTCCAATGGTGGGGTGTCTCAACACGTGGGGGATGGCACAATGTCTCGGCGTTCTCAGTTCAGCTGCACGAATGCAGCGTGTCTCATTTCAGGGTTCTTAACTAGTTCCGTGCAGCTTAGGGCTTAAAGCGGTCGGCAGCAAGTTGCAACTATCTATATAATCCTGTCTTGCAGCTCAGAGCATGGTGTGTTCCGATGGCGTAATAATTATTTGTTGATACTTTACAGCATTCCGACCATGGCTGTAGGACTCGCTTCGAAGAATCCTGTGCAAGCAAGGCTTCGAGCTTTGCAGGATAAATATCCTCAATACCATATCGTACTTTGGTACTCGGATGCAGGATCATGCTTCAATTTTTTGCCTGGCACCCGATGGATTCGACAACAGAGCGAGGCGATATCTACCGGCAACTTCTTGACGAATTTCAGGAATGGCACCCATCATTACGAATGTTATATCATAGTTGAGGGAGCCTTCGAGTATGATCACAAGAAGATGACCCAAAACAAGTAAGTGAATATCTAAATATTCAGACAGAACGATCCGTCAATCGCTAAAACATTTGAAGCTACTCGACCTATGTGGCTGCTACGGCCGATTTCGACTTCGAGAAGAAGCAGTGTGTAATGCAACCCAAGTGAGAATACCTCGAAGTTCGGTCGAATAGATTCTTGGTTGTTAACGATTTTCGTAGGCCTGAGTTCTCTGCCTCCTGTTGGATGAGCCACTTGGACGATGATCTGAGTCTGAAGGATTTGACTCTGCCCGGAACTCGCTGTAGCAGTGCTTCGGCCTCTTGGGTCAACGATGCAGGCGACCTCGACATTGAGCCTGAAATCGACGACAAGAAATTGAAGTTCAAAATACTCGAAATGTACAAGTACCACAAAAGCAGTATTCTCTCCCAGTTAAATAGCGGTGTCCGCCTCCTAGACCTACGCTGCGACGCTTCGCGCACACTGCGCCAGGGGCCATTAACTCTTGATAAGCAACTGGACAACGCGCTCGATCAAGTTAAAACATTTCTGGAGGCCAACAAGTCAGAGACGGTCATGGTGATACTAAGCTTTTCGTCTGCAACCGCCGAGTACGACGCCGCCAAGCCATGGCCCGAAGGTTACTCGGTCAAGATCGACGATGTCCCGGGACACTTCAATAAAGAAATCAAGAGAGATATGCAGAACGACAAAGTTCTGTACACAGGGACGGAGTGGCCCCGTCTTGGGGATGTACGCGGTCAAGCAGTTATTTTCCGCGGGTGGGGCCTGGACTCGGATGAAGATGGATGGGCTTTGGATTGCCGGTTGCCGGTATGGGAGTCCGCGAATGGATCTCCATCATTCACCAAGGCCGCCGAGCTCGCTACGCAAAGATGGAGCGAGATTGTGGAAGATTTCAGCAGCCAGAACTCCCTCAAGTCGATCATCTTGGCGGCTTCGTTGAATCACGACCCCAAGAGTGATACTACTTGGATTCCTCCCTTGCAGACAGCGCCAATCCTTCAGAAAAAGGCAGAGGAGCATATCAAGCAGTGCGCGAAGCAGCTGAAACGCTTGTGGATTTATGGCGACGACATGGAGGAGAAGACAAACATGGCGATTGCAAAGCTGAATTTCTGGGGGTCGGATGATGAGGGAGTTAGTCGACCATTGCCCGTTAAGTCCAAGACAACGTGAAGCAACGCGAGCCGAATTAGATATCCAACATCAATACTTGATAGCAACCATAATATTCAAATAAAGACTTCAACTACGAAATATAGATGGCATATTTTCTTTTTGGAAACGACGGATAATTGACTGCATTATCCCCGAAACTACATACCAAAAGACTGGCCCGGTCCCACGGCCAACCGTGGTGCTCACTGCCCAGCGACGCTACCTGCTCCCTGAAACACCTTCCGGATTGAGCATACTCCAACGGTGCTCTAAAGGTTACTTCCAAGCTACTTAAAAACGGTTGCGGAAATTGCTATGGTCATGATATCACTCGGTTGACGGGCTGAACTGAAACAAATTCCTTGCGAACATGTTGACCGCCCATGGGCTGAACGCTTGGCTGAGACACGGAACGATCCTCTCTTCATAGCCTTTTTCCCATGCTAATATTATTGGAAGCCATTTTTTGGTCATAGTAGCAACCCTGACATAAAGAACGAAGCCAACCCAAAGTCGATGGACTCAATATTTCGAGTAAATGTGACGATCACCGAAATAGAATCGCATGAACTGGTCAGGATGGGTTTGGCATCCCCTCAATGGAAAAATGAAGTATAGCCCCAAGAGCTTCCGTACTTATGGTTCTGCACTATTCACTTCCATAGTCTTGAGGATCAATTGTTCGAGGCCTCTTAATACGACCCGTCAAGAGCCTACACTACGCTCATCAACTGTGAGATGGTACATAGACTAGCCCCATCGAATGACGGGCTTGATGACCTTTTCACGTAAGTCAGCCACAGGAGTAAGAGCAGCAGTGGAAGGCATGCACTGCGCTCACCTTGCCAGAAGTCATGTCTTGCATGGCTTGGTTCAGCTGGGATGCCGAATAAAACTTGGTTAATCTATCGATAGGGAACTGGCCGTCTCGATGCATGGCAATCAGCCGGGGGATGAAGTCAGAGGGATTTGAATCTCCCTCGATCACGCCGATGTATCTTTTGTTGCCCAAAATGAACGCTTGAGGGTCAAGCTTAATCTCAGCACCAGGAGGCGGGACGCCGACCTGGACGGCGGTACCTAATGGGCCAACACACGCAATCATATCTTCGATGACTTTGAGGATGCCAGTGCAATCCACAGCAAATGTTGGCCCCCCTCTGGTAACATCTTTAATGTCTTGTACCACATTGAAACTGTCTTTGGAGTTGATGGTATGCGTAGCTCCCAACTCCTTCGCCAATCCAAGACGTTCTGGGATGATATAGATAGCAACGATCTGGCCGGTCTCGAGGTAATTAGCGGGCCGCCATCAGTGCCGCAAGACCCACACTTCCGAGTCCGAAAATGACGATAGAATCTTCCCTTCCCGGCTTTATGACATTCAAGACGGTTCCGGCTCCGGTTTGGAGTCCGCATCCGAGTGGGGCGTATACACCTATGTGGTCGATAGCTGAGCGGGGACATCTGACGACCGACCTCTCGTTGACAACAGACATCTTGCAGAAAGACGATTGCCCAAAGAACTGACTCCGGACAGGACGGCCGTTGGAAGCTAGCCGCGCTGGGGTGCTGCGATCGCTGGTGCGTACCGAGTTGATATTGATCATTGATGAGTCCGGACACAATGCGCAGTGCCCAGCTTTGCAGGTCTTGCACGCTCCACAGCTGTTGAATGATAGGAGAACGGCATCACCGATCTGCAGGTCCTTGTTTTTGACATCTCTGCCAATGTCTTGAACGATACCTGCTCCATCGTGACCAAATATGGCTGGAAACTCGACGAACGGGAGGCCACCTTGCTGTGTGACAATATCCGTATGACCTACAGCTGAACTGTAAGTTGTCCAAGAGACAGTCGTGGTGAGTGATTTGCTGGGTTTTACCTACAAACTCCGCTGTAATTCATGTCAACCAGCACTTCATCCGGTCGAACCTCGTCAAGGACAACAGGGAGCAGCTTGAAATTGGCCTTGACGTGTTCCACCACATATGCTTCTGTTTCGTGATTTTTTATATTGGCAAAGCTTGTGGACCCTGTCTTCTGACCAGCAGTGGTATTGTGTTCGACATGCTCAACATGTTCCACATGATCAGTCGCTTGCTTGCACCACTTTGGAAGTGTTGCCTGGGTGCTAGAGGTGACACTTAAAGAATCAGGTGGAAAAGTTGCCATTTTTCTTGGTTGATCAGGAGTCGAACAGTTGCTGAGCGGGGATACAATCGGGGCTTTTAAGTGCTAAGACAGCCTGAAGACAAACCAACGTTTCGGAGAAGGGGCTCGGAATCGTGTTTGCGGAAAAATAATTTCCACAATAAGGAATGGATACGACACCGTCTTCAGATACCTGGAACTAAGCTGGAATAGTCTGGCTAGTCAACACCCCGCAACCTGTCCAACGAGAAAAGTGCGGGGTATAGAGGGATTAAGGTAGCTTTGCAGGTGATGGTAAATATAGAATTTCCAGAGTGCTGGACGATAGACATGAAACCAACCGGAGATCATGGGACGAGGCCTCCCCACTTAGAACTGCAATGCCTGCCCGATATTCCGCCCGAAACCAATGGTTCGGAATCAAAACAACATGTCTGAATATTCATCTTGTAATGAGTCGACAGGGCTGACACATCGTTCATTGCTGATCCCAGATTCCCTTGTAGCTATTTAAAAGTCTTTATTCTTTTCTTCCAACATCGGAAGCTGAAATAGAGTACTGAAGCCTTAAACTAACTATCAGATAGGACTCACACCTGTCGATAATCTTCTATGTTAATGCTATGATGTATGGTCGTTGAAATGTAAGCAAACAGGTCAGAGCTGATTTCCCACGGGACACTCTATGTGTGGGGCTTACTGCAATCAATCTCTACATACTTATGAAGCTGATATGAATCACTGACACTTTGCGTAATCTTGATGAGAGTTGACAGGTCTAATACAACCTTCAAACGACTTCGGTTCTTGCCGTTTGAAATCACCGCAACGTAGATCGGTACTGAACGACATCACAGAGTTTTGGAGGATGAAATTCCACAGAACATATTTTAATATTTGTGGATTACCATGTAGCCACCCGACTACTTCTGAGATATCTCAAGTGCTATCTGAGTCCAATTTGCAGAACGACCATCCAGCTTGTGTGGCCGCCAAGTTGACACGGCTCAAACAGATCGGATGGATGAGAACCTGACAAGCTTTGATTTAGCAGCCTTAGTAGAAAAGTCAAATGTTGAAGAGGGATCGCCAAGCATCTAGACCTGCAGCTGCACCGTCTTGCGACACCAGACGGGAAGTCATTGCCCGGCTTGCTAGCCCCCGCACTCCCCCGCCTCCTTATGATGCAATGGGCTTTGCCAAAGTCGACGCACCGTAGCTGTACGACGTGCGACCTTGCGGCTATTTATATGAGGGGCTGAGAAGCTACCTTAGTTCGATGCTAGTTCTCAGTCAAACCAAAATCTCAACTACATACCTTGAACCCATATCTGACCTAATGGTCTTCTATACCACCAGGATCAAGGAACATGAGCGACGCTAAGACAGGATCAAGGCTTGCTGGCAAGGTCACCATCATCACTGGTAAATACCCATATTATCGAGTATATGATCCCTTTTCTGAAAAGTACTAGGCGGCGGCCATGGCTTTGGCGAAGGTATTGCTCGGAAGTTCGCCCAAGAGGGCGCCAAAGTTCTAATTACCGACATCAATGAGAACGATGGACAAAGAGTCGCCCAGGACGTGCCCGGCTCCATCTCCTTCTTCAAGGCAGATGTAACGAGTGCAGAGGACTGGGAGAAGTTGATGGACGCGGCGCAATCCCGGTATGGCCGGATAGATTGCCTGATCAACAACGCCGGCACTAGTTACAGGAACAAGGTTCGAGCACCTGATCCTCTTACATAGGAATTAGGAGCAAGCGACACTGACCGTAGTCGTAGCCCACACTGGAGGTGACGGAGGCTGAGTTTGACAGGGTCTTCAATGTCAATGTCAAAGGAATCTTCCTGGGGACTGCAGCGTTCATGCCTAGAGTTATCAAGCAGGGCGAGGGCGGTGTTATGCTGAATATTGCTTCGATTGGAGCAGTGCGCCCCAGACCAGGTCTCGTATGGTATAATGCCTCCAAGGGGGCGGTGTGCACGGTGCGCTTTCTCCAACTTAAGAAAATGGTTGCATTTGGCTGAGAATATCATAGGCAACAAAGGGTCTCGCGGCTGAGTACGGCGCCCACCACATCCGCGTAAACTCTGTGTGCCCTCTCTTAAGCGGCACGGGGCTGTAAGTAAGCCCTTTCATCCAGCCGAGTCTTGTCATCTGACATAGTCACAGGTTTGAATCCTTTGCTGGCCAGGCCGACACGCCAGAGAACAGGTTGAAGTTCATTGACAATGTTCCCCTTAAGCGACTCTGCGAGGTGTCCGATGTGGCAGATACCTGCCTATTCTTAGCCTCTGATGAAAGCAAGTTCATCACCGGTATAAATCTGGAAGTTGATGGTGGTAGAGCCATTTGACCGCCCCCTGACGCCTTGTAGATATCATCTCAATCAAATGTATTCCCAGAAGTTAAGAAAGTTCTCGGCAGGATATTGCTGAACCTTCCTTTGGCACTGGGGTGTGTTGTTTGTATTCATCCCAGCGCTGTGTTTTTGTCCTTGGACCTTAGCAGTGGTTGTCAGATGTTGATAACAAAAAACCCTCACCTTTACCTCGCTAAAGTCATTTGTGCTCATAAGAAATATCGAAATTCCTACTAGAGGCCCCCTCTATTACCTTCGACTATTTTGATTCAGTGAATTATGCACTGTACGCAAGCTGTCATGACTGTGAGTGATATAGCCGATGATATAACCAGGTGCATTCCCCGCATTCAGGGTTCGGCTATGTCGATCCCAAGAAAGCCGATCGAAACACCACTAGCCCCCCTGGGTACCTTGATGACGTACTTGACCGTGTTTTCGTCGGCTACATTTTCAAGAAGTCACTTGCCGCTGTTGAATGAACCTTATTCCTACTAACTTTTGCCTTTCTGTTGCGCTGTTGATTTTGCATTGGCGTCAATTCCTTACCATTATCCACCATGCCTCGAAGCATTTTGACGAAGTTTTTGAGGGATAAAAATCAGGCAAGAGCCAGCATTTCGAATACTTTAACAATAATTATCCCTGACCAACCTCAGCCAGTATCCTGTCGACAGATAAGACGACTCACGTTGCATCAGTATCAGTCTCACAGTATCCTCAAAGAGGTGATTTGTAGAGTATGATTGACATAACTCAAAATGAATACCTAACCATGTGCTTTTAGTTTGGGATCCCGGTGCCCCTAGAAACGCTTCCTAAATTAACAGCTGAAGCAGAAGCAGTCGTCAAAGAATTCAGTATGTACTTCAGTACGAAATGGAGAGTCGTCACTGACGTTAACAGACAGAATATGCATAATCAAACCGCAACCTTTAATGAGTAGTAGAGGAACGGGCACGATCAATGAGAAGTTTGAAGGCAGTATCAGACAGGCCACTGATGCTGAAGCGGCCAGAAAGGCTGCTGAAAAGCTACTCGGTCACCACCTGAAGGCAAGCAGAAGCTCAGAAGGCGAAGCAACTATCAATAAGCTCCACGTCACTGAGTTCATCAAGTCCGAAGCCGAATGGTATCTAGCCATCACTTTTGATCGCGAGAATTACTGCCCAACAATCATTGCATCCAAAAGAGGCGGAGCCAACATCGAAACAACGATAAAGCAACATCCAGAAGATTTCCACACCTTCAACTTTGGTTTCACTAAAGGAATTACATCAGAGGTCGTTGAAAAGGTCTCGAAATGTCTGGATGCCTCTCCGAAAGAGGCCGAAAACTTACAGAGCATACTGACTCGCCTGTACAAAATCTTCACGACAAAAGACGCAATCCTTCTCGAGATCAGGTCTCTAGCAAGGTCGTCCGATGGAACATTGACATGTTTGGACGCCAAGTTTACAGTCGATGACGCCGCAAGCAAGCGACAGGAAGATATCTTCTCAGTGCGAGATACAATGCACGAGATCCCTGAAGAGATCGAAGCAGAGAAGTACGGATTGGTGTATGTTAAGATGGACGGTAACATCGGTAACGTAGTGAATGGTGCTGGGCTTGCGATGGCTACTAACGATGCCATTGCGCTTCATGGGGGTACCAGTGCCAACTTTCTTGATGCTGGTGGCCAAGCAACAAAAGATACCATGGTGAAGGCCTTTGAGATCGTCCTAAGGGATGAGAGGGTGAAGGCGATCCTTGTCAACATTTATGGCGGTGAGTCAAAGTCACACGTGTCCAAAGAGGTACTTTTAGCCACTGACAGTGTAACCGACAGGCATCACTAGAGGAGACATGATTGCGGAGTCCATTCTTGGCGCAGCAAAGGAACTGGGCCCGCTGAAGGTGCCTATAGTAGTTCGACTCCAAGGCACCAACTCCGAGTTGGGCCTCGAAATCGTAAGTCATCTTGTTAGTATCGCTCAACAACTTGCTAAAAAGACCACACAGCTAGAAGGGGCCAATTTAGGATTGCATACGGAGTCTGATTTTGGGAAGGCAGCAGAGAAGGTAGTGGAATTGGCTAGAAACAGCGCCAGAAATGCCCGGGTCTCGAAACGCACAACCTAGAGTCAACATCAAGAGCTAGAACGCAAGACCAAGACCAGTTGAGTCGTTTTTTCTATCATGCTTAAAAGAAAAGGAAAAGTCAAAAGGTGACGGTGACACAATACTCGAACCCCTTCCCCCGGCATTGAACCTGAAACCATCCATAACACGGCGAGCATCGTTGCCTCGATACTGTTGTTCCGCTGTTTCGAAAGAGTTCTGCAATCAGTTCTGGCAACATCCGGTAGGTCTGTCATCCCTAGGAGGGTAAATGAATGCCCTGAAGCCACTCCATTGACCTTGCCAACTGTGTGCGGCTATTAACGCCAGGGTACTCTAAGAAAGTCAAAACACTCCTTTCAACATAACTTCAAGCTAAGTAGCGTGCACGCGTGTGTGTATGTGTGTGTGATTGCCAGTCCTGTACCTGACTCGATAGGACCGACTAATGCGGAATTGAATCGTACATACACCTGCATCACACCATAGTTTCACAACATACCAGCCTTTTCTAGCACATTTAAGTATCATCTTTGCTCCTTAAGGCGTTGATTGCCAATATCACATTGGATTACCTAATCAAGCAGGGCATGCTACTAACGCGCTGTTAAATGATCAATGGCATTTTCTCCTGAGCTCATCAGCTCCTATCCTTCCTAGCTTCAACCTGCGCGTGTGCGGAAAATACTAAAGCGTTTTTCAGATGGTTTGAGTTTATTGTGAGGGAGGCAATGAGTTTACCAGTTTGGACCCCTGTGTCCTGTCTTAATTCAAATACGAGCCTCAAATGAAGAACGATTTTTGGGTGATAACAAAACCACCAAAAGGGGTTCATCAGATTAGTATCCGAAAGGACAGCCAAAGAACCACTTAACATTTATGCTGCTCGCCATCTCATCATATGGACTTGTTTGATAATGTTGTCCAACTGGGTCAGACACGGTAGCTCAGAATCTCCCACTTTTCAGGTGGTTGCTGACAGACCAGCCACTTCAAGGGTTGCCACAGGCGGGAAAGTCAAGGCAAAATGGCATGTTTGTGCTCCAAAGTGGAAATGTGTTACCACATTTGAATTCCGTGATACCCATCACCACCTTGAGCGGGCGGCCGGCTTCGGCCTCCAGTCCCGCGGTGCATGTTCTAGCTCAGGCGCCATGCCGCGCGCTGCTCAAAGAGTGATTGATAGACAAGTGGCGTGGAAAATTCTGACGAGACTAATGCTGCCTCTCCCGCATTTGAGCCAGACGTCAGAATTAGGTTGTCTAGCGCCCGGACGATGAGCCCTTTTCGGATGGTTTGTGATGGTGCACCACACGCAATTCAACGGGGGCAAGGGCTCAACGGATGGTGCCGTGCACTGGGGAAGGCTATCCACGCGTTCCCGTGTTGTCTAGTTCAAGGTCTGGGTTCGCAAGAGGGGTTGGCCAAGGGGGCAGACCACAATCGTTCGAAACGGCTGATGACAGCATCGACCTAAAGGAACTAGATATGCAAAGTTTCAGGCGATGGGGAACAGCGGTGATTATGATTGGCTTGGGAAACCGCACAGGCACATGGAAAACCGGGGATATGTGTGACCAAAGGAGGAAAAAGAAGAAAAAGAAAAGAAGGGTCCACGGTAGGCCGAGAAGTGCGACCCCTGTCAGCTTCTCCCTGTGCTTTTGGCTGTTGAGGGCTCGCCACATTGTGTTGTCAACCCATGCAAATGATAGCCTGAAGACGTATCGTCTGATGTTCCTCACGAACCCAAGAAACGCGACCGATATCCGTGCTCCTGGCTAATTAGATCCTGAGTCTCTGTAACACGACAGCTTCTTCAGGCAAGCCAAGATGGGCATCCTTGTGGCCGCCTTGGTTCGTCCTATTGTTCAGGCTGTTGTTGATGGTGTTGTCGATTCTATCAAGCGATAAGTGTTATCAAATTTGCACCTTGTGCAATCTCTGCCGAATCTGCCTGAACCGACCGGTGCTGTCACGCGTTGGACTGCTGGCAACCCACTTTCCCCCTTGCGTAAAGTACTGCGCAACCCAGCCATCACACCTCCAACCTTCCTAGTCTGAGGCTGGGCTTCCAATTCTTGACTGTTTGTGCGGCGTGAAACCCCTTGCCCGTCCGTTTCTGGAAGCTCTGCTCGGTTGCAAGATCCCTGTCCCCCCTGCACTGCGTCTGCAAGCTGGGCTCGATATGCAGTCCAAGGTGCATTGAAAAAGCAAACAAAACCACTGACTTGGGCTATTGGATGACCTGAGGTGGTGTCCCGCAAGAAAAGAAAACATGTTTGTTCGACGGGGTTCATGGAAACCCTCGCGAGGTTCAAAATGGAGCGCCCTTGCTCCATGTGCCATGTGAGTGCTTGGACTTTTTGAAGCTTGTCCCTCCACCTCCCGCAAAATCCACCTTGTGGACGACCAGGACTGCCATCCTTCCATCGCAAAGACTAGGACAGCAACATGGCGGCACGACCTCCTACGATGCCCATGACGGGGGACAGGGTTGTGATCTTCCCGCTGGAGAGGCAGATTCAGGTCTCGGTGGTGGCGGTCTCCATCGTCTTCATCATCGTACCGACCATCATGGTCGCGATGCGCCTCATTGCGAGGCGCATCGCGCATAGAGCCATGGATGGGAGTGATTGGTGCATCATTGCAGCATGTGTGAGTTTCACGGTTCAAGCTGCCTAGAATAACGATCGAGACATTTGCGACCAGGCACAAAATACTGACTCTACTGCTTCCGTTCAGGTCTTCTCCAACGCTCTCCAGGCCGTCTCAATTGTCTCTGTGATGCAATGCGGAGTTGGCTTCCACAACGCTGAGATTGTCCCCAAGTACGGCTTTGGGCCGATTATTAAATTCCTCAAGGTTAGTGGTATTTTCAATATGCAGCTGCCAAGATTTTCAAGCCTTTGTGACTGACCTGCCCAATGTCAACATCTAGGTCCTCGTTGCGCAACAGATCCTTTGGGCGATTAGTCTTAGCCTCTGCAAGATCGCCATCCTCCTCCTCTACTCAAAGATATTCACAACGCGCATGATGATTTTGGCAGCAAGAATCCTGGCCGGTTTCACTATGATGTGGACCGTAGTCACCGTTCTGATAGCATTTTTCATTTGCCGTCCTCTGTCAGACAACTGGTTGCTTGACCTCAAGAACCGCAACTGCGGGAACCAGCCAGCGGCGGACGGGACGATGGGTGTCTTGAACATGATTACCGACATTGCCATCCTTGTCATGCCTATTTCACACTTGTGGAAGCTGCGTCTTGAGATGTACAAGAAAATTGCTCTCATTGTGACGTTTTCGTTGGGAGTCTTGTAAGTCGTCCTTGGTGAACCGGTCTCCTGCGACTGAAACTGACAATGGGATATCGATTACAGTACGTGCATCGTATCAGCTTTGCGACTGTACTACCTCGCAAACCTCGAGTACTTTGACGTGACCTTCAACATCCCCAACGCCCTTATCTTTAGCGCCCTCGAGCCCGGCGTCGGCATCACGCTTGCCTGCATTCCATTTCTGCGACCTTTGCTGGGTCGGTCGCACTATTCACCGAAAGGCACCGCCAATTACTACAGCTCAAATGGACACTCTGCAAGACTGGTGCGGAGTGGGCGAGAAAGCAACGGGTTCGTTCTTGTAGATGAAAACTCGTCGCAATACCAGCTCCAAGAATACGACCAAAAGAGCACGATGCCGAAGCTTCCCGGCAAAGTCCTGTATAACAAGGACGGCAGCACTCGAGACAGCTATTAGAGAATAGACATGACGTTACGATCTTATAACAATTCGCTATCTACTTCTTCCAAGTGCCGCACAATGAGCCAATGGTGTAAGACGAACTAACGTGAAAGTGAATATGACACGCGATGCGCGTGGAAGACCTTCGCAGGATGTAGAAACCCTTCCGGATTTATAGAAAGCGTTGCGTGGCCATGATATGAAGTCGAATAGTGGCCGAGGCGCTCACTCAATAAGTGCGGTCGGTTCCGTCACGTCCTCTGGTAGTTTGCTCCATCGACTAGTGTAGACTCTTCCATCTTTAATCACCACCAGGACATTCTTTTCCGGCTTGTCCAAAATCGACACGTCTTCCAAGGGGTTTTTGTTCAATATAATCAGATCAGCGGCAAACCCTTCCTTCACTTGCCCAAGGAAACCGTCCTGGCGAAGCATTTTGGCAGCGTTCACCGTTGCAGATTGCAGCACATGCTTGCTGCTGAGCGCCTGTTGACGAATCCCAAACTCTCTGCTCTGCTCCGCTTGCAGAGGACCGAGCAAGTCTGAACCGTGGCAGATCGTCACCCCAGCTTCGGCGGCAATTCGCAGCGACTGAAGGCCTCTTTCTAGTACTTCCTGGTTCTTTCGCTGGTTTTCAGGGGGCAGGAACCCGGCGTACTTGTCAGAACCCATCGCGTCGTACGTAACCAGAGTTGGGGTCAACCAAACGCCTTGCTCAGCCATGAATTCCGCAGTCTCTTTGTCGATAAAGTTGCCGTGCTCGATACCAGTGACACCATTCTCGACAGCATGACGGATTGCCCGAGGCGTGTAGGCGTGGGCGGTGACCCAAGTACCATAGCTTCGCGCGACCTCGCTGATGGCCTTGATTTCATCCGCAGTGAACTGCGTATTCTCGATTCTATCAGTCGGGGATGCGACACCTCCCCCAACCATAATCTTGATGAAGTCTGCCCCTGTTCTGAGTTGCTCTCTGGCCGCCCTGATGCACTCCGGCACACCGTCTACAACGCTTGAAAGCCCGGCATTGCCTCCACAGCATAGTCCCGAACGGTCGTGTGCGCCTCTCCGATCGCCGTGGCCACCTGTCTGTGATAGAGCCTGGTTGGCGATGAACAGGCGTGGGCCGGGGAAGACACCGTCTTCAACTGCTTCTTTCAAAGCCAAAGTAGCACCACCAGTATCGCGCACTGTCGTGAAACCTTTGCTCAGGATCCGGCCGCATACGAATGACTGTCTCAAGTGGGAAACAGTAGCATCCATGTTGAAGCCACCGTTGAGCCCGGCCTCGCCAGGCACAGAGCTAACGTGGACATGGCAATCGATGAGACCCGGTGAGATGTATCTGCCCTGCAAGTCGACAACAATGGCATCACCTGAAGTATTCGCGGAGCCTCTTCCGACATTCTCAATCAATCCGTTTGAGATCCTGACGATCGTGTTCTCAATGATGACGCCCTCGACGGTGTCCACGACGTTGGCGTTGACAAAGAGATAGGTGTTCTGTTTGGGCAGCTTCCATGGCTTGATAAGCTTCTCCGGGATCGCATCCGCGGAATCGGCCCATCCCCGCGGTGAACCACGCTGCGGGAGCTTGTTGGCGGGGCCGTCGACGGTGGGAGCTCTGCGGACTGTCATAGCCTCGAGTCAATTGACTAGCCACTTGAAAGAACTTTGAGAGATTGAATGTGAATAGAAAAGGCTGTTCGGCAAGTGAATTGAAAGATGTACCGTTCGGAGAAGACGTTTGTTGAGGACTGAGAGAGAGTCGATCTCAGTGAGGCCGATAAGCATGGCTGATGGGTGTTTGCCGGTGCGGAGTCGGCGACGGATGATGGAATGCACCCCTGGCGTCAGCGATCTGTGCGCGCGAGCTTACCTTCCTGAACTGGTCGAAGGATCGTTCATCCTCTTGGGGAAACCATGGAAGGCTGTGACTGCATCCTGATTAGAACCGGAATCGGTTTGACCAAAACTGCGGTGTGCTACTGCAACATCCCGACGACAATACCTACGAAGAGGAAATGTCCATCTTGCAGCGCAAAATGAGGATCGAAAGATAAAATGCTGTTGAGGCACTCATCGGGGACAACTCCACAAGAGACACCAAGAAGGATTCGATGATTGTGCAAAAAAAATTGAAAATGGATCTCCTCGACGGGGAATTGAACCCCGGTCCCCTGCGAATCATTTGAATGACAAGCAGATATCCTCACCACTAGACTATCGGGGATTGGTGGGTGTGGACACCCAGTGATAGTTGGCTGGTTGACTCTGAGGGATAATTTCCTACATATATACCCCACAAAAGATGTGCACAGGTTTCTTTTCTACCAATATTCCTTTTTGGATGCCACCACAGCCTTGTCGAAATAAATTCCAATCTTTTATGTATCGCGACCGATTCGCTTCTTTGAGAGCCACGAGCTGATGCCGTAGAGAGCCAGAACGTCAAGACACCACGATACCGTGTCATGTTTGCTGGGCACATGTGCGTGTTCATCTCAGGCATAAGTACACGTTAGAGCCTTCAATTTTCTGTGAATGACGACCATCCCTGAGCAGTCTTTCCCCCAGGGGAAAAGCAGCAATACACATGCTAAAGAATCCATAACTTGCAATGCTAAATATAGAACAAGGCGAATCAAATGAACAAGAGGCCAGGGCACTCCAGTATGGGGTGCATCCAGTTAGCGGGTCTCTCGGACTTTACTGGACAGCAGCATATGCCAGTAAGCAAACAGCGACAAGATCTTGGCACCACTGAGCTTTTTCCAAAGGACATGAGACCTGACTACGAACCGCCGGCCACTGAATTGCGCTATCGTACTGAGGCAGATCAGCGACGTAGAATTGGATCTGACATCATTTAGCATTCTGAGCATAGCCGCACTTGGAATTCGGCTGCCTAAACCAGAGTTTGCAAGCACTAGCTTGAGAGAACCTTCGCTCATCATATGTGCGACAGCTGTAGCAAGCGAGAACTTCTTTTCCAGCTAACCGCTTCGCATATCCAACAGTAACGAGAACACATCACTCGATGGACGGGTTTCACACCAACGGCCTCGGGCCAGAATGCCAAAAGCTGCAATCAAGCTTGGCACCGGCCAGTGCAGCAGTACGAGGTTTCATTTCCGCACATCCCGATACCCAAGTTCAGCTATCCCCGTTGCTGGAAGAGTTGCTTCGTCTCCCCGACGTCGTGATCGCACTTCTGCGCGATGCGGCGAGTTGTGAAGGAGAGGAGCAGCTTTTGCTAGAGACTCGGCAGGTCCCAGAATTGTGTAGCGACATTGTCCGGCAGATTGAGGGCGCGTTCCATGAGAGGAGTGGATGGCTACGGAGAGGGGATGATGCGTGGAGGAACACGGCCAATCAAGCAGCCGCGCTGGGCTCATACCTCGCCACGGGCAGAAGGACAATGAGCTTGGCTGTAGATGCTTTCAATCTGTGAGTTGACATCGGCAGCTGCATCTAATATCATAGGCCAACCAACGAATACTAACTCAACATCAGAGCCAAACACCTACGAAGAGCAGAAGAAGCTGGGCAATCCCCTCCATATGCCACTAGCGCCATCTTGCAGGAGATCAACGCCATCAAGGAGGAGTCCAATCGACAGTCCCCGTCAGAGCAGAGCACATCGTTGCGCAAAGTCGCCATTTTTCTCGACTTTCTCAAGACATACATCAACAACCAGTCAACCACGGTTCCGGTGTCAGATATGGCGAGACTAACTGTTACTGCCAGCAACGCCGGCGCATCAACATATTCCATGTCTGGCTCACCGAGTGTAAGCGGCGACCTGTGCGCAGCCCCAACCCTTCTCCCGGCGGCACCGTCACCCGTCACTTTCCGGCACATTGTCAAGGTCGTCATGAACTTAGAAAAGGAGCCCGTCAACATCAGTTTCACCTCGGACAATGACCCGACTTCCTTTGCTGTGTCCAATTTCTTCAAGGATATCAGCCTTTTTGACGCCTCGACCGGCCAACGAAGAAGATCGATCAAAGTCAAGGGTGCCCACATGGTGTTTTCACCGATGAAGGACTTGGTAGCTGTCACAACGGAATACTTGGAAGATGGATTACACCGCAACCCAAAGCCAATTCTTACATCGCATGACATGGTTCATTTTGAAATACCAGCATTGTATGTTGTCGATTGGGTTAGCGACAATGGCCCGAGCCCGAGGCGGTTCATGTTACAATGGCACGGCATCCGCCCGTACGCTTTCAGCCCCGATGGCCAACTTCTGGCAATCAAGGGCGTGCGAAACCGGGTCGAGATCGTCACCAGCGCCAAGGGCCAGGGATACAGCGTCCTTCGCAGCCATACCGACGAGGTGACACATGCGGAGTTCACAGCGGACGGCACCAGACTTGTGACTATGGCAAGAGACGGGACTCTGAGAGTGTCAAGTGTTGAGTCTGGACGCAATATCGCCAAAATCGAAATTGAACACTGGAGGAATCCTCTCCAGCTAGCAGTATCCCCGACGGGCGTGATTGCCTCGATTTGGGGCAGAACGGTTACGATCTGGGACTACGAGACTGGCGCCATGAACAGCTACAATCTGGAAATCGCGCGAGGTAGCGAAGGTATCCCGTTAGCGATCTCGCCTGATTTGCTTTGGGTTGCGTATCGATCAGACGATGGGGCGGATGTCACTGAACTGGCAACGGGCAAGGTGGTCTACTCGGCAAGACTAGAGTCTGGTTTCGCGGTTTCAGCAGCGTTCTCGGGCAACGGCCAATACCTTGTTGTCGCCAGGTGTATGAATGGCCACCACGCCCGAGCCGACTCTGGAATTCTCAACGTGTGGGAGGTTCAGACATGAATAGATGAATTTCCCTTTCTGAAATAGCGCGAAAGTTTCCATGACCGCTCCCCGTAGCTTGAAGATTAGCCCTTTCCTGCAGAGCCTCGAACAATGTTGAATTTTCCCAAGTCCTGTTATTTCACGGCTATCGCGCAGATATTGCACCGAAATCCAACGGTTAATGACGCCATATATGAGATTGGCCATATTCATACAGGTCATCATGCGCTTGCGGCCTTAATGGATCTTCTTAGCTGGACATTGAAATCGGGCATCTCTTCCTCATCCCGGGTAACCAAACGCAAACCCGGACTGCTCTCTCCAGGGGTAATTGATGCCGTCTGGTTTATTTTCCGCACTTACTATCACCTTGTCTAGGGTTAAAGCCCATGAATCATTGAAAGCATTCAGTTGAGATGAGGAGATGTATGCGCTGCTGAACTACTCACCGATACAGTCACATTTAGAAAGACTATCAGCGCGGAGAACAAGTAGGTTAAAATCAATACTGGGATTTATCAGATAAAGCTCGAAGTTAGATGATTATGCTGATTGGATTGGTCGGAAGAGGAGGTTGGTGAGAGTTCTAACACCAGCCTTGCAAGATCGTAAGGTTATTTGGTTACGTGTGCGTACGGAATATTACAGCGCGCGCGGCGGTGCCCTTTGGGCTGTCCGCCTTCTTCGGTATCGTTATCAACGTCTTTCTTGATTTCGAATTGGTGGAATTCTGCTGTCCTGTCAGATATCAATGGCTCACTCAGCATTGTCCGCCTTCCAGATGCTGATGTGTGCGACTTACTGAGACACACAAGTTAACGAGCCTGCAATACAAATTGCTGCAGGTGAACAGTCTACTTATGTCCAAATGACACTTTCGCACTCCTAGAGGGAATAGCCAGATGTTGAGTGATGCACTTTGCCGAGTTTCGGTCAGTTACGACCCAAAATAGTAGAGGCTGCATGTTACGCAATTACCTAATTCTCTTAGCAAGGAGTACAGTGCGTGAACTATTCCTGGATACATACTCATTCCATTAGCAAACACGTAGCACTTGCATTACAAAGTTCAAATTGCAAGCCAACATTAAGGACTATAACGAGGACAGTCTCTTTGGTTAGGTTTCTTTCTTCCAAAACAAGGGCTCCATAGAACCGGATAGCAGGCTTACGAGTACCAGAGGCAACTTCCGCTTTGAAAAAAGGCTTGACGACGGTCTCAATGCACGTGTACTCAGCCAAGTGCAATGAATTCGATTCAACTAAGGCGTATCCAACATAATGCATAGTACTACGACTGTTAATACGTAACTATTCACTCATTCAAAAGGGTACTAAACTACTCCAATAGACTTACAGTTCCAAATACTGCAGTATGTCTTGAACTGCCGGGATCCAAAAAGTGATTTGAGCGCGAGAAAGTGTCAGCTACCGCATCTAACAACCGTACAAGCAAATAACTAGACGCAAAACAGTCAGTCTCTGCTAATCTACACGGACGCGTCCTATACATGGACAATGGATCACATCATAGGTCATTCAAACTCAAACGCTTATAGGTTTAAGCCACTTCAATTCGTAAACTAAGGACAGCCTCAAGTCAAAGTTGTGATAGGACAACCCGGGAAGAAGTATTAAACAATATACTAGTCTACGCTGATTCTCATGCACACAACACAGTCTGCCGAGGCTTCACACTGTGGACGCTGTGGTAATTGGCAAAGAATGGCGGTGTGTGGCCATGTAAAGAGGGGTGTGGAAGGCGATTCATGCCCGCTTGCTTGGGCATAGGATTATCCCTGCGATGTCATGTCGTCCAGGGTGTCATTCATCAGCTCAAAAATGCTCCTCCCCTCCTTAACCGCCACCCCTCTCTGACAAGCCAGAAGGAAGCCATAGCCGGGGTTGTCAGAAGAGACAAGAGCCCTCCAAGAACTGCTTTGTACGCTTGGGGCGCCCATTCCCGTTGAAAATACCAGTCCCAGTCACCGTTTCCTGTTCGCTCCCCAATAGTGGTCAAGATGCCAATCGACGCAGGCCAGAGAAGGAGGAAAGATACCACGAAAATCGAAACGACTCGAATCGCGTGTTCGGTAAGGGACACAGTCCGGCTCTTTGAGTGCATTGTTTGTTTTCGATCCAGCAGCATCAGCCATCGTACTAGCGGGTGCGAGGGCTCCCTGATAAAGCCTATTGGTCGAATAGCGCCGCTCTTCATGTCGTGCTCGACCATGATAAGCTCGATGAACCATGTCACTACGGTTTGGATGAGCATGGTCACTACCGCATCCCCGGCTAATGTGTTGGGCAGCTGGAACAAACGTATGGGGTGCAGTTCCACGTTTTGGGTTGAGTACATGCCTGTTCAGCTCGTGTCAGCGGGTTCTAAGTTTTTATTCTAGTCACCAAGAGGCTCTCTCGTGTGCTAGGAAGCTTTACCGTAGGCGAGGGCAAAGTTGATTCCCCCGGAAAGAATTGCAGCACCCACTCCGTCAAGCCCAAAGATGTAAAAAATCTGATGGCCAGTGATTCTATCTGTCGGTTGCTTTTCGTGGCGGCTATAAGGAAGTTCGGGTTCGCCAGTTTCAAGGTCGCCTCCATCGACGCCGCTGGCATGTCTCGGTAATGTTGTTCTGCCTTCGAAGGACTTTTCCACTATTTGTTCATGTTTCCAGAATGGCATGATGTCTGAAGTTTGGGCATGGACCCAAGCCTATTCCAAGGAGGGAATGTCTAGTAATTCTCGAACCAGAACACGTATTCCAGCAAGCTATGCTTTCTGTCTTTGTTTTAGAGGCAATCTTATTGTTAGAAGAGGGTGTGAAGAAAGCATTCAAGAGCCGACAGGTTTTCCCCTTTAAAGGAGGCCCTCAATGAGGCTGCTTTCCGATTGCCACTCATTTCCGGAATGACCGGGGGAGTCGTCGAATATTTGTCGCTTAGGCGCTTTGGTCAGTGGATTGTGAGGTGATCAAGTTCAAGCGAACTATTTCACTCGCCAAATGCTGTCGCACAGAAGAAACAAGGTCTGTGATCGCCGCCACCCGTCCAGTAGCGAGAGTGGTCAGCGCACAGACTAGATCGGAAGAGCCGGGGTTAATGAGGATTACTTGGATTGGTAGATTCCCATCTGGATTGCGCACCGGGATTTCATGCAAGGCGGCAGTCGGACGTATCAACTTGGATCACTACTTCTGCAAGCGTTTCTGTGCATAATCATCCTGTCGAATCGCTCTCGTTCTTCGGCAACATGTAAAGGTTATGGGCAGACGACATCCAAGCTTGAGTTGAAGGCAAATGTGGCTGTGCGCCATAAGCAACATGCGTATTTGTGAACGGTGGTTCATGCAAACCAGAGGAGGTAAGGAAGGGGAAATCCCATGCCGCGAGCGCAAACATTTCACTCTTACTTCATGATCGACCAGCTAGCGGGACCAACCGCACAGATGGGTTGCCCACGTAAGTCGGCGCGGCCCCGCATAGATGTACATAGTAGCTGAAGAACTCCAGGCGCGGATGGGGACATCCCAGATGCAACGGCTGAGATGGACCTCATTCGCATCCATCGCTCGGTGCCAACAACATCCCGTCAACATGGATCTCCCCCGACCTCGATTCCATCAAGTTACGCCTGTCAGCCATTCACACAGTGCATGGCAGTGGAACACCGTTCACGGTCCAGAAGCCCTAAGGAGCAGCACTCCTGCGTGTCGTGCTGGAGGGGAAACACTGGGTTTTACCCCTCCCTTCGAGAGAAGGAAAGACCCCCCATCGAATGCTGTTCCATGCATCAAGATCGAATGAAAGGACAAACGAAACTCAGAACATGAGATCAATGACTCGTCATCCCTTGAAACATCGCTTTTCCGCGCATACATATAGGTGGCTGGCCATACCCGCTCGCGCCCCTTTCCCCCGCCACCCCCCCAGCTTTCGTTCCACCGTTGAAAGGAGACACTCAATAGATGTGCCGGGTGCACTGAAAAAGAGTTCTTCAACAACACTCTCTTGCACTGCAGGCTCTGTATCAAAAATCCAGGTCTTTCGCTCATCATTGGAACTTCTTCACCATGCTGGATGGATATGAATGCAACCAAGGCGAGAAAATGAGGGGCCCATCTATGGACATTGACGAGAAAAGCACTGCTTTCTCCCAAGCACAGATATCAACACCCGTAAGCACCAAGCTTCCGCCAAGATCTGCACGCTCAGACTGACCGTTCTTGCTGTCTAGCCGAGGGCAACTAGGAGGCACACAATCAACACCGCGATGATGACCACCATTATTCCAGAACCCACGCCGCCAGCTGTTGACCCTCAGCGCCGATTCTCCTGGCTGCCGCGTTCCGCCACTCCCTCCCTGCGCAGCCCCACATTCCGCCGGCGAGCGGCAAGCCCGTTCGATGACGACGATTATTCCTACTCTGAGAGTAATCCGTTCGGAGAAGACTTCAGGGAGCAGAATGAAGACGCTGAGAGGGATTGGGATCACGACCACGATCATGATCACGGAGACAACCCGTTCGAGGACTGCGAGTACGAGTTGCCGCCAGCGGCAGCGAAGAGAGAGGGAACTTGGACCAAATTCAAGAAGGCGATGAGTCCAAAACGCGCCATCAGCAAGTGGAAATATCGAAAAGTCAAGCACAACGGGCTCCAGGCAGACGATCCAGATCACGGAGACCGTGGCGATCCTCATGGGCACGCTTCTTGACTCAAATTATTCGGGGCTTCCAGCACTATTTCACAGCTATTTTCACTGGGGGAAAAACAGATCGTGCTACTTCTGAAGGATGTATTATCGGCTAAGTTGTTACGCAGGAACGGACAGATGAGTGTGGCCTTGTTGGCTCTTGAAGAAAAAAACCCCTGCGATACCAAATTATTTTTTTCCTTTATCCTTTTTTTGCTACAGGGAGGTTGACGACTTGTTTTGGTTTTTTCATTGATTCCCCAGGAAAAAGGCGTTCCAGTATGTTTATTTTTTCAGGTCAGGAGGCTTGCAACGAAAACCAGGGGACCAGGTGTCTCCTTTCCGCAAACACAAAAACCATCAACTCGAATAAGTCAAGTCAAGATTCAATACACTCTTTGATGCGCTGCGTGGCACTAAGGACACTAAAAAAGATCCCTGGTTCTGTTGGATGCGGACATAAACTACCCCGACGTTCGTGACAAAAACGTTGAAATAGCCGGTTGTTACAGGTCGACGTCTGCATGTCCCACACCGTCCAAGCATGAGAGATAAAACCGTTACAAAGCGGGAGATTGAAACGAATCAGATCGCAACGACTGATTCTATGAGGGTCCAAAACTCTACAACATGAGAAACTATGCCGAACAACTACAAACACCGTGTGGATAAGAATACTAATGAACGACTCAAATGACGTACGGTCTTGGAGCTGCAGGAGGTTCCTCAAACTTCGCTGCGTAGGCCTGTGGTTTCCATTTTTCCGGCGGAAGCACACGTTTTGTCTGCGGGTCAAACGTGAAAGAATAACAATATCTGTTATTCAGTCTAGTTTCTGCATAGCTGTATAGCAATTGTGTCGGCTGGGGTTGAAAGCTCATGTGTATGAATGAGAAATTTGCTTTGCCTGAGTCGACGTTCCTTCACCGTCGTCTGATGCATCGTAGATTCAGTCTTGTCAGCATATGGCCACACAAGTAGAACTAAGAAGGTCTCTTGCGCTTTTTCAATGAACTCAGGCTCATTGAAAGTACTTGAAGCAGTTGATGCCATGAGAAAATCGTCCAGAGGCTGGTTGATTTAGCAACCAAGGACTTGTTCGATGGCGACGACTTGGGTTTGCTCAGCATTCAGTAAATGAGCAGGCAACTTGTCCCCAGGGGCGTGGTCATAATTATTTTTTAGTAATCTAAATTCTTAAAAACTCTCATCATTTTATCTCAATTTGCTCAATCACGGACTGAAATAGCCCAAGTAAACGCTCTTTGATTCCCCGATGCAGAATATATGTACTCAGGCCAGTTATTGTTTACCAGCTTTCCGTCATCATGCCTAGAGGACGTATTTAACCAACAAAAAGACCCTTTGCAAACGGGCTGGTTGCATCTCATGGCATCACTAAATATCCTAGTTATACACTCTGTCGATGTGCGGCTCTGTTCCTGACGGCGTTTGGATTGGCTCCGAAGACGATAATTAACGCTGAATCGGCCGCACTTGGTAACCAGGATGGGCCAAAGAAGTTCATGGGTCTTTCTCGGAGCAAAGATATTTGTGGCTTTTGCAGGGGGCGATCTGACAGAGTCCTCGTTAAACAGGAATATAAAGCAGCATGCAAGTAGGCAGGAGGCACGGGAATTGGCATCACAACTATCACCTAGGTGGTTCCAGGACAGTCAGCCAACCACCGATGCAGACAGAAGTATTTCAAGCATAATCGGCCGATGCATCCAATGTAAAGTGTTCGAAACCCTACACATCGTTGCAGTCGGCGCGAACGCAGTCAAGAAAAGAGGCGGGAAGGATTCTCGCGTGATGAGTAAACATCGAGGGACAGAAGTGTAGCTCCTAACGGGCTGGGCCAATGACGTCTTCAAAACAGGACAAGATGGAGTGGGGAGTCCGCCCCAAAATAGCATCTTCCTTAAGGGCCGTGGAGGCTAATTCGCCGGGTCTGTTCTCTTTTAGGGTGGTTTTCGTTTTCTTCCCCTTACCCCATCAATCCATTCGGTCCCGAATACTCCCTGAGCTATGGCCATCCTATCAATCCGAATCAGATCAACGGATCAACCCAAGGGCGGGACGGCGCAGGAAACGCGCCAGGTGGTGTTCAGAACAGGACACGTTCGACTCAGCAAGCACTTGAGTCGCGCGGCCCCTGAACCTGGCGATAATGGACTTTGGATCAACATCGATCGTCCGGAGGGCTTCCGCGAGGAATCCTCGGTTGTGGATATTGATCCAGCCAAGTCACCGCAATAACCACGTCTTGGCCCCCATTAACCATCTTCCCCGGAGCGGAGTTCATGTCGCACGGTATATAGTCAATGACGATACGAGATGTCGATATTGCCGCAGCCATGCTGTATTGGGATGGACGGGACGCTCTGAGCCCCGTCCCTTGCCTTATCGCCAAGTGACGGGTTTGCAGCTGTGGCGGGATTTTGGGTAATCCCTTGGCATCGCAAAACCTGGCAGACGAGGCGAAAGAAAGCAAAGTTCTCTGCGGTGTCTCTGTCGTCCTTACTTCGACTCCCTACGCTACGATCCGTTAGTGTTGGAGACATGGGGGCTGTCAACCTGAGAACATCTCACATCGATTGGTACCGCGCCAGCACCGGCTACTTTCGCCCAAGACAAAGGACTTTAGGGTTTACCGACCGATGTCACGTCACTCGGCAGCGCTCGGACTCCAGCTGATAGCCCCAGCGTGGATCGTGTCTCGCTAGACGCGCGAGGGTGACCAGAAAAGCAAAGCTGGGATCCCAAGATCAGGGAAACAAGATGGAGAGAGCCAGTGAGAATGACGGGGAAGGGAGGTAGAGAGGGCTGCTGAAGCGCGAGAGGCTCCGCCTCTTTCGGAAAAGGCTTTCCCCCATGCGCTGCCGCGCTGGAGGTGTTTGCTAGTACGCCTTGCGGCCTGAGTTTAAGATCTGGCTCCGTCGAATTGCGTGGCCGCATTCGATCAGCAATGGGATGTTGAGAATTTCTAAGCGTCGCATCTGGCATTCTCACGCCTCTAATCGCGCCATGGACCAACCCGCCCACCACCGGATAGGTATGCTACCTACCGTACAGCGATATCCGCATTCCAGCCAACCAGCCACAACTTCGAGAAGGGACCTAGTGTGGATCCTCACGCGTCCGGCATCGCTCCCCCGTGCCGGCGTCTTCTTCGCAGCCACAATTCGAGGTTCCCCGGGCCAGGGCGGGAAATCAGCACGCAGCTTCGCATTCCTCAACTCAACTTTTACCAACCAAGCATACGGCAAAGTCGATTTTAGCTCCCGCGGTGACATCTTTTTTGAGCGAGACATACGTTCACCTTTTGCTAGGCTGACTCTCGGCCATTGAGCCTCTTTCGACTGCCCACAGTGTAATTATGCCATTCCCGCCCACAAGATAGCGGCAATGCATCCGGGGCTCCGAATGCGATAGAGCTGTCTCAAGACTTCAGTTGGCATTCCGCCAAGGTGTCCACCTCAGCTCGCACGCCCATTCTCTTTGCCCAAGACACATGGCTCTCTGTAGTCCTTTCGAGACTGGCTAGGCGCGAGGGGACGTTTCTGTCTCACGGAGACTTGGAAGAAAACCGGTTTTGTCGTGTTCTTTCCATCCCATTTCTCTTTCCCATAGTACCATTCTGGCATTCCCTAGTCGACGCCATCATGGCTTGATATCCTTCCGACAAAATATCCGGTCTGTCGGAGTAGGCCGCCAAGTGGCACTGAACGAGGAAGGCGAAGAGGCTGCGATAGCCCCAGAGCCCGCTTCTCTCAACAGCCACGCCTCTCGATTGGGTGTCGCGAGCTACGTCTGCACCCACGATGCAGCTTGTTACTAAGATATCCTCCTCTGCACGCCAGCCACGTTCCTCGGCCAAGGCTGTTGCTGAGGAAGAAAGACTGGTAGTCCCAGATTTGACGGCCAATCCCCGCGCGAGCTTTTCCGAACCCGCTCATCGACACCTCTATTTTGAGACGCGGCCACCGGCTTGGCCGCCTCCACTGCGACGGCAACCGCAGCCTTCGACGCAACCACGCGGTGTCAAATTCTCTCCTGTCTCGAAGGCTGCCCCTACGCCACGTGACTGTGTCGGAGACTACCACGATTGTAAATGCCACCATCGATGGTCTTAGTCGAACCTTTTTCTTTGGGGGGGGGGAATTAGGTCCAACGTCGGGGGGTTCTATTTTCGCTGCACTGTGGCCGCTACCGCCAGCCGGGCTGTTCGTGGCCTCCAAAATGCTAGACATGTGAAGGGTTGGTGAAGACATTCCCTGAGGATCCTGAAGGGAGTATATATCAGACCATCAAGGCGCCCCTCAGCTCATGATGCTATCGTCTGTAGTCACACAAGAAACCAAAGCACACTGTCTACTAGTTTTCTATCATCTTTCCTATTCTCTTTTCTTTTTCGTTTTTATTATTTCCTTTTTCCATTTGTACCCCATCTTCTCGATTAGATTTCCTTTTGCAGGTCTCCCATTGCCTCACTCTTCTATATCTCCATCATCGTCTTTCGTATACTTTGGACGAGGTCGCCGCTCTCTTTTATCCACTCTCCCTCATCTCTTTTGTAAGTCCACCCGATGATGTGGGACGTTATTAAATGGTGACACTGACCCATGGTCTTAGTTGCTTTTGTGTCACTTATCATGATGTCCTTCACAACATCTTCCTCTGTCACCCTTCCCGTAGGCGAAGATGTCGAACATGACCAGACAAGTACGACAAATAACAAGTGTAGTTCCGAACTCAGCCTGACCCCTCCCACGAGAGCTTTTCTCTCGAACCATAACTCGTCTTCCCACACTCTTGTGGTACCCCAGTCCGCCAACCAGAATCACCAGACTTCCTCGGCCGCCGCCAGCTCGACCGACGGCGACGATGACGACGAGGACGAAGACGGAATCACTGTTCCATCTAAAAAGGGCACCCGCGTCTACCGCTACATCCGTTGGAACTTTGGCTCCGTCTACAGGCGCATTTTTACACTCGCCTTCCTCAGCAACATCGCGGCCCTCATCTTTGTCATCATCCGGTCCCTCATTGGAGGCCCTTCCTCGCGCCTCACGCCCGAAACCTGCGCCACTGCCGTCTCGGCCAATATCCTCGCCGCACTCTTCATCCGCAACGAGCACACCGTCAACGCAATGTTCAAAGTCTTCGTTCTCTTCCCCGCCAAGACGCCCCTTTCCGTCCGCCGTGCCTTCGCAAAGGTTTACTCGTACGGCGGCATCCACAGCGGTTGCGGTGTCGCTTCCTTCTTCTGGTTCGTGGCCTTCCTTGTCGTCCTCACTGGCGATTTTGGGAATCCCAACGCCATCCGAGCCTATATCCTCCTCGACAGCTATCTCATCTGCGCCCTGCTCGGCGCCATCATCGGCTTCGCCCACCCGAGAGCCCGCGTCCTCCTGCATAACTGGTTCGAGGGCACCCACCGCTTCCTGGGATGGTCCGTCATCCTCCTTTTCTGGGCCCTCGTCATGATGCTCGCCGAGGATAACAGCAGCACCGCCAATATCCCCTACGCTGCCTCCCTCGTCATGACCCCATCCTTCTGGATGCTTATCGTCATAACCCTCCTGGTCGCCTACCCCTGGACGCGTCTCCGTCTGCGCGATGTCGAGGCCGAGGCCATGTCCAGCCACGTAGTCAAGCTCAACTTCAACTACGCCGATGTTCACTACGGCCAAGCCGTCCGCCTCACCGACGCGCCCCTCCGCGAGACCCATGCCTTTGCCGTGATCCCAAACCCTGTGGCCCCCTCCAGCGCCGATGACGCCGAGAAAGCTCAACAAGGTCTTTCAAACGCAGGCAAGAAGGGCTTTTCTGTGCTGGTCTCCAACGCCGGCGACTGGACCGATAAGATCATCAAGAACCCGCCCAGAAAGATTTGGACTCGTGGCGTCCCGCAGTATGGCGTTCTGCGCGTGGCCGGCCTATTCGAGCCCTGCATTGTCATCGCTACCGGATCCGGCATCGGCCCATGCCTGAGCCTCTTCGTGCAGAAGCCGGACCACCCGGTGCGCATCATCTGGTCAACGCAGCGCCCCGCCGAGACGTACGGTCAGGCCGTCATCGACACCCTCTACCAGGCCGACCCTAATGCCGTGATCATCGACACCAAGAAGACGGGCCGTCCTGACCTTGTCGCCATCACCTATCGCATCTGGGAGACCAGCCGTCGCCAGGCTCTGGGGCTGGCGCAGAACGAGGGTATCGCCACGACGAAAAAGATGGGTCCTTGCGAGGCCGTCGTCATCATTTCCAACCAGAAAGTGACGAGGAAAGTGGTTTATGGTCTGGAGAGCAGGGGCATTCCTGCCTACGGCGCCATCTTCGACTCATAGGCTTAGCACGGGCCGACGTCTTTCTTTTGTTGTCTTGTGAACTCTTGCTTTTGCATCTCACCATCGTGGAGTCCTTTTTTTATATTTTTTTTATTAGATGCATACACTGTAAAATTGCATAGCGGGCATTGCGGCATAGCAGGTGTTTGGCGGGTTATAGACTTGGCTTGGCTTCTTTCTTCTTTGCTTCAGGTTTCTGCTCTCGCTCAGCGGCATTCACCAATATGCTTATCTTCAATCATGTCATAGCAGCAGTTTTAAGTGATCTCTCAGGTTTGTTTCCGTTTTCTTCACGCCCTAAAAGCCTCATCGCCGTGAGAAACTGTGAACAGTCGCTGTGAGCTCGTTTTGTCAATTAAGGAATATAACTTATTCTGGGATTGTGATTAGTACCAGCCAATCAAGGCCAACAGACGGGTCGGTTAGCTCAGTTGGTTAGAGCGTGGTACTAATATTTCACCTGAAACGTTGAGTAATGCCAAGGCCGGGAGTTCAAGCCTCCCACTGATCAATCCTTTTGCAAATAAAGGCCACTTTTGTCCATGAAGAGATTCGTACAGGCGTGGGGGGTTCGTCACTGTTCATTGTTGTTGCCGATTTTCGGGTTTTGGAAAAGCAGATCTTCTTTTTGTAAGGTAACTGATCAACTCGTCTTCACGGTCGCAAAAAGCCTGTGCGGAGCGAGGGGCACGACTTTCGGGCACACCTTTCCTCGCACTGCCTACGCATTCTATAGGACGTCCACTCGTCGTCCTACTGACGAACAAGTCACTCGTCCAAGGCACACACAGCAAGCGTAGCGCTCTGAGAAAGGGCTTGTCGGTCTTGTATCATCACACTAGCGGATGCGACGCACGTCTGTTCGTTCTTCCTCTGTGCCATCTCCAATCACCGCCATTTCTCTCTATTCCATCCTCAACAAACACCACACCATACTGAGATGTCGATATATCATCAGGCTGACACGACGTTGGCTGTCAGGACTCGGCTCCTTACCACGATTACACATACCCGACTAAGCAATGTCGAGAAGGCCTTCGTTACATTCATCTCACTCTGACGCGAACCTCGAGATTGCCTTCCGTGCGCCCGCGATTTCACCGAGAACAAACCGCCGCCCTGATAAAAGGACAAGCCACCCTCGTCGAGACGACGGATGCGGACTCGGAGCGCCATCCCGCCTCCTCGTTGCGGCTCGCCAGCACCCAAATGTCATATATTACCATGCCCGCCACGATTCGAGTTGGGCGCAGGTGTGACCTCCCGTTACCCGCAAGCCTCCATGTGAATTGCTTGGCTTCACCAATCGACGCCGTTGCCGACTTCTCGTCGCCCTTGGCTTCGGGCGACGCAATACCGTACCGTCGCATCGCGGCGAGCCGAAATGAGCCATGACAACGGCGGGCAGCCTCTCTCACATTAGCCGGGCTCCGCCTTCCTTTGCCCCTCCCTCTTCCAATTGCCATCGATAACTACACACGTCGAAGGGCGAGTAATGGATGCAAGGACCCGTGCATCCATACCTTGGCTGAGTACTTCGTCATCAAAATGGCAAAAGCTTGCCCTTGCTTACAGTCAAGTCGAAATGGCCAGGCCTCGACGCGTCGCATCCAACAAGCAAGACACTGCACGTCGCCTCCCCAGACGCCTGTATGTTGAGACGATGACAGACACTGTTTGCTTCTGAGGCATCCCCGCAATCTATGAGAAGCTCTGTGGCGTTGTCTCGGTACAGGGGATCGAGAGACACGCAGCACACACGCCAGCATTGAAGGCACATGGCTGATGTGCCTCGAAGTTTGCATCCTGATTGATGATCTACTCCTGGCAAGAGGCCAAGAGGTGCCAGCTGACGAGCCTTGACGACCCCGGCCAGAACCCCCCCCCCCCCCCCCCCCCCCCCCCCCGTCAATTGGGAAACCCGGATCGAAATGCCGCACCGTAACGTGGGGAAACGCCGTGCTGCCTCCGCATTCCCGTTCCTGGCAGCGCGCTGCGCGCCTGTTTCGACCTCACTTCACCGTTCAAGAGTTGCGAGACATTGCATCTCAAACGTGGTACCCAAAGTCGCGGAGACGGTAATGCTTGAAGACATCGAGGATGTCGCCCTCGACCTGAAAGTTTCTTATTTTCAGCTTGTCTTGTTTCTTATTCTTATATCTCATGCCAGGTTTCGTCTCACGAGTAAACACCCACGCCTCCCCGCGCCGCCTCACCATGCTGTGATTCGCCCCTTCATCTGACTGCTGCTTTCTCCCGCTGCGTCTGGTAGATTGATGTGCCTGGATCAACCCCGGTCATGAGGCTTGACCAACAAAGGCAATCAGCACTGTTACATTCCGTAAGAGAGAGGTCCGGCCCCACCACTTGTAGCATACTCGTCCACCCTCTGCCATATTGTGAAGGGCTTGGGTCAGACATTTCCTCCTATCGGCGTACTTGCAAACCATGCATCCATCCACAATCACAGGATTCGTGACTGGTCGAGCCGGGTTACGGGGGGCCTGTAGTCATGTGCCAGCTTTGGTGGTTTGGAGGATTGGTGTCTCAAAGAGGAAAGTAGCAAACGCCAGGATGGTGGCGAGGGAGAGCGATTCAGGAGGTCTTCGGAAGTTGTCGTTGCCCCTTTAAATGCTTGTGAGTCCCTTGAGGTTGACAGAGGCTCCGAGCTGTGGTTCTGGTTGTTAGACCTTTGTTGACGTTGAAGTCCGGCACCATGAAGTTCCTCAGTCGCACCGGTGCTCTGGCAGCAGCCCTTCTGGCAGCCACGCCATGTATGTTGTTTGGCTTTTTATGCTGTTCTTGTAGTCCCAACTGCTAACGTCGATGCGCAAGTCTTTGATGGAGTTGCTGCCCAATCGCCCACCCCGACTATTTACACCGACCCAGGAACCGGTATTGTCTTCAACACCTGGTCAGCCAGCACCGCTCAGACGGCAGGAGGCATGACCTATGGTTTTGCCTTGCCCGAGAACGCCTTGACGACGGACGCCAACGAATACATCGGCTACCTGGTACGTATGTTATCCTTGCTTGCAACCACCCTCGACTAACACGCACCGTCCAGCAATGCGCCTCCAAGAACGGCCAGGGCACCGGCTGGTGTGGTCTCTCCCTCGGGGGCTCCATGACTAACAAGCTCCTACTCCTGGCCTGGCCCAACGCCGGAGAGATCCTCACTTCCTTCCGCTGGGCAGCCTCGTACGACATGCCCCCGGTTTACTCGGGGGACGCCAAGCTCACCCAGATCTCGTCGACCATCAACGCGACCCATTACACTCTCATCTACCGCTGCCAGAACTGCTTCAAGTGGAATCACGATGGCGTCACCGGCAGCGTGTCGACAAGCGGTGGCTTCTTCATCCTCGGCTGGGCACAGGCATTCAGCAACCCAACCAGCCCCTCCTGCCCCGCCGACGTCCACCTGGTCCAGCACGAGAACCAGGGCATCCACGGCGCCGGTCTGGACGCCAGCGTTGCGAACCCGTCGTACTCGGCCTGGGCTGCCCTGGCAACGAAGACCGTCAGTGGCAACTGCGGAGGCGGTTCCACGACCACCTCCGCGCCGCCCTCGTCCACGACAACCCGTGCCCCCACGGGACCCACTGGCGTCCCCGTTCCCTCCGGCACATACGATTACATCGTGGTCGGTGCGGGTGCCGGCGGCATCCCTCTGGCTGACAAGCTAAGCGAGGCAGGCAAGAGCGTTTTGCTGATCGAGAAGGGTCCGCCGTCTTCCGGGCGATGGGGCGGCACCATGAAACCTACTTGGCTCGAGGGCACCAACCTGACCAGGTTCGATGTTCCGGGTTTGTGCAACCAGATCTGGCGCGACTCGGCCGGTATCTCCTGCCAGGACACCGACCAGATGGCCGGATGTGTTCTTGGAGGCGGCACAGCCATCAACGCTGCTCTTTGGTGGAAGGTAAGTCGTCCTAACCATGTACCGTGAGTCCACACACTAACCCTCCGTAGCCATACGCCCAAGACTGGGACTACAACTTCCCCGCTGGCTGGAAGTCAGGCGACGTCGCCGCCGCAACAAGCCGCGTCTTCTCCCGCATCCCCGGCACCACCGCTCCCTCGCAGGACGGCAAGGTCTACCTCACAAACGGCTTCAACGCCATCGCCGGCGGTCTGCGCACCGCAGGCTGGAAGGAGCTTGACCTCAACGCGAACCCCAACTCCAAGAACCGTACATTCGGCAAGACGCCCTACATGTACTCTGGCGGCGAGCGCGGCGGCCCCATGGAGACGTACCTCGTCTCGGCGAGCAAGCGCGGCAACTTCAAGTTGTGGACCAAGACGGCCGTCAAGCGCGTTGTCCGTACCGGCGGCCACATCACCGGCATCGAAGTCGAGCCGTACCAGGACGGCGGGTTTGCCGGAACGGTGAACGTGACTCCCGTGTCGGGCCGTGTGATCCTGTCCGCGGGCACCTTCGGCAGCGCCAAGGTTCTGCTGCGCAGCGGCATCGGGCCGACGGACCAGCTCGAGGTCGTCAAGGGCTCCACCGACGGGCCGACGATGATCGCCAACTCGTCGTGGATCAACCTACCTGTCGGGTACAACCTGGAGGACCACACCAACGTGGGTCCAGCCAATACCTTGCTTGAAGTTCGAGGCTCATGCTGATGACTGAAACAGACCGATTCCGTCGTAACCCACCCGGACGTGCAGTTCTACGACTTCTACGAGGCGTACACCGACCCCAACGTCACCGACAAGAATGCCTACCTCCAGAAGCGCAGCGGTATCCTGGCGCAGTCCGCACCCAACATCGGCCCCCTGTGAGTTGAGGCCAGTCGCCCTCGGCTACAAACGTCTTTGCTAACCCCGCCATGTCAGGTTCTTCGAGGAGATCAAAGGTGCCGACGGCATCACTCGCCAGTTGCAGTACACGGCGCGCATGGAAGGCAGCCTCGACGTCCCCGACGGCAGTAAGTTCGCCTACTCCTCCCTCGAATCCCGTGCATTTCCCTTTTCCTTCTTGATCCCTGGCAACTGACGCCTCCGCAGAGGCCATCACCATCAGCCAGTACCTCGGCCGCGGCGCCACCTCCCGCGGCAGGATGACCATCGGCGCCAACCTCGGCACCGTCGTCTCCACGGCCCCCTACCTGCGCGACAAGAACGACGTCGAGGCCGTCATCAAGGGCCTCGAGAACCTGCAGGCATCGCTCAAGAGCGTGCCCAACCTCATCTGGAACTTCCCCCCGCCGGGCACCACGGTCCGGGACTACGTCAACAACATGCTCGTGTCGTACTCGAACCGTCGCGCGAACCACTGGATCGGTGAGTCTCGTCGCCCTCGTGCTTGCCGGATCGCATGCGCACATTCTTTTCTCGCTACCGTGGCCGCCTTGACAACCCGCTGACGTGCGCAGGAACCAACAAGCTCGGCACCAAAGACGGCCGCGGCACCGGCGGCGACGCGGTCGTCGACGTCAACACAAAGGTCTACGGCACCGACAACCTCTTCGTCGTCGACGCCAGCATCTTCCCGGGCATGGTCACGACCAACCCGTCCTCATACATCGTCGTCGCCGCCGAGCACGCCGCCGCCAAGATCCTCGCCCTCGCGACCGCCACGGCCCAGCCTCTGTACGCGCAGTGCGGCGGGTCGACGTGGAACGGTAGCTTCCAGTGTGCCACTGGTCTGAAGTGCACCGTCAAGGATTCGTACTACTCTCAGGTATGTACTTGCCCCCCTACCTGCAATTCTCTCTCTTGAAGCGATCGTGTGAGAGAACAAAAGATGATGATGACGATACTGACATGGTTGATAGTGCCTCTGAGAGAGAATTCAGGCCAGGGCATTTCAAATCATCAGCAGGGCACGTGGCGTGGCCCCCCTCCCCATCTCTTCACATGTACATACTTCTTTTTTAAACCTCAGCTTCCAAGTTCATATTACTTGGCTCTCGTATATAGTACCACACGGGCCCTGACCATTTCTTGAATCACGTTCCTCGGCCCGTCACAAACCATGCGCACCAATGAACGCTGCACTCCGCACCACGCTTACCCCACACGCCAGACTGACGTAGCATCTGAAGGGGGGATGCGAGATCTCCCGGCACCTGGGATCATCCCCAGTGTCTTCCCTCTCAGGCACGCGAAACCCCAGTCTCCCCCCCCTCTTTTCCAAGGGTTGCAATTAGCTTTGTCCAGCTTTCCCTCTTGAACGCTCCCAAAGAAGCTTTAGGTGGTTCGTGCTTGACGAGCTGGCATATGCCGCGAGGGAGGGACGGAAACGTGGGGCCACCGGCTCTATTGCTGCAATCTCCCTGATTCGAGCGTCTGCACCGAGTCGTTCTAGCTTCCTTTTGGGAGCGGTGGTCATATTGCACCTTTTTATTTCGTGCTTGTTCTCGTGACCAAAGTTTTCCGTAGAGTGCCTGGCACACCCCAAACATCCGGTGCAACCCTGCGGATCGCATGCCGTCCACGCCCGCGGCTCCGAGGTCCCCGTCATGTGCGTCCCTCGCGCCTGGAGTCGCTTTCCAGCTCGACTCGACACTAGACAAACGGAATCTTCCAGCACGGGAAAACTATAGCGTCTAGGCAGTACTGTGGGTGTACAGATGGTCGACCAGTCTTTAGCCTCGGAGCCGGCCATGGCGGGGTTGGGCGCGTCTCCCTTGTCGGTGCCCCCATCTCGGGTTTTCGCTGAGAAGCTTCGCCGCTGCAATGTGACGATACCCGCCCCCGTCCTGACTCTTGCCTAAACGAAACGAGGGAACCCCTCCAGGCCTATGACGATGTTCATGGACCAGCGTTGCGTTTCTCCAGATTGCGGGGGCTGCCAGCTTCGGCGGACATGATAAAGCCTGCATCTCCTCGTCTCGACCTCGCCTCGCCTGTGCTTCTTCCTCAGCGTCCTCGCGATACCACCCAGACGCCGCACTCACAGCCAAACATGGTCTCCATCAAAGCCCTCCTCGGCGCCGGCCTAGCAGCGACCTCGGTCCTCGCCAACCCCATCCAGTCCCTCGACTTCGCCGGCTCCTCCCTCGCGCCGCGCGCCGACCCCAGCCTGACGGGCTACCTAGGCGCATTCTTCCTCGGCGCGGAGCCGTATGTCTACCTGTACCTCTCCAACGGCAACAACCCGACCTCGTTCCGCGCGCTCAACGGCGGCTCGCCCGTGATCCGTCCGACAAAGGGCACCGGGGGCGTGCGCGATCCGGCCATCGTCGAGGGCGGCGGCGCGCAGAAGGGGAAGAAGTGGTACATTGTCGGCACGGACCTGGATATCGGAAAGGTATGTTTATGCGAGGTGTTCGTGTCGTGAGAGTCATGAACCCGGCATCCGCAAATGAGGACCCGTGCTGATCGTGGTCTTGTTAGACGACTTGGGATGCGGCCCAGAGACAGGGGTCCAAGGGCATTTTCGTCTGGGAGAGCACGGATCTCGTGAACTGGAGCAACGAGAGACTCGTCGTCGTGGAGAACGCCAACGCTGGCATGGTCTGGGCTCCCGAGGCCATCTGGGATCCGACCAAGGGGCAGTACCTCGTCCATTGGGCGTCCAAGTTTGTAAGTTCCGCTGCGGATGCGACCTCTTTCGATGAAGACACCCGGGACTGACCATCGCCGCAGTACGCCGCCTCGGACCCCAACCATACCGGCGCCCCCGGCCCCATCGTGATCCGCTACGCCTACACCTCCGACTTCCGCACCTTCTCGGCCCCGCAGACCTACATCGACAAGTCGCCCACCAACATCATCGACCTCAACATCCTGCCGACGTCGTCCGACGGCCGCTCCTTCGTGCGCTTCCTCAAGGACGAGAGCCTCAAGACCGTCTTCGTCGAGGTCACCACCACCGGTCTGTTCGGCACCTGGACGCGTCCCGGCGGGAGCTCCGCCATCATCGCCAGCGGCGTCGAGGGCCCCGCCGCCTACTGGGACAACCAGGTCGCCGGGAAGGCCCACGTTCTGCTCGACTTTTACGGCGCCGACGGATACCGTCCGTATGAGACGACCAACGTGGCCAGCAACTCGGGGTGGACGGCCAGCTCGCGGACCGGATTCCCCAGTGGGCTGAGGCACGGCGGCGTGCTGCCGATCAACCAGACGGTGTATGATGCCTTGGGAAGACGCTGGGGTTGAATTGATTAAAGTAATAGTATTCCTGTAAATAATCCCCAAGTGGGCCAAGTGGTATATGCAAACATGTTCATGGAAATGCTGGGCGACACAACCTTGGTCGCCCGGGTATCTTCGCTCTCTTCCGTTCATTGTGGTTGTGGTCCCCGTCAGGCCCCATCCCTCGGTGGTTTGAACGTCAAAACCGTCGCATTGCTTTTCTCAGTTTCTGGTGAAGGTCAGATCGCGAGTAGTGAGCAAGCAATGAGCGAAGACTAATGGCCAGTATGGTATGAGCCTCGGCTTGGTTTTCGGCGTGGTATGGCGGTTTGGTGGAGCAGACACCTTAGCCGTCTGCAATGTCGTAACTCCCGGTTTAGTCCTCAGGACATGCGTCTCGTGCGCTATCATCTTTCGTCCCGTTTCCATCTCTAACGCCCTAGTATCGGTCATATCTCTCTGATGGGAGTTCCGTAGCGTTGTTGCCGGTTCCCGCCGGATTGATTGCGGGCACCTCCGATAGGCGCCGCCTGTCGTTGGGCACGGAGCCGTGCGACGCTGCCACGGGCTGGTAAGGGGCTTCGGAGGCCGTCGGGTTGGATATTGACACCGTGGGAGCTGAGTGATAATAGCTCTCGGGCTCAGGAGTGCCGACGGCGGACTGGTGAAAGTAGCCCTTGTAGGAGGAGTTCACGTCATACGTGGACTGCACCGGAGGCGATCGAGGTTCTGGGGGGGCGCCGGTGAGAGGCATTGGAGAATAGGTGTATGACTGGTTCATGACGCTTGGAACAGCAGTAGAAGCGCCGCCCTTTCCCCGACGGTTGCGCAACCAGATCCAGACGATCCCGAGCACTGTGAGACCTATGACGGCCAGGCCGCCGATGACACCGCCGACAATGGCGCCGACTGGTGTAGCCGGCGAAGGGGCAGGGGAGGGATCCGTCGTGGAGGTCTCGGCGGGGATGTTCTCGACAGTGGAGGCTGATGGTGTTGTGGCTGACGAGTCCGAGGCCGAGGCCGAGGGCGATGTGGTAGTATGGGTTGTCGTCAATTGACCCTTGCTCTCGAGGAGAAGCTTGCTGCCCTTGGCGCGATTATTGCCGCAACGGAAGCCAGTGATGGAGGCAACTGAGTTGCCGGTTATGGGCTTGATTGCCGTGACGCAGAGGGGGAAATCGGTGTTGAAGTTGCTGTTGTTGCGGCACGTCAGCATACGCATATAGCCACGGAGAGGCTAGTTTGTCAAAGCGGAGTTGAAAGTAAGGACAAAAAGTTGAGACGAACCAGCAGAGCGTGCCGAGACCCTGGCTGCTTTGGCTGCATAGGGGATTGAAGGCGTCCAGGCAAGCCGTGTACGGCTGCGATCCTGCTGTACAGCCGAAATAGCTGTCTTTTGTGACGCACGCCTGGTTGGTATAGCAATCGAACGCTTCGCTGTCTGTGGAGCGGATGTCAGTGTGTCAAGATGGAAGGTGGTCAAAAAAGAGAGCGACATACTGTACTCGTAGTATCCGCATGTCGGACCGCCATCTTGTCTTTTCAGAGCCATCGCCGCGAACCGCGGGTTGGGAGGCGGCGTTGGCGCAATGGACCAGTCCCCGACTTCATCTCGGACCTGGACTGTTTGAGAGGGTAATGGGAAGTCGTGGCGGCCGACTTTGGCCGCTGCGGCTGGGAGAACCAGACCTGTAAGCACCAGGGCTTCTACTATCGCGACCATGACGGCGGCGGCAGCGGGAGAATTCAGGATGAACCAAGTTGAGGCAATGAGTGAGATGGCACAGCGAGGAATGCGCCCGGGTCGGCTCTAGATCATCGGAAGCGGCTGCGAGTTCCAAAATTATGGAAACGAGCGGGAAGAGAATCGGGATCTCGGGAGAAGCTGGTTTGCGAAGAAGGATTTGAAGACGGCAAACCGGGCCAAAGGCCTCGCGCGCGCACGGAGACGGGGGCTGGGCAAGATGATATCTGAAAGCAGGTTGGAGGGCGAGAGGCTCAGAAGCAGTTGCTATGTACTTGGCGACGGATAGCAACACACAAGAACAGGAGACCCTGCAGGGCGTACAATGATTAAACGGCCGTCGGACTTGCAAGAAAAGAGACTGTGCCAACGTCCGTGGGATCAGCAAATGTCTTGTCCAATCTCGCTAGCTGCGCCTCCGAGCCGGCTCCTCACGTTGGATCTCCCGAATGAGTGCACAAGAATGAGCGAGAAAGGCGCGAGTCTTGGGGAGGCCGGGACCATCTCAGCCTCAGAAGCAGCGGCCGAAGGGGTGGGGGCAAGGTCCGACGGGGGGGCGATGGAGGCAGAGTGCAGCGGACATGTGGTAGACAGAAAGATATGATTGTGCTGTTGAGGAGGCACTTCTGCGGTGAAAGGGACGAGCAGCCTTGACTGCGCCCTGGCAAAGGATCGACTACCCTGGCAACTAACAATCAGAAGCAGAGGGGGGCCCAACGACACAACGACACCATCACCAACAAGTAAGTAAAACCACCGTCATCCAAGCCGTCGGGTCGAGGTGGTGTGGACGGCCATGTTGCCCGGGTGGCACTCGCCAATCACGTTCCGAGTAGTCCCAAGACTTGTTTCGAAAGCCATTGTCTTTGCTTCGCACTGCTTCACGTCTCGTTCGATGGTTCGAGGGAGTCGAGGAGACAAAAGACGACGAGCAAGCGGAGGAGGAGAGGAGGGGATGAGCAGGGAAAGACGTGTAAGGCTGCGGGCAGCTCCAACCCGCGGACGCGCCAAGACGACCGGCCGTTCTGTGGTCCGAGCTTCCATCCAATGATGCCCGCTGACCCCACCCAAGCCGTCCTTCTGCATTCACCTATTGGACGATTGTTCCGTGGCGTTTTGTTCGTGCACCACCCAGCGACACTGCACCTTCCCTTGTTCTATTTTTATGGGTATCGCAACATGCATGCTTCCTTCCCACTCTGCCTGGTCTTGTCACACGCGACAAGCGCAACTGAATGGGCCCTTTTTGTTCGAAATGATGTTCTGCCACCTTACGATACCGATACATAGAATTCCATATGACGTCTGCCGCTCCGCCAACTCTTTCAAGCTTTTCCCCTCGTAAATACTTGGTGTCGCTTGACCGATCCTCGCTTCCGTTTGGAGCTTGGAACGGTTAAGTGATACGGAACTCGAGCCCCCTTAAAAGACCCATGTATACCTTCCTTGATATGCTCTCCATTTGCCATTTTAGGTAACAGCTTTGTACACTCGCCATGCGAGGGACTCACTACTAGTTTGACGCGCAAAGCTTGGGTAGCCGACGGGCTTCCGCAGCATATAAGCACACCTGAGCGAGCGAGAGCTCATGCTGGTCTCTCGTCAAGTTAAGAGAGTCTTTGGACACAACTACTGACTCCTTCCCTATATCATAGGACCACTTCGCGTAAACAATCGATGTAAGTCCCGGTGCGAAGCCCACCAATGCGAGAAGAAGCGCAGCCGACGCGATCCAGAAATTGGCCGACTCTAAAAGGTCCAGTCTGTCTGGCCAAGGAAGAAAATGCCAGATTCCGCTTCGTCTTCCCTCGAAAATGCTCAGAAACTTCTCTAATTTGTCGCCCCAGTGTAGATCATCTCTTAGGTTCAGCTTTCACGCGCGGCCGCAGTAGGCCAAGTTGTAAAATCTCTGACCTCGACTCTCCCAACAAAAAAAAGAAAAAAAGAAAAAGGAAAAAAAAAAAAAAACACGCTCCGTTCTTCGGTTGTCTTGGGGGAAACAAAAGGCTGATTGTGTCGAGTGCCTCGCCAATTATGTTCTGGGGCAGCGCACATTGTTCACTTTGATTGATGTGGCATGAGGGTCAAAGTCGACAGCCACAACGAACGAGCAACCACGACACAGGGAACAATCTGTAGCAGCTAGCCCAGTCTCTGGCAGAAATGACCATGTGCAAAGCCAAGAAGGCATTACTGAAGGCTCTCATCCAAATCAGCAAATGCGCTCGGCCGAAAGCACAAACGCACCTTCGACGGCATGTCAAAGCTATAACAGATACTCCAGTCCAAAGATCAGTGGTAAAAGCGGTGGCTCCGTTCGAGTCTGGACTTGCATGGGTGTTAGACCATTTACTGTGAAATCACTTGACGTCCGATTACGAACTCTGCTTTAGTGCCAGTGTGGTGAAAATGGTATGACTGCCAAGATTGACAGCTACCCAGGCTGTTGTTACCGTCGTTCGTCGTGAACATTTCCCGATCTAAATAAAAGTGCTCAGTAAGCCCAGCAAGTAAAGGACGAGAGTTCGCGCTAGCCTTGGTTAGATCTTACGGTTTGCACTGGGGTTACGACAAGATTCTATAAGTTGATATGTTGCGACTATGCCATTTCTCTCCAGCATGGTTACTGTTGAACAGCTTTTATTAATTACTTTACTACTCTACCAGATCAGGTTGAAGCATAAATAGACTTGACTGAGAGTATCAGACAGAAGGAGGAGGGCACAGTCTTGCATAGTAAACTATCGTCAGAAACAATAGACACAAACACGATTTTGAAGAACCAAGTGATTATATATTGGGCTGTACTCTGTTCTTGTTGTAGTACGTAAGGTTCTTTTAGCTAGCCCCACACCTAGCTCGTCAGGTAAAACTTCATGACACAGGCTCAAGGTTACCCTTCGATGGACCCTCAACACAAACTCCCTCCGTCGAGAACCGACTTCCATGAACCGGGCAGTCCCACGACTTCTCCACCGAGTTCCAGCAAACGACACCCTTCATGTGCGGGCAAATGGCGCTGACTTTCGTCACCTTGCCGTTCTCGTCTTTATAGACTGCAATCGGCTTCGACAACTTCGGGTTCAGGACACCACCGCAACCGCGACCCAAGTCCTCAATGTCAGTGATATCGGTCTGCAGGAGCCGCTTGTATTGGCTGTTGATCTGGAGGTCATGCGCGATCAAGGATGGGGCCGAGCCAAGAATAGATGCCAGCCGTTTCGGCGAGTAAAGCTTCGCCCAGGTGTTGGGCTGGTCGTCAATCTCATCGGCAATGAGCTTTCCTGCGATGACTCCATGTGTGAGACCGTTACCAGAGTCACCAGTGACGATGAAAGTGCGCTTCTGTCCCTGGTTGAGTCCGATGAACGCCATGTAGTCGACGGGCTCGAAGACTTGACCGCTCCACTTGTAATCGACGGCGCCAGCTTGAGGGAACCGCTCCCTGGTCCAAGACTCAAGCTCTTCAAATCGACCGGTTGTCTGCTCCTGTCCGACCTTGTGGTCCATACCCCCCACAATCATGAAGTCATCCGTCTCATCGCACTCCGTCAATTTCACATACTTGTACTCCTCTGCAGTGTCGTAAATGAGACAGTCTTCCACAGAGCCCTTGGGGATGCGAATGGCAATACAGTATGTGCGGTAGAACTCCATCTCAGCGACGACACTAAGCTTCTGAAGGGGGACGTTGGTCGCCTGAACGGCGTGGCCACATGTGACGGTGTTGCCACTTTGTGTCTTAACTTCGACGTGCTTGTTGCCCATGCCGAGGATCTCGATTCCGGGTTCCTCGACAGACACGACTCTCGTCTGCGCGTGGCACTTGAAGTTGGGCTGCTGAAGTAGGAACTTTAGGACGCCGTTAACATACTTTGTCGGGTGAAACGTTGCCTGGCCGTGCCAGATGGCTCCGTCGCGCTGGTCAGGACTGCTTGGCTCGGAGGACCAGCCTTTGATGGTCAAGCCCTCCTTAAATTCGGCTTCGATTCCAAGCTCTTTGGCATAGTCAACCTCTTCACGAATGCTTTGTATGTCTTTAGGGTGCTTGGGGTCGCCCCGGGCGAATTGCGAGACCATGTATCCGGGCAGCTTTCGGTATTCGCAATCGATGCCCAACTTCTTCGCAATCTCGCCGACGTAGTTCAGAGCCCATGTGTGACTCTCGGCAGCGGCTTTGGCACCGTCATGTCCATGCTTCTTCTTGATCTCGAGGTATCCGTCATCGAGGGCGTTGGACAAGTGGCCGCTCGTTCGCCCAGTCTCACCAGAGAGAAGCTCGCGAGCCTCAAGAAGAACGACCTGCTTGCCGCGGGTGACCAGTTCGTATGCGACTGAAACCCCGGCGATTCCGGATCCGACGATGCATACGTCGGCTTCGGTGTCTTGGGTTAAAGGTTTAGACTCGGGTCCGGCACGATTGGCGTACTTATCATTGTGCACCCAGACGGCATCGGTGGCGCCAGAGGTGGCCTCGAACTGCTGCTTTGAAGCAGTGGTGGCGGACATTTTTCTGACCTGTACCCAGAATTGGGATGGTTTTGTACAAGTGGAACTGATTGATCTTGATGATCTGTATGCGATCGAAGAGATGGATGCTCGGTGCGTGAGAGAAGGCAGAAGTCGACGGTGAACCTTGATTGACTGCTGGCGGAGGGAATTCATCTTCTCAAGCACTGGGAAAGAGCAGCTTGATAGATCAGTCGATTAAGCAAGAACTTCCGAGTGCATTTCACTACTTGGACGACGTGTGCGCTTTGTTTTGTCCTCTCGCTGATTGGCTTTTGTTATTGGGAAGTGACACGAGGGTGAAGTCATCAGGTGGTCATCAAGTCCCGTTTCGTCATGATATTTCCCTGGTCGGCGCTTCTAACAGTCAGGACCCCGTCTTTTGTCCGTGGCAAAGGATATTTTGCCCGTTTCCTTCCTATTCAAGCAGTTTTGTGCTCTAGGATCAATACTTTTACCTGAAGCCCAGCCACGGCCATGTCTTGGCCCTGGAGAGATAGCTCCGGATCTGACGATCGACACCCCACAAAGCCAATTCACCGGCATGCAACCCACTTTCAGCCGGTTAGCCTCCTTTTCCCATGTGGTAAGCTGCACACCAAAGCCATTCATCATGCTTGCAACTGTTATGGTCTTGCATTAACACTCACGTTCATTGGCCAATTCAGCAACATTCTATCCCTGAATCACCGCTTTACTTGGCGAAGCGGCAGGAAGTGATGACGCGACCATGAAAGGCAAAGAAAATGGTCTCACATGAGGATATTCTGGCTTGAACGACATATACTGCGCAGCCATAGGTGATTTAAGAGTTCTCGACTCGTTGATGGAGCTGTTCATCTGTTCTAAGCAGCTTTGCTATTGCTGGGTCATCCCATTGAAGATCCAGAGTCAACAAGGACTTTCCCACTGGACGACAACAAAAGTAAGGGCACGTACCAACTGCATCAAGGATAATAAAGTGGACAATGATCCCTCAACTCCATGCCTTTAAGGCTCCTAACCAAGAGCACAATATTCTTTTTTTTCTCTTCACAAAGTGAATCCTGGCTTGATTTTTTCCATTACAAACTCTTCGTATTGTTGGATCATATCTGAAATAAATCCCTGACTCGAAGTATGCTAACAGCTGGCTATCGCTGACTCACTATAACATTGACGCGCATTCATTAGTACGGGGGTGCCTGGATAAATAACTAGGCTGCTACAGTGGAATACAAGTATCAACCGAGTCCTCAAATCAAATTCATTCAACACGGTCTGACTTAGGTCTACCAACTCAATCACTTGGAGTGATGTATTGCAGTACCTGGACTTGCTAGCCCAAATCGATTTCAAGATATCAAACAGATTTCTACGCATCAGCCTTGAGAGGCTTCTGTCCCCAAACTACTCTTTGGCGGTAGTAGCCATGAAGTTTACCGGACCGAATCTCACGGCGAAGCTGTGCTGCATAGATGTGAATTTCCTCCCGAGACCAGGTGGACATGACGTTTGCCATGAAAAGAACGTAGCCCTCAATGTCGGAGAGAAGAGTCAACTGTGCCCACTCGCCAATCTCCTTCTTGACCGGGTCCTTCGGCCAGTTGCCGATAGGGGCCTAACACCATGATTGATTAGTACCGCTCAACCCAGCCCGAGCTCAAAGCTGTGACACATACCTTGTTGTTCCACTCAGTGATGTGCTCGAAGCCAGCCTGCTCCATTGACATCCGCTGCAGCTCCTCGTCGAGAACCCTGAAAGTTCGGCCCATCTTACGGCCGCCCTCCTCAAAGAACTTGCCCCACTGACCCAGGGCACTGGTCTCCGGCACGGTCCCGTCGTCACTCAGAATGGCGGGTGAAACCTCGAAGCTCTCAAGGTAACCGCCAGGCTTGAGAGCCCTGTAAGCTTGCTTGAACAACGCCGGCCAGTCTGCAATGCTTCCAACGAGGAAACGAATGTGTACGTAATCAAAACTTTCGGGCTCAAAAGTCCACTCGCGGGTGCAGTCATCAATTTCGCTGTAAGATGTCAGCATCAGGATTTCAGTGCTGTAGAAGGAGTTACTGACAACTTCAAGTTGGGGGGGACCCAACTGGGTTGAATGGGAGAGATGTCGGTTCCGATGACTTCACATTCAGGGTTCTCATCCGCGAAATCGCTAGTTGTGGTCAGTCTTTGCAGTCGTCCTCTCAACTGTTTGTACTCACATGGCCCAGATACCTGCATTTAGAGTCTCCAGTCAGCACCATAATCAATCATCGTAGTGGTGTTAGTATCCCACCTGTTCCCGTTCCGACGTCAAGAGCTCTGGTCAGCTGATCACGGGTTAGCCGGGCGACATCAGGTCATCGCTGCGATTTGCCAGTTAGCTGTTTGCTCACCTTGCTTTTGTCAAGCGGTGCCAAGTGAAGCCTGTCGCCCATCGACAGCGTGAGAAGGTGATGACTGCCAACTATCAGTTTCACAGCTGGGTACATTGACTTGGGCGTCTTTCTCATCTTACTTGATATCCCAAGCCTCATTCTGCTGCTCATCATTGCTCCCCCTTCGCGATCCGTTAGCTCCACGCCAGACCAACAACACACAAACGTAAGCTCTCACCAGTACTGTGCGTCGCCGACCTCCCCATGGAACGTCCTTCCGTGGATCTTTCGGTACTGCAGGATAGTCGAGGTGATCGACGCCGTAGAGCTGGCGGTGTCATCCCCAAGAGCAGAATCGGTATCGCCGTCATTGGCGGCGTCCTAGCGGCCCGTCAACAATCGTGTCCTGCACCAGCGTTGGGAGCAGCCCAGGAGTGGCGTCGACTGACTCGTGCCGCCTGCACCCAATGCTCAGCGGGGAGGATTCCGGCTGCGTCACTGGCTGTAGTGGTCTCCTGCTCAGCGGATGCAGCCGGCGGCGGTGATGCCGCAGCCGCGGCCGTGGCCGGTGTCGTTGCCGGCGCGGCCGCTTCTGCCGCTGCTGCCGCTGCTGCTGCCGGTGCCGGTGCCGGTGCCGCTGGTGGTTCCTCAGGCTGCGCGGAGGCCATGATATTGGGCTTCGCGCGATGTGATATCTCGTCTCGTCTTGACTCGCTCGAAATTTCCTTCTACGCCTCCAGATCTCGAGAATCTACGGAGTAGGAAAGAAGAGACTGGGCTGATGAAACAGAGTGGAAAGGGTGGAAACTTCGCCACGAGTCAACGATAGTAATCCCCGGTCCCTGTCGTCTTCTAATATAAGAGCCCGACGCAGTCTCCACAGCGGGTAACGCGCGTGGTTGCGGACGTGCACCCCAGTTGGCCATGGGAATTCTCCAGTTGAATAGCATTTCCTCACCGCATCCCACCATCCCGGGCGAGGGGACTCTGCTTCGGTCCCCCAACGGCGTTGCGACGAGTCGTTGGAGGAGGGTCCTTTTGCCGTGGTCAGCTTCATGTCAGCAATCGGCCTCTGCGAGCTGTCTACGTACGTGTCATGGAGCGCCAAGCACACTGACCAAGAACTTCTGATGCTACCATCTTCGGCCCTCATAACCAAAAACGAAAGACCGAGGGGGGTCGGAGATCATTGGCGGATTGGGCCAACCCCACAAGCAATACGGCATTTGTCAGTGGAACCTGTCATGCACGGCGAATCTGCAAGGGAAATTCTTCATGGCTTTAATTCCCACAAGCTGGAACCTTGCCAACGAGGTTTGAGCTTTCTCAGAGAGATGGTCAGTGTCTCAAAAGTAGCACACAAAAACATGGGATTCCTCCTCTGCCGTTCCCCTCCCCTCAGTATGTCGCATTCAAGCGCATCTCAATGTATTCGCGACTGTTGATTGGGCCGTACTTCTTCGATCTGCCGGGGCCAAAGCAGCCGGGGACGCAGTCGACTGTCTTCTCCTGGTCAGCGCCGATGAAGTAAGGAATCGAGTACCGAGCCCGGGTGACGCGGTCACCGCTCTGGTTCGTATCAAACGGCGGCGCTCGCACGCGATGCATGGTTGACCGCAGCGTATCATTGCTCCACCGCTGCATAAAGTCGCCAATGTTGACCACGATCGTCCCCGGGATATGCGGTACTGACAAGAATTTCCCCTCCTCGTTGGGATCCTCCACCTCGAGGCCACCGACGTCGTCCTGGAAGAGAAGCGTCATGGAGCCAAAATCCGTGTGCGCGCCCAACCTTTCGACTTGACCGGCGCGCAGCAGCTTCTCATCTACCGGCGGGTAGTGGAGAAGGCGGATCTGGTTGTCCTTCTGCACGTGGTACCCTTGGAAGAAGTCCTCATTCAAGCCCATACCGAGAGCCATGGCGCGGAGCAGGTGGAACTCGAGCTGGTAACAAACCTCGTAGAAGTTGTTGAAAAACGATCGAAAACCCGGTAGCGACTCTTCGGGGATCCAGATATTAGGCAGGTGATCGTCGTCCTCACGGCCGATCTCGTATGATTCCTTGAAGTCAGGGACTTTTCGCAGCTCGCTAATTTGTTCGGCGTCGAAAACCATTTGCGACACCTTCTCTCGGCCGATGCCGGAATAGCCCCGATGCCACCACCCCTCGGGAGGATGCGGCGCCTTATCTTTCTCCGCCTGTGGGAGTGAGAAGAACCTTTCGCTCTATGTGACATGTGAATATTGGGTCTTGCCGATTCCCAAAGGGAAACGGGGGTCTGGGGAAAAGCTCACCCACTGAAACGCTGCCTTTGAAATCTCCTCCGGTATTCCATGGTTTTTGACGTATGCAAAGCCTGCCTTTCGGAAAGCATCCACAAGATCTTTGCCGGCCTGTGATGCATCCTGTGCTTCGGCGGCATCTCTCAACCCTCCCAGGTCGACGAGAGGGATTGTCGGCGCCTGTCTATGGGGACCGGGGCCCGCCTCGTCCAAAGGTCGTGGCTGCGTGGGATCCATGAATTCAACTCCACTTCCACAGATTTCGATAAATATCAATGTGTTTTTGTTGAGTGCAAAATGTAAGTTTCAGTACCATCCCTAGTAGTTTAATTTAGGTTTTGGTGGTTTTAGTCCCCCACCTAGTGCAGGATGACGGTATGACGTCGATGGATGCACGAGGTTATTCACATGCGAAACCCGGATGCCACTGGGTCGGCAATCAAGAATGATCTGCAATGGCAATGCCGCTCCTAATTATATAGCAGATAGCAAGCCTTGCAGTCACCATTCTAACGCTTATGCCTGTCAATTTCTTTTGGCTTCGAGCCTCCGCCAAATCTCGATCTACTAGGAAACCTTTCTCTCACTATCGTGTTCCTTGCTGCAAATCAAACACAGGTGCTGGTTTAGCACGGCACCTTAAACGAATTAAAACTTCCGCCAGCACACAACAATTCAGCATGTTTCTCGTCTGTAATGCACGTGTTGGGGTCGAAAGGTTCATTTTCTGATTGCTTAGCTCCGGGGTCACATGGTAGGTCCGTCTCCATCGTTAATTATCAGGTCATATCAATATATTCCATTGATAGAATGTTGCATATCGAGTGGTTCTCGATGGCCGTACGAGACATGCTGCGGAAAATACAGTATTGATTAACACCTTTATGGATATACGAGCTCCTACCCCCTCGGGTAATATGGGGATCCGCCGGCTTTCTGCCCTGCCTCGACTTTTAATGGTTTGATGGTTCAAATAGCCACCGACTACCTTCTTTCACATTGTAATATATCTCAGTCGGTCCAACAGACTTTGACTTTTGATAATTTTTTTGGTGCATATTTTGCGTCTTTTTTAGTCGCTGTTTGTACTCGAATTATCAAGATAACTTATTGGTCATACTAGCGAGTCCTTGAAATAAGACAGACAAAGCTTTTGTTCACCATTAAACAAACCACTTGTTCAATAGTTTTGCGACGTCATTTGCTTCACAGGGTGCTGCGAACAACCGCCCAACTCATTCAGTCTGTGAGATACAATAGTGGGTTAAAGCTTAAAAGCGAATCGGGCCAGTGAAGGAATTGACAGTAATAGAATATATTCATACAAGTACAACCGGCTGAAAACTTCCAGTGAGCTCCTTCCCCAGCATCTCTCCGTACATAACACCATGAAGGTAGGTCTCGCCCACAAGAACATACTTTTTCCCTTTGAGCTTCGCCGCGTTCTCCATAGTTACGGTCATGGCTTGGGCATTCCTCAGCAATAGCGGCATCCGACTTCCCTTGATGAGCCAAACCTCATCCCCAGCCATAGCAGCCGCAGGTCCAAGGCCCAAGTAGCCCTCTTTCGTCTCCAACACTTGTCTTCCGGAAGTCATAAACTGCACGAGCTTGGAGATTGGATCCTCCATCAATTGTGACAAGAAGTCTTTTTTAGCAGACATCTCGAGAGCAATATCCTGTGTCATGAATGGCTCACTGTTGACTGCGGATTTAGGACGAGTACTTCTTGCTCTCAGCCAACCAAGAGAGTCTAGGTCTCTAGGTTCATCCACATGACTGATCGTAGCATTATAGGCGATACATCTCTGCACCCATTGCTTGGGATCATATCTGTAGCCGTGTATTGGCTTAAGATCAGCAATTAATGTTGCCACGGCCACATCCGCAAAAGGCTCTCCGGTCAGCCTATAGGAGCCTTGTTGGTCGCAGAAATCCAGTAGCCATGTGACTTTGGTAATGATGCTGTGGCTAGACTGTTCAAGGCTTCGGACCTCCTTGACCTTGTCAATGAGAATACCTTCAAGTGCGAGCGTAGTAAACTCTTTGCTCTGAGCCTTATGCCGACTTGGTCGGAAATCAGTACGGGAGGCATCGAAGGCATGAAAACGGTGGCAGCCATTAGCAAGCTGTCTCAACCGCTGAAGTGAGGTGTAGTGAACAGGTCCGTGGAATGAAAAATCTGGAACCCAGGAAGGCAGATTCTCGCGACGGCCTTCTGCGATGCCCGCCAACCCCAAGACGTCGAGATTGGGTAAGTGAGGGAGCAGCCATGTCGCCACTTGGGTATAAGCACGCTCGACAGGTACGTTGTAGTTGGGTACCATGCCGAGCTCGTACTCCCGACCGAGTATGCGATGTATCAACCCAAGTGCGCCGTAGATGTGGTCCAACGGGTTTTCAAACTCATAGAATCTTAACCGGTGGAAAGTATGCAGTACTTCGGCATGGCGAATCTCTTCATCCGTCGCCGCGCCCCAACGTAGCTTCTGCCAATCAGCCATTCGCTTGCCAACTCTTTTGCGGCTAAACGATGGCAAGGAATTCTGTATCGGATTCCATAGGCGATCGATTGTGCCGGGTCGCTTCTTCCAGTCTGGCAGTCGTTTACTTAGGCGATCGTTGAGCTCTTCATCCCAACGAACCTTAAGAATGAAGGCCGAAAATTGGTTGATGACGGACCAGGAGAATTGTTCCTCGCCGCATTGCAAAATGATGTCCTCGGGCTCGGGTAACGCGGCTTCTTGGACGACCCATCCGCGTGTAAGCCACCGCTTTTGGAGGAAGAAAGCAAAATAGTCCGTATATGAGCTGCGCCATCTATCGCACAAATCCTCACCTAGAATCTTGATGACCTGTGGGTGGTCCAAATCGGGTCCAGTCTCCTGCAAAAGTGTGGCCGTTCTGCTTGATCGACTTATGCTCAGCATTTTCGGGATAAAGTGTCTCAGAGCCCAACAGACGTTGTCATTGGGCTCCTTCTTCCCAAGCCAGACAACGACATTGCGAGCAGCTTCGTAGATTCGACCCATCATCTGGACCTGGTGAGACTTTTCTTGGCTGTTGTGCTGGTCTATGCACATAGCATCAACCCACAGACTCATGTCTTTGTCAGGGAAAAGTAAACGATATGAGAGACTGGCTGCATGAGAATGAGTTTGAAGTTTTGGCACTCCGAAAGAGCTGGTCATTTCTTTTTTGACTTGACTGAGGTAGTCAAAAAGAGTTCCGCCAACTTCGAAGACCCGGCCGTCACATTCGACATCAAGACATCGCGCCTCGGACTCTGTGAGGTTGTCAGAGCCTTCGTCAAAATCCGGAGGTCCCCATGTGTATGATAAAGCCCAAAATGGGGGGGCATTCTCTAATAAGAAGGTCTTCAATCGCAGAAAGAAACCATGTCTATTTGAGGCGTCCGGAACGATCTGGAATAGTCGGATCGAGTTTTCCGTTGGCAGTACAGAGTAGTCATAAATTGCTAGCTCCTGATGAGCTGCGCCGATGACCATTTCTGGGGTCGTTGTCGCTTCTAAGTTTCGCAAGCAAGTGTTCGTAGTGTGTGATATGCAGGTCGATGAGAAAACTGCTTCTGCTTCTGCCAAAGGCGGGGAAATGAAAGAATGTGGGCTTCTAGTTCGCGAGGCGCCCGGAGGATTCGATTTGCTGTGTTCGTCTTGCTGGATTCACAGCCAATTGCGTCCCAGTATCTTGGGAATTAACTGGTCCAATGAAAAGTGACAGATTATACTTCATTTAGCCTACCAGTCCCATGCATACTGGGATAAGGTGGATTCTTAATCCTTCTGATCCATAAATAGAACAGAAAACAAACTAAGATTCATCAAGAGTGATATCATGAACCGGGGCCGCCAAGAAGGACTCGACCGGATGACTTATCTGACCTGGTAGTCTGAAAAGAGAATGGGTGGTCTGAATGACGTTTGTATAAGACAAGCCAGAAAAAAGGGAGTATGTGTGAACTTGGTTATAATTCTGTAGACGAATTTTCCGCTGGACTTGAGTACAGAAATGTTGTGTTGTCAGCCAAAGTGATACAGAGAAAGCAACACGAAACAGCACTACCTCAGTACGATCATATTTTGAAGCAGATACCAGCACTATGTCTTGTGGAGACCTTGATGAGCACAGCAGAGCAAGGCGATTTTCTCGCTGGTCACGACATGTGGGCGCCAGATGATACTTGCCTTAGCACATGAGTTCACTCTGACCTGCCACTGTTGTCACTTTATTTGCAGGACGTAAACAAAACGTCGAGTATTCTGAAGCCCCAGCTCGCAATAGCTCCCAGCGTATACACTCTTTAGGTTTACTCATTCTTCGTGATTAAATATTAAATTCTGAAGTCTATTCTTCGTCTTGTTATTTGCATGGTGTCTTGTCACTCTGTCTACTTCTGCACAGCCCAGTCCTTTCGCCTCATTTCCAACTCCTCAAGGTCAAAATCTTCCGTGCTTCCTGGATCAAAACCCATTTCCCGTGTTAAGTGTGAGTCTTTGTCGTATGCGGTTGAGCTACTGCCAAAGTGTCTAGCCACACCTGACTTTTGAGGTGTGTTTTGTGGAGACGACTGCGCACTGAAATCGTGCGAAGCTTGAGACTTAATATTCGGTGTCGCTGATTGCACGTGTGACCGTCTGTTGGACGCGCCTTTTCTCGTCGTCGACTTGGCTGTTGTGAGAGAAACCGGGATCTTCTTGAGTAGTGGTCGCAATGCTGGGAGACTACCGCAAATGATTGCGAGATCTAGAGACCTGTAAGCATTAATGCGATGCACAGCAAATTAGGTAAGCCCTACTGAGTTCCACGGCGGACCAAATAACCGCCATGACGTTTTCCCAGGTGGGATCGACCGAATCAGCGAACGAAACCAGATATTGGAGGCGGACCATGCTGGCGACGCATGCACTGTATGTTACTGTCAGCTTCCGAATCTGGGTGAATGAGATGACCACCACCTACAATGAGCCTAAGCCAAACATGAAAACTAAGGCTGACTTCTTCTTCTTTCCAAGTTGCAGTTTCAAGAGCTCTGGTACGGGCATAATAATGAGGACAATGTCTTCCAAGATGCTGCAAGCGGCTCCTCCGTAGCTGATAGCTGCGACGTTGAGACAGTGACCTTCAACAGATCGGTCCCAAATGGAATGAATAGGCAAGCACTGAAAGACAAGCAACATGAGAAACATGAATCCATGTGTGAATAAAAATACCATGAAACATTTGGTCGCCAACCGAAATCGCTTGCTTGTGAACACACGGGAATAAAAGCAGCAGATGGATGCTTTGGCGAAAACTCTGACATGGAGTTAGCACACGACTGTTTCCATTGCCGCAACAAATTCAATACATACTGTACGAAGATGTAAAGCATCTGTTGTGCGTAAAAGATCTGCAAGTCAACAAACATTAGCAAAGAGTCCAGTGAAATGGCACTCGGAATGGCTTCGCACTTTGAGAATTGCCATCCCATTTTGCGGCTCAATATCCCAGTAATGGAAACCAAAGCCCAAATTGGAATCTAAAAAAAAAGCCCATATTAGCAAAACATCGTAGTAAAATGATAGATTAGAAGACTCACTAGCCAAACCAAGACCAGACATGACGATGAGAATTCCCTTTGACAGTCAGCCTATCTTAGCCAAGCCAAAGCTGCGGTGATCTTTAAATCAATCCTACCAAAGCTATCAGTGCAGTCCAGTCGTCCCACCACAATCGAGTCGTGGCCTGCAGCCTGGCCACGCATCGTAGAGCTACTGTTATGGTTGTGAGGGCTGGTAAACCGACGGTGAAAATCTTGGAAAATCGTCGGCGTTCTTGTTTTGGGTATTTGCGGCAGAGTTGCTGTGAAACCTGTGCCGTGGCTTGAAAGGCTTTTCGTCAGTGACTGCAATGCCAATGATAGGAAAAGACTCCGTCACCACATACCGACTTGATCTCCAAATTCGCAGGCTCTCTGTACACATTCCGAGACTCGTGCTTGGAGAGGGACATCGGTGCATACGCAGTCCGCCAACCCTGCCAAGGTGCAGTTTTTGGAGTGAAATCCATCAAGGAAGCACGGCATCTATCGAGTTGTGAATTAGTAGCAGTCGACTACGTCAAAAACGAGCACAGTAGAGAAAACCGCGTCACAGGCCATCACTTACTGCGCAAGCCGGTGTTGCTGATAGTATGTTTATCGGCGACGTCGAGTCCGAGTCGGGGTTGGCCGCCGCTCGGGCCGTCGCGGCAATTAGCAGCAGGATGCCGATATGCATCGTGTACTTCAGGTTGACAGGAAGTGTGACGAAAACCAGACGGTGCTGCCCAGACACCGCATCAACACGAGGGTAATGCAACAAGAATTTTTTATGGAACAGACCCTCGGTGCAGCAATCCCTCTCTACATATGAACCAGAGCTCCAGCGCCAGTTGGTATGCTGGTAGGAGTTCAATCCGGATTGCCACTCAGCGCCATTGACAAACGATGGCTTTTTCGTGGACGAAAGCGGCAAAATCGAATATGTGATGCCCCCAGGTGCCCGCTTTATTTGGATAATCGGACTATTGTCGTTTGTCTGCTGCTCTGGAAGAGCGCCATGAGCCGAATGTCTTACTACCATGTGCGGACTGGAGGTCCCAAACGATTTTGAATGGGAAAAAAGCCAATAAGCAAATAGCAATCCCCAATGCCTCTTCGCTCGGTGAACTAGCAAAGGAAGTCTAGGACTATTTCTATTTTCCTCTCGCCAGTACAAGGTACTGTTGGGTAGATTGTCCGTTTGACCCCGATAAATCGTGAATTTCTAGTTGAGAGACTCATCGTAAATCTTAGTATTCATGCATAATTCGTAGAGGTATCGCCCAGGCGTTTCAAGAGGCTTCGATGACCCTCCTACTGCATGGTCTTTATTCATCACCACGTTCGTTGCGATCGCAAGATACATATAGTGCCGCAATAGGAATGGGTTAAGGGCGCTACTTCTTTGACAGCGCAAGCAGCGCTAACTAGATCTAGCAACATGGATCTTGGTGGGAATGGAGAACACGGGATGGATGTGCCAGTCAGCTGAAAATAACAAAAGATTGGCTCAGGGGTCATGATACATGTCTCTTTTGCCGTATTTTAACTTCAGCATGTACAATTCCAGGGTCGTAACTGGACTGGCTCATCCGTCTGTGTCCCCTTGAGCTTCAGACAAACATGTAGAAAACCAGATTGCTTGACATCGGAGAAGTTTTATGGAGCTTTGACAGCAGCCCATATTGTACCAGTAGTTTAAACTTCCCCATGAACCTAGGTCGTCAGCTGCTATCAGATAACTGACCATTTGCTCATCCATCTTGAGCCGATGTCCCCCCAAGGCTGAGCTATCCCCCGCAGACTAGGACCGCCCTCGTGTCCGGTGCGCCGAGATGCATCGGCCAGGTTTCCCGATTCAAGACATTTCACATCGTAATTTCGATTAAGGCCGACCCTTGCTTGCCACAATCAATGCAGTGAATGCCAAGTTCGCGCCCGCCGCGTCTGCAACGCTGCCTTGGCGCCCCTGTCTTCGCTTGAATCGGCTTCCCGCTCATGTTCCCACAAAATCACCATCGTCTTCCCCGTGCGCGGCCCAGGGCAGCTTCCGCAATCGTCCACTCGACCGACGATGGTAGGTTGAAAAGATCGAAAGGGCGGCCTGGGGCGGGAAAAGGTTACCATTCTTAACATCATCCGAATTGGTCAGTGACGAGGCAAACAAGCAGGTCGCATCGAATATGGGGAAAACGACACACAGGGAACGGCGTGTCTAATTAAATGCAAGGGGCAATGCGACAAACTTGTGTTCAGGCACATACGGAGAAGAGGGATCTCTTCAAGATGTTCTTAAACAAGATACGCGCCGGCCGACATAGACTTTGGTGATGGCCTTCTTTTTTAAGTTGCTTGGTACTGCGACCTCTCAAAACCAGTTCTAAAGCTACCTCCAAGATGCGTTGGTGTCTCCATGCCACGAACGTGCTGCTCGGCTACATCGCGGCCACGGCCTCTGCTGTGTAAGTTATGACCAACATCCACCCCCCCGACGTTGCAAGCAAGCTGCACTTCAGTGTCGACATGGTCATCTGACATGGATGTCATAGTCCGAGCCAGAAGTTTGCCGCACGGCAGTCTACGAGCATCCTCGCGAGCTATGACTATGTCATTGTCGGGTCGGGGCCGGGCGGGGGTCCGCTCGCAGCCCGGCTCGCCATTGCCGGTAAAAAGGTCCTGCTGATTGAGGCCGGCGACGACCAGGGTGACTCCGTGCCCTACCAGGTACCTGCTCTCAGCTTGCAATCGACAGAGTACGAACCCATGAAATGGGATTATTTTGTCCAGCACTTGAGCGATCCCGAGGAGCAGAAGAAGGACTCGAAGATGACATATCGCCTGCCATCGGGCGAGCTGTATGTTGGTCTCAACCCGCCAACTGGGGCTGAACCGCTCGGAATCCTGTATCCTCGGGCAGGAACGCTCGGCGGCTGCGGAAGCCACAATGCGCTCATCACGGTCTATCCTCACAAATCGGACTGGGACGGCATTGCGAGCCTGACCGGCGACAGCACTTGGAGTGCTGCCAACATGCGCAAGTACTTCCAACGCCTGGAGAACGCCGAATACCTCCCCAACGGTGTCATCGGACACGGATTCAGTGGATGGCTCACGACGAGCGTGACAGATCTGGGACTTGTGATCCAGGACGTTAAGCTTCTCACTGTCATCCTATCGGCTGCCTCGGCCATGGGCAAGAACCTGATCGGCCTGATCTTCTCCACAATCCAGGGCCTCGGCGAAGTCCTCCTTCGCGATCTCAACGTCGACTTGCCCGGTCGAGACGCCGCCGAGGGGCTCTACCAGGTCCCCATCTCCGTCGATAGCGGCATCCGCGTAGGCCCCCGAGACTTTGTCCTAGAGACCGCCAACGCCAAGAACGCGGATGGTTCGAGAAAGTACCACCTCGACCTCAAGCTCAACACGCTCGTGACCAAAGTCCGCTTTGACCAGAGCGGCCCGAAGCCCCGTGCCGTAGGCGTGGACTTCATCGCGGGACAGAGCCTCTACCGCGCGGATCCCCGATCCGGCAATGCTGGGGAAGGAACCGCCGGATCCGTCAACGCCACCGCTGAAGTCATCATCTCGGCCGGCTCCTTCAACACCCCTCAACTGCTCAAGCTTAGCGGTGTAGGACCCAGGGAGGAGCTTGCCTTTTTCAATATTCCTGTCGTTGTCGATCTGCCTGGCGTCGGCACCAACCTCCAAGACCGTAAGTGGATCGCGCGTTCTCCCTGAAAAGCTGCGTGCTGATCAACAACCTAGGCTACGAAACTAGTGTCATTGGTGAGACACCGACAGACTTCCAGATTACCAAAGACTGCACTTTCATTCGTCCCGGTACGGACGATCCCTGCTTGAAGAGGTGGCAGGAAGGTGCTGCAAATGGGAAGCGCGGTATCTACGGCTCTAATGGTATCAGCCTTGGTATCGTCAAGAAGTCATCGGTCGCTGAGGGGGATCCGGACCTCTTCATTGCCGGAGCCCCCGTCAACTTCCCCGGATATTCACCTGGATATGCCGCCGCCGGCACAGCCGACGCCCGCCATTGGAGTTGGATTACCCTGAAAGCTCACACTCGCAACCGCGCTGGGACTATTAAGTTGCGCTCAACTGATCCTCGGGACATGCCGCAGATCGACTTCAACTCGTTCCAAGACGAAGGAGCGGGAACCAGAGACATTCAGGCCGTGGTAGAAGGGATGAAGCTCTCTCGAAAGATGTTCGAGAGCGTCGTTCCATTGACCGGAGGTTTCACCGAGGTGTGGCCGGGAAAGAATGTAACGGACGAAATGCTGCCCGAGTTTGTGAAAAATGAGGCCTGGGGACATCATGCGAGCTGCACTTGCCCCATTGGCAAAGACGGTGACGCCATGGCTGTGTTGGACTCCAAGTTCAAGGTGCGGGGAACCGAGGGTCTACGTGTGGTTGATGCCAGCGTCTTTCCTAAAATCCCCGGCTACTACATTGCTGTTCCTGTATATATGGTCAGCGAGAAGGCGGCGGACGTTATTCTCGGGGTGTAGTTGTCTTAGAGTCCGTGTTTCGTCGTCTAATACCAAGCGACTGGATACCTTGTACTTCACCTCAACTGGTCTTTGGGGGTGTTTTTGCAGGATTATTTCCAGGCAGATAACTTAGTACCAATCGATGTTCGCGGCCTCGTGTGATATACTCCTTGCAAGTGGGGATGGGGCGGTGAGGCAGCGAAGGCAAGTCGCAAACCACTCGTTCCCTAGGAGATCTGAGGAACAGGATCAATGCAAAAAGGCAGTTACCGAGAAACTGAGACAGTGAGGCGTCTCCCGAAGAAGCCTGTCTTCCCGCTGGTCGGCGGGTTCTTTGAGATCGATCACATCCTCGGCGAACTGCTTCATTTGGGCGCAATGCATTCAGTGGCGCAACCTGGGAGGCACCGCGCGCGAGAACAAAGACACCACTAATCCTTTCTTTTGAATTGGCAGTGAGGGGTGTGGAGAAGGGCCCTCCGTGGCGGCTGAGCAATTGGCTATGTTTCTTGGTGTTCAGATTATCCAACGCCCATCTCCCGAGCGATGGGCCCCTGGAATACAGGGATGAGCCACGAAGAGGCCCAACACGTCCTGCATACCGTCAAACCTGGGCTTAGGGTGCACACAAATCAGTTGAGGTTCCACAAAGCATGGAAAAGGGGTTTTTAATTGCCCTACGCGGCTAGTCGATAGAATATGGTAAAAAACTATCATCCAGCCCGCATCAGTGATGACAGCGAGATTACAGCGTTCAGCTATCATGCAAAGACCCAGAATGTGACTTGCGCGAGTAGATGGGATGGACGAATGCATTGGTGGGCGTCGGGGCGCGCATACGGCATTGTCGGCAGTGGTGAAGGAAGACGCTAGAAAAAGCCTGCAGTTGGTTTACTGGAAGTAGCCCCCAGATGATGAATAGACACATTACATGTAAGTTAGGTTCGGGATAAGCCCAGGCGCTTTAGAGCAGCCACGCCCTCCTCATTTCTCGCTGAATGGGTGACAGATGACAGGGTAAACCGAGGTAAGAGGCCATTTCGACGCGTGGGCTCGGCACGACCGAAGTCTGAACTCGACGCTATTTGCTCAGGCAAAGTGACATTCGACGTTGGACCAGTCAAGAACCGACGGAGATACAAGGCAGAGAGGCTAGGAAGAGATTTCTAGTCTGGCCTTGTTGGCGTTGGCGTCGGCGTCGAAACCGCTGGTGTGGTACCCGGCTCATCGCCAGGATCAAGAGGCGTTCGGGGAGCACCTAGGACGCGAATGGGGCTTTTGTTGGCTTCACGTCCGCTTGCTTGCCTTTGAGTTTGCTCGTTTTGAGTAGCATCCATCGTTCTCGCACGCCATTTAACTCTCCACCGTCGGATTCTCCAATCTTGAGGCTTGAATCATCGAACCGAGTCGCTCATCTCTCGAGTTTGTTCATGTGGAAATGCAAATGCAACCTGGAAATTTAACGTGGCCTGGGGGGTGCAATAGCTGCCCGCACCAACCATCAGCTCCTCCAACACAAGGAAAACCTACGCCCATTCCAGATCAACCCTTCACCTTAGCATCTGCCCTAGCCAACAAGTCAAATGAGGAGACGACATGGATCAGGCCTGGCCATGATTCACGGCAGAGAACAGTCTACATCTTGTGCCCCTCCTCTAGCGAAGCGGCAAGTTGCACTGCAGAATGAGAAATCTTGACGACACGAGGGGCCTGTGCGAGGAGCAACGATGTCTGGGCCCATGTCTTGCATCTTAGGCGGCCGGCATCACTCCTCCTCCCGCCATAGCGTGGCTCACCATCACAGCTGTCGGCCCACCACAGCGAAGGCGACAATCTCGAAGGTAGTCCCGGAGAGGCAAAGACGACCGACTCAGCCATTGTGGATCGTGACAACATGGGCTTTCATCTCGTCGATCAAGACGCACGGTTATCTGCCCCTGCCAGCTAGCTCAGCTCGGCCCCTCGTGCCCCATTGGAACGGGTCATGTCAGCTTATTCCCCGTGGCACGCAGTCGAAGACGCGATGGCTAGCTGCTTGAGCTTCCGCCTATTGGCTTTTTCGGACTCCTGCCCCCCTGGCCGGTACCTAGAAACGACCCAGGTACGCGGCCACAGCTAGCAAAGCCAGTCCAAACCGGTTATACACGGGCGACACGAATGGTTTTACGGCTTCTGGCTTCCTGCCCCGCCGCCAGCCCCTCCATCACGACGTTTGGTCCTGCAGTTCGTTGATCAATGCCCAACGACTTCAACTGCTGTTAGTCTGGACTGACCGCACCAGGGTCCCTGATAGCGGGCGTACAGATGAAGCCATACACATACCAAGGACGAATGGACCGCTCCGTTGCCGATGCCCCGCACACACAAAAACACAAAAGGCGCCCCGAGTCGAAAAGCAAAGACCCGGCAGCGTTACATCGACGGTTGAACAAAGAGCAATATGGGAGGTTTCTGATGTGCATATCTTTCTGCCGAATGCATGTTTACTGCCGAACCCAAAGAATTGCAAGAACGTGACCTTCAGGCCTGCACTGTCGAAAGCTCGTTGTCTGCGCCCCCTCCTTAAACCATTAGCACAAAGACAATGGCGGTGGAGGCTTGATCGACAACCACCGAACAGCCATGGACCGCTTTTGCCTGCTTCCCGGGATAGATGTACAAACTTTGGATCGGTCACAAATCACAACTCGGGGAAAACGCAGACAGATAGGAAGAAGAAGAAAAACTCTGCTAGGCAGTTTTACTTACAGGTGGGGGGTTCGTCCGGTAGTAATAGGGGTGGGAAACACAGAGACACGGAGAACATTCTGTGCGAGGTATCGGAATGTCAGGACACAGCCAACGCTGTTCCTCACGTGGCGAGATCGCGTTCTCAGCTCCCCGCGCCACAAGCGCTAGGATGGACATGGATATGAGCAAGCATTGCATCTCGTCGGAACACAGGAGCGCATGGCCCCTTTACTATCTCCCGAACGACGTTGCCAAACTAGCTTATTCACTCTTCTTTTTCTCATTTTCGTCTCGTCTTCATCCCAAGGCAAAAATCCTTCCCACGCTTCCTTTTCTTCTGAAGAGTCTGAGCCTTGCGCTAGGACCCAACGCCGGACCCGTTGCTGGATGGTGGGTGGCAGATGTCAATCCCCTTGTCTTCAATGGGGCCGCACTGGCTTATCTGTCTGAACTCCGGCCCTTTGTGTCAAAGCGGACGACTTAGCGTAGCCCATTCCTGGGGTTAACTGGTCTAGCGTTGACTTGGTTCTTGGAACCTCCCTTGTACCCGGCACTACGGGTTTCTCATCCACCAATGTTGTCGCCATGGTGTCTCTGTTGAATGCAATCACGATTCAGGATCCAAGCTGGGACAATGCCTGCACTTACCAATAAGCGCCATTTGGCGTGGTTGGTGGCTTGCTGTCAGACTCTTGTCTCTATCAATGACCGCCGACTGGGCCTCGACCTGGCCTAGAGCTATCTCTTCGGGAGAGTGGAGGGACCTGGGTAGCCGTTTGATCCAGACCTCAACTTTGGTGGCAGAACGAAACAGATAAACCCGAGTTTTCCCACGTCGCTCTCTGAGCTGCCTGAGCTGGCAGAAACCTCTTCACTCATCTCCTCTGCATTTCTCTCAAAAAGTTGTCACCCCGCCATTTGGGTGTTGTGCGAACAACATACACGGCTACCTCGACCACAGTTCAAGAGTCTGATACATCACCCCCTTTCCCTCCCCGCTACCTTAACCTACCAAGCTCGTCTGTTCACAACCCCTCATGTCTGTTCAGCCGATTCCGGCAGCAAGACGAGGCACCATGACTGCCGCTATGTATGGCAAACCGAAGCCTAAGGAGTCCGTCCTGGATCTTTGCACGAGGGCCACCCTCCTTGGCAACAACATCTCGGTGCGTATGCTTGAGTTCCTCACCAACGTCAAGCACCAACCACACGGTTTCCGGGAGCTTGCCAACGACTTCCTCGACATCTGCCGGATACTATGGTCTATCGAGGCTGGCCTCTCGGAGGCGTCCCGCACACACCAAGAGTTCCCTGCCGATATGATCAAGGAGCTCGACCTCAAGTTCCGCCAGACCAACTCCGATTTTCAGGTCCTTGACCACATGATGTTCGAGTTCCTCGAGTACGAGAAAAAGGGTGCCATGGGCAAGATCCAGCGCGGCTGGCGTATGATGTTCGCCGACAAGGAGATACTTAGGATGAGGGAGTCAATTCGCAAGGCCAGGGACGCACTGAGGATGAGCGCTCTAGTTTTTCAGTGGTCTCTGGGAAACTCCAAGACTGATGATGCCGTTGGCAACGGCTATGCTGGTCTTGCGGCTGCACTGGACCGCATCGGCAATAACAGCTCGACGGTGCGGATATCTAAGTCAAAGTCGTTTGAAGTCCAGCCTGCATCGCCACCCGACCGTTCTGACGGAACTTCTCCTCCCCTTCCTCCTCTTCCACAAGTCTCCTCGCGACCTCCCCATATTCCTCCTCCCTCCTTGGTAGAGAAGATGTCAGCAGACTTTGTCCTCCAAGAGGTGAGGTTATCCCCAGACCCACGTCGCCGCACATCCATCTCCAACAGGAGCCATCACAGCTCCTCAGAGAACGGACACTCTTCTAGAATCCCTGACCGCAGGGCTGGCCGCGACGACATTACCATCTCAGAGCACGGCCAATACGACCTCCACTCCGCAAGCACAAAAATCAACATAGAAAGGAGGCCGGGGCGTGATGACGTTACTATCTCGGACCGGGACACCTACGATGCGCCTAGCCGCATCTCAGACCGAAGAAACCTCCGTGATTCAGACCACACCATTTCGCCCTCATCGTCAGGCACAGAGACGCTGATTGGCGAGCTGCAAAGTATCGCCGACAGCATCCCGACTAAAGTAGTCCGCTTGAAGGCAGACCCGATGACGATGCCACGCTGGACCCCACGCCACAATGCCAATGGCAACCCGTCTCTCAAGACATCTCTCATTGCCGCTGTTCAAGGCAAGAACCATAAGCTCGTGGAGCAGCTGCTAGATCGAGGCGTATCGCCCGACACCGGCCCGGAACAGCACGTTCTCGTTGACTCCGTCCTGTGCCAGGACCATGAGAGCGTCCGCTTGCTCTTGCTGTTCGGTGCTGACCCTAACTCAGCAGACAAGGACGGCATCACCCCCCTTTTTGCTGCAGTGGAAATGAACTCACTCGAGATCGCCAAAATGCTTCTCAAGTACGGCGCGGATCCCAACATGTCTGCAGGCTCTTCGCAAGAGTCCCCTCTTGCCATCTCTGTCATTGATGTCAAGATCGAATTTGTTCACCTGTTGCTCACATACGGCGGCGATCCGAATCATATCATGGCCAACGGCAATACAGTCCTGATCGCCTCCATGAATAAGACAACCCCCAAAAAGTTGGTCGATCTCATGCTCGACTATGGTTCCGACCCCAACGTCAAGAACAGGGAAGGCAAGACTGCTCTGTTCGAGACAATCATGGCTGCGAGAGTGGACCTCCTCACTGCCCTCCTAGACCATGGTGCCAACCCCAATCTGCCTGGTCCGAAACATATGCTCTGGCCCGCCACCTACCAAGCTCCCTGCTTGAAGGTCCTTCTTGCCCGTGGCGCTGACAGCAAGAAGGCTCCCGGCAACATGGAGCTTGCTGTCAGTATCAATAACATTGAGTCTGTTCGCGTGCTGCTCGCTGCCGGTGTCTCCCCCAACATCAAGAAGGACGGTATCTACACGCCGCTGTGCACATCCATCCGCGACAACCGTGCAGACATCCTCGAGCTTCTCTTGGAGAGCGGCGCCGATCCCAACCTGAACTCTGCCGAATACCCTGCCTTCAAGTGCGTGACACATTTCCGCACGCACTTCCTCCCCCGCCTTGTTGCCGCTGGTAACGACCTCCACAACCCTAAGGGTATCATCGAGATGGCCGTCAAGGTCAATAACATGGAAGCTCTCATGTGGCTTCTCGACCAGGGCGTCAACCCTAATGACAAGGGCGATGACGGCAACACGCCTCTCACGACAGCCATCAAGGAGAACCGCATGGAGATGCTCGACGAGCTGGTTGCTCACGGTGCAGACCCGAACGTCCGCGGTACTGACTGGCCCATCGTCATGTCCGTTCAGCACCCGGAGGTTCTGAAGAAACTTCTCCCCGCTGTTGCCGACCCTCGCTCATTCAAGGGCCTGATGGAGCGCGCTGTCGTCGCAAACCAGATCGAAAGCGTTAAGCTCCTTCTCAAGGCCGGCGTGTCGGTCGAGGACAAGAACGGTGGCGTCTTCTCGCCATTGACCTCGGCAATTCGCGAGGACAACAAGGAGATCACCAAGTTCCTCATTAACGAGGGCGGCGCTGATATCAACGCCCCCGGTGAGCACCTACCTATCGTCAAGGCCGTGCGTCGGTGCCGCGGTGATGACACCGAGATCATCGAAATGCTCCTTCGCAAGGGCGCCGATGTCAACAAAATGTACCGTGGATGGAACGCCATCATGCAGGCCGTTGAGAACGGCGATGCTAAGGTGCTCAAGCTCCTTGTCGAGGCCGGTGGTGTCGACCTAGAAGCCAGAGACGACGCCGGACGCACTGTCATGGAAATCGCTGCCGGTCGCGGCTGGGAGGAGTCTGTTGGCATCATCCTCTGGGATGGTAAGAACAAGTCCTGATTTCCTTAAGGTACATCAATTATTTCATTTCTACTCTGTTTGTTCTTGCCCCTACATGCTCCGGACGGCAAAATTATCTTTTCTATGTAATGTGTATGTACGAAACACGGAGGATGGGTCGGGCGACTGAAATTCATCATGTCAACATTGCAGGGTTTTATGATATCAGATTGCTTTAACCTCTTCATTTCTCGTTTCCTGTTCACATCTATACCTCTTCCCCCATTTAGACTTCCGGATGTATCTTTTCAATTCAATCCATCCATCAGCCTCACAGATCGCGACATGGCATACTGTGATGTCGGTCCTGTCTTTACGCGGCCAGCGTATGAGCAAAGCATTGCCACCTGTAATATGTAGTCCAACAAAGCCAATGGTGACAATAACACAGGCGTTGATACTACCTAGAAGACTATCAAGTCGCCCACGCAACACAACTCCCCTGCATGTAAGCGCATACAAGACGTCGAGACACAGGATGGAGGGATAGATCTGTTCAGGAACCAAAAAAACAAGCAACTTGCCTCATGCCTGAATCGAACAGGCGATCTTCTCATTACTAGTGAGACGCTTTACCACTGAGCCAACAAGGCTAGAAGAAAGTCTCAGAGATGTCTTGAAGACATCGTGAGATCCTGGAACTGCCTCGTGGCGGAATCGAACCGCCGATCTTCTCATTACTAGTGAGACGCTTTACCACTGAGCCAATGAGGCTGAATGTGACACACCGTTGTAGTGCCTGCTGTTTGCTGACTCCACGAGCGAACTCATTTCGCAAGGTTGTCGAGGTCTGGGAAGCCCGTGTATGTTCGTGTCCCACCTACCCACTTGATTCACGATGGGGACGGTATGACGGGCAGGGTTTTAGCAATGTGGTGGGGCCACCGGACTCAAGTTAACTCTGCAACATCATCCTGAGGCAACAAGACATAGTTTAGACGCTGTGCATTTCTGTGAAATGCAGCATGTGCATCTAGCCAGAAAATTGCAATACTCAAGTAGCGAAATATATGTAAATGCTCCTTTAATTCATCTTGATAAGTAACCCCTAAGTAAATTAGCCCCTTTCAGTCATGTATAGCACATAGATCTGAGAAAAAAGATGATGTATTAAACTCATAAACTCTTGGCCAAATCTTGAGTTCCGATGTTAAGAGCAGGAATGCAATACTGTATGACTGTGGCAGTTCACAGACGCTGTCAGTATTCCCCAACATGTCATCATGCATGAGCTTGTTTCTATAAGCAATGCTCATCATTCGGCTCTGGTCCATTCGACGAACAGAACGAATCATTGGAGGGCATGGTCTATTGATTTTTGGTAAGCGTTGAGGATGTCTGAATGGCGAGCGCAAGAAGCACATTGGAATGCATTCTCAGATAAACTCATTTTTGAACTTTGGAAGTACACAAATCGAACGTTTGATGATCGATATCAAGTAACAATTAAACCAGTTAAGCTTTCGGTGAACTTGCGTATATTGTTCTAGTCTTGTGTAATATGTAGCCCCTCAAGTTGAGCGAATGACTGTGACTTTAAGCTGTAGGACCAAAGTGTACATGTTTCATGAAGAGACAAGCGAGTGTGAAAGATAGATCAAAACACCCAAAAAAAAACAATGGAAAAGGTCCTAAGCCCACTCCAACAGGATGAGGAGCGCCCAATGGCCCGCAAAAGAAGGTTTCGTTATATTGGCGATAGTTGGAAAGTGCCTTGAGAGACTGAGTGCAACTCATCTGCCCATCACACATCAACCCTGAGCTTTATTCGTCCGTATCAAGAGGGACTAATGACACGTTAGTGTGGAATGTATAATGAGGATAATCATGGGCACGCCATACCTCCTGGCTTCAGCATCGGACCGAAGGTGTTGCAAACTTGCAATCAGTAGCCATCCTAAGAGGACGATATAGCTGACGCCGCCGCCTTTGGAAGAGAGCACTTCGAGCAAGTCGAGCTCGACGAAGGTGGTGCTGAAGTCGACGGACATTGGCAGATTCTCGTCGGATCAGCCAGTGCAGCAATGGCTGTAGCAGGGATGATAGGAGCAGGCATCTTGACTTGGTGGAGAGTCAATCGAATGGGCTGAGAAGCTTTGTAATGAATGGCTGATGAATCGAAGTGAGCTTTATGTCTGCTTGCCTGTAGGTCTGTTCTTTGGCAGTCCAGCGCATCTTAAATACACCTGCTCAGTTGTGGTTCTATAGTCCTAATCTGCCTATCGGTGCCAAGATGCCGCAAGAGCTTCAGACTAAGACTGTCCACCATGATCAGATTATTGCTTACCGAGCGGTTCGTAGACCAAGAACCCATATTTTTGGTTTTTGGGAAATGCCAGGGGGGCAAGGGCACTCATCCTCACAGCCCATAGACCCAGGCGCATGTCTATGGATAACTAACTCGGTAATTTTAGCCAAAACATGGGATTCGAACAAGGGTCATTATTCGCCAGACTCCATGGCAAGGAGATGAAAATGGCTTAGATTCTAGTAACACTAGACGTTGGGGGAGAAATGACCTCGGCATGGAACAGACGTCGAAGAACTGACCGGCGAGGAGTTAAGGTTTCAGTCAGCTCTCTAGGCCTAAACTCAACTGTCCGGGGATTTCTCGATATCTTTATGATGGCAAACTAGCCGTGTGTGTCTGACGGCCTTGTTGTTAGATATCGCCAAGGGTTTGGTTGGAACGAATCAAAGGCCATTTCACCAAGCTTGCGCGGTGGCAAATTAGACATCCCTCGGCCTAATAGACGACTCAGCGCATGGGCTTCTCGCTAGAGACAGACAGAGGACCGAAGTCACGATCCCAAAGGCTTAGACTATCATAGAAAATTTCACCTAAATGATAAGGTTGGAAGGGTGTATGCTGATTGCCGTTTTCGGAAGTTGTACGTTTAACCGTGGGTCTCAGCCAAGCGACCATGAACAGACTCCCAAAAAGGAAAGTATACGTTCTTAAGAGCTGCCATGAGGTGGTTCAGCATTATGATTTGTCCTCTGGCGGCAACGCAACTGTGGAGGCTAAAATAAGCGTCTTACTCATTCGCCTGGCTCTCAAACTTGGGGGCGAAACAACCGATCTGACGGATTATGATCATGCAGGCCCGAACTTGGATTAACAGGCTTAGTCGAGAAGCGTAGGGCTGAATCGACACTATCACGAGGCAGAATGTATGACGGCTGCCCCACCGGACACTTAGACCTTCCCAAAACGACTAATGAAGGGTTATGATGCAGGTCGGACTCGGGCTTTAACGTGGTCCCGCCGTTCAGTGTCCTGGTGATCAGGCACGTTCGCCACGTACCCAGTCTGACGATGACGGCCCATGAGACATAAATCATCATCGCGCTACCGCAATCCTTCTGGAAAAGTTTGGTCACCAAATCTCATGCGCTGGAGCCAAATAATATCTCCCGACTCATAGCGCATTGTCTATCAGTTATTTAGCATCGCGTGCTGCATCGGCCACGAAAACGCTAGCAACGAGGTTCTCTTCTGTCAAATCACGGTCGCTTAAGATCACATAGCTAGAAGTCGGTTTTTTTTTTCCGGCGCTTGAAGAACTCTCCCTTTCATACAAATTCAAGCTCTCTGGATTATATCTGTCAACAAAGTTTACTTCTGGCATTGACGAATCAGTGCAGTCAGATCCCGCTCAATTCGATGGTTTCTGTGATGTCTACGCAAAAGACTCAGAGAACAAGTTGTAAGTCGCTCAAGCGGACATGAATCCAAACACGAAAAGGTTCTTTGTATTTAAATTAGACGCAAGCCAACCCTTCGGTCTATTTCGGGCAGCCAATCCCCCACCCAGTAACAGTATCGCAACAATCTGCGTCCTGGTGGAAGGTCAGTAATAACTCGTATAGTTTCGAGATGATAGATGCTTACGCAGGTCTCGCTGACGGGTGTTTGGGTTCCCTGCTTGTACACATTCCTGCAGAAGTTCCAAGCCATATTAGGAGACCTGCACACATTTGCTCCACCTCTCTGTCTCAAGCAGGCATCCCGCCCGTTTGAGCCACCCCAGCAACAGTTATCCTTGACATCGGCGATCCTGCACTGCTTTTCTGTCAGCCGTTTATATGGTACCTGACAGAGTAGTGCATATTACGGATGATGCAAATGCTTCTTGCGTGGCAGCAGCCAGGGTTAGAACAGCGATCAAAGAGAAGCGCATAGTGGCTGATAGGATAGAGTTCTACTTCAGTGTCTTTGAGAAGAATGGTATGAGATGCAGCTTATCCAAGAAAGGTTCTTTGTTTGTGTATTGAAATGAGGCAGCGAGTCGACGCACACGAAAGTGATCAATAGGATTCAGTCTGTTCTTATATGTGGTTTGATGGAGGTTGCCGTATATTACTTCAAGCCATTGGACAGAAACAAAAGCTATCTGTAGATCATGGACTGGTCAGTCACGAGGCTGTGTATACTATCAGGAGGCCTTGGCTGTTGTAGCTGGATTGTGTCCTTTCTTGGGTCTGCTAGTAGAGAGATGAAGATCTACAACACGGGTCGCTCAAATAATAAAACTGCATTTATGATCTAGGAATTTGATTTCATTGCCAAGACAACCTTCGTGTAGTTCAAGGGGCAAGGCCTGTCGCTACGTTAAGAGGTCACTTTTCAGCCGAGGATTCAGATATTGCGAGTCAGTTGAACGCTTCAGATGGATGAGAATAGACGAACTTTGGGTTGTAGCTGGTCCCATGAGTAAGGCTCGGCACTACAAACCTAATCGACTGCATGTATGAACACTCTCAAAGGATCAACGATTGACAGCACCCAAGTGATCATGCTCCATGGCACGTACCAATACAGATACTATGTACCCAATAAATGCAATCGCGCTTTCGTTGGCAGGTTACAGATTATCTCCTCTTTTGTCAATTGGGCGATAGGGAGCGCTATTGTAGGCTGGCAGCATGGTAATTATGTCACTCAAAATACCGAGCCCAATTTCTCTTGACCAATAGGCATGCACCCGACTTCTTGTCAATGAGCAGCGAAAAGTTCCTTCAAAAACATTCACAGACAGTCTGCGAACTAGCCATGGTTAAAGACAGCCCCTAACTCTGAACGTTCCTACAGTTTGCAGCAAATTGTCGAGGTAATGGACACTGCTAAGCGATCAGCATTCCAGGTCAGCAATCTTTCTGGTCTCGGCAATGCAGTATCTCGAATCACAGCCCTGGTAAATAATCTTTCAAGAAAATATCAGGTGGAACCGAAACCGAGGAAGCTAACCCAACAGATTTAGTAAGGATCGTAGCATCCCCGTTACTGAATAATATACGTATTACATTGTGGCTAATTTTAACTTAGTTAGCCATGAATCAGCGCATGACGATTACATTCATTCGCATTGTCTGTCGGGTTAAAATGAAAAATAGCATGGCATTATGGCAGAAACAAACACCAAATCGTGTGTTATCCTATTTGTATCTCTGATTAGAGCTGTGCAGCAAAAGGGCCGCCTTCTGGCAAGTGCATTCTATAATCACCGTGAGGCATGTTGATTTTGATCTCGACCCTTTATTACAGTGAATGGAATGCCATTCTTTGAAAATTGCCCCATTGCCATCTATTCTGCTTTGACACGAGGACGACCAGAGCGTACAAAGAATTGTGCATGCAACGTCCCGCATATCAGAGTTTTGGAGACCCAGTGGGCAGTGCCTATGACCACATAGTACGCCTGCCCAGGCTAGTACAGTGGGACGCAGAGCGTGCGTTGACTCGTACTCCTGCAACAGCAAGGGGAATTAGTCCTCAAAACCAGGCTGTCACGAGATAAAAAAGCATCAATTGTTACCCGCAACTAACGGGGTGGTTTTTGCAACACATAGCTACGGTGGGGTGGCTTTGACATGTTGCGGAAGAAAAGAACCTATTGTTAATTGTTCGAATCAAAGCTTTTCGCATTTCCGTAACTGTTGTATATTCTTCGATTGAGATCATGAACCCTAAGGTACGGACTGATTTAGGCCGTTTAATGGCGGGGTTTGTGCCATTGGTGCACCATAATAGTCATGCTTTGATGCCTTTGGTCGTTGTTGGCTGTTGGAAGGGCATCCGTGGCGCGCGGACCATCAGAGGTAGGCTTTGAAGCCCCGAAACCCAAGGATGAGTAAAGCAGAGTTTGTCAGCAATGTTTCGGCTTTAAACACACACTTATCCATATCTTATGCTACTAGCCGTCTTATTGTTTCCCGAGAACCACGTGAGTTGCTTGGCTAGATACTTTCGCCATACCCGATCCTAGCAGGTTTTGGCAATAATCTCAATTTACTTAAGGTCTGATAGTATCACAAGCAGGGAATTTGACCCTCTCGCTGCTTCCTTTTTCGTCTGAACTGTCTGTATTCAGTCATATACCTATGCCCGAGTGGTACTGGAGATAGGCTTAATTATCACGTTACACAGCATCTGCGGGGCTAGAAGATTCAGCTGGGTTCATGCCTGGTTAAGTCACAATCATTGGCAATAATATGAGCAGAGTAAACCACAGTCATAAGGTCTGGAGCCATCAGAGTTCGCCCAATGTGCGCTTCTTGAATTGGTTATGTGGAAGGGGAGTCATAATCAAATCCTCGATAGTCTAGTGGTGAGGATATCGGCTTGTCATCACAAGATTCGCCGGGGACCGGGGTTCAATTCCCCGTCGAGGAGATTCTTTTGTCTGTTGCGCATGTCATTTTGATTGCGTCAGGTGGTTTGGATTGAGATTTTCGAAGTGGTTGACCTCTTCTATGATGCACTTCTGATTGAACGATGCTCTATGACGAGCCAATCGCCCGGTTGATCGTGATTGCGCACTAGGGAGCCTGGCGGGATCACGATGGCTTCGTGGGAGATTTGATGACGACCGAGTCATCATGCTTACTGATAAGGCTTTTTTTCTTTTTAGGAGGGGTTTTTTTTTTTTTTTTTTTAAAGAACAACCCCCCCGGAATTACCAGACCCACTACTTTCAACAAATTCGTCAGCATGTTTCGGGGTGGTGATGGGGGCGCAGGATCCGGAGCCGCGGAGTTCACTGTAGCGTGTGATTCCTCAGCAGGCCTCTTGGCCAGTTCTGCACGTCCGGGCCGGTCAAAGCCGACTGGCCCAATTCTGTTATTAAATAGACCGTTAGAATATTGCATAATTCAATCCGTCTTTTAATGTGCATCATTCTGTGCCATGGGGTTTAACTAACATCTGCCAGGCAGGAAAAGATTCAAATCGTCCGGCTCCACTTTCCCGGCCCTGGCAAATGGAACCGGGAGTCTAGTGGGGTTTAACTCCACGGAGTTGGCTCATCACTCAGTTCCTCAACCGCATTGCAAAGCGAAGGATCGATCTGAAACTCGGCCCAGATGAGAATGTCTTTGTTCAACGAGAACTGTGGGAGATAACACAATGCTCAGAATGTCTGGAAGTGTGGATCATTAGACTTACAACTTTCCAGACGTAATGGGCAAAGGAGGCGCATGCGCATACAGAAAACTGTCTACATATTCTTCCAAATCCCTCTTCCTTTAATCCTGCAGCATTGAACTTCTCTTTCCTCTTATTATCTCCTAAATATTGCTCAAGATGGCACTAGACTCATTGCCCGTTATCCAGTTGCTACCATCTTCCGCAGGCACTCCAGAATTCGAGGCCATACGCCAAAAGCTCGTTGAGGAGTTTTCAGCCAAGGTGCCGCAAGAATATCACATCTCCTCTTCGGTCATTGATCAGCCGCCTCAAAATGTCATTAGTCTCCCGCGAGAGTCCGGAATTCTATCTAAAGAGGAAATCGACATCACGGAAAACTTCGACGCGGTCGGACTAGCTGCCGCCATTGCAGCGAAGAAATTCACTGCTGTCGTAGTGGCTACAGCCTTCGCCAAGAGAGCCATCATCGCCCACCAGCTCACATGTTGCCTGACAGAGTGGTTTATGGATGAAGCTATCGAACAGGCCAGAGTCCTTGACGAGCACCTGGCAAGAACGGGAAAGACGGTCGGTCCCTTGCACGGTGTACCGATCAGCGTCAAGGAGATGATTCCTGTGGCTGGCCATCATTCCTCTCTAGGCTTTCTGATCACTCGTCACAAAGATGACACTGACAGCCATATGATAGCTATCTTGCGCAAAGCCGGTGCAGTGTTCTACTGCAAGACGGCTCAGCCTCAAAGTGTGATGCACTTGGAGACCGTCTCCCTTTACGGCCGTGTACTCAATCCGTTCAACATCAACCTGACAGCTGGCGGGTCGACCGGTGGTGCAGCCGCGCTGCTGGCCCTGCGTGGCTCTGTTCTCAGCATCGGCACAGATATTGGCGGCAGTATCAGGGCACCAGCAAGCTTTTGCGGCCTTTATGGCTTCAAACCTACGTCGTATACACTCCCGATGAAGAACTTTGTCGGACCTAGCGGTTTTTCCGCGGAGCTCAATATTCTTGGATCAACTGGGCCCCTTGGCGTTTCCTTGAGAGATATGGACTTCTTCGTGTCTGTATTGAAAGCAGACCGACCCCATTTGGAGGACCCGCGCCTTGTCCCGATCCCTTGGAAAGGTCTGGACTTACAGCCAACAAAAGCACCTCTGAAGGTCGGCTTCATGATGGACGATGGGATCATTCTACCTCAACCGCCGGTAACTAGGGCTCTCAACTGGGCTCGTTCTAAATTGAGCAACTCCTCCAGTTTTGAAGTCAAGAATGTTACGCCGTACCGTGCCGAAGAAGCGCTGCGTAGCATTCAACTGGCTTTCTTTCCCGATGGAGGCAAACAAGTCAAGGAAGCTTTGGCAGCGACCGGAGAGCCCATGCTCCCACTCACCAAATCGATCATCAAAGATGCCGAAACAATTGGGCAAAACCTAGATGCAGCCGGCGTTCTCCGGCAACGAGTAGCCCGGGACAACTTCAGATGCGAGTTTGTGGCTCACTGGAACAAGTTGGACGTTGATGTAGTCATCTGTCCTGCTTATGTTGGTCCTGCATGCGTGCATGAGACCGGCTTTTTCTGGAATTACACCGCTTTCTGGAACTATGTCGATTACCCAGGCGTTGTCATTCCCACGCCGATCAAGGCTCTTGAAAAGGGTACTGAGAGCTATGCTACTGCTGACGCGCTGCCACTGAGTGAACAAGATGAGTTAGTCAGGAAGTTCTGGGCCGAAGGCGATTTCGAGGGTGCTCCAGTAGGCATCCAGATCGTGGGGCGAAAGTATCAAGATAACGAGCTCTTCACGGCTTTACAGGCCATGGCGGCTCCTTTAGGGCTTCAGTGAAGAATCATGATAGGAGTTTTGTGTATACACAAGTAGATTTTTCATATTAAAGCATGGAAAAATACACATCATTCTCTTTGGCTATGTTTTGTCACGAAACCAGCGTCACATTTAGCTGTTGAAGTGGACTGGAGGAAGCTGTGCCACGCTCTCACAAATTGATGGATAAGCCTAGGTGTGTCGTCACACTGATATAAAATGAAGAGGGTACAACTGGTCAGTAGTATGATGACTGAGGGAAAGAATATAAGACGCCGGGAGATGGTGAATTGGGCCTCAAAACGCCACTTTCTAAATTAACTCATCGCTTAGTCTGAGATCATATTACTTTTGCCAGCTCAGTCTCCTCATGAACAAGGTCAAATTGGTGAACATGTAGATTCATCACGAATTACCCATTACGTCCAGCGTATTGTCAGTGCCAAAATTCATTGATGTGTGATATTGAGAAGAGTTGTAATAGTATTTCTGAGGGGCAGATGCTGCTTTGTGAAAACATCCTGCCTATTTAATTAAGTTGAGTCTATCTTATCAATGTGACGTACCAGCCACCCAAACAGTATTGATAGTTGGAAAAAGTAATCATGCATCTATACAGGAAAACATAAAGAAAAACAGTATAAATCCATGCGCCGGGTATCATAAGTCGCTGCGTCATACATCCTACCCTTCAATGCTTTCCTGCTATATTACCTCCTTCACAACATGAGAGAGTCTTGCCCTCATTTCTCGTTCCTGGCTTGCTCTTCATCTGATCGCAAGGTCATTTCTGTGCTGGCCGAACGGGGAGGGATGGAGAGCGTATCGTCTTGTGCCGGAACCTTGGTGGCAGCAGCAACCATCTTCTCAGCATCGGCACACCGTTTGCGTGTAGAGAAGACGGACCCCACATGGCCCACAAGCCACCAAGAAAAGAGGACAGGCAACGCAACGCGCGTCTGGTCAGCGCAGCCAGACCATGCCTGCACCAAAAGGGAGTAGACCTCGTGTGCCGGCAGAGCATATCCGATCCTGTAGAAGCCGGCCATGATCTCGAACGGGAAGACGCTGCTTGCCACGTTGGTGAGCATCCAGGTCAAGAGAAAGAAAGGAATAAATTGCATGGGTAGGAAGGATCCGATTAAGGATTCCAACACCTGCCACTGCACGTCCATGTAGAGCCAGAACACTAGCAACGTCTTGCCAAACTCTGAGCCACCGACAAACGAGTTTTCTCTGAAAGCCCAAAGGTAACCGGTGACAGTAAGAGCAGTGAGAAAGCCGTAAATCTTGCCGATCCCGAAACGGAGTAGCCAGACGTCACGGACCCTTGCCTTGGCCAGGAGACCGGTGCTCATGCCGAGACCGTTCAGTGCCAGGATGTAGAAGAACTGAGCCAAAGTCGGGACGATGATATTGACCGTGTTGAAGAAGACCCGGCTGGCTTGTGTCTGGGCGCCGATGAGATCGGGAGTGGACGAGATTGGGTTCAAGTATGCGGCCACGGCGGCCGGGTTGGTTGTGTTTAAGGACTGGAGGGCTGCGGTGCCGTTCGGTGATTGATAGTAGAACCCTCTGGATGCGGTCACGACCTTTTGCATGTTGCTTGCGAGCACGGAGTCGCCGATGGCGGGGTATCGAGCTTGGTTGTATGTGTAGGTGACGGAGTCGGCAGCATTGTAGGCAGCGTTCGAGTCTCCACTAATGGCGCTGGCGAGCTTCTCTGATGCACCTTTGTGGATGTAGATTGCTCCCCAATAGTCTCCCTTGCAGACAGCGTTCTTCACCGCCGCTGGTGTTGAGTATCTTGAAGTCGAACCGAATTCGATGGTAGGAAAGTTGGCTGCTTGGAAACTCTTAGATGCACCCGCTATGGCCGAACCGATGGCGCCTCCATCGAGGTCCACGGCGAGAATCTTGAGGGCGTGAGTGCGCTTCCCTTGTTCAAATGTTGCTCCGAAGAGATATGACATGTTAGACAGAACAAGAAGAATGACCATTATCGCAGAAATGACGATGGGGATGAAAAGGGCTTTTCGCTGTCCACTGCCCCATTGTGATAGGGGCGTCCGTGTTGGGAAGCCCGACGTCGACATTGTGGCTTACGGTTTTGGAATAGTATCAATTCGCATTCGTTGAAGAACAGTTGAGGTTGCAGCTGTCGGGACTTCACGACGTAAGATCGATGGGCGGTTGCTTCTCTTTTGAAAATGGAGCAAAAAGAGAACAGTTGATGATATGCCACGTTATATGGCTGAACTGATTGATGGGGTGGGTTGAATTGTTATAGAGAACCTCTCGAAATTCCAGGTCCCACCTTCTCTCCCGTTGCATTAGGCGGGACGTAGATAAAAGAGGATTCATCAGTTCAAGAACACGGAGACCGGCCGAGATAGACGGCCAACAGAAACAACCATCCCACCGGTCTCCGGAATCATTCGAGTATATGGTTCGTCATCATCCGCCATGGGGACTCTTCCTAGCATGGTTGCTTTCAGGTTCTTCGCACATCCTGAGCCCGTCTCGGTGATAAGTCCGAGTTGCGAAGGCCGAAGGCGCCTCGTGGCCCCTTAATGTGAAAGAATTCGCGATGCAGGTGGGCTGGCTGGGTTTGGTGTGGTCGAAAAGTCTTCCGATGCGTCGGCAGGGGGTGCAAGGGGTGTCCCCTAGTTCAAGTTAGTTGTCGAATAGACTAACACAGACCCGGCACCAAACGGCGCATCGGCGCTTATGTTCGCCGAGCTGGCGGACAATTTCCATTCAGCATTTCGCCGTGGCTCCGACTTGGCCACGTCCGTTCCTCTTCCTTCGTCCACTTTGCAACCTGCTGACCACGAAGCCCTCCCGCTTATCAATCAGCCGTTTCCTTTTGCTGGTATACCGGAGACGCAATGTTCCCGCAGATAATGTGTTCGGCGTGGATCGCATCTTGAAGATCGACGCGGCTGCTGGGGCCATCGCAACTTTAAGCACCTATCGTCTAAATCATCAGCCAGCTGTTGCACGGACAGCTGTCACCGTCACAGGTCTCGTGGTACCCTTGACTCACTAATCTATCTATAATATGTCTGGCCCGCCCGGTCGCGCGAGCACCCACAAGCTCTCAATTGTGCATGGAGCTCAAGACACGCGCGGTAACAGAACACTTTGGATGTTTAAGGGGAGGGCTAAGAAGCGTCCTTTGGAGTAGGGCACACCGCCAAGCATAACGCTGAAGAATGCGAGTCTTGCTGGTCAGCATGAGGGTTGCTATTGTGACGCATGCGTTCGCAGTTGGATTCGGGTAGCGAAATGCCCGTTCGGTCCCGACTAACAGGCCTAGACCAGGCCAAACCCTGTGAAGGCCTGGGAACTTGGAATACGGTAGGACTCTCGGATTTAATGCATTAGGCCCCGACCGACGCGTGAATCGGTAAGCCCGTCAAGACTCACGACAACGACGGACTTTTTAACTTGTCATCCATGAACGCCACCAATCATCACTGTGCCACATGCTAGTCAGAAACATTACAATACCCCATTGTTGGAAAAGAAGCCACCTCGCCTTTTTCGCGCCTCCTCTGCACACTTGGCTTTCCAGCTTGATCGCTGGGCCATTCCAAGATTCTGAGCAACAATCCCGCATTTCTCAATGACCCCCACAAGCCCCGCCCCGACCACCAAATCAGGACTGTGTAAGTTCCGATCGCTGGACAATGGCACTAGGCACGTCTGAGGATCTTCCTGCAACCGGGTGACAAGAGCAAACGTGATACGGGTGTGTATCCACTGTGCACCATGGGAAAGAAAAATGGAAAGATGAAAAGAAAAAACCACCCATACTGGTAGCACTATCCCTTGCAACGAAGATATTGATAGGACGTCGGCGTCCTTGAGCGTCTCAACGATCTTCATTCTCAACACATCTGTAAAGCTGCTTCTGTTATCATCCTAGAAGTCTATACGGCGAACAATCGACGGCTCAATGGGAATAGAGATTAAGAGAGGGTTCTTTTCATTACTAGTTTACAAATAGCAACCGGCGCTTGCCAGTTAACTGATTTACCACAGCACCGATAAGTGCTATATGCAACCCCCTCTATGACCGTCGCGTTTCTATATTAGGTCTTCTTCGCCTCTATCCCACCGACTGCCAATCGACAAAATCTTTGCCAGAGGCGGAGTGAAGCCAGTGCGGAGTTAAAGCGGATACTCTAGGCCTTAGGCAAAAATGTTTTCGATTGGCAATCGTCAAGATAGAATGGGTCAGCATCTATGTAAGCGCTAGTTGGTACAGAGTGAAAAGGTCAACTGAAAGCAGGCGTATGCAACGGACTTATTCCATCTCTGATCACCCTCATCTTTTGGTTTGGAGAAGATTTTTATCCAGCTGGATACCGGTGCCTCAATAGTTCTTATAGGGCTCCAAGCCTTAGGAATAAGCTTCGGAAGAGCCGTGATTGAGAGCAGGCGTGTTGCCCTCATGTCCCCATTTTCGCTCCCAACGGGGCAGATACATGATAACTGACCATGCTCTTCGTCCGTCGATTGAATCCTCTTCCTTTTTATTAATAAGAAAAGATTCAGCTTTCGATCTGCGTCGTTTCTTGACCTGGATGGTCATAGTGACAAGTCGTCGCATCGTTGATTGTCTTGCTCACAATTTTCAGAAGATAGTTACAGACTCTACCATTCTACGCGCAAGTTAACGGCTTATAAATAAGTTTTAAATTATATGTTTCACTTTTTATTTAATGGGAAGGAGAAACTGTCGCAGGTTGGCGGCTTCAATTCGTGGAGGAAAAGAATGTTTGTGCTGCATGCATCAATGATGCCATCTGATCCGAGGTGGATCCAACAGCCTTGCCGTCAGATGTAGCAACAACGTAGGTTAAATTGGTCTGTCTTCACACTGATGCTCCCAGAAATATACCACAACAACCCACCTACCACCCGTAAAGGCTCACAATGGTCTATCAAGGTTTTCACGCCGCGACAAGTATCGATGGATACTTTCTTGGCGTACACAGCAAAGCTTTCAACAACAAGCCAGCGAGCCAAACGTAGTTAAGTGGGAGAAGGTCTCACCGGGAAAGCGTCTTCCTCTTGCTGTTAGTGTAAGGCACTCGTGTATGGGGAAGGGGGGGGGGGTAGATTTCTGGCTGGAGGCCGGTTCCCTTCCGCTGGCGCAATTTGCATATGATCTTTGATGATAAACGCTGAATGTGAAGCCAGATCTGAAGATTGTCGGATGCCAGCGCCGGATTACAAAACTTACAATCACCGCTAACTACCAAGGTATCAGCCCCAGTTCATTATTCCTCATCAAGCTTGATGGCTCAAGTCTATTTTGGGCGAAAAGAGGTGGGGGTAGCTGTTCAGAAAACCTAAGGGTTTCTTGCTCGATATTGGAAATACCTCAACGTGGAAAGAACGACCGAAAAACCTGCATAACATCAGGCTGGGAACTTGGGTTGCATGGCCGACACAGAGATAGGTTTGATTTAGTAACAAAATTACGGGGATGCCAAGGGATAGCATCAGATTAGACTGGCGTAAAGCGCCGGGGGTGTTGATGGACTGACCGTCGGAGAAACTTGGCTCTTGGTGTAACACTTTCTAGTGGACCGAGATAAGAATTCATGTGGATGGATTAGACTTTTGGTATCGCAAGCGAATTAGACGGACGAACAATTGAGAAACGGGAGTGGTTTTCTTTTGGGTTTTTTCTTCTTTCTCATTCTCTTTTGTGGTATGTAGATCATTAAAATACAGCGACAGAGTAGCTATCTCTATATTTCGCTTGTATATCCCTCGCTCTCAAAAATGGCACGTTAGGTAGCACGAATGAGTCTCTATGCTAATATTTGATGAGTGTCGCATGAAAGGGAATTGGGAAGTGGATGGAATCTCATTCCTAACAGGTTTAGTAGCTTGGCAGACGCTGGACATAGAGTAGCGGAAAAATTCCTCCAGAGCAATATTCGGGGAGCAACATCCAGTAGAGACCAAGGGATACTGGGCATCCTGTAAACGAAATGTAGTTAAGGATGAAGGTACGCCGTTGAGCAGGGACCTATGAGTGCGTGTGCGAAATCGCCAAGGTTTAAGTCCGAAAAGTAGTAATGGATCAGCCATCAAATGTGTGTGGAAACCTAGAGCCACCAGTCTTATTCCTTTGTTGTATTGTTGAGATTACGGGGAAGCTTATAATCTTCAATGCCGTACATGCAAGCGGACTCATAACCCTCGGCTCATCAGAGGGCATGTATGCTCCATTTGCGGCTTCCAAAAGCCGCGCACCGAGTTAGTGCGCGTTGGGAAGCGATTGAGCTTCTAGTATAGAGCATGCGGGTCTATGTCCCAAAAACAGACAAAATGACGGTGCATATTAAATTGACATACTTGAATTTCCGTCCAGGTCTGCATTGACGAGACTTGAAGTGGGGAGAAAGTAAAGAACATTTCAATCATAATACTGAGATCAGATGTCCAAGCTGGCCTGTATGCTTGAGGGAATCTGACATTACTCACAAGACCTCTTTCACGCCTCACCCAACGTTCAAACGTTCGAAATATCCTGACTGGCAGAGACGGCAGCAAAAACTTGAACCATAGGCTTAGCTTCTCGGGTTCCTTACTTTCCCCGTCCGTCGGCTTGTGCTCAACAACACAAGATCTCTGAACTATTTTTTGTTAGAACTTGTGGAAGGAAGAACAGATTCTTTCAACATCGTCACTAGTTGAAGAGCAACTTCAAAGCAACACATTACCCGCAATGGTGTCCGATAGCAACTGTGGCCCTGCAATAGAGAAGTCAAACGATGGAACGACAGACTATGTTTCTACCCGTTCCAGGAACAACGCCAATATCGGTAAACCTCACATCAGCACCCAACCCATCGATTAGGGAAACTGGCATCAGCATATCAACTGGCTCAACGCTCTCCTGGTTTTCATCATTTTCTTTTATGGTCTGATCTATCAGACAACACGAGCTAGTGACCAAACCGCTACCAATAGTTAAGGCTGACAGCACACTTTAATCAACTTTCGCGAGGTTTCAGACAGCCTTTATCACGAGAAGAATTCAAGGCTATCCATGGATGTGATAGGACAGTTATGCATAGACTATGGGTCAACGATATAACTTCAGGGTTAAAAAACTGCTATTCTATGTCTTTGACCGCTCTTTGCACGCAAGTTTGTCACATCCAGGAAGTTCCAGGAGGCTTTTACTCGTATCCCATCATCCAGTCCATATGGACATCTGCACTGTTTTTTAGTGTCGCTTAAGCCTGTTAACTATAGCATTGTACGCAGGCTTGGGATCGTAATCGTCATCAAAGAGAAGCGGTCTCGCCGCACTCTTCCAAGATTGCTACCAAATGTCAGTAAATATCATACACCATCAAGGATTGCCAATTTCTGTACCCTATCGCTCACTCCCCAGGTAGTGATTCCACGGCATTTCGGCACATTGAGGCATGCACTCACAACAGCTGCATAATCGGCCGGGGGGGCATTGTCAATGTCCAGTTCGGTAATGGCAATCTCGGAGACTCGGGACGCCGCGAGCGACTGAAGCGCTCCTTCGATGTTGCTCGACATGTTCGGAGCAAGATGGCACTGAGAACCTATTTCAAATGTCAATGAGTTAGGTTCCTTCTGGACAACACATAAACATACCGATCCCGTCGATGGGAATACCCTGGCCGATCCATTGGTTGACCTTGTTGACTAATGCGCTAACCTTGCCCCATTCTTTGTTGTCCAAGTTGTAGTCATTGATGTATAGTTTAGCAGCTGGGTCGGCAGCCCGAGCCGCGCGGAAGGCGACGCCAACGTAAGCCTCGCCCATAACATTAAAGAAAGTGTTGTTCCGCAGTGTGCCGTTGTCGTTGAAGATCTCATTGACAACATCCTTCCACATCAATATTGGTTAATAACCTTACTGCGAGATTCTCTCAAAAGAAAGACTCACCCAAGCTCTAATTTTACCCCTGTATCGCCCAACAACTGTTCGGATATGTGTCTCAAGAACACCGGAAAGAACTTTCTTATCCCTGATGTTTGATACCCATGTGGGCAATGCCGTGTGCCACAACAACGTGTGTCCATGTATAGATTTGCCGTTCGTTTGCGCCCAGTTGACGAGAAAATCCGAGTTGTTCCAGGTGAAGTTGCCTTGGGTGGGCTCAGTAGCATCCCATTTCATCGAGTACTCTGGTGTCACCTGGCCAAAGTTTGCCTTGATAATGGCTTCCGTCTTTCCTTGTTGCATGATTCCATTGTCGCCGGAGACGCCGAAGTAGAGCTTTCCCCTCTTCTTGAAGAGCTCGTCGATGCTGACAGCTGACTGGCGTTTCACTAGGTCATTTGAATGCGATTGACGAAAACTTGTGTGCGCGATGCTCAGGGGCGTGGCGAAGACGGCCAACGGCGCGAGAAGAATTACAAGAGATGCTTTCATGATTTAAGAAGAGAATGTAGAAGCGTTAAAAAATGGAAAAACAAATCGCCTGGTGTCTGGAAATGAGACGTGACGTTGAACTCCAGCGATTGAGTTGGCGCAAATCACTATTTATTAATTTGCTACGAGCAGCAGCAAGGTTACTTTCGGTGGAGCCCAACCCGAACTTCTGAACTGGGAGCTTGGCAGAAAACTGCAACTTAAATATAGTGCCCTAATTACCGCCGTGATCAACTGACAGGGAATGCGAATTGAGCCTCCGTGCCGACGGAGATCTAGCTGCTCAAGACCTGCACCGTCTGGAATGACCGTGTCTTTGTGCTAAGCATATCACCGTGAACGTCAATTGCCCCAGACCATCTGTTACTGTGATGTATAACTCATTGATGCTGTTTCACAAGAACGATTTTAAGTGTGGCTACCCAGTTGATGCGAACAGTTTTGCTAACTGGGCTATTCGGGCTGGGCCCTCTTTTTGGTATCAGCAACGCCTTTTGGGCGCGACAACTATTGATTGTAGCAATCTTTGGCTATCGTAACAATTCAAATGAAACAGTCTTCCAAAGTAGCAGTAGGCTAATCACGGCTAGCTGGTTTGCTATGCACTCCTGCAGTCCGACGTGTGGTACCAGTTGATTCAGCCAATCAAGTTAGCCAGTGCTTGAGAGAGTGCGACACAGCCCAGATAGCAAACCCCGTTGCGACATCAAGGGGATCCTGACGTTCCTCACTGGGGACTGCTCGCTTTGAGCACTGACTCCTGACCTTGCCGTCAATGAGCTCAGGGGCCATCCAAGGTAGGCCACTTGAAAAGCTCAGATGCTAGTAGCGCAAACCGAAAAAAAAAAGTTGACCAAAAGAAAAGAAGAAAAAAAACCACAGTTTGCGGTCCATTATCATCGACGCGCTCCGGTTCACCTTCTTCGAGGCAAGGGATTGAAAGGGGACGATCAAGAAAGGATAAACGCTTGGGGTGGCAAACCCGGGTTCATTACTTCTATAGTAATCATAGGAATGCAACAGCCATGTCAGGCTCGTAGTTGGGACCAACGGACTTAGTAGCCCAGGACTAATCTCCGGAATCATTAACTATAACACATTAATGTCTTGGCGATAACAGTGATCAACGTCAGCAAAGGCATACCGAAGTTGAAATACTAGGAAAAACCCCAGCAATCCTTTCGAATCAATCGGTCCCTAGAAAAAGCCTATTCATTTTCACATCTACTACTATGCACTTGCGCACAGGTCCCAGTTGCAAGATCCATTTTGGATAGTATCTCCCATCTCCCTTCCAAATATACCTCACCCACTTATGCCACTGCGTCACCGCGGCCTCCGAGATTAAATCTATTTGACCCACATCAGTCAACTACTGCCGCGAATATCACGGATTCACTGCTGCACCCCGTTCCGGGTTGCGCAGCCTCGAACAGTGCCTTCGGTAAGGTCCGGCATGATGGGCGAAGACATCGATTACGTGTCGAAGGCATTCTTAGACTAACTGTATTCTTCTTGAGGGGTATATGCCTTGTCTTAAATACGTTGATAGATGTCAGTATATTACATATATACTTGATATTAATTAACTGTCAGCATCCCTATCTAACAAATGTCGTTTTTAGTGCAGAGAATATTGCTGCCTTCTCTGCTATAGATTTCCATAATAACGTCTATGGCTCAGCAGACGTGGCGCCTTTAGTAATGACAGTGGCATCAACAGATGTTACGCTTCTTTCCTGGCCTTGGACGCTACCGACCGTGCCAGACACTTGCTGAGTTTGTTTCGTGTCATGGAGCGGTTGCTTGCTGCGGAATTGTATCCTGGAATCCGAATATCTGCTCCAACCACGGGACAGAACACCAAGCAATGGGCGAAGGGCTGGTAGCGCGATGACAATGATCTGGGTTGCTATTTCTGCTGATCCAACGAGATCTACAAAGAATTAGCATTTTCTCAGAGAGTCGGAGCCATACTTCGGGAAAATACTTACAGGTCGAGAAATCCCAAATGGATTGCACGGTTAGGTAGAACCGTACGATGCTGATGGCTACTGTGGTTATGCCCAGAAGGAATATGCATAATAATGCTCTCCTGTCTTTCGTTTGCAAGGCTTTCAACCTAAGTATTCCGAATGGCAGTGCAAAGACTTGCAGTTCTCCTGTTAGTATTACATAAATTTACTGACTTGGCCACTTACCAAGTAATTCCGAGGTAATGCCAATTGACCAGTTGATGTACATAGGCTCCGGAGAATTGACCAATGTACAGCTGGTATTACTATCCGCCCTAAAAAGAAATTAGATACAATTCAAAATCATGGGTGCCATATCACTAATACAGAAAACAACTGGGACAACCCACCAGTTTCGTGTCACATCAGCGCCACACCAGAATATATCCACGAATACGGCTGTAACAAACGCACAAGTGGTGTAGGCGGTGACGAGATGGAGGCATAATCGTAGTTTCTTTTCGGATCCCGGAAAAAGCTCGTAATAAAAGGCTAGGAGACTAAATCTTGGAAAGTAAAAGCCTAGATCGAAGATAACTGAACTGGCAAATTTCCACTGTTTAATGAATTAGTGTACACGCAATGTTGTAGATTAAACAGGTGCTTGTATACTTTTGCAAAGCCTTCGTTGAAATACTCCTCCACAAAAGCGTTTAAACCTATAGATATCGTATAGGTATCTCCAACTACTAGTGTAAGGAAGAATAAGAGAGAGAGCACAAGGAAAAGCTCGGATAGCCAAAAGGACCATATCCTATGCCAGGTGCGTACTGCTAGTCGAGCGATGGCAATTATGAAGCAAAGAGCGAGAAAAATCCACTCTGAAATCTAGGGTAAGGTTAACAGTCGTCGGCGTAAGCATACTTGAAGATGGCGTACTAAGAATTCTCTTGCATCGATGCCCATATTGCCCAATGGCTAGATGTGATAGCTCTGAAGCCAAGACCGTTGAGCCTTGGCTGCCACAATCGAGATGTGATTTCCCAGAGCAAAATGAGATGATGTTGTGAGCGCAAGTATGGTTTTCAAGTTTATTGAGAGTAAACTCAGATTTCCGTTAAATGAATCATGAGTTAGATAAAATTACCCGCAAAAAAAGATGTAAAAGAAGAAAGGATCTTGGCTAGGATGGGGACGGAGGTGTAAAGAATAATAACGGAATGGGACGCAAGGGACCAGCCAAGTTTTGGGAAGGAATTCTCCGACAATGTTTAGTGACATACCGAAATGCGATGATCGTAAAACTGTCATTTTGTTCTTTGTTGAATGTTCTGGTGGGCGAGCAAGACATTTCCGCATTTGTAAGGGTAAGAAAATCAAGCTTCCAACCGCTCCAAACCGGCAGGTGCGCCTTGCCGTTCCCAAGAAACTGATGCCCAGAGACGCGGAAATCGCTGGTTGCGAAGCATACGAGTCAAAACATGTAACGTATGCGGCCTAGTCGCTCTGGCAGCAGCTCCAGCCCAAGCCATCAATCGCAAATGATCTAGATTCCGCAATACTGCGCTAATGCCTTCTGCGTTCTATGTACTACAGTGCTAGTTCTAATATGTCCGGAAATGATTCATTGTTCTTGGTTGAGCGTTGCCACCCACACACTGTTGAATAGTAAATGTGGAGGCGCAAATGCTTGAGTTTTTCGGGCTGGGATGCAACGGACAGGGCCTGGACTCTTGGGCATATGCACCACCGCGACGAGGGTTTTCATATGAAAGCATTGGAGATGTTGAGGTGAGGCTCTGTTGGGTCCTAGGTCTTTAGGCGTGGGGTGCACCTCATGTTCAGAACCTTGGCATGTTGATTAGCATCAGCTGCAAATGAGCTATCGATAGCAAGTCCGTCGCGATATTGCGCTACGTGGCGTATTCCCTTTTGATGCCAAAAGTGGGGAAACTGAATACTCACGATTGCTCTTAAAACAATATTCGTTATTCCTCCCCTACTCATCTGCCGGATGATATGAACCGTGCCGCTGCCGGTACCAAGATACCCCCTTCTTGGCTCGGAACCTGGGCAAGTGACGGTGCCTCAAGAGCGTCTCGAATCTATCATTCTTATCCGGCGCGAACTGACAGCACTGTTGCTTTCTAACGCCCAAGGTCAACTGCCTGCTGTCCCAGCTGCAAGCCGCAAGGGACTAAGCGCATACCCAAACTCTTTCGTCACCTCCTCTGATGGCGGGCAAAAGACGTCAAACTTTTTGTTACACTCGTTGAGCACGACGAACATTGATCGGTCTTTCTCAAGGATATTGACTCCCGATTTACAATGCTCACATCTGCCTCATTGGTTCCTAGGCGTGATTCGATCCAAAGCCTTTCCCCGCGTGGGCGGCAGACGTCACCGTTCAAAAACACTGACGTTTCGTTATTCCATCAGCAATGGCAGACTTTGGTTGCCTATTAGGACTTGGAAAATAAGGTCTTCACTCTCATCGTGGGCCTATCACCGTTGTCGGCATACTGCGTTCAATTGACTGAAGGCGGAGTATACCTCGCTTGTCGAGGATGCCATGAACAATCTTGCATCTTTTGGTTTCTTTCAGTCAAACTGCGCGCCGAACCCCATATCCTCTTCTCGTGCTTTCACCACTACCACAACCGCCGCCTTCTTTAGGTTCAAAAACATGGCCTACTTCATCTGTCAGCCTCCATCGACGCCCACTTGAGTGAATCTGCCGACGACAAGTACGGGCAAGTCACTAGATAATGGGATCCATTTGGCAATTAAAGGCTCAGGAGGTCAATGTGATTGCTATGGTCTGCTTGGGAAACTGCATTGAAAATATCGAAAGAAAAAAAGAAGAAAGAAAAAAGGCGAGCTGATCTAGTCAGCCTTGATGCAACCCAGATGGTGCCCTTCGAGCGAGAAGCTCAGACGATTAAGGTCGGAGTGTCGTTGAGGTCAGTTTTTCCCAGTTGATTGGTGCGAGTTGTCAGGGGGTTGGGCGACGAAAGGGCAGCCGCTGGGCCCCTCGGAAGCGAAACATCATTAGACCGGGGTAGCATTCAAGGTGTTCCGACCAACCTTGGCGGTATGTAGAGGGCTAGATACGAATGCTAGTCACAGTTGATCCCCAAGGGTAGTCTTCGTTGACTTCAACGCTCTGTACAAACCCAGCCTCTCACACGAGGCTCCAAATATCAAGATAACTGTCAAGGCAGCTGATTGAATCTGCCAAGTGATCAACAGGATGATAAAATTGCTCCCGAGACAGTATCGGAACGCCATGAAAGGGGGTCGTGGCGTGAAACCTTCACTTAGAAGGAGAGTACAGAAACAGCAAATCCAAATACTGGCTCAGGCGTCGCTCATGTTCGCAGGGCTATGTAGGACGCAGTCTATGTTTTGAGCACTGACACAAAGACAAGTACGAAGAGAGCCTCGGCGCTAGTTGACAACCAAGCTTTGTGGATGGAGAGATATAGCAAACCGATATAATGTTAATATTAGTATTTGACTTAAACAGGAATCCTGGGACGTGACGTGCAGCATTTACAGCTTACGAAGTAATGCCTAAAATTATTCACAACTAGCAGTTTTGGCGAGGTGGCTGTCATCATATGTTTACCCAGCATACAGAACGCTTGCGAACTTTCCTTAGAAGTAGCAGAATCCCTCCATCCTCCCAAATCAGCCATGCAAATTCGAGACATACTCTGCAAATAATACATTGCTGAGATAACTTGTCCCCGCTATAGACTCTTCACAGCCCACCAGGGCTTGAAAAACTCTGCACAGTAATTAGTGCAGTCGTGGACTGGCGTAGAAATTCTCAAGCATGTGGAACATTCTTTGTCATAGTGCCAAAATCAACATGATTTATTTGTATCTGTATTTAAGGTAAGGTGTTGGCTTGTTCTCTAAAAAATGTCCTGAATAATCGCAGCCGTTGTCTCCATGTTTTTGTTCACAATGATTTCTCTTCTGCTAATAGACATCATCCGTCGTGGACTACAAGTGGCGGCTCCATGTCTTGGCATCGCCAATCAATGGACTGGTCTAGTACATCGTCCAATATACATGTGAAGCGCCAAAACTGCTGGGCTTTATGTCTTCCGACTGATCAGCGAAGAAGATTATCAACTAAGCTGAGGATTCTAGCTAATTCTCCAAGAGTAGCTAGTTCACGAGGAAGCTGCTATTACTATTTCGTAAAGTTGATCCAACAGTCAGGTTTTGTTGATATAAACCCGAAGGAAAGTCATATCACACCATTCATCAAAGCTTCGATGCGGTCCGGACTTTTCCACATATGCAGTACGTATCACGTGTACTATCCGTGCTACAGAATAGGGGGATTCGGTGGTGGGAGGGAGGAAGGAGGGAAGTGCCTTTGGTGGGTTGATAATATGAGAAGACACAATAGTGAAAAAAGGCAGCGAGGCGAGCAGGTAGATAGTGGACACGCCACAAAGTGGTCAGGCGGATATGATAGGATGAGTGAGCTGCTAGAGGCTAGAAGTCGCGAAAAAGCACAGAGCAGAGAGCAGAACAAGACAAGGACCGCTGGCGCAGTACTAAGAAAGCACGGAGATTTAACCCAACTCACAACCTCACGATACTTTGTCAAGATGTCCACAAGCTTTGAGCCTGGTGCGACGCCAACCACCAAAGAAGTGCGTAAGCTCAGTAGGTATGCTCCCACATCACGTAACACCTACTGAGCCAAGCTGTTTGCACCCCAGAGTTAGGTGACATTCAAGCTCATTAATTAGTGGTCTGGATCCTTGGTTGCTCTGTGCTGTGTGTACCTGAAACGAAGCGTGAGTATCCACTGTCTCACCATAGGCCAAAGCCAACAGGGGTAGTCCAAGAAAGCCAAAAAACCTAATGTACTTCATTTAGGGATGAGAAACAGTCGATGGACGCGCAATCTACTTTTTAAGTTGAGCAGATTTCCTCGACCACAATGTTCTGCCAAGATCGTTGGTTACACCCAGCAAGGATCAATACTAACATACGCACGAGTGGAGATGCACATAGGCTGTATCTGGAAAAAGCAACGATCACGCCAGGAACACGGAACACCGTCTGCTAAATTCCATGTGGAATTGGGTAGTATATTCTGTTTGACGAAAAATAAAGTATGTGCGAAGAAAATTCCGTGACCACGCTCGTCCATATTTTGTTTGCTGGGGCCGAGAAACCACTTTCGATAACCCTCTTACATGTAAGCAGCATCGTAGTAGCCAGCATTGCTGTAGCTGCTGCCCAGGATGCTCGAGATGGAGACAGCTGAGCTTAGCTTCTTGGAGAAGCTGGCGCGGGTGCCCTGGGATCCAATTCCAGTGTTCTGGTACTCGCCAAAGAGAACATTACTGGTGCGATCGTCGCCAGTGTTCCAGTTCTTCCAGCCGGCGGAGTTAATGACACCCGTCATGCTTGTCTTCTGGAATACGACCTGGGCGAACTCCCTCCAAGGGCGACCGAGGTAGTAGGCTCCATCAGCAACGGTGTTCCCAGAAGCGGCGGCGATGGTGCAGCTGTTAAAGACGTAATACGACTTATCGGATGCACTCTGACGGCCATTGGCTGTTCACATTGTTAGTCTCGGTTAAGCAATGGATGAATGGCTTGGTAAAGGTAGTCTTACCAGTGATGTAGCCAATGGAGCTGGTGACGACGCGAAGGTCACAATTCTCGAACCAGCTCATGGCCTTCTGGCCAAAAATGAAGTCGGTAGCACCTTGGATAAGGCATTTGGAGTACAGCTGGTTACCCTGCTGGCTAAGAACGGTGTCCTGGAAACCAGTGAACTGACTACCGTAGTATCCACTGTCGGCGTACGCGCTTAGGGCCACGGCCTGGCTACCCTTGCCGTAGGTGTTGGCAACGTTTACATTGTAGAGTTTGAAGTTCTTGGCTTTTACACGGAGGGTAGCGCTCTCGTCATTGTTAAGACCATCGGCTTGGCTCTTCTTGGCGGTGATGGTCACTTTGTTGCCAGAGTAGCTACTTGTGTCCGCTGTGTAGCCGTAGATAGACAACTGGGCAGTCCGCGCGGGAACAAGGACCTGTTCGCTGTAGGTGCCCTGATCGATGAAGATGCACTGCGTGCCAGAGGCAGAGGTAGAAAGAGCGTCGACAGCTTTTTGGATGGTGCCGTACTGGCCGCTGCCAGGTGACTTCTTGACAGTCAAGCATCCGGAGGGCGCGGAAGTGCGGCTGGCTGCCAGCGCCGCCGTGACAAAGGTAAGAGTAGTAAAGAAAGACTTCATTTTGTGGTGTCGCTAGAGAAAAGAAGGTGATATCGGTTCGTCCCAAGGTTGGCCCAAGAGAAGATCATCCGGATTTGGTTCCACCGAGCGACTTGGCTCTCTTATGTACTTCACATAAGAGGCCCACGAGGCTTAAGGCGTTGAGGGGTTGAATGCGAGAGTCACGAGATTTTCGTCCGAGGTCCATTCTCCGCGTGTTCTGGTGACTCCGGACTCCTCGTGCGGTCCGGCCATGATTGGTGGAGACGGACACCGGCAGACAGGAGGCATGTCGTAGATTGTACCCGATTAAACAACCAATCCTGAGCTCTCGAACTCTAACTGGGATAGAGTGCTGGCTGGGATGCTGCCCAATGTGGCAACCAGCGTACGTCAGGGGTTGACAATGCCGTGACCGAGCCTTCCAGACCGGCCACATCCTGTTGGCGGATTAAATTCGCCAAGATCCCCATACAGTACATTGCGGAGGCTGAGCGCAGCGTACAGTTCAGCGCACAGCGCACGGTGGAGCTGAATGAAATTGCGGGGAGCACAACGCAGCAGTCAATCGCTAATGTTTAGTAACACAGAAGCAATTCTCTTGGTATTGTTTCTAGAATAGTGCAGCCCATCGAGGCGAAGGGGTCGGCGAGTCAGACAAGAGAGACAAACCAAAACGCCGTAGCATTTTCATCTCGAGCAAGGGGAAAGGGGGTGTGTGGGTCGTCTGAACGGAGGTTGTCGAAACATCCGGTCTCCCGTGGTAGTTAATAAACTCTAGACCAAGAAAGCTTGGCATTCAGATTACGAGTTCAACAAATCTCCTCCAGCAAATCCATGTTCTCTTCCGCTGTTCGGAATTGCAGCCGACCCGTGGCGGTCGCATCAGGCAAGATTACTACATTGAGACAGAAAAGAGTTTCGAAGCGGCTTCACTGAAGACCTTCCCATTCGCCGCCATACTTTCAGCCCTACACCTTCCGTAGACTTGGTCTTTGCATGCCAATGACAAGTACTATCAACAACCTTAGAGGTATCAGCTTTAACTCAACTAAGAACGACTGACTGTGCAAGCTTCAGAGAGGCTGTCTGATAGACACAGGTTTCCTATTGGTATGTCTGTCGATCTCGTCATCATTTCGGCACTTGTGGTTAAATTCGAATTTTGGCAACTCGGCTGCTACCAGACCTACAAAGTACAGCCAAAGCCCTGTTTTATGTCCAGTGCGCCAAAGACCCAGTTATTTGCAGCTTCTTCCACCAATCATGAGCGTAAGAACGCAACCACTTCAAGCTCATGTGCTCAAAAGCGAACGCTCATATTCCTACAAAAGGGTGAAATCGTGACCCTCAACTTGGCTTTTCCCACCTATGAGTGCTCTTCTGTTCTTTAATGAGGTAACGATTCAAGCTAGTAATTATATGGTGGCTGGATGGTTGCCTTGTCAGCTAGCACCGAGACACAGGGTATCGTACCGCACATGCACAAAAAGACTTTACTTCGCCTGACAGTAGACAAGTAGCTAGCCAGTGTAGTCGTAGCAGAATGACTTCCTTTTGTGACCCTCCTAGTTACGTATGCCCTTATTTTTAGTTTCTTATTACCACTTGCTCGGAGAACTAGAGGCTTCATCTGCAAATACGGGCTACTGCAGGTCCAGGGGTTGCGGGTGTCTCGGCTGTTGGATTCTCGCTACCGGACCACCGGCATCATGCTGAATTTGATGACAGTGAAATTACGGTTGGGACCTTGGATTCGAACTCCACTTATTCAGAGTAGTCCCTCGGTGTGTTCAAGTTTGACGATCTGTGGGACCCTCGTTCAAGCAAGCGATGGTGACTCCTGCTTGTTGAGACCTCATAGGAGTATGACCAATGTCAGGGAAAGGTAACACTGACGAACTCAGAAGCCGGTCACTAATACACAACCATCACCTCTAGTTGAATAGACTTGAATCTTCCGTGCCGAGCCTCAAAGCCCCGATGCCGCGGTACTTCGGTTCTTTTTTTCTTTCCTTTTTTGGAAGACTCTCGACTGAAATGAAGCGAATGTGCGTAGGATAATTTTGAATTGCTAGAGCGTAGCCGATGAACCATATGTTCCGAGCTGTAGGGTACATCCTAAAGATCAACTCCAAAAATATGATATCTGTTGTCACAGGTTTGGGTAACGACTTATTCCTGGTTGTCAAAGTGCTGCATAATTACAGTAAAAGGTACTCAAGCTACGAAGTATAAAGCCGTTACATTCGTACAAAGTTTTCTCGTCCTGGTCACTAAGGAAGACTACCCACTCCAGAGAAGAAATTGAATGCTGTCTTCAGGAAACTAGTTATGCCCTTTTCCTTATGTGCCATTGTTGGCGTACTGTTACTCGTAATCCTCTGACACTGCGCTTGCCATCCATGGAAATTAGTCTTGGCGGCAACACAGGAACCCTTCTCGACGAGGATTCATTGTGAGGGTAAATAGTATCCTCAAACTTACACATGGATACCCGCACCTAATATCCAATAGTATCTTCTTTGTTCAAATCCTTGTACAACATCGCCGAAGCTTCCGTGGCAAATTTCGTGCCATCACATTGCCTTTGGGAACATAGGAAATTAATGCTCTCAACATCCAGATCTGGTCAGATTTATACCATACTCGTTCTAAGGCTCTAAAACACAGCCAACCGCGTGCGCCTTACCATCAAAGCTTTCTCTGCGCATTCCGGGTATGCCCATAAACCTCCAGCGCTTGAGACCAAAGTTTCGGACGTAGCATTATCTCACCTCATACAATACCTTTGGCACGGGCGTCTCTTACGAAAATGAGGCAGGGCCTTCGTCCTGAGCTATGTTTAGGTTATCAGCGGAGTTTTCTGGGACTATTCGCTGTGAAATCATCCAAGGTGGCGGCTGTGCTAAACGCCTAGGGCGAAAGCTATGGTGTGCCAATTGCGGCTCGTTTCGTGGCGTGGCAAGATTGATGCTCTCATAATCGTATTCATTCCTGAGACCTAGGTTTTTTTTGGCCAAACCTGATAGACTCCTGCATTATTTCAAGACGCCTGAGTCCAAGATAGTTATCTGGTATCCTGGTAGCGCAGGCATTGCAAGTCTACGTCGTAAAGTCTTAACACTATAGCTAAAGAGATATGAATACTACAAGGTAGCCTCACTACTTAGGTCGATGGAAAAGTCGTCAGTGACGCAAAGATTGAGACACAGTTCAGCAAGGAAATGGTAAAATATAGAGGTCGAGTAAATCTGATGAATTGCTCCCCGAAGAAAAGTATGGGACAACACAAACGGCAGAACCCAGGTAATTTATGGTCGTATATGCCACAAGCTAAGAATTCGCAGCACCTTGTTGGCAATGTCGAGTGGCCGTACACCTGTTTGATCGTGGAGGCTAGTTTTCATGGTTTTGTACTTCTTTTCATTTTCTCAACTGGCAAACTGTAGCACTTGATTGCTTTAACTCAAGATCATTTTTCAGCGCCCGACATGAACCAAATCGTTATCATGCGATCGATGGCCCACATAGTGCCGAACCAGACTGCATCGCAGTGTGAGCTGATTTACTGCGGTTGCAGGCAAAAGTAAAACCTCCCTGTTAGGTAGATGTGGCCGTGCTTCATCGATTAATTATCTCAGCGACGAGTACTTCGAAATTCTTGTGCACGTCCAGCACACATCTGGCCAGTGAAAGTCACGACATGTAAGTCACAACTCCACACTACCTGTTAGGGAGTCTAAATTACCCATCATACCATAGTAGGATAGCATTCAGAGAGTAACAGCTTGCTAGTATTACACCTGGGAACAAAACCCGACGAAAAAGTCATTGTAAAGCAACGAGCTTATGTAAGGCATTCTAATAGGTGTTCCCAATCTTATCTCTAGTCTTCCATTTGTTTTTTCCCAGTCATCCAATTGCACCGGGCAACTCTTCCGTCATCTCTCATCGCAATGATGTGCTCTGCCCTTTCGGGCTTCGACGCGCGCTCGGATTCGCTGCGCCAAATGAGCTGTGGGCAGCATTTGGTTTAAACGAGTTTAGTACAACCCCGCATGCTGAGCACGTCAATTCCTTTCCTTGGAAAATTGTGGATTTCGGAGCATAATTATCTTCGGTCTATTCCGGGTTCCGCATCACCCTATTACTGTTCGTTTGTCAAGTCCATGTTTGTACAGCTTCACCGCGTCGAAAGTTGCTTAGGAGTCAAGTCTATGCAACTCACCAGCCCCGGCAGCCCAAAAGACACGATGCCGAGCCCCAGTCCGGTCACTGAAACGCCATGGCCGACAAAGCCCCGCTGCTTAACGTGTAAGCGCCGGAAGGTAGGCACTCAGCTTCTGCAACAATCCCCGCATCCCCGCAAACTTTAGGATATCGGATTGACAAAAATCAGGTCAAATGCACGGGTGGCCCTGAGCCGTGTGAGAACTGTCGCCGGCTGAGGCTCGGCTGCACGTTCACATACTCAGAGACTGCTGTGACTTGCGAAGTCGGCGATCTACGAGGCTTTGTTCTCCCGGCAGAAACTCTTACAGAAGCCGGGACTAGGCGTCGGCGCATAGCTGCCGCATGCACAGAGTGTCGCAGTCAGAAAGCCAAATGCTCCGGTCACCGGCCGCAGTGCTATCACTGTAGTCGACGAAACCTCACATGCGTGTACCCGTCATCACCGTTGAAGCGTAAGGGCAAACAGACGGGTCAACCGCAACAGTTGACCTCTCCGGAGTCCAACAGTACTCTTAGCCAAGTTGCCTCTTGTGAAGCTGAGTTGATTCTGCAGCAGAGAAAACCATCGTTGAACACAGCGCTGGATCACTCGCTGCTCAGTACAGACGTCATCCGCCAACATCTCGAGGCGTACTTTGACCACGTCTACCCAATAGGCCACGACTTCTTTCACCGACCGTCGATGATGGAGGAGTTCTATGCAGGCAAGCTGCCACCGGTTTTATGCACTTCCATTTGCGCTACAGCAGCAATGTTTGTCTCCCGATCCCGAGAGTCTCGGGTCCTATCCGTCCAATGGGCCAAGGAAGTAGACGCGTACATCTTCGGGAACTTGAATGCTTTCAAAGTGCTGAACATACAGCTCATGGTCTTGTCCATGTTCCAAAATTTTGCTTATAGACAGTTCGGTAAGATGTGGCTGCTAATAAGCATGGCCGCGAGGTTAGCCGTGTCTTTTCAGCTGAATGATGAAAGGCCGCCTCCCGACAATGATACCGCTACCCTTATCAAGCGTGAATGTGAGCGGCGGCTGGTTTGGCATGTGTGGAGTATGGACAAGATGCTCTCTGCAGGCTTGGACGAGTTCACCGCGTTGCCGAATCGTTGGATGAGAACCTCACTACCGAATTCAGAGCATGCGTTCTGTCATGGTTTGATGAAGCCAACCAGCAAGCTTGATGACGGTGTTGAAGCTCTGACGTCTCATGAAGCTGGACCAAACTCATACCTCATCATGCTTCTGCCACTTAGGTCTGAGATACTGAAGTAGGTTCCTCCGTCTCATCAGCCTTCCAATTCCGGACGAATGGGAAGAACTAACACTGAGCAGGTCAACGAAAAGAATTGTCTTGGACAGTCACTCCGACGCTTCTCCAGCTGCAGTTGTAAAAGCTGTCAAAATCATGACAGCCCTGCAGCAGCAGCTCAATAATTTCCTCAAAAATATGCCGAAGCACCTTCAGCTCAGCGAACTAAACATGTTCTCTCATTCGACCACGTCCGAGTTCTCGTCCTATCTCACCCTTAACTCGTGGTATCTCCAATGCTGCTGCGATTTATATCGCGTCGCTCTCCCAGCCCCATACCGAGAGAGCGCTGCCCCAAGCTTCATCGCCAATGCTCCACCAGATTTTGTATCCAAGTGGCGTGTTATGGCGGTTTCTCACGCCCTGAGACAGGCAAGACTTTGGGAACATCTGCAGAGCCTCAGAGCCAAAGGCGCGCTTCAATCTAAGCAAACGCGCATCCCCCTTCGCCTCGGTTACGGAAGCATGGTGCACCAATGTACAAAGTCACTCCTCACGGCGCGCCGATGCAGGCTCTATAACGGCTTAATAGATCCAATTACCGGCGAGGCAGTCGAGCTTGAAGACGAAACCGTACAAGCTCTTTGCCAAAGTAACATTGCCCTCCTGGATGAGATGGCCAAGATTGCACCCGTCGTCGCGGTGCTGCAGCAAGATGTCAAGAATATGGTCGAAGCGGATGAGAACAGACGACAGAACGATGCAGAGACCCAGGAGCAAGCGCCGGTTAGCAGCGAAGTACAACGAAGCAATCTCCTCAGTAGATACCACCCCCTTTCACAGAGTTTTGATAGCAACGCCGAAACGGCCGACGAGGTCGCACTTCAGCATTCGGACACGCCACAACCATCTACTTATCAGATGTTAGCCATGAGTCCTTCAGACACAGCGATGGTAGACTCTGCTGGCGACAAAAGTTCGAATGCTACTGTACCAGAAGAGTCTCCCTACCAGGTCCAGGTTTCAGGGGACATCTATCCAGCATCTCTGGCAAGTGCTGCTGGATTGCATGACATCGGCTCAAGTTTTGACGGACCCCTCACATGGAACGGGTTTGCGGAAAACCAACTCGCTCCTGGATACTTTGTGGCGCCTTCGCAATTTGACATGAGTGGCGAACTAAGCTGGTTCTTGTCAGGGTACATGGATTCGGACGCAGTCAGTGTCTAGAGAGATAAAAACACATAGAGCGAAAAGGGTGATTGATCATTTCGATTTCCCGAGCCGCCTTTTGTGGGATTGCTATTATCAAGACTCATATGAGTGATGTACATAGGGCGCGGGAGCGGGGAAATCATTTCCCTCGTTGGACGGAACTGACCTCACCTTCTGAGACCACTCAGAAGTAATTTTAAAGTGAGGAGAGAGAGCTGGAATTTTTCGCAGTTTTCGGATGTGACTAGCGACCGGTAAAGTGCAAATATATGAAATTAAAGTAGTCGAAGCGAATATCTAGTGTCCACAGGTCGACGCTTATAAAGGTGTTCAAATTAGGCCTGGAAACAACCGAACCGTTTTAAGCCTTCCTTACATAGTATGCAATTGTTATTCAGATTACTTTTCTAACACTTCTTCTCCTTAGTCCCAGCTTTCATGCCGAAAATGGGTCAGATCATAGTGTACTTTGGCAGTTTGTAGCCTGAACCCTCGTAGAGGATGCATTCATGCGTTTTTCTTTCGATCCTGTACTGTCGACCTTTGGCGACGGTTGATATTTTTAGTCGTCTTCTACTAGCCGAGTTGTCATAGGATTCCTCGCGTTTTGGTTTCTCCTGGTTCTTTCCCGTATGTCTGCCGTAATATATGTATAGACTAATTGTTATCTGTTGAGCCGCTCCTTTTGTCAATACTTGTATAACTCCAGACCCCCAGAGGCTCGGGGGAGTGAATCCCAGAGCTACCATCGTTCAATGAGCATTACCACCAGTTTAAGTTGACTCAGGCTGGTTCAGTAATCCTGGATGTCGGTTTTAAAGTAGTGTACAATTTGATTCAAAGCACGCAAGATGGGGCTGAAATGATGTTGCGAACGAAAGGTGGAGTGATACCGGATCTCGCCGGGTGTCGCTCTCGGCCCCATTCTAAACATTCGCTTTCGAATGTCAACACATCCGGCGAGATCCGGGATCTGAGATTCTCTGCAAGCTCACTATAGCCTAGCAACTCAGCATCTCAAGCCGATGTCGTTCAAGTCCCCACAGCTTGCCACTAACAAGCTTCCTTTGGTCCTTGGCCTGAGTTCGCCATCAAGACATGGCGACATGCGGAAAGAGCTATAAACCACTGCAAGGTTGGACATCGTAACAGGATATATATCTCCCGCTGTCCCATGCCTTGCGCTCACGATGGAAGGTTCACCTACAGAGCATATGGACACTAGACCCATCACACTTGCACGAAAGACACCATGGCTCGATTCCGTTCGGTAACACAACACTTCAACAAGCGGTTGTTCGCCTCCGTATTCCTCATCGCCCTCTCACAATTCAACTATGGCTTCGATAACCAAGCTTTCACGTCAACACAGGCTATGGACGCCTTTGAGCGGCAATTTGGCGAGTATGACGGGGCTACGCAGCAGTGGAAGATTCCGACGTACTTTCTGTCATTGCTGAACAGCCTCAATTACATCGGCTTCGCTGCCGGTATGTAATGACACTCCTGAAGAGCGAAATGATATGCATATCGCAATCAGAGAAAGCATAGCTATTAACTTGAATTATCGCTAGGCCTCGTTATCGGAAGTCTTACCAGTGCACGCTTTGGCCGTCGCATGACCATGTTCGTCATGAGCGTCTACGCCCTAATCAGTGCTACGATAGTGGTGACTTCGACGAAGAAAGAACAAATTCTTATGGGCAGAATTCTCAACTGTACCACAAACTCTCTTGCTCGACTACGAGGCGCAATTGCTGAGACGTAATAGATGTGTATATCGGCTTCGAGCTGTCTGTGGTCCCAGTGTACCAGTCGGAGATTGTCCCAGCTCCCGTTCGGGGGATGATTGTCGGAACCTACCAACTTGCCATTGGCGTGCGTATACTCCAGGGTACTGTGTTGTCAATCTACAGGACACTGACGCGAAACATGTAGCTCGGTGGGCTCGTCATCAACTCTATCTGCCGTGGAACCTCGAGCTTTCAGGATAGCCGCGCCTACAGAATTCCCTTTGGCCTTTTCTACGTCGTCCCAACGATTGTAATTTGTCTCATATGGTTCATCCCAGAGGTAATAAAATGGCCCCTTTTTGGTCTTTGTTCCCCTCGGAATCTTTCTCGCTGACGTTGTTCTGAACCGTAGTCCCCCCGCTGGCTCCTTCTACGAGACCGCGTCGAAGAAGCCAAAAAGGCCCACTACCTCCTCCGCGAAGGAACAATGTCCGACGCCGACATCGAGCACAAGTTCTCCGAGATCCAACATTCCCTCCTCGAGGAGCCCGAGCAAGGGCGCACCAAGGAGCTCTTTCAGGGCGTGAACCTGAAGCGCACTGCCATTGCTGTCGGCATGTCTTTTTTTCAGCAGGCCACGGGCCAGGCTTTTGCGAGCCAGTACGGGGCCGTGTGGGTCAAGTCTCTCGGCACGCTGAACCCTTTCGATGTGACTTTAGGGTCATCGGCTCTGACAAGTGGGATGATCATCCTGTGTTTGTTTTTGGCCGATCGCGTAGGCCGCCGGTATGTCTTTTTGTACACAAATGATAGTATTGACAGAGATTTGAGTTTGACTATGTGCATAGCAAAATTCTCCTGATGGGTTCTACAATCCAGGCGATCGCCCTCTACACGATGGCTGGCCTCGGCGTCCCGAGCCCAGTCCCTCACGCCAACAAATCAGGCATGGTCAGCATGCTCCTTTTGTTCGGAGCAGGCTTCGGCTTAGGTTGGGGGCCTATGACGTTCGTGGTAGTTACCGAAGGCAAGTTCAGCTACTAGAGCCTGAACTTTGTGTCCATGGTACTGACTCGTTTATTAGTACCAGCTCTTCGTCTGCGCGACCGTGCTCAGCGAGTTTCATCTCTCGTCAACATATTCATGAACTTCCTCGTCAATTTTACACTCCCGTACCTTCTCAATGCGCCCTACGCGGCGCTGCAGAGCAAAGTAGGCTTCATTTTTGGAAGCATTGCCGTATGCTCGGCCCTGTTCGTGTTCTTCTGCGTGCCGGAGTGCAAGGGGCGGAGTTTGGAAGAGATTGACCGCATGTTCCACGAGGGTGTGCCGGTGAGACATTTTGGGGACCATCCAAGAGCTGAGGTTCAGACAAACTTAGGGAAAGATATGGAAGGAGAGGAGGAAACTGAGCAGTGTGTGGCGAAGGACGTAAATTGAAGTATTGATTGGGGAAGTAGTTCTGATGCTGAGAGGGGCTTTCTAATACAAACTAGCATCCTAGTCAACTTGACAATCTTCATTCTTCAACACACCTATCAGAAAAAAGCCATATGCAGAAGGCCGGGTTGATTTGGCGGAACGATATGCAAAATCATGCATAAGCTTAATTCATGTGCCTCATGATTTGCGTGACGATTTCGATTGTTGTACCAACTGCGGATGCTGCCTGGGGATGCCGCCACCTTGGCCAAAAGCCTAGGTCCTTTCTCAGAGAGAAGAATCCAAATACTGGCCCGCTCCGGTGTTGTTCCAGTAGCGCAATAGCTTATGAAAGAAACAGAAAATAAGAAGCGCTTATCATTTAATATCTCTACCATAAATGGAGTATGCAATTCGCCTCCCTCGTGTTTTCCGTGGCTCCCAAATCCGCTCCAGGCAAATATGACCTCTCCGCTTACAATCCCCACGTCTCGCATGCACCAGGCTCTAGAATACAACCTAAACTCGAACATCGAGTGCAAACCCACTTCAACAGTGTCAATTAAAGATTTGCCAGGACAGACTCTGCTTGCTGCCGAGACCTTCGAGCTGCCCCCATCTGGCTGGTCCCGGAAGCTCCTCTTCCAGATTTGCATGCAGCCAAGGCTTGCACCTCCTCTCCCTGGGTTCTAACAAGGGACTTATCAGCCTCTAATCAGTCTATTCGAAGGGATCTCAGCTCGGGTTGAAGTGTTAGCCGTCGGGGCATCTCAGGAATGTGTGCCATTCGGAGACTTTTCCCGTCACACCTGCGAGATGCGAAGCGGCTGACGCAGCGTCTGTTTTGCTGCCGGTGTTTGCCGGTTGGGCTCGGCAATACTGTGAACTCTCTTACAGGCATGAATAGATTGGTCACGTACTGTCCAAGGAGAGACAGACCAATTCCGTCACTTGGTGGTTTCACGTCGTCGAAGTCGCTTCTATCATCATGCCCAGTTCTCTGGACTGATTCCAATATTTCCCACGCTCCACCGATCGAGATCCATGTGACCATCTTCGTCCCGCTCCTTCTCGTCAATCGGCCTTGCAAATTCGGTAAGGAACCTGAGCATCCAACGGTCCATACGGTAGCTGGTGTTCATGCTTTTGCGGCATAGTTCGTGAAAGGTTTTTAGGCGGGCAAAGCAGACTTCTAGGGCGGGCCAGTAGACACGCAAGGCAACAAGTGTGTTGAAATGACGCTCGAGGGTTGCGCGGGCGTTGGCGATCTCAGCTTCATCCGTTTCGAAAAGCAGGGTGTGGATGAAGATGGATGAGGTAATAACGATAATGTGCCCAAGCATATTGAACTTGGCGTCGCAGCCGGGCGTGGTGTTGGCGAGGTCGATAATTCGTGACATGGAAATGGCATTCTCTTTGCATTTTCGGGCGAAAATTTGGGCGGTAGGCGATGTAGGAAAGCGTTGAACCTCATCGAGATATTGGTAGTAGAGTAGCTGGCTGTAGTGGTAGTGACCTGTGTGCACTGCGATGAAGATACGGCCCAGACCCTGGGCGGCGAAAGAGTGGAGGTTGCTGGGAGTGTCGCGGAGGCTTGGGGGCAGCTCCACCTCCCATGCCTCTAGCTCCTGAGAAAGCTGAGATACGGTCTCATCGATATTAGTTACGTCAACATCAGACGTAAGGCTCTTGATGGCGTCGTTGACTCTCATCAGGATACTATTCAGCTTGATCATTTGAGCGATGAGTGAATCCTCCCGGTTGGGAGAGAGGATAAAGTCAAAGTGGTTATTATTCGCGCGGGTCATGTTGAGGAACGTTGATTCGTTCATGGGTAATGGAACGTCCATCCGACGATTCATGAGACGTGGAAGGTTGACACCGGTGGATGACCAAACATCGATCATGCAGAGCGACCAATACACTGCGAGCGTCAGTTGCTGTGTCTGTATGGTCAACTACGGAGGGTCGACCTACCTCTGATATGAATTTCCCGTTGAAGCGGGTCAGGGGTAGGCAAGTTGGGCAAGTCCAGATAATTGGCTATCCTGCACGCCGCAGAGTAGAAGACGGTCTCTGCGCCTGCTTCGCCTTCAACGATGGAGTATGCGCCGAGAAGGACGCATGCTTGAACACTGGTGAGAGACACGTCGCGCAGGTTGAGCAACAGATTTCCCTCGTTGGCGAAGAGCTCCCCTCTTGAGATAGGCGAGATCCCGTTGAATATGGGGTTGGACGAAAATCTTGAGCGTGTTAGTCAAAGTCAAAGGCGTTCAACTGATATGGCTGACCTTGCTGATAGTGCCATCATGCCGTACACCAGCACCAGCGGCGCCGTCCCTTCGTGGAGATCCAACATGAAGCTGGGCCTGTGGAAGAGAGAGTGGAGCTGGTCGTGGATGTACTTGAAATACAGCTCCACAAGCTCGAAGCACAACGCCTTGTCGGCGACGGCAGCTGAGGGCGTGATTCCGGGTGGGCTGGCGATCATGATCTCGGTGACGGTAGGCGTCTTTGGTGTTGTCACAGAGATTGGACTGATGGGCGCAGCTTTGGGCTGAATAATGGAACCGGCTCTCGAGCAGGCAATGTTTTGCGCTGCGCAGTACGTGCACTGGCCGCCGCCGATAGGCACCTCGCACTTCCGCCGTCGCGCGCTGTGATGCCGCCAGTGAGCAATAGGTTCATGGTGCAAGTCGGCCGAGGCCGGGAACCTAGGATTCAAGGGAGATTCGGTTAATTGACTTACCGGCACGCCGAGCAAGCCGTTGAATACCTCATTGTTGGGTATCGCTGTTGTGCGAGACTGGGAACCCGTAAACTGACTGGATCGAAGTCGATATTTGACGTGTGTCTCGTCGAGACTGTCTGAAGTGGCCTCGTCTGGCCTGGTCCGACGAGAATGCAATGCGCGCACGAAGAGACGTCGATGTTCGGGATGAGGCGATCAAATCCCAAACAAAAAAAGGCAAGTCACCTGCCACCTGCTTCCTTCCCAAATGCCTCCGTACCCCTCCATGCCAGCCTCAAGCCACAGCTGCAGTAACTGGCCGGGACCACGCTTCTCCCCCGCTTTCCCAGAACGACTTCCAGGGTCCTCAGTGGCTCGGCTAGAGTGGATGCCCCGCATATATGGGTCTTCTCCGCATGACTGGGCCGACTGGCTTTCCGAACTAGCCATAGTCAGCTAGTCTCCAGGTGGGTCGACGATGGGTTTGCGGAGCGACGAGCCGATGATTCTCTGGCCGCTGTCAACCTCCACCGGCTTCGTCTCTTCTGCTTCTCGTTTTCCTCCTTCTGGCCCTGGAGGGAGAGTTCCCTGGTTCGATGCGACGCTCTCCATACCTCCAATACCGCACCTGCATAACTCTCCGGGTCGAGGGCCCGTGGTTTGTTGGTTCATGTTGATGGAGACAGTCTTGGTGACTGCAACGCCTCCAAAATTGGGTGTGCCTCTCGTCCAATCAAACCCGCTGGTAACCTCAGTCCACTCAGTCCAAGATCAAAATGAGGGGTTCCTCCCCTCGAGTCTGATCTCATTTTGGTATTGGAGGGTTGCGCCGCGCGACTGAAACACCCTTGTCTGTCCGAAATGTCCGTCGATCGTTCCTGTCTTCCAGCTCTCTATCGCAAGTTGGCCGCATACAATGTACGAGTAAGTTGGAGTGCGACTGAAGGTCCATCCAAATCAGGTGAGTTGCTTGAGGGGTTGGACTCTTTGTGAAGAAACATTGGATGATCTTCCTCCGTCGTCTCCGAAGGGCCGAGTTCCTCTGCCCCAGACGGGAGCTCCCGAAACTTTCCAATCATGTTTGCCACGCGGAGAAATCCAGAAGAATCCGCCTAGTAAGTTTCGCCAGTGCAACCTTGCGTTCGTGCCGACAGCGAAGACATTGCATGGAGCAGGCCCAGCTGAAATGACGGTCCTGCTTTCCCTCTTATGGCCACGGCGCCTGGCGATCAGGTCCGAGACGGCTTTAGATGCGAGCGTGTTCTTGACACACAGACTAACGACGGGCTCTGCAAACCTCTGATATTCTCGTTCATGTCCTTTTGGTTATTATGTAGCCGTTCACATCAGACCGTTCTTTTCGGTGACCTCGCTCGTTGTGTCGTAGCAGAGTCGTTAGGGGGTATCCGAGGCGACCTTCCCACTAAGCCCCTCTCCTCTCCATATTAAGTCAAAAGCCGCCTTCACACTTCGGCTAGGAGCTCAACTTTGTGCTCTCTTTGCATTATTCTCTAGAGACTTTAATCGACTTGTCGATTTGTGTTCCGGGGCTTCAAGAACAGGTTAGCCAAATCGATGTACCCTTCCCTCGAAAAAGCAGTTCGGAGCGTAGAGCTGACGGACTCACCTGTAGAGATGTGTTTCGGATACATCTAGCTGCACCAGTAGTAGCGAGCACGATGTTTCAAAGTGGCGAGCATCGTTCAGCTGTCATATGAGGGGTTGAGAACATGAAGCCGGATGCATTTATGCAATGGTTGACCGATAAGTCTCCTATGCCGTTCATGCTCGCAGCAAAAGCCTTCATGGTATGATGGTCGACACTTTCCGAGTCAGTTGTGAGTCCGCGTCATATCATAGGACTGATGTCTTGCCCACTTCATGTTGTTAACATCGCCTTGAAGCTCCATTTTTTGCCGATCTGATCTTGTTCGACATCTGGACATCCTCGGGGAATGCCTTTGACCACTTGGTGGCTGGAGTCTGATCAACTGTTCCTCAGCCCCATGCTCCCGTAGAACGCCATCGTCGCATCCTCCGAGGTGCTGTCATTGTGTACTTCTCCAACCGTGGTGGCTGGAAAATTTATCAATCTGTTAGAGCTAATAGTACCGATGGGTTGCCTGACGACCAGAAATATGGCCCATTAATTGAACGTGCGTACCACGCAAATTTCGACGATGGCTGGATGCCTTGGCCAATGACGACCGAGGGAAGCCCTCGAAATGAAGACGAAGTGCTTTTCTCGTGATGCAAAAGCCAAACGTTGACCAGAAGAGGGTGCACAATACATTGTGTTTGAAGTTAGGCAATGAAGAGTCCGGAATGGCTTGTCAAGCAGTTGTCAAAGTTTCCCAGAGACGCCGCAAACTGAAGCTGTTGAAAATCAAGAGATGTCAAAAAATGAGTGCAGTGGGCAGAAATCTTTTTCAGGCCATTCAAATGAAGGAAAAGGCCCACGAGGCAGTGTTATGTAAACCAGCTCAATCCCGAATTCCGCCAGCGTGGAGCCGGCGAGTGGACAATGTCCGCCAGTCCCGACCAGGCAAACCCGCTAGTGGCGGGATACCAGTTCGCGGGACCGGCGTGGAGAATGCGGGGAGATCTGCGGGAATGACACGACCCTTTCCATCGGCTGGTGTTATCAGCGCGAATCCACACATGCTCACACATGCAGGGGCGAAAGGCGTGATTCGATACCACACCCAGTTAACGATAGAATGGCCCTATCATGAATTTGGTTTATCTTTAAAAATTTCAGTTGTTGAGTAATTGGAAAAGGTTGGTGTAATTCGTAAAGACTGCTGGCCCCAAAATCAGAAAGAGTGAGTGTATTGATAGTAAAAAAGTTTGATGAATTTTGTTCATGTAACTTTGATTTCCAACAATTGCATTACCATCCCATACAGTTCCTTCCTTTATGAGTACGTTTGGATGAGTTTGATGAGTTATAGAGTTTCTACTGACTTTGAAAAAGTTGCTAGCAGGCGCGGCAACGGTAACAATCTTGAGTTGCGAGTTACTTGATATCGCAGTAAACAATGCTTTATTTCCCGACGCACTGAATCTAGCCCACACCACTTTACTTTGAGGTGTCTCTGAAGCGTCACTATGTTCGCTTGAATGTAAGAGTTGGATGATGCAATGTTTGACTGGACTTCCGATAGGCTTATGAACAGAAGCTGCTAGCATAGAGGAGGGGGGCTTCCTATTCTGGCTCTAGACAACTGCTATTCATACTTGAAACCTCAATAGATTTTGCTATTATAATTGGATAGGCTCTAGTACGATTTAACGTAACGTGAAAGTTTGGTGACCCTTCCTTGACTGGGGTTGGTGCTTTCTCGGAGTGTCCGAATGACATCGCGCGCGTCTTGTCCACAGAGAAAAGCAAGAAACACGACTGAGCGTCACAGCACGGGAGTTTACGTTAAACAGTAGTTAAACTTTAGAGTTTTAGGATATTGTTGGTTGTGGCTATAGCCTCGCGTGTATGAACACGACAAGCGGCTGTTCACCAAGTTTTCTATCTTTCTAAGTTAACGAACCCTGCTAGTCATTGCCTCAAGTTATCCCAGAGCCTTTCATATACAGCGAGACTACTGACAGATGTTTCCCTTCCTATTTTGTTCTCAATTAGCGCTTTGGGTAAGCCGCGATCGGTTCCTATCCTGGCTACCAGCTTGCAATACGACTGTTCAAGTATTATATCGGGTTCCAGTGTGTGTCAACATGTACGTACTGCACTTGCATTACAGCATTGAACGAGAACCTGTCAATCTAGAGAAATCCAATGTCTTGATGAGTGAAGAATTACATAGATATCCAGCCCCACATGTAGCTAGCATATGTGCCTTGCTGCTGCTGCTGCTGCTGCGGTAGCTGCGGCACTGCTATCCGAGGCATACAAAACCCCTTTTCCATACACAGTCCTTAGGAATAGAATTATCAACCGCATAATCTCCCAGATGTCTGCTCCTGCGAATTCGAGATCTTAATCATAGCCGATTTACTTGATCTTAGTATAATTGTTCAAGAGCCGTACTGTAGGCAGTGAAACGGTAGATGTAGCCTGGGGTTCCTGTGTCTGAAAATGGCGCTTGGTCCATTCTGTGTATGGCGATTCGTGATTTCCATGCTTTTAAGGTCTTTAAAGACTTATGTAATCGATGATGTACCTGTCGAAATTCTAAGCCCGTTCTAAATTGCAAATGGCCGCAGCGTAGCCGACCTCTTTTCGATTCTGGGATACTTGTTGAAAACATTTAGTTAACGAAGGTCGTCTTCTGACTACCCGTTTAATCAAGCTACGACACAGAAGTGTTGGCCTTGATTTTTTGAGTACCTGCCTTCTGAAATACCTACGCAATCAGAAAGACCAGGTACGGGGTCCTTGGAAAAGGAGGAGTGCGATGTTTCAGTATTACTGAAGCTAAACCTAAGAGTCTTCAACGGTTTAACAAGGTATCAATATATCCGAAATTTTCCAAGGCAACAGACAGTGAGAACAAGGCCGCTTGGATTTATCAAGTTTATCTGCGGAGTCTTGCAATATCTTAGCTACTCTCAAGCCTCACTTCACAATCGCTTGATTCGTACAATACTTTAAAAAAAAACCATTCTTTTTTCGTCTTTTGGTCCTTTGTACCTTACTATAATTGGCGACTGCGTCCAAATTGACTAAACTCGGTAGCGCTGAGTAGACCGTTGATGAATAAGCATTGAATCGGCAATATTCCCCTGTCTCCTTGACCATGACTCTTCAGAATCTATCAAGCTGGAAAACCTCGAGCGTTCTACAAATTGAATGAAAATCTGCTTACAATTTTCTTCAGACGGAGACAGCGCATAATCAAAACCCTACGCAATCGTGTTGGTTCTGGCCGCTATCATGGCACAGTTCCTTACGACTCGCTTGAGTGTGGAGAAACCAAATGGCTCACTTGTTCAAAACGAAGCCAATTATGCTAGAGCCAAACTACGTCCCAAGCTGTCTGTGCTAATCGATCGACGTGAAGAAAACAGATCGAATCGACGATTGAATGCAGCGAGATGATTGAGGGAGTGAATTCTGTCTCACCAAAAACGTTTTAAGTCGATGGAATAGTTCTCATCAGATTGATGGCGCAACAAATGTTAGGTCAACATAGTCTCCACACACTGATCTGGGCATGTTCGGCTCCATAAGAGACGAGCATGAGCAATATGCACACTCCTCCAGAAGGACTCCCGTCAAGAACACAAATTTGCCCAAGAGCATGCCATCCGATACTCAGAAGCAACTGATGACCTTAAATTTGTTTGCCTACAATCGTTGTTGACTCATTTTCATGATCAAAGACACAGACACCTGCTTTATAGGGAAGCTCGCAACATTGAAATATTCAATACGCCTCTCATACGTTGATTAAGCTTTGGAGTGTACGGAGACTTCTGTGAGGAGTGTGATCTACCTGTGGGTCTCGGGTCCTCTGCCAGGAAACTCTCGCTTTCGTGATCGTGCGTAGGCAACATCCCTGCAAAAGTGATACAGACCTTGCTCAGATGGCCCCAATTTTTTATTCCTCAAGTGCAAATAGATTCCTACGAAATTCCACACGTACGTGCATGCCCATTCATACTGAATCATAACCTTCTTGGTAGTGAGAGAGGTTGCATACATTGAGGGGAGTTGCTGCTCCAACTTGGGCCCAAGTAATCACGGTTCCTCTTCAAGGTTTTGGCAATTATCTAATTATCTCGATGTTCAGGATTAAGTTACCAAGATGTTCTACGAACATGATTGATCATTGTCTAGGAAATCTTTGCTGTCCTTCTGACCGCCAGACAGCTTGTGGTGAAGTAGTGGTATGATTGGAAACAATCCAGCTCCACGTCATAAAATCACACTCCCTCGTCAAACAATCCCGTCCAATCACATGAATGCAGGAACTAATAGGTTAACATGCAAGCAAACACAAAATTGATGTTATTTGGATCGTTGGTATGGTGAAATAAAGTTATTCTGCTTTGCGTTGCTGACAATCGACTTTGAGAAGGGCAACCTTTAAGGATGGTTGAGTCTAAACAAATACAGTCCATTAAACGAGATTCTCGCATCTGGATCAAGGCACTTGTTAATCATGAGCTTGTGGACGAATGGATCAGAGTAAAATCGGACAAGCCACGAAGCCTTGGAGTTTGTGATGCCTCTAGAAAAGTCTATGCCATATGCCTATCGATAACGTCTTGGTTCCTAAACAGGCACAACACCGAAGTTTGGACTGAGCCGTTCGATCTGCTGCTCAGGGCCTGAGGGGGATGGGCTCAAGGGCCTTTTTTTGTATCGTGTTTGCGACACGATTACGTGGCACCAGGACGTTTCGGATTAAACCTCCAAGTCAAGTGGCATCAATATGTCGCATCAGCCACGTAGACCTTACTGCACTGTCTATCTTACAACGTGGTAGCATGTTCAAGACCCCTAGGTCTATGTTTTGAAACGTTTAAGAGGATCTATGGGCAGAAGCTTTTGACCGAGTAAGTCTGTGGCCCTATACTTGGTGCTAGGTTCCGAAAGCGAAGTTGATGTGAAGTCGTAGATCAGTTCAATGCGGTAACGAAATAGCTTGCCGACGGACGGAGCCCTCGCAAACATTATCAGAATCATGGGTCGAAGCCTTACGTCGTTAGTCGTCAGAAACGTCGATAAGCCGATACTACCGTACCGTACCATCGGTGATCGTAGTTTTTCGAAGGCATTCGCCAATGATCATTCATTAGACCTAAAAAAAATTTCGGAAGCACGCGTTGTAGGCGAAGTTGCTAGGCATCGGATGGTAAGAAGGGTTCCGTAAAGCGTAACGAAGCCCGTTGACCGAGCGCCTTCATCAGCCCCTCCCATGGTCCCCGACAATTTGCGCATCTCCGGTAATCGATACCAAGTGTCTTCGTTTCATCGACGGTAATACCCACAGGTGATCGAAGCGTTTATTTGATTGAGAAGCAAACAATCAATTATTTGCTTAGAGCGGGCTTCGGATGACCCGAGCTCAACTTAGGTTAGGTCATCGTGAGTAGTTTACATTGGCAATATTCGGCGGTTGTCTTTGACAGAGGTTTGTTCTTCAGAAAAACTACGCGACTTTATCCATGGACTCAAGATTAACAAAGTTGACTCCGTACCACGCAGTCGGAACATTTTACCATTTTCAAGCACCGCTCAAAGTTTTACTTACGTTTGCTAACTTTGAGTTTGTCTGAGAGGCTTTTGAGTTCCCGGGAATGATAGTTGGGAGAAGGTAGCTAGTTGACTTGAGTCAGCATATTTATGGGGCATTCAAAAGCAAACGCCCTCAAATGGCTTTGTGGTTCAACACTGATCCTTCACTTAATAATCTGTCATGATCTCACTTGAACTTGACAAAGCCTTAGCGACGCAACACAGTCATGGACTCAACCCCAATCTCTTCTCATGGTATCGCCACTAACAAAAGGAGGCTAAGAAACTCCTGTGACTGTTGTACTCGGTCGAAGTTAAAATGCGATCAAATGAAACCATCATGCAACCGCTGCGTACGACGCAGCCAAGATTGTGTCTACAGTCAGGTTCGAAAGGCCGGGAGACCTCCAAAAAGACTAAAAAGACACCGGCAGTCAAGTTCGGAGATTCTGTCAGACCAATGGAGTAGGAATGCCTTGTTCTGTACTCCCAGCCCACACGATTCAACCCTTGGCAGTATCACCTGCTCGGTGGACATGACCGCATCTATGTCTTACGAACTACGAGAACCGTCTCCCTCGACAAGCAATACAATGGAAGAAAAGTTGATGAGATATTTTGGTAATTGGGCGTGGGACTGGGGCTCTTGCTTGAGTTTCCATCCAGATCAAAAATGTGGTTGGCTACCCATTTACGACACACACACTCCGAACAACAAGGACCTATTGAATATCGAAAAGACCGATCCGGAGCCTGCTTCTGATCTTGGTCTACAACTTGTTTTAATGAACCAAGCAATGCAAGACCAGCTGGAGCACCAACTTGTTCAACCCATCCACATGTCTACGCCAGACGCACTACAAAGCCCAGAACTTTCATATCCACACAGAAGTCTGGAGATAGATCAACTCGTTGTCTCTGAATCCGGAATCATGACTCATCTTGAACTGTTTGGAAACGAAAAAGGTCCCGAAGGCTCGGAAACATCATCCCGCGAGAGCAAAGACGACCTAAACTATTCCGCCTGTAATGGTAACTCAGAAAAGTCTTCGGCAATTCCGCCAAATGGTCACTGCGAAAATCTTTCTTCCATCTCCCAGATACAAGAGTGGATGTATTGTTACACTCAAATTTATGGTCAAACTTCACTAATTTCCTTCGACTCGTTGTCATAGTTCGAAGAGGCAATTGAACAAGCTGAAGAAACCATCAGAAATTGCCAAGATTGTTGATCTTGCTTAAACCATCTCATCGTGATGTCATGCGCAATGATCGATTGGGTGGTCGACAGTTTTTGCAGGACGTTATCTGAAGGCATATCATCCCGCAATCCATACCACTCGTGTGAACGGGGTGAACAGTACACTGCAGATAGGTGATTTAGCCATGGAGGATGTGTCAAACTTATGTATTGACGAGCTGCTCAAGAGCCGACTTGGGAGGGTTGTGCGGACGGTTGACGGCATGGACGGTGTGGCGAGAAAGAAATCGGACGAGGAACGCACATATGTGGAGATTTAATGGGTGCTGAAGGCAATGAGAGTCATGAAACAGGACCTCCGGACCAAACTTGATTACTTGCTTGGGCTGTTGGAGTTGTGGATATATTGATCTTAGTCGAATGGTACTGGTATGAGCCACTCTGATCCCCTGTCACCCAAGCTTCTTTAAGCTAAACTGCGCTTGTCGAGGTCTCCGGAGCGAGAATGGCAGTGCGGGTATGGGCCAACAACGATTGTAATCTTGACGCTCACAGAGTTGTTTGATCACGAACTCCGAAGATTTTTCCCAACAGAAAAGCTCAATCAGGCAATAGACCGCTTTGTGATCGGAAAAACCTTGATATTGCCGCATTTTCCGAAGTAAGTAGACACATTCTTTATTGCCAATCCATTCTAATGGCGATGTATGACTGAATTAAACAAATGTATCGCTTTTGTGTCCCCAATTGGAGGCCAGGGGTGTTTATCGCCCTGCCAAGTTGCACGCACAAAGTCAACACATCAAGCTCAACTTGCCATGGGATGTTACGGTAATAACACCAGCTAGTATGGTACCTATCTACATCCTTAAGACTCTCTCACAATATCGTGGTCGTACTCAGGGTTCACCCAGTCAGGTTCTCCGGCCTTTTGCCTCATCGCACCGCCGTAGCGATGTAGTAGCCCCAACGCAGGAATGCAGAAAAAGGCTGTAATAATGCCATGTCCCGCAAACGTCCACGTGTAGCCCACGTTCGTGACCCAAGGAGCGATGAAAAAGGGGTCGACAAAGGCGCTAAAGTTGAGCAGCACAGCATAGAAGGTGATGACGGCCATGCTCTGAAGAGGGTAGGCGTCGACGATGTACGAACAAATTGCTGTGTTGCCCATCTGAATACCGGCGCCGACTATCAAATAATAGAGTCAGCGAGCTGAATATACCAAGAGAGGAGTTGCTCTAGGAGGACTTACACAACGCAAAAGCGACCTGACCGACCATCCAGTGGTACGCCTTGTCAATGCTGACACCCCAGATAATGAGGCCTATGGACGTCAAGAGGGCCGCGGGGTAGGTTAACCACAGACGCATCTCGGCAGTCTTCACACCTTCATTGCGCTTCGCAAGCCTGATGACGAGCCAGTCGCTTAACTTTCCAGAGAAAAAGATTTCGGACACCAGTGTTCCTACAATTAGGCCGATGAAGAAGAGGCTATCAAGTCGTTAGTTTTCTATCTCGTTGGAGTATTCGAGAACAGCGCGAAAAGACTTACCCCTGAGTCTGCGGCGAGTAGTCGATGTACGCTACAGGGATCATCGTAATGACCGACAAGACCCACCAATACCATCCAAAGCAATAGACACCCGTCGCAACAGGAACTACGGGGTACTTGAACAACTTTCCAAACCGGACGATCGAAGCCCACGCCTTGGGATGCTTCATCGCCGGCACCGGCTTCATGTTCACGAAGGGCAAGTTCTTCGTTCTCGAAATCCCCACAGCCTCCGGCGTCGTCGTGCCTGTTGCTATTGTCTTTTCATCCACAACTCCCGTGGCAGGGATAACACCAGTCATCTTGGACAGCATGTAGTCCCGCGGATACAGCGTCTCGGGCAGGAACGCCACCTCGGCCGCCAGAATCACGGCGAAAAGGATGGCCGTCAACCATTGGATCCAGAAGTGGTCGATCAAGTCCACAAATCCTCCGATCAACGGTCCCGTAAGCAGACCCAAATCGATGGCCAAAACCCATAACCCAACTTTTTGCCCGCGCTCGTGCTCAAAGAACATGTCGTTGATGATGGCCAGTCCGACGGTAGCGGCGGGACTTACGCCGAGGCCCTGGAAGAGGCGGGCGGCCATGTACCCGCCGTACGAGGAGGCCTTGGCGGCGCCGATGGTAGCGGCGAAGGCGATTATGGTGCCGGCGATGAAGATTGTTCGACGGCCGATGATGTCGGCCGGGGAAGACCAGAGTAGAGGCCCAATGGCAAGTCCGAGGGCCGGGATGGCGACGGTCCAGTTAACCATTTCGAGAGTGAGGGAGTATTGCTCCTGAAGCTCGGGAAAGGAGGGCACGGTCGTCGTTGTGATATAGGTGAACATGAAATATCTGCGTCATTGACGGCGATTAGTATTGATTCTTGGCCCACCACCTCTTTTCAAGGCTCACATACAATGCCATGACGATGGCTAGGATCGTATGCTTCTGAAAGGACGACCAATTGAGGGGATCCATGGTGTCGCCAGGGACGGGCTGAGGGTGAACGCTGAATCCATCTTTCGTAAGGATAACTTCCTGTGTCGCTTTTCCAATGCTATCCTCCTCGGGTGTCGCTGGAACGACTATTTTCTCTTTTTCGGTGATTGAATCGGCCATCGTAGTCGAAAGCTCCGCCGTTGTGTGCTTCGATGAGGTGAGTAAAACTGGACGAAAGAAATACGAAACAATAAATAGGGGTATCTCGAAAATCAGAAGGTTCACCACGGCAGGAAAACACAGGTTCAGTAACCGCTGATGGGACGAGGAGGGCTACCATATATCAATCATGTTTCTTTTCCCCCCTATCTAGCAAAGTCATCGATAACCATCTGCAATGCAAGGACTACCCTCCACTTCTTGAAGCACTGCACATCCAAGCACCAAACCATTAACCGAAACCTGACCAGATAGACCAGGAGTCTGCAAGACAAGCTTTCCGATGGCAAGAGACATGCAGCAGCCAGTACCAGCATCGACCACCAAAAACCCCTGCTCTCGTCCCCGAGTTCTGTTAGGCAATGTCATTGAATAATTTCGTTCTCACACCTTACTGGCCATCTCTGGCTCTGCCACGCGTGGTAAGTGGTCCCAGGCCATCAAAGATAAGGCCGGGGGAGGGGAAAGGGGAGGGAGGAGTGAAGGGACGGGAGTGTGCCGGGGGACCCGCCAAGAGATAAGAAAGATGCAACGGCAGCCCATCAGACTCTTATCTCTGCCTCCTCATCCCAACTACGTTGGCTCTTAGGGCTCACTCCAACCCGGCATTACCGTTCGAGATGACGCCCATCCTCAGTCTGTGTGCCGTTTACTGATAAGATAATGGTTCCAAGATGCTGGAATTGCCTTTCTTTAACTCGATGCAGAAACACTGTCGCACATCGTGCAGCTGGTTTTTGCGGGGAATCTTCAAAACCCAGCCCCATCTCACATGTCGGCCACTCCCTCAGTAACCAGCGATCTTGAAAATGGCTTCATTATTGCCGCTTTTCTCTCAGCGATACACTTCACAGACGGCGACATAAAAGTTGAGCCACAAGACGTCTGCACGATTAATCGACGAATTTACACATCTCATTTCGAGACGCCTTAGGGCTTATCTTGGCGCGGGTGGAAGGTTTCGGGACCTGGCAGATCTAGCCCTCAATGGCTCGAGCGCGCGGGTGCCATTTCCTCTACTTGGAAACGCAGGGCCGGCCCTTGGACATGTGCAGTCTAAGCGACTGCGACTCTTCGTAGATGCAGAATGGGCAATCGATTGTTGGACGACATTTCGCCCACAACTTTCCTCTTTAAGGACTCGACATGTCTGGCATGTCACGCAACAAGAACAGATCTTGCACCTCTTCTGGGCGATTCATGGAATCGATCAATCACTCCCTCCCGATTGGTTTGCTGTGCTGCAAGCCTGATCAATACCAATGATTAAAAAGACATCCAACCCTCCTCATGCCTCATGCCGGGCGATAAGCGAAATCGTTGGGAGCAAGCCAATCGCGGCTGCAGGACCGTCAACTAACATCACCGCAACGCCCGTCTGCACTAGCCACAAAAGGGGGGCGCGAGATGGGGGTGGCGCTACGAGAGCCTAGAAATGGCTGGTGTATGCCCTCTTGTGGCGCAAGTGTCCGAGTTGACTTACAGATGAGTTCAATTATACATTTGTTTGCCCAGGGATCTCGACACAAGCGGAGCATATAGGTAAGTTTAATTATCTCTGGACGATGCGATCTTGGAGCTCTCTGCTAAGCACTGAAGTAACTAAGTAATGAGGCGGGGCATTGTGACGCATCGTGCCATGTCGCGCTTCATTCGTCACTGCAAATAAGAGGTGGAATTATCCATCAAATCTGCGTTCCACGTTACATTCAGATCTTTGCTGTGAAACAAAACTTACTAAGGATTCTTGATGCTGGCTCCTGTTTAGAAGTCGACCAAAGTACCCTGACAGATTACACATAAGCAAAAGTCTAGTTGCTTGCAGCTTTCACTGTTCCACAAAGCCTGCTGGATGTCATGTTTCTGTTGGAAGACTATTCTCATGGTCTGGGAAGAAACACTCCACAGATCGTTACATTTCGTATCAGTTTGCGATGTAGTTGCTTTTGGGAAGGAGTAGCTTGGGACGGTGAGGTATGGGTCAGATCATTATTTACCGGCTCGCGGTAATACTTGATGGCACAATAACATGAAGACGCCTGTGTGTAATTATTGCAATTTTTCAAATCGGAGCTTCAACCTGTAGGTTGTTTTGTTTTCATCAAGCAATCGTCACATGTCCAACACCCACCCTTCAATAGTCACGCTACCATTCCCAGATGTCAACACACCCACTGAGACAACATTGTTGAGCCAATAGTAATCCTCGTTCCCCGTCTCAAATATCTGTCTGAGGTAAATTTTTCCATTCGACTGTTTCGATCCACTCGTCTGGATGTAGATGTTTGCACCATCATCCGTCCTCAGGTTGTACCGCGTATCAGGGTGAAATACACCCTTTGAATCCGTAAGGCCCCAATCGGCTCCAAGATCGAGGACGGTGCCTGTCGTTACGAATTAGAGTCCATCCAAGGTGAGACGCAAAGGGCATTGGAATGGCTCACCGCTTAGCCGAGGACCATTGAAACTGCCGCCTATTATGGGAATTGCCTTGCGATCGCTGTATATTCCCGTACCAATCTCAATTGACGAGTTGAGCAGTGCGGTGAGAGTGTAAAGGTAAGTCAGTTTGGGAGCCTGGGGCTCCGTAGTATCTTGCGCGACCGCGGCACAAGCACCAAGCGCAGTTGTGAGGATCCAAGAAAGAATCATGTCGAAACGTTTACTCAGTAAGTTGCGGTTTGCGCATGCGAGTCCAACTGCGACACGGTCTCGCTATTTGTACTTCAATTGAACGCACCTCGCATTTGCCGGTTCGTCGTCCCGATATGAAGATCGTACGTACTCTTCCCCTCTACCAACCCCAAGGAATTGAGTCAGGACCGTACCTTGCATGCGGGGTTTTTCCGAGGACTTCTGGTCGCTTTGTCATTTTCCCCTGCATGTTGTACAATTCCTCTTGCGACCTTCCACTACCGAGTCGATGCGGCGCGTGCTCGTCCACATTCGTGCAGCTCACCTGTAACTCCAGCTGAAATAACCGAGTTGAAGATGGGAGTACAGTATGCAGAAAAGTTAGAAACGTCGCTGACCCTTAAAGTATGGACACTGTTATGGACACTGTTGGGGTCTTGCAACACATGACTATATGATTCCCGAGGTTGCGCAAACGCCAACTTAGCCGAAAACCCCCTCTACGTAGTATCTGGTATCTGGCTATATATTTCCCCGGCAAGCAGGAAACGCAAGTAACTCATGATATCATCAGGTGCGAGACCGCGAGTAATTCAGCCACGGACGCCGAGGATCTACCGAAGCAGCTGTACATCAAATCACCATCACTCTGCGTTGTCGCACACTGTCGAACTTTGTACCTCTGACTTAGCCTCAGCCTCGGATAACTGCACCAAAATCTTGCTGAACGCCCCACACGCTACCGGATATCCACATGCGTCCTAACCGTCTAGCCGGCACTTGTGTCCGGTTTGCTAACGTATGGATATCTTAAACCCCGTCGAAATCCAAGTCCGCCGCTCGAACTGATTTCGGACTGCCTATCTCAATCTCCGGACTGCGCGCTTTGATTGCCGGGAGCTGTTGGTCCGGATGCGAAGGTGAGGAAGTTGCTGAATGACTTGATGAGCTTGTCGCGAGGTCGACGGCTTATGCACCCTTAAGGGAGGTGATGCATCTGTGGGAATGGGGCATTCGCGGCCGGCTTTTGTGGCTGCGGGGAAAGTCAGGATGCCTGCGCAGATCAGGTCTCCGGCGCCGAAGGGGGATACGGGGGAGGGGTATGCACAGTCGCAGAGAGGAGGAGGTTCAACGGTTGATGGGTAGGTGTTGGTGTTGTCCAGGAGAATATTAGCAGTTACACGGCGAGTCAGAGCTCTTACATGCACCAGCAGTAGCAGCAGTAACAACACTGCCACCAGCAACCAGCACCACCGCCGCAACCACCGCAACGCCTCAGTCTCTGTCTCTAAATCCCATCCCTCTGACAGGTTGGGGTTTTGGCGTCGACGTCGATATCGGTGCTGGTGTTGGTGCCGGTTATGATACTTTTGATTATGTAACTCTAACCCCTCCTCCAATTGTCCAAACCGGACTCCTGCGCTGGCGGGCTAAGCGATGGGCTTGGATGAACCAAGTATTCCTGTTGTAACGTTTGTGGGGACCACGGCCGGCTCGGCGTCTCTTCGATGCCGGTACGGTAGTCAATGACCCATCAATGTTCTAGTTGAGGATTTCTCTTCGTGTCTGGAACGAAGGCTATTGCTGGGGCATGTCGACATTGACAACAAACCGTTGTTCTGCATTATATTCCTATCTCATCAGATGTTCCAATCACCAGGTCATATTTTGTGTCGGTGTTATCCAGTTCTAACCCGAGGTCCCAAGTAGGAATGACAAACATTACGGCATCGTCTTGACATTTAATGTACACAGCCACCCTGTACAACTATAAATCCGTCTCCTGAGACGATACGGTCCGTTACCGTTTGTGCCATAAGCCACCTACCTGTATGTGTCGAGAAACAAGTAGAGATCTGCTGATGGGTCCGAGAGCAACATTGTGAATCAACGAATAATCTTCGCAGCTATACATAGAAGTTTACCCCAATAGCCAGTCAAATGGGGTGGAGTGTGTCTATTGATGTCTTGTTGAACTTCCTTGGCCGTCTCAGTGACCTGTAGTCGCAGTTGAGGCGCGTCATAAAGAGAATAGACTTAGAGTATCTATAGGATTTGAAACTGACTCCCGTTTGGTGTCGTCCAGTAGCTGTTAGCTACCGCTTTCTTAGCTATACCGCTCAACTTAGTGTAAAAGCCGAGAGAGGGAGGCCTCGTCAACAAGTTTACACAAGCGTCAGATACAAAAGAAGAGAACTCAAATAAATAATCACGAAATGAATTCAGCTGTTTTGTTTACTGTCGACTACAAGCAGATCAGTTCCTACGTTGCTGCCGACTTGAAGAGATAAGTTCCGCAAACAGCCCAGACAAGCAGTAAGCTGATATCCTTCATCTCGTTTAACAACCGTCAGCTCTGCAATCTCCCTCGCGATGGAATCACTAATTACCATGCTGTGTAGCTTTACCAAAGTCCATGCGAATTTGGAAATGAACCCGTCGGCACCTTGCCCATTTGTGGGTCCGCTCCAGAACATCGCCTGATTGTCTAGACTTCGAATCGAGCCATGACCTAGGGTCTGTCAACGCATGCACGTGCTGATTCCGGCTAGGATGCTCCTCAAGACGCGTGGCACTCTGGCGGACCTCTTCCACCAGCGGAGGCATTCCTTCTTTGGGCCCTACATCAACCTAAAAGAAAACATGGAGGGGGGGGTAATGGCTAGCTGCTGGAAGATTGTATGTCGCCCTACGCAGTGAGTTGTTTCTTAGCGAGCAGTACCTCAAGTATGAACAAGTTGTGATTAGACAAGAGGAAGAAAGATTCAGCCATTTGTGCATGATTTTGATTCATAACCACATCGTGTATATTTACACATGTTGGATTTTGACTAAGTGATGAATACCATCGATGACCTCCGTCGTTTCCGAGGTCGCCAGGGTCAGATTTTGTCCAGGCGTGGGGAGTTGATACGTAATTATCGTCAAAGTCTAGCATTGGCGTTGCATGTTTCGTGCTGCATTGGAGATAAAACACGTACGATAGTTCTCAGAGATGCAGCGCGTTTATCCCGAATATGCGACAGCTACGTGTTTCCAGTTTCAATATCGATTTAAACCAGGCGGCACCCCCGCGTCGCAATATATACCAATGGTTTGTACCACTCATCGCAAGTCGCATCGCCATGTGACAATTAAGGCAGGATGTGGTGCGCATGACAAACCCAACTCCAGCGGCGGCGGTTGACAAAGAACTAGACGTAATCTCAAGGCAACTGAACTGAAGTTCTACTTATAGCTGTGGAACCCCACTAGCGCCGCGACGCTGCGTAAACCCCAGGCACATTGGCAACTATCCGCACAACAGCTCGAATTCGTGTCACGTCATGGTAGTTAAATAAGCCCATCGCTGTTCCAACGTTGGTGGCATTCAGGAAAACCGGTCCACCCCCCACCCTCGAGGAAGAAAGGCTTGGTCCACACGAGGCGCTAACGGAGCCACTTCGACATTCGGCCATACCGGACGGGTCAGCTCTCAGGGGTAACGGGCAGCCGCAAGTAAAAAGATCGGACGAAGCAAGCCCACGCACAGACCGAAACGGATGCCGCGCTTACTCGTATTGAAGCACCATTTCCCGAGGGATCGGACAACTGGACTTGCCCCTTTTGCTCAAATCGTCAGGGACAACTCTGGATATAGGGGCTGCGACAGGGGCCCGGCCGTTGTTTCGAGACGTGGAGCCACTGCCGATCCGGCAACCGGCTGTCTGGGTACATTCACTGCTCGTGATCAGTGATCACCGAAACTTAATACAAAGATTGCAAAAAGCCAAAATCACATTCACAAGGATTCAATTGCGGAAAAGAATATTTGAAGTGATCAGCAGGACCTTTTTGATCCGCTCTTTCCATTTGTCTAGTATACTTCCGGCACGGCCGTACGTAGTAGCTAAGTAGTGAATGTGAAGTCTTTTGTCCAAAAGTCCACGTCGGTGTTGTACACGAAAACCAACAAGAGTCGTTATATATACAGTTGAAAAAAGTCCAAAGCAATCATGTCTTCATGTGCCTTGCGCTGGGTATGAGCTACCCCGTTGCCTAAAATGTCGGCGCTGGGTTCACTCGAAGCGAGTAGTCGCCCTCTCCGTTGAGACGGGTGATTTAAACACGGCGGACAACGTCGCGAGCGTGCTGGCGGGCCATGCGGCGAGCCAGACGGCGGCGGCGCTTCTCCTCGCAGCCGGGCTTGGTGGCACCACCGGTAGGGGCGGGCTGCTGGGCAGAGGCAGCAGCGGTGGTGGTGGCAGCGGGAGCAGAAGTGGCGGCGGCGGCAGAGGTGGCAGCAGGAGCAGCGGTGGAGGTGGCAACGGGGGCAGCAGAAGAGCCGGAGTCGGAGCCAGAGCCGGAGCCGCCGAAGGCAGCAGGGAGCTTAGGGCCGGGGATCTCGTAAGAGGCCAGGTTGTTGTAGATGGAGACGAGGATACCGGCGTCGGTGGGGGTGTAGAGGGAGGTACCCTTGGTACCGGCGGGCAGGTCGGAGCCGGAGCCGGTGACCTCGATGTTGAGGCACTGGGGGTAGTTCTGGGCACCATCCTGCTGACCGGCGGAGTGGAGGGCAATGATCTCGTGGCGCCAGACGTACTTGCCGGGCTTCAGGGAGGTGGGGATGGTGACAGCCCACGAGTTGTTGTTGGCGATGAGCTCGTCGGAAGCCCAGGAGCTGCCCTTGAGACCGGCCTCCTGGATCTTGAAGAACTCGAGGGAGGTCTTGTCGACAGTGGAGCAGTCATCACCGCACGAGGCCAGGTAGTCGATGACGGGGCCCTTGTGGGACTCGGGCCAGGTGTCCCAGAAGATCTGGAGCTTGTCACCGGCGGCAACCTTGGCGGTCAAGGCGGCGTTCTTGGAGTCGCGGTGGCAGATGATGTCCTCGCCGGTGTAGGCGGAGGGGGCGACGAAACCGTTGTCGGTGGCACCGTTGGCCCAGCCGTAGACATCGGGGGCAGGGTTCTGGTAGGGGAGCTTGGTGACGTCGTAGCCAGCGAACTGCTCGGAGCCGTCGGTGAAGTAGTTGACGTGGCCGTGGGCCATGACGGAGGCAGCGCCAGCAAGGGCGGAAAGGACAGCGGAGTTCTTGAAGGAAGGCATTTTTGCGGATAGACTTTCCAAAAGTTGGGTTTGTGTGGTTGGGATTGGTTTCGGTTCGTGGAACAAGGGAATGACTTCAAGTCGTAAAGATTGTCAACTTCAATCAATGAAGTGAGTGAATAGTTCAAATGAAAGAAATGTGCTGAAAAGCGGAAAAGAGTGTGGGAATGGAAAGCTGCGGAAAGAGCCTGTTGGTTGGAGAGGGAAGGGAACAGATCCGACAATGGTAATGAAGAAGAGGGAGTCTTATATCTCGAGACGGGTTCGAGTGAGTGAGCGGTGGTCGCCCTCGTGGGTCGTGGCGTGTACCTGCGTAAGCGTACGTGGGTGCAGGGCAATTTCGACCACGCCCATCAGGAGATGGCGCCAACGGCCATCATCCCATGTTGATACTAGGACCGCTGCGGCCCCATCTCCATCCACCACGGATGAGAGCAAGGGCCCATGTCCAAGGAGCCCTTGTGTAAATCATTGGCCAGACGGTGGTGCCCAGGTTTGTCAGGTCGCCGGGCACAAGGTTGGATGCCAAAGCCGATGGGGAGGTATGAACGAGCTGTGGACGGGTTGAGATTGTGGATGGAGGTCTTGGGCGGGGTTCGACGTTGAAGCAGGAGGCGCCCACCCTGCATCAAGAAAGAAGGGGGGCCGTGGGGCCGCTGTGTGCTCCGTCTTCGACCCGGGATCTAGAAGCGCAAAGCAGAAGCCGAAGCGAGACCATCGCGACTGGAAACGTGCCCATAGGTGAAAGGTAGGGAAACAAGCGGGGATAGTGGCCATGCCGAGCACTCATGGCGAGAACAAGCCGTTTCAGCATAAATGAAGGTGGTGACTGGTTGCATCCCGCACTGCAGGGGTTGGGGCAAGGCATCCCGCACTGCAGGGGTTGGGGCAAGGCAATCGTGCATGGTAGCGCCGCGGCAGAGACATCAGAGGCGCAAAGACGGTGGGCAGCTAGCAGCCCGCTTGGGCGGTAAGACGTGTTGGTCTAGATGCATACGAGAGACGGGGGAAGTTCATGGTAGCATTTGCTGTGAAGATCTATTGGAGATCAGCCCCAGGTTGGCCTTTAGGCCTCGCCGGACTCGAGACCGGTAGAAGGCAGGCTGACTATACGGGGAACAGGCAGAACGCGATCGTGTCGAGTGAACTGAGCAAGTCGGGACATGGGGACATTAACAGCAACAACAACAACAACAACAACAACAACAACAACAACAACAACAACAACAACAACAACAACAACAACAACAACAATACACGTAGAGTCAAAGCCTGCTGCAAGCAGAAGTGGTTGTGAGTAGAGGATGGCGACTGAGGAAATGACGGTCTGGCAGTTCGTCTGAGCGTGAGGAGCAGGCCTTGCGTGCACACGCTTGCTTCTCTTCGAGTGGTGCAGATGACAGGGCGCTGCTTGGTTGGCCGCAGCAACAGCAGCAGGCACTGGCTGGCGGTGACAGGCAAGGTCTGGACAGGCTCGAACGGCAGCCAATACCCGATTGACTGGAGACCTGGAGATTGAAGCCCGGGAGGGATGACGAGTCGAGGCGGGTAAAGAAGCAAACTGGGTGGATAACGGTGGAGGAGGCGGTTTGGCATGTCTGCGGTAAACCGAGGAGGGATGCAGCCGGCAAGTCTCAGTCAGGGCTTGTCGCCTTGCCTGTCGGTTGGCCGATTCGACTGTTGACGAAAAGGAAGCATGGCAGGCTTGGCAAGACTTAGAGGTCATCTCGCAGTTGGGGCATCCGAGTTGGAACGCCCGGGTGATGGTGTCTACCAGTATGTAGTTTGCATTCTCGAAGCAGCGGATCCTGGTCGTTGGAGTATCTTGGGCAAGGCTCGATTTCGGTATCGATGACCCTCGATACGGACTCGTATGGGTTCGTAGTGCTACACTACGGAAGAACATGCCGTTGATCGCGGCGATGGATAGACTGGGCTGAACATTTTGTGCGAGCAATGACGACCTGAACGGTGGGCATGGGAAACGGATCCGAGGGATTCCCGAATCGAGATGAACTACAGAGTATGTAGAGTAAATGATGGGAGGAGATGGATCAACTGCCGCCAATGCAGGTACAATGTTGGCATTGGTCACGACAAGTTGATGGAGGGGTAGACGGGCAACGAAGAGTCGAGCGGTGGACGGGACAATACATTAGTTGGTCAGCCGTGTGCTGGTGACTGGCTACATGAGCATGTCGAGTCGTTGGGCGTCGGGATAAGCAATCAATCTGGGACTTTTGTGCAGAGGCCTCGATCTGTGCTCGACGGGGTTCAGGGTGCGTAAAACTCTGTGCTCTTTGGCAGGCTGCGTCGTCGAGTGCCATGTGGTAGTGTCGTCGAGGGGCATTGCTGGTTCATGGATGGGAAGCTTGCCAGCCAGGGGTCAAGGGGGTGGCATGGTGCAGCGCAGCTTTGCAGCTTGGCCTGGAAGAGATTTTTCGATTCTTTGGGATCGTCGCCTCCTGCTTCCCGCAGGGTGTAGCCGCAACTCTGTGCCTGGACCACCACTTCTTTTTCTTTTTTTTTTCGGGCCTAGGAGGCTGAGTCATCGAGGAAGAACTGATTTGCCGATGCCGACAGCTGCACCAACCAATGACGAGGGCAGAAGAGGTTCCCGTTTAGGCTAATGTGTCCGTGGTCGCCTCCAGGGGGGGCTGTTTTGCCCAAGTTGCCCAGATCGCCAGGGGGGGGAAAGGCCGCGCAGGCTGGCAGGAAGGTGCCCCTTGCCGCTGGGAGAATAGTTCGGACGACCCAATCAAAGCTCGCCTAACCCGCTTCCATCTCTGGAAAAGAGCCGCTGAGGAAGCTGGCAGTAGCTGGCGCCTGCCTGCCTGCAACAATCGTTTGGCGCAGGTCAACGGCCCCTGGTCCAAATTTGCGCCGCCTGAAACCGACACCTCCACCTTCCCAACTTCCCACCTTTTCCACCTCTCCTTCTTCTCCACGCCTTTTGCGGTCGAGGGAACAGAGGACGGAGTACGTACCTTCCTTCAGTCTTGTCCCCTTGCTCCTTGCTTAGGCCTGCCCGTACCGCACCTTGGTTGACGCTCAATTTGGCAGGCTCCCATCGAGGATCCGTCCATCATCAATGCTTGGCAACCGCGGTCAGGAATCCTCCTTCCCTTTCGAATCCCCCACCCATGTGCAATTTATTTAGATGAAGTCTTCCATCGTCCGCCTGCACGGCATCGACATGGCTGCCATGCTATGCCCCTTTTTCTCGCCCTCCTGCCCACCTTTCCTCCCGAATGCCTCGCTTGAAGCACCCTCTCGTCGATTCGCTCAGGCCTGTGCTTCTTGCCCTTTCTCCGTTCTTCTGGTGTTTTCCGGTGCCCTGGGACAATATTGATTGAACTATTGATTGCCATTGCGCGGAACATGACAGCACCCCCCCCCCCCGGGTGTCCAATGTCGGTCTGCAACCCCTGGCCCGTGTGTGGTGCTCCGATGACGACATGGCTCGATCAATCTCCCCCCACCTACCGCGCTCTGTCTCATGTCGCCCTTTTACCTACCAGTAGTGCGGTCGAGCTTGGGATGAAATCCCTTCTTCCCGACACACACTGAGATAGCCACAACGTCCTACCTAGCCACGGACATTACCCGACCCGGAAGACCACCTTTGGCCCACATCGCCGGACCCGTGTCCGTAGTCAATTGCATCCGTTCCAGCGTTAATCACGTCGTAAAATGCCGCCCAAGAAAACAGCTACCGCCGCCTCCAAGCCGCCCGCCCCGCTTGGCGAGGCCGACGCGAACCGCGTCAGGGCCCAAAACAACACCACAGCAAAGGTACGCAAGCGCGTCTACGACCTTCCGCCTTCGATGCGTCGTGCATTCAGCTAGCAACGGCGGCACACCGGCATGGCTTTTTCTATTCACTTTCAATTGCTATGCCTGAGACCGGTGCCGACACCCCGTGGTCACTATCAGCACTAACATCGTGATACCTCCAGCCCGCCGAGAAGCCAGCTCCCAAGTCCCGCAAGCGTAAGTCGGACGCTGCTCACGGCGACGCCGACGCTGCAGGACCGGCCCCCAAGAAGCAGGCGTCCAACAAAAAGGACGACCCCGTCCCCGACCTCTCCGGCATCCACCTTGATGGCGACGAGAGCATGAGTGTCCCCGTCTACGACACCTGCGACACCGTGCGCACCAAGATCCGCGCCTTCCTCAAGAAGGACGGCGTCACCAAGGCCGCCTTCCTGCGCGGCCTTGTGAAAGCCGCCTACGGCGCCGACTCGACGCACAAGATTGCGCCGAACCTCCTGACTTACTTTATGAACAAGAAAGGCCCGGCGGCCGGGAACACGAGCACCGTCTTCTACGCCGCCTATGTCTTCTTTGAGAAGCTGCGCATCAGGGACAAGAAGCCCAAGGGGAAGAAGAGGGAGGAGATGGAGTGGGAGTGGCCTAGCGGCTTCGAGACTCAGAAGCAGCTGGGCGGCCCTGTGCTTGTGCATGTAAGTCAGAGGGTTGGGATGGACAAGTATGGCAAAACTGTCGTTTACTGAGGCGTCATGTGAGGCTGAATGTTTGCGATGTGCGGCTTGGTCGGGTTTCCGTTTCTCGAGGGGGGTTTCATTGTTGGTGTAGCTAGTCTAGGCTGCGATTCGTTCAGCGAGTGGATACCGATTTAGTTTCATTGATATCTGACAGCCAAACTCGTATACTCGTATCGTGTCTGCGTGTGCTGGTTCGCAAAGAGAAACACGAAAAGCATTGCTCGCACTGAACCTCTGATGCACCCATCCAAACCCTCGGTCGTAGAGTCCGCGGACCCGGCAATATGACTCGGCGCAGGAAGGGGACCTAAACGGAAGGTTGACAACCACTTCAACCGATATATCTGCGACGGGAGCGGAGCAAGGATGCCGGAGCATCGGCACGGCCGCACGGACGAGTCAGCTACAACCACCACTTCCCCCGACGCCCTGGATGGATGAGCGACCAGATCGGGACAACGATGGGGCGCTCACTCTGGCCACCCTGCCCGCTACTTGATACAAACCTTGGCCTCCGTATCCGCTCCTGACCCGCACCGGGCCACGATGATCTTCGACCTTGCTCCCGGTCGTTCGAGCAAAACGGGAAACAGCCCTTCAGCGGCTGGAAGCAAAGGAGGTGAGCTGGGTACCTTCCGGGGTTCATAGTCGTCAGTCCTGTTAGACCGCTTCCCACGGACCACGGCAAACACGGAACCGATGCTTGTCAGCTCTGTCAGTCAAGAGCATGCCGCCAGTTCCAGGTCGCGGGGTTGCGTTTCACGAGGATTGAAGGGCGATTACCGGGTCAGCGGTTGTGACGGGAAAAGAAAAAAAAAAGGAAAAAAAACTCAATCATGTGCCTAGCTCGTTCACCGAGCCAAGATGGTGAGGCGCCGTTCCCGAATGCAAAGTCTTGTAGAACATTGGATCAGTAGACTGAATTCGTCCAGGAACTTTAGCCGAGATGACATGTATCACGGGAGCCCTCGAATTACCATGCCGTTTTGGGTGTCTAGCCAATAAATTTGAAGTTAAAAGCCGTCAGACGTAGTCGGGAACCCACAGTTCGGGATCGATAATAATTATACGAGAGATCGCATTCACAAGGCGTCGTATTATTAGGCTGAACAGACAATATTGGGCAAGTAAATACATATTGCCATACACGTTGTTGCGGCGATCCTTTGCAGCACTCAGGAGAGTGCTTCCCAGTAATGGGAATCGCGGTGAGACGACTAGCTCATTGCCTCTCCGACCTTTGCTGGTTGACCAGGGCCTGCGTAGCAGTCTCTGTCTTGTGGAACCGCCACGGCCTGATTTTTCTCTCGAAGAGCTCGTCCAGCTCCGCAGCGGAGCGTCTACGGCCCCCAATGGTATCAGTACAGGCTCCCCGCAAACTTGCTTTGGGTGAAAGAGCGAGAACGGGAAATAGAAGACGTACCCAGCAGTGTCGGGAATGAGAAACCATATGCCGAGAGTGAACGGCAGGCCGACGCCGGCGTAGAACCAGCCGGTCTTCAGACCCCATCCCCATTTGTTGGCGTTCACCACTGCTTTCGAGTCAGCATCAACTTACAAAGTGCGGCTGGTGCAAGAAGAACAGAGATGGAACGCTTGTTAGCCGAGATGAATGATGGAACCACTGACTATAAGGTACGAGCACGTTCATGACTACACCGATTACGCAAGTGCAGGCGGCGCCGAAGCCGGCGGTGTAGGGACGAAGCCGCTGCGACGAGATCTCACCGATGAAGCCCCAACCAGCAGCTCCACTGGCGGTCATGCCAATATCTAGTGGCCGTGTTTGTCAGACTAGCTCACCAGTAAAACGCAGAACCATGGCGGCTCAGGCGGGCTGCTGCGGACTTACTCCAGAAGCAGGCGAACAGCACAAAGACATAGGTCGACGCATCGACGTGCTTGGTGACGCCAATGACGCCGATGACCACGCATGAAACCCAGCACGTCGTGATCCCGCCGCACGCGATCCACCTCCTACCAAGGCGGTCAGCCAAGAATATGGTGACAATGATGGTAGCAATGTTGATCGACGACGTGATGCACTTGATGAGAAACGGATCCTGGAGACCCGCCTGCTGGAAAAAGTACGTGCCAAAGGTCGCGAACAGCGTCAGGCCAATAAACTGCTGCGACAGGTTCGTCCACAGGGACACCAGCGTCCTCAACCCGTCGGTGCCCTGGAAGATGGCGTACCACTTCTCCCGCTTCTGCTCCGCGGCCACGGCGCGCTCGTGCTCGACCGTCATCAGCAGCGCCGTGTACTGCTGGTCGAGGTTGAACCCGGGAATGCCGCGGTTCAGCAGCAGGAGGCACTTCTTGGCGCGCGCCTCGTAGCCGCGGTTGACGCACCACGCCGGCGACTCCGGGAGGAAGACGTAGATGAGCAGCATCAGCCCGATCTGCGCCCACTGCGTGTAGATCGGGTTCAGGTAGTTGTACGGGTCGTTCCGGTTGAGGTTCTGAAGCGCGACGTGCGCGAAGAAGGTGCCGACGGTCCACCAGAAGGAGTAGCACATGAGGAGGCCGCCCCTGATCCGGACGGGGGCCACCTCGGCGATGTAGATGGGCAAGGTCGACTGGAGGCAGCCGACGCCGACGCCGGCGAGGAGCTTGCCGACGAGCCACACAGGCCAGGTGCGCGCGAGGGACTCGACCATGACGCTGATGGCGAGGACGAGCCAGAAGGTGTACATGGCGGCCTTGCGGCCGAAGCGGGACGAGATGAAGGGGATGGTCGTCATGCCGATGATTTGGCCCACGGACATGATGGACGACCAGCCCGAAAGGATGGGAGAGTCGAGGTAGGGTTTTCCGGAGGCATCGGTAAGGGTTGCGAATTGGCGAACGAAGCCCTTGTTCGCGACGATGCTGGCGTTCATTCTGTTTTGGGCCACTGTTATTATAGACTTTCACTCACGACTGTTCGACAAGACGCTTGGAGGTGATTGAGGGACTGAAGACGGGGTCTTGGTCAACGTACCCGATCTGATAGCCATCAGTGGCAGCGCTGAAAGCGGCAGCGAAGCATGATGCTGTAGCTACTCTGAAGACCTTGACCGTCTCCCAGATGGACAGTGTCTCGTAGCCCGAGACGGCCTGGCCTCTGAGAGCCGCATCGACGACGGCGTCGCTGGACTTGAGGCCGTCCTCCGCGGCGTCCTCGACATAGTTCACGTCGTCTGCTGGCTTCTCGGGATTTGGGCGTCGGGACATCATTGCACATAGGTTGGAAACTGGTGGAGATTGGTGGGACTATGATAGTATCGAAGAACAAGGTGGTCAGTCTCCATATGCCGCAACAAGGTGCCTTCACTCCAGTCTTCATATTGAATTCGTCTTGCATAGCATCAACCTGCAATCGGCCTACAATGGGACGAATGTGCCGAAGTCCACCGAAGTGGCGTCGGGTCTAGGTCTAGTAGGACATTCCTGTCATGCCATGGGTTCATGTCTTCACTCGTTGGTCCGGAGAACCTGAAATCTGACAGCACGAGCTTCAAGGCCAGAAGTGCTGTTCAGCAAACAAGTCTAACCAACTTCCGGAGAGACTTGCACTCTCGCGTTCGTGTTCGGAGTCTTCGCAGACCCCGATGATGTTGACAATGGGTAATCTGGGGTATGGGGACCCCGCAAACACCTCGTGGAGGTGATGTGGGCTGATCATACGCGTTGGAGAAGGATCGCAGTCGAAATGGGGCAAGGTCGGTTTTCGAAGATGATACATGGTTGCAGGGTTTGCCAGCTCGCTGAAGTCTAGTTTCCCAGGGTTTAGCATCAGCTGAGCTAGGGCGCTTCTCAGACTGGGTCATTGTTCAGTCTGCATGGTCTTAGTCTCAAAAAACACCTACAACGCAGGATTGTACGTGTCTCTCGTATTGCGTATACAGAAGTCCCCAATTGGCTCGCGCTCAATAAAGCTATAGAGACCCGATGCAATACTACGTTGCGGCTGGCGCCGGCCTCGTCGACATACTCTGATTGGGTATTATTACGAATATTTATACGAATATTCGGCAAATTGTTGTAATTATTCTCCGAGAATGAGACCATACCCGTTCAATACCGGCTCATGCTTAGACCAGGAATTTCCCTGGCGGAGAGACGCTGGAATCAGGGGCCTAATGACTCCTGGGTATGAATGATTAGCCTCGTGATAAGAAGAGGAACCATTGCTAAGATGGCCACTGCTTCCATCCGGGCACCTCTGATGGAAAGTGCTGACTGATTACAGTCCCGGAAACCTTTGCAAGTGCAGCCACGCAGGCCCTATGTGTGAATATCCTGTAGTTGTTTGCAGGGATTCATGGCAAAGATCTCTGGACGCGTCTAATGGGACTGCAGACAATCTAAATCTTGTTGAGCATTATTACGACGCCCGATTGTGTACGAGCATTCACGAAAGTAAACAAGCTACTGGCAATGAACTGTGTAGAATAATTCAATAACGGCCTTTATTTACATGAATTATGAAGAAAACCGAATTCTTGACTATACATCACATGGCTAATCAAGTGCCATTAGCCGGCTGCGTATACTCCACGCCGTCGATTGTCGTAGTCAGTGTTCCATTGGCATCGAAGATGTTGAGCTCCGCATCGATGATCAGGTGAAACCCACCAGGACCTGTCTTTTTCGTAGCATTTACCGCACCGGTTTGGACGATATCGGAGACCCAGTCGACCTGGTTTGTCCAGAAATTCGGTAACAGAATCTTGACGGTGACATCCTCGTGCCCGTTCAGGAAGAGCTTCCCATCATTGGAGTAGTCGCTGTAATTCACAGCGACGCTACCCAACCCGCTCACGCTGGTCGAGTCAGGGGTGATGCTCACATCAGCGACGCCGGAGACCCTGCCGCGGAGGGTGTAGTTGCCGGGCTTGACCGTGAACTGTGCCGGTACAGTGGCACCTGGGGGGAATGGGGTCGCCCAGGGGATCGCGTCTGGAACCTTGTAGACCTCCGCGGGTTTCGTAGGCTCACGACTGGTTCGATGCGCTAGCATCACGCGATACTCTCGTCCACCCTGCGCCGTAGATTTAGGACAAGGGAGGGGATTCTCGCCACCGCAGGACGGGGAGACGACGAGGGCTTGCCAGTAGGTGACCTTGGTTCCATCCAACGAGAAGGCCGGGTCCGCTCTGCCGTTCCAATTGGGATCGTTGACAGCCCCGTTGCCACCATCGCCTGCGGCGTTGATCTGCTGACCAAAGTAATTACCCCGATCGCCGTGACGGTCGATCAAAATTGGCTGGAAGAATCGGCGAGGGCCGTTATTCCGCGTGGAGGAGGCGACAGTCACCGCGACGAGGTCAATCAGGGGTGGTATCCCGCGCATGCCGGACATGAACATTTGGCGATCCGTACCCCGCGTGTCCATGGCGATGAACCAGTCATTATCGGCGGAGAAGGCCATGGGGTCGGCATACTCTGGATGGCTAGTAATCCGGCGGACAGCGCCCGTCTCGAGGTGGACGGCGAAGAGGTCAATGTTGGTTGACTCGACAGGGTTGCCAATGTAAGTGATCTCATCACCGTTGCCGCTGAAGCCGCGTAGCTCGCCAACAGTAATGGCGTCGTCGTGGATCTTCAGTTCAGTGCCGTTGACAGTGATTGGGTTCTTGCGCGTGGGGTCCACGAGCAGGTTCACATCAACCAGATCATATCGGGGTGCGAGGGGCTCACCCACGGTGGGCTCAGCGTTGAACTCGAGACGGCCAAAATAGGCAAACTGACCGCCGTCGTTGGTGAAGGAACTCCAGCCCATGTGCACATCGTCAGGATGAAGACGGAGCTCACGAGGGCTCCCGCCTCTTCCAGACCCATCAGCCGCGGTGCTCCAGTGAATAGGGTAAATGTGCGTCTTGTTCGGCGTGCATGCGTCGCTCTCGAGCAACTCCCCACCGCAGTCGAGAATGTTGTGGCCCCAGAGTGCCTTGTCGCCACTTCGGAAGACGTGAGGGTAGTCTCTCTGGGGATCGAGGGAGACGGCATTGGCAGCAGGGACACCGCAGCTGAGGCACTTCCACGGATCGCCGTTGGTGAAATTCGTGCCGTCAGCCTTGATGAGGATGGCATGCTCGCCAATATAGATGCTTGCAGGGTCAGGCGCAGCTGGGGCGCCGACGAACACGACGTTAACGATGACATTGTTGCCGTCTGGGGTGAAGTCTCCCGCCTGGAACTCCCCTACGGCCTGAGCAATGCAGCCAGTTCCATGGGGGTTAACAGAAGCCGAGCAGGCGCCCTCATCAGTGGAAGGGGCGACGGGTGGCAGAGGGAGCTCGATAATCTGAAACGACTCTGGTGCAGGAGGTGACGGAGTAGATTGTGCTGTTCCCGTGGTAGCACCGAGTGCCAGAAGAAGGGCGGTGGACAACATCGTGGAGATGACAGGCCCAGACAGTTTGCGATCAGCGGGACGCATTGTGACTTGAGAGGTAAAAGCCTGAAAGTTGTCTATTACGGCGGACGCATCAATATGTTGAGGGACAACATCATATTTATCGCATTATCAAAAACCATGTCGGCTTCTTCTACACATTCTTCGCTGAAGATCGTTATTCTCTCGTCGGGCTTTGGGTTACTGTTCGGCTGTGCCGCCTAAAAACTGGGGATACGAGATACGGAATACGGCTCGGTACGACCCAAGGTCAAGTAAAATGAAATGCGGGGTGCTTGGATCTAGCCTTGAATAGGTTGTGGGTATTTTTCGGAGAACCAGATCGTGAATTCTGTCATAATGTTTGACTTTCTTAGGATAAACTTCGGTTGGATGCGCAACTAAGGTGTCAACTGGTCTAGTTCTTGGCTGCAGTTGGGATCAAATGAAGCTAAGGCAAATAATGCAAGGGTTTCAAACCCGTATTTGGCCTCTGATTGCCATTTTACCATTTCGTAAAGCAAGGTTTGTTTGTCCTGGAACTTAAGTTGACGACGGCTGGAAAGGGGCATTAGGATTTTGACAAGCACAGCGCGGAGTGCCTCAGAGACCTATTGACGTTGCAACAACCCATCCCAACACCGTCGACGTTCGGTGGGCCTTTTGCCGGGAATCCTTCATGCTAGTTTTCTATCCCAGAATGCTCGAATAGAATTACTGGGAATCATGCCTTAGTATTAATCGGGGCAAAGGGGCAGCCTAGCTCTCATCAGAGTTCTGTAACAGTCCACTGTTAAAGGAGGGAATCCATGATCACATCGTGATAGTGTCGTCACACAAGACATGAAACGACGTTGACAGCTAATGGGCTCATAAAATTCCCGTCTCTACTTGCCATGTTATTCCTTTCCATGTATTATATTCCACGGTTCTATGTGGTTTATTCGAGATAGCCAAATGCTGGTGTATTCGCTAGGTTGAGAATTCATATATCTACGCCAATACTTGCCTTCGTTGCCGGAATGAATCTCTTAAGTAGAAGGCCGAGTTTTTCGGCGTTCTTTTCAACGTATCGAAGTCCACGTGAACTATTCCGAAGCGGGGGCCAAAACCGGCCGACCACTCTAAGCATCACTCACTGTCAGCTTCAACTGCCAAAGGCACATGCGTGATACGTAGCCAACTCCGTGGAACATATTTATCACTCACCAAAGTTGTCCATCAGACTCCAAACATAGTAACCTTCGACCTGGACTCCATCTTGGTAGATGGCCCGAGAGATAGCATCCAGGTAGAGGCCAATATATCTCTCGCGAAACTTGTCTTCCACCGCAACCTGGACATCAATCTCTCCAGGGCAAGGACAGCCATTTTCAGTCACAATAATTGAAAGATGGTACCGATTCCAGACCCAGTTGAGCAGCTTGCGAAAACCCTCTGGTGCTAGTCGCAGCCATTGAACACCGGACACTGGCCCAATTTCCACGCCCTGGCTGTTGACGGATGTCTCCTCAATGTTTCCAGTCCAGTCGTCGTCGGCCGGGGAGTCTGTCAGGGCGCGTGCATACTTTGTAGAATAATGATTCATGCCGTAAAACGCATTGATAGAGGCTGTTTGACGAAGCAGTTCCCGCTCGTCTGAGCTGAATTCCGGCAGGCGAGCTCCCAGGTAGTCTCGCATTGCAGGTGGGTAGTCTTTGCCCAAGAACACTGGGTCTCCAAACCAACCGATGTAGAATTCCATTCTCCGTTGAGCAGCGTCTACATCAGCTTGGCTGTTCTCGTCAAAAGGCTCATAAAAATGACCGTTCAACACAATTGAGATAACCCCTTCTTGTGACGGCTGAAACTCTGTCGCGTAGATCTGGACCACCAAGGCGTGTGATAGGATAATGGTATGGCCAACTCGCCAGGGCTCTGTTTTGGTGTCGGCCCCAGTTGCAGCACAACGGCCGGGTGCGAGAACACCGTTGTGATGAGCGAATATGGAGATAATGTAAGGCTCGTTGAATGTCACCCACTTTTTGACCCGGTCTCCAAAGCGGGAGAAGCACAGGCGCGCATAATGCTGAAAGTCAGCCTTGAATTCGGCTGTGTTGAGGAATCCTTCGTAACGGCTGTAAAGCTCCTGAGGCATGTCCCAATGGTAAAGGGTCACTACTGGCTCGATGCCATGCGTCAGGAGTTGATCGATAAGTTTGTTGTAGAAAGCAATTCCCTTTTCGTTGACTGGATCATTCCGTCCACCAAGGGGAATGATGCGTGTCCAGGCCAAAGAGAAACGGTAGACATCTACGCCGAGAGAGGACATGAGTGCGACATCTTCCGCAACACGGTTGTAGTGGTCGCATGTAATGTCGGCATTCTCGCCGTTTGTCCTCGATGGCTCTAGATGAGTGTAGGTATCCCATATCGACATTCCTTTTCCATCTTGTGATACGGCGCCCTCGATCTGGACAGCGGCAGTGGCTGTACCCCAAGAAAATCCTGAGGGCAATCGAAGTTCCTCTACAGGAAGGTCGTGCCCGGTTGCCCGACTATAGGCAACCAGGTCACAAGCCTGGAACATGGCAGCTTCGTTGGACATGTTGGTAGCAATAATAGATATGAATGATTCAGATGAGGCGACAGTTACTTAGGATGAAGCTATCAGATTGCGCCGGACACTACTCTTACAATATCACTTATTTACAGGGAGCTTAAACCATTAATCGACAATTTGGCCTTTCGCGTCAACCATGACCGAACATGTGCCGAAACTGCTCTCACTGTTTTCGAACTCAGGCAACTAACCAAAAAGGTATCCCTTGAGTATCGCGAAGGGTGGCAGAATTAACGCGGAGGGGAAGGTTAGCTACCCATGACATAATTAGCAAGAATTGTATCCCCCGCTTCAGATTGCTAGAATCGGGACTCCGCATCAATACGGTATACGTACGAGTACGGGTGGATCCGTTCAACTAGTGATTTACTCTTCTTGTCAGCGCTTTCCAAGGCGAAAATTACTTAAACTAGACACTAAGCTTCCTGCACATTTCGCCGTGATTTGTTCCGAGATTACTCGATGCAGCAGGTAGATGGACGATATTGCATCCGATCGGGGTGTACTACATCGACACCTGCCTCATACCGACGACGTTAAGTCATTGGGCATCCAGAAGATCATCTACTATTCAATACAATTCTTTTAGATATCCGTGAAAAACACTGCACAACTCAGGATTTCTTCTGGTATCCAACCGTTGTTTTCACCTGTAGCGCTTGTAATGCAGTGCTATGATGACAACCGTCACAAACGTCCGATTTGAACACTATCGTGTCCCCAACGTCATTGGAGTTCACGAAACCACACCAAGACTATCATGGAATGTACAGAACGTCTCAAGAAGATATTGTCAAAGAGCTTACGAGATTGAGCTCTCTGAATATGTCCGTGACGCTCTCCCGAAACGTGTAACAACTGTTAAGTGCGTCTCGCCACTCTCAACCTTGGTGCCATGGCCTTTTGAAAAGGCGCTTCAATCTCGCGAGAAGATCTCGGTCAGAGTCAGGATCTTTGATGAGACTGACCGGGCGACCGTGTGGAGCGAGCCGTCTATTCTCGAAACCGGCCTTCTCGCACGACAAGACTGGCACTGCGAACGTATTGCTGCGCCTTGGGGACCAGGCACCTCAGCTCCTGACCCGGAGCAACTGTTTCGCAAACAATTCTCAATCAAAGGACTTGTGTCGCAAGCTCGGCTGTACATCACAGCCCAAGGTGTTTATGAAGCCGAGCTAAACGGGCAGCGTGTTGGAGACTACTTCCTGGCTCCTGGCTGGACTTCATACGAGGGGCGTCTCCAGTACCAAACATACGATGTTACTCGTCTCTTATCTGTCAGAGGTTCTGAGAGCTGCATCGGAGTTCGAGTAGCTGAAGGTTGGTTTTCTGGGAGAATAGGGTTCGAGGGCGGCCACCGCAACATCTGGGGCCCACACACTAGCCTCATCGCTCAGCTGGAAATCACGTATACTGACGGAAAAACCGAAACGATTTCCACGGATGAGTCTTGGCATGTGACTAAAGGTCCTATCAGGCTCGCTGAGATATACGATGGAGAAAAATACGACGCCACGTTGGAGGTTCGAAACTGGTCAATTCCAGCGAGCGACGACATATTGGAGAACTATCACTGGGAACCAGTCCTTCTTCTCGAATTTTTACCAAAGTTTACCGATCTCACAGCTGGTTACGCTGAGCCGGTCCGAAGAATAGAGGTCATCAGGCCCATCGGAAGAATCACAACACCGTCTGGCAAGACAATAATTGATTTCGGTCAGAACTTGGTCGGCTATATCCGGTTGGCAAACATCAAAGGCTCACGAGGCCACAAGATCACACTTTTACATGCAGAAGTGCTGGAACAAGGCGAACTTGGCACCCGGCCATTGCGTATCTGCAGAGCTACCGACGAGTACACACTCAGAGGTGGCGACGAGGCAGAAGAGTACGAGCCACGTTTTACTTTCCATGGCTTCAGATATGCTCAGATCGACGGATGGCCTGGCGAGTTTGACTTAATGTCCTCCATCGAAGCTGTCGTATGCCATACTGATATGAAGCCAGTGGGGTCATTCTCGTGTTCGGATCCTTTGCTCAACAAACTTCACGAGAACATTGTTTGGGGTATGCGAGGAAACTTTCTTTCCGTACCAACAGACTGCCCCCAGAGAGACGAGAGATTGGGCTGGTCTGGGGACTTGGCTCTCTTTGCCCCGACGGCATCCCTGATATTCGACTGCTTTGGCATCCTCAAAAACTGGCTCATAGACGTCGAGTACGATCAAGGCGTCCTTGGTGGCGTACCACCCATGGTCAGCCCGAACGCGACACTCCCAGACCCAATATGGTGCAGGAGGGTGCCGTGCGCGATTTGGCATGATGTGACCATCCTGGCTCCATGGGCATTGTATCAGGAGACGGGAGATGAGGGCGTTCTATCTCAGCAGTATAACAGCATGCTGACCTGGATGTCCAAACTGCCGCGAAATAAATCAGGGGCAACGCATTTATGGGATACCTCCATCTTCCAGCTTGGTGTGAGTGCTGGTATACAATCCGAAATGATTTTTGTGCGGACACTAACATTGAATCATTAGGACTGGCTTGATCCCGCTGCACCTCCAGAGGCACCCTGGAAATCTCCCACGGACTCCAAGATGGTTGCCAATATGTTTCTTATACAAAGCCTGAAACTAATGTCCTGTGTCTCCGGTATTCTAGGACAGGAGAAGAAAAGGCTCGAGTTTGAACAAGAGTGGGAGGCTGCGAAAACCGAGTTTCACCAGGAGTATGTCACACAGAATGGTCGGATCGTGTCAGATACGCAAGCGTCGTATGCTCTGGCAATCTGCCTGGACGTTTTGAACGACTCGCAAAGAGTCCATGCTGGCGCTAGACTTGTCGAACTTGTACGAAAGAACAACTTTATGATCGCCACCGGATTTGCTGGTACACCATTCTTGTGTGAAGCGCTTTTTGCCACAGGAAATGCTCAAGTTGCATACCGCATGTTACTGGAAAAGGAATGCCCTTCTTGGCTGTATCCGATTACCGTGGGCGCCACTACTGTCTGGGAGAGATGGGACTCGATGCTGCCTGATGGAAGCATTAATCCCGGCGAAATGACTTCATTCAATCACTATGCCTTCGGATCCATAGCAAAATTCCTCTATGAGAGGATTGCCGGGCTTCAACGGCTCGAACCGGGCTGGACAAGGTGTCGAGTTGCTCCAGTCATGGGCGCTGAATTCTCCCATGCTGCAGCAACTCACCTTAGCCGCCATGGACCTATATCCTGCTCATGGAAGACATCTAAGAGTAGCGGAGCTATTGAGACATTACACGTTGAAGTTTCGGTGCCGTATGGTGTCACCGTAGAGGTCGTGCTTCCTTGCGAGGATGGAGAGAAGATGGAAGTCGTGGGCTATGGAGACTGGAAATTCCAGACGAATTTCAAGAGAAACTACGAATGGCCCGTTTTGCCTTTGAAGAGCAAATCCTAATGTAAAATAGGCTCCAGTAGAAACGCAATTACGTTATCTACTGAAGCACAACATAGCTCTATCGCTTACGTGCACTGAACTTAGCAGTCACTCCGCGGTCAACGGCCTGCAGTCATTGCATACATACTTTTCACGAAAGGTACAATTCCTTTTATGGATCAGCTGTAAAAATCTTGTTCATTGTGGGGTTATGATAGCTCTGCAAAACGTCTTTTAGGAAGCTTGTTGGCAAGGTATTGCAACATCTGACGGCTGGTTTTTTGTACAGCCGAACCGATCACCTATGTGTCAAGGCCAAACATGCTCGTGTAATCAACCGCTATTTTTATTGAGCAGAAAGGTTTGGAGACCTCTCAAGACGCACAGTCCACTGAATTGTCACTTATACACTGAAGATCTCTTAGAGATCGACCAGACATCAATTTAACTGCGGCCCGAGTTGAACCAATTGTCATCGTGTATAATGTTGAACTTCGATAAATCATAGCTTCGTAAGGCTTTAGAGAATATAACTGGAAATATAGCTTATGGCTGAATCAAGAAGTAAACCCCTCAGATACTATCCGTTTCGTAGTATGGGTCATCCGGCAAGTAAGGGAACTTGCGAACGACAATATCTCCCTTGTAGTCCCACAAATCAACCTGAGTGGGTTCGTAGTCCAGTGAACAAGTGTCCGTCTCAGCGCCAAAAGTGACAACGTCCGTGGTATTTCCGTTGGAGTAATTGATGCGGACCATGTTGACTGTCTCGATATTAGGACCAACCTCAAAGTAGTTGGCGGGCATGAACTGAATTCCAGAGTGTGCCGTGGTGAAGACCGTTGTAGGCAAATCACCCTATTGTCTGAGTCAGTAGTCATTCGATGCCAAATTAACAAGAATGGTTGATGTGTGTCGTGCGAAGTCGCAGACATAGGCGAATAATTATCTCTTAACAACAAGAAACTTACAGTATGAGGAACATGGTGCATGCCAAGGTTGAGCCACAGGACAACGTCAGTCTGATTTAGACTCTCGCCGTCAAAGAACGCATCGAAGTTGACAGGAGGGTTTTCGGTATCCTGGTTATTGTACGGATGACTGCTACGAGGTTCCGTGTCTTTGCGCTTCGAAACCATAATGTCGTAGCCAGCCCACTTGGCTGAGTTCTTTAGAATATTTGAGTCCTTGACCGTTAAGTGTGCGGCACCAGTGTAAGGGAGTATTCGATAGGCGCGGTACTCGCCATGCCTGTTTTTCACGTCCTGGTTCAGAACAAAGAGCTGGTCTTGATTGTTGTAGCTCCAATCGAAGCGGCCCTGGTCTTCGTTCTCGACAAACTCCCTCTCTACCTTCATGGTGTTGAATGCTTTGCCCTTGGACCATGGGTAAACCTGGGTTGTGGGTACCTGGTGCATGCGCTGCACGGAGTTCTCGGTGCCAAAAATGTCGAAATCGGCCTTGAAGTTGATCACATGGTCGTGCATGCTTCCTGACAGCTGGTCATGGATTTTGAAGCCGTAACCGTCATTCTTGGCGTAGAACGCAGCCTGGATGTACCCGGAGGCGCGAACCTCAACAGCGACGCTGCCGTCGAGGAAGAAACTGTAACTGAACATGTAATCGTAGTTACCGACAGTTGAAACGGAACGAATGGTGAAGTAAACATTCTTAGTGGCTGTCACGTACTCAGCTGAACTGTGTCGGGCCATCGGGTAGTCAGCGTCGAACTCGAACATGCAAATACTGTTCAAATGCGTATGCGTGCTCTCGTCTACGTAGAAAGAGCTGTTTAAGTAGGTCGCGTACGAAGGGCAGTCATAGCCTTTCAGCAGTTCGAATGCGAATGGACCGAAGCCGTAGTAAGTGTCGAGGTATGCCACGTGAGACTGCGTGGGATCGCTTCCTATGGACTTGTCAGATTTCAAACTCTCTCACAATTAGAGAAGAAAAGAAAGGCTTACCGGCATAATGAGCTAAAGCCTCTTGAAGGCCAAGTTCGTAAATAATTCTCTGGCCCTTGTAGCTGATATCATAAAGAGCCATGCCCGTATCGCGGTTAAAGCCGACATAAAAGGTCCAGCCCATCCACTCGACATACTTCCTCTCAGGATCAACAGAGTATCTAGCGCCTTGGGGGGCAACTGATGTTGGAGGAGCCATGGTGTCCCTTGGGAGGATCTCGCCCTGCTGATCAGTTGCCGACCAGTCACCCGCGAAGTTGCCGCCCAGCTTCTCAACATTGCCACTCCAGTAAGCGTTACGGAACTCTTCCGTAGTCTCGTAGAATATACCGTTGTAATACCATCCTTCAATAATCCACTTTGAGGGGTCACGACCTGTGACATCAGACATGAAGAATAGTCCCATGGGCATCATGGACCCAACGTCGAAGATGGAGTTTGGGATACTCCAGAATGTGTCCCAACGCTGAACGCGGCCACCATCCTGGTAGTACGGGTCGATACCCCAGATTGACAGGGTGTCATTTTCGAGTCCTAGGGCGGTAGCATTCCAGAGGTCCTTGGTGATGTCGGCGACACTTCCACCGGCCTTGTAAAGCCACTCTTGCATGGCTTCATCATCGGCGTCAAGGTTGCGGACTCTTCCGCTTGTCTTGCGGGTATAGGGGTACTCAAGACGCTCCCATTTGGTGGTGCCGTTGGTGACTGGTAAAGGACCGACGAGGATGTCTTGGTACTCTGGATCTTCAGTGGCGCGGAAGTCAAGCAATACGTGGGCATAGCGAGCTGGTGCAGGGCCGTTTCCGTCAATGTAGGCCAGCGCATCAGACTTATTCGGTTGCATAAGCTCCACCAAGACACTGTTGTACCGGTAAGCAAATTGGCAAAAGTCTGCCTGATATTTTGTGGTCACTTGCATTGTATTATCCCACGATGTGGCGTTCTCGCTCAAAGTAAGGTTGAGCTCCTTCTGAGCGAAAAGCCATTCGGTAACACCCGCGGCTTCTGGGCCAGTCAGACCACTCCAAATGTTCTCCTTAGGTGCATCAATGTCGAGAGGATTGTGAGGGACGCAGTCGGCGGGCTCGGATGTATTAGCGAATTGACGCTTATTTATGGCATGACTGAGTGCCTTTCTGCCATGCCCCTTGGCGCGCTGTTGAGCCCATGGAGTTTTGGGAAGCCCGCTGGCTTGCGGCATATAATCGGAGCCGAAAAGTAGCAGGGCTCCCCATCCCAATGCTCGGGTTATCGAAGAGCAGCCCATTGTATCTGGAGGCAGGATCGAATGTCTTGCCGGGTATTTGAGGACTCTAAGGGTCAGGATAGCCTTCCAAAACTCATTATATTGACAGTGAACGACAATAAGCGCTTTTGATCTTATATAGTTCTTCCAGGGCTAGGATCATGGGGATGGGATCGAGTGTTTTCAAACTAACTCATCCCGAAACCGGTGATAGAGTCGTATCGGTATGAGCAATTATGAGTATCTCCATGACAATAACAATTGACAACGACATTCAATCTTTGATTGAAGACTAACCTATCTCAGTAGGCGGACGCGCCGCTAACAATGGGCAAGGAAATCAGGAGCGAGAGCCTCATCCACACCCAGGGTGTTGGCGAGCGAGTTGAGGGGTTACTCGATTTTCGGAACCTCCAAGGCAGAAAGGCAGTGCTACCTAGCTTGCCAGTATCAGTCTGTCACGTATCACTGAGTCGCAGAAACGAATTATGGTTGCTTACAGCTACAGCTTGTTGCCAAGATGTGACGTTCGCCTCATGGCAAGCAAGCCGGAGATCATCGATATCGCGGGCCGCGGCCTGCGTAGAGTATCGGCGGCTCCTGTCACGATGAACGTAATATGGGGGCAAGCTACCATGAGCCTCCAGTCGGTCTCTGAGTTGTTAGTTCGAGTGACGGGTCGGTTTCCAACGTTTTGGAGCAGCTGGTTTGATAGCCAAGGGTCCAATATTTTGATAAGGAGCGACATGGTTCGGCTAGCTGTGTCCCAGATCATACTGATACGCCAGCAGATAAAAGCCGAATTGCACGTCCAATTCACTCCCACGTCGATGATTGACTGAAGACGTCTTATCTTGAAGCGCAATTGTGCGGAGTCGCCAGCCGGGCAGACCCTGTCCAAACAGGTCCATGGATGGCTCGATGGTTGTTAAAGATGCGGAGGGCTGGGCGCGTGGGGTCTGCCAGATGTCCGTGAGCTTCGTGTGGGGATCCAAACAGATTCACCAAGTCATTTTGAAGGCTATATTGATGGATTCCAAGGAACAGTCTTTGTTTCTGTCTGCACGAGGTAGGGTTCGAACATGGTTTGTGCAGCCGGACATCCGCCTCATCTACCCCGGTAAGATGGAGCCAACAATGCGAGCAAATCGCAAGAACCCGGTGCGTTGATGCCGTTTTCTTATCTTTTGGTCTTATCTTGAGTGCAGCAAGCTGGTAAGCGAGGCGGAACACCCAGTGCTTGCAGCTGTGAAGTCGCCAACAAACAGGTTTACTAGTCCGCCTGTCGATAAGATTAGACTGAATTTTGTCAGAGAATGTCGGGTCGATGCGAACTAAGCACCATATTCTGGAGCTTGTGTGCAATGAGTGATTAACTGCCGTGGAGACCGGACGACGTCCAGAGCTTCAAGAAGCAATCCCCACTTCCCACTTTACGTGCCAGGCCACTGATAAGCCTGCCCACAACTGATAGGTAGATATCAGACGTGCGAAAATCAGTTGTAATTGACAGGAAAGGTCCGTTGGACTAATTCCCTGACTAAGTAAAAGCCATTGCTATCTTACCAGTCTGGATGAGGCCCAAAAATTGTCGCGGGGCCCCCACGTCGGGCGGTTTAACGTCTGACGTCGACGCGTGAGGGGCTCCAAAGCTGATGGCTGGGAGATTTCGCTGAAGTGCATGGCTTCCTGCAGCAGCTCTATTGCCAAATTTGGCAGTTTGATTGACCATTTTTGAGGCTTTTATCGGATCCCAGAAGCTGTAAAAGCTCCGAGGCCGGCAGTAAACTCAACACAGTGGTTACTGCAAGCGGGGACCTTGAGGGTATTGCTACAAACCCTCTTCGGACTCCCTAGGGCCTGGTGGACAGTCAACGATCCCACGTTGCTCTATGAATCTTCATCTATTGAATCCCAGGCAAAAGGAGTCATATTCCCTTTGAAAAGACATGAAGTTAACTGTGAACGCAATTATGTCAGCCAAATCGACTCACTGTAGAACAGGTTCCAGTCTTCTATTCTCCCTGCCGCCATCTGCCAAGCGAAGGCATGAAGCTCGGTTTGGAAGTATGCTCAGTATAAAGGAGGATATGTGCCTTGAGAAATACTGGACACACTCGAACACACTGCCAATTGTGACAAGAGTTACGTTCATGTCCGGAGAATTGCTCTTGCTCCCAAGACCTGTATGTGCTTAGGTTTGTGGAAGATCGATCTCATAATGCCAATCCTTCTCGGGCGTGGCGACGATCTGCCTCTTCATATTTCCTCAATATCACTCTTAGCCACATTTTGTGCTGATAATTTTTCAAAAGGTACATCTTAGTGGGCATTGGGTACTGCCGCATGTGTATTTCCTATGCTATCGGCCAATAGGTAGTCTCAATGGTGAATGAGCGGCCGCAATAGGCGTATGTACCCAATTTATGCATCATCCCCCATCTGAACTGAAAATAGTTCCAGGTTTTCTGCATTGTGACGTTTCTGATTGTCTTTACTAACAATGATTGACTCATCGGACTCACTTGCCCATGATGATATGAGTAGCGAACAAGTCAGCATGGCAAGGTTTTGGGGCAATATGACAAGACTGACAAGGAAATTATATGACACGTGCCCGCAGTATAATACCAAAAAAGGACCTGGCTCAAGTTTACCAAAACTGTAACGTGGCTAATGCTGAATAGCTAAACATGGCTTGAAGATTGGGCCCCATTCAAGGTAAAAACAACAGTCTTCAACGAGGAGATACTCATCGAGTATCCTGGTGAGCAGAAGCATCAAATGAAGCATGCTATAACGAGAAAGTTAACCAAGTAAGAACAGAAATAAGTCATGATCAAAAGTAAAACGGAGAAGAAAAGTAAATCCTGAAAAAGAAGGCAATCACTGGTGGGAGTTGAGCCCGACGTGGCTGGGAAGAGTTAGCTGATAGTTGATCAACGACAACTAGACGACGGCAGGGATGCTTACGTGTCGAACTTACAAATTTAGATGAAGAGTCTTATGCTCTACTAATTGGGCTAGGCGGATAGACAAATCTAAGGAATGGCTGGGCGATACCGGAGTCGCGGAGGGCGAATATTTGGTTTTGGTCTGATAGAGGTGTGCGATTGAGACGAAAAATGCTGTTATTCCGTGCCGAAATCCAACGAAGCCAGGCTATAATAGAACTGGCTCATCCTTCGTCCTCCGACTTTGACAGCTCTGCTGTTTTCCATTTGGTATATCAGATGTTCTTGATCTTTGCGAATTACAAATGTTTCCAGGCAGACGCCGCTGAGCGTCGTGCAAAAGAAGATACCTTCTGGTGCTTGGGGCACCAAAGCAGTGGGTCTTGGCTCAAATTTTGTGTCCAATGCTCGACGAATCCAATGACTTGTTACGAGTATTATGGTTCAGCTTTTACTAACACCATGACAGTGTGAAATAAATGGTTGATTATCCATAATTGGCATTAGACCTGGACTCCAAGGAGTTCGACTTATGACTAAAAAAATTGTTGAACCGCGTCTGATGAGTATATTTAACTCCTCTATAGGTTCAGTAGCCTCTTCATTTCCGTGCCCATCACTCCTGGATGGGATACAACAACCGCACCCGCTTCCCTAAGCGCCTTTGCCTTAGTATCGGCGGGCACATCTCTTGGCGAGAGGATGGCACCGGCATGGCCCATCGTCTTTCCGGGCGGTGCTGTTCTTCCAGCAACCATTGCGATGATTGGTTTGGGGTTTGAAGTCGACTTTCTGTGAAACTCAATGGCTTCGGCAGCTCTAAGCTCGGCTTCACCGCCGATCTCTCCGATTACGATGATGCCCTTGGTCCCATCATCCTCAAAGAACAATTTGAGGCCATCAAGCAAAGTAGTGCCTGTTTTAGACATGGTTAGACAATTTGACTTAAGGATTTGGGTCGTCAAAGATTACCAGGCATCATATCACCTCCCATCCCCACAACAACACTCTGCCCAAGTCCTACTTTGGTCGTCGCTCCAACAGCTTCGTAACTAAGCGTCCCACTTTTCGAGACAATCCCAACCACGCCCTTAGAATATTGCTTGTATGGCATGATCCCAATACGGCATTGATCAGGTGCAATAATACCGGGGCAGTTGGGCCCGACAAGACGGGTTTTGCTCTGCGTTCTCAATATTTCCTGCACCCTGGCCATGTCGTGAAGTGGGACATGCTCAGCCACTGACACAACTAGTGGGACCTCGGCCTCGATGGCCTCAATAATAGCAAGAGCTGCGAATTGTGCAGGTACAAATACAGCACTTGCATGCGGCTTGACAGTCTTCATGGCCTTGAATCAAGAGCAAACATTGTCAGTCAAATTCTCTGACTTTGAAAGTTGAATGTTTCATACCTCTTCTACAGTGTCGAACACAGGAAGCCCAAGGTGCTTCTGGCCTCCTTTCCCAGGTGAAACTCCGCCCACAATGTTTGTTCCGTACTCAATCGTGTCTATTGAATTCTTTGTAGCCTGTTTCGAGTCAGTCTCGGGATGGTGTGTCAAGCAACAAGGTCTGATGGGGCATACTGCTTTACCAGTAAAACCTAGACAGTGTCAGTAGCAGCTCGACTGATCAAAGTTTTGAATTCAAGTACCCTGATATATCACCCTTGTATTTCTGTCTATTCTCAAATTTGCAATTGTATCTGCATAAGAGGAGCAACTCCTAGGTGTAGACGAGAACCTTCTTGTGACAAACCTAGTTGTGCTGAATAGCCGAGGTAAATAGAAAAGCCTATGCAAATGGTGATTTGCCATGATAGGTGATATTCCGTTGACGATTCTCAATGTACACGGAATGCTTAGCATCAGTTGAAAAGGTTCGGGGAGTATTCTTTTGACTCTTCTCAGGCAATTGCTGGTCAGGTTGGCAGGCAGAGCTGCATGCATGGTTATGGAACGTTGATGGTGTCTTCGGTTATATGACACTGATGATGTAACCGAATGGTGATGTCATTGGTGTAGATAATTTAGCTCCCCCCACACCGGCAATAGAGAAATGGCCCAAACCGGACTCACGTCGGCTACATCGTACTGATTAAGACAACGATCAAGTTTTTGGGTCAACAATCCAAGGCCTGATTTTCGTGCCCACCCGAAAGAAATCAAATCTAAGTCCCCAGGAGGAAAATTATGCAAGCCTTGAAGGTGTCTCTCGGCGACTTTTGCTAACAAGAAACCATAAGCAACTGCCGGCTGTGAAGGATCTGCGGAAAATCGGCTGGCGGCCATGACAAAACTTCGCAGACGAGCGCGCCAGGCCTGCCAGGCTTGCAATGCACGGCGCGTGAAGTGCAATGTAACCGAGCAGCAACCATGCCGAAATTGTGCGACAGCAGACATACCCTGCGAGGTGCGCGAATCTCGACGGGGCAAACACCCTCGCCCATCACGAAGACATGAGTTGACGAAGAACTCTGCTGCCCCGGAAAGCACCTCATCGCCCGCCTTTATCGAAACCAGTCTACTAGATGATTCGATAAACCGGCAGTCGGATGACCATGTTGTGGCTTCTCAAGTGCTCGCTGACTTGGCGAGAAGACGGGATCATGAAGCTTCGTACGAGGCAGAGACTATCTTTGCACGGCCTCGGTCGCCTACTCTGGCAACGGATTCTCGACAAGAGGATGAGAGCTCGGTGTTCTTGGGCGAGTCTTCTTCAATAAGATATGTCACAAATGGTAACCCTAAAGCGCCAGAAGCAGGTGCATCGCCACCGGAGAACTTGAGATTCCTCCATTCCGTTCCTCATGCAGTTAGAGCCGAGAACCTCATACCCGAATGGGAGGTCGAGCGACGGCGAACTAGGATGAGGCTTCTCAAAGAAGAAGGCGTCTTCTCTTTTCCACCCGAGTCAGCTATCGAGACTCTGCTTAGTGCATACTTCCAGTGGTTTCACCCGTGCTTTCCTGTGGTAGACGAACTTGATACTTGGAACAAGTACAAAGAAGGGAATCTCTCTCCTCTGTTGTTGCAGGCAATTCTCTTCATAGCGGTCATACACTGTGACAAGGACACCTTACCAGCACTTGGCTTCGGTGGTCGTCACATGGCTAAATGGGTGTTCTATAACCGGGCAAAGGACATATACGATGTCGAGTTCGAGCCCAAGAAGCTCACAGTTATCCAGTCTCTGTTTCTCCTGAGCTTCTGGAGGGCAGGTCTGCTATTGGAAAAAGATGCTCGACACTGGTTGGGTGCATCCATCAGCTTGGCACAGACAAAAGCACTACACCGTTCATCGCGTGCGACAACTACGGACAAAGAAATAAAAGGGCTTCGCAGGCGGCTTTGGTGGTCAATTTACATACGAGAGAGGCAATGCGCGGCGGCTTTAGGCTTGCCCAACCGAATTCGAGACGAGGATTGCGACATCGAACCATTAGAAGATGAAGACTTCCAACACGCCTTCAATCCAACTTTGCCGACAAACAAGATTCAGGAGTACACCTCGTACTTCATCGGAATAGCTCAGCTCTCCAGAGTACTAGGCCGAATCGTTCATGGCGGCTATCTACCAAGTAAATCACTCTCTGCAAGTGATCGCTCGCAGATGAAGAATGATTTAGTCCGGTGGCGCCAAAGCCTGCCGCCGGCGATGCAACTGGGTAGCGATGAATTTGACGACACCCCCAGCCTTTACGCCAACATGCTACACTTGGCTTACAACAATCTCCTCATTCTACTATACAGATCCGGTTGCATAGGTACTGCTGAGGAAAGCAGAGAAGTTGACGGACGTATCGCTCTTCAGGCAGCTGCTAGGAACTCAAGGATCATTGAGGACATGCTCCTGGAAGGAACTCTGCGCCATGGTCAGATCCACGTCATCACGAATCTCTTTAACACGCTTTGCATTCACACGGTCAATCTTCGTGCATCACAAGGGACTGGACGGTCCATAATAGAACACAGAGCTAAGCTATGCCTGTTAGGCCTGCAGGAGCTCCAAAAGACGTGGGAAGTCAGAATGTGGGTGCTTCAACTTTTCTTTCAGTATCTCGATCGATCTACTGCAGCGCGGCTTCGGATGCAGGACGATATCGGTGCCATATCAGGCATGGAAAGATATCATGAAGGGAACAGCACATCATTAAATCGAGAAATAGCTGGCAGTGCTCCTTTGGAGGGATCGCTCGAGGCCAACGAACCATATGGACTTGACACTCTATTGGCTTCAGAAACGCCATGGTCCTGGTCTACCGAAGAAGCAAATCAGTTCTTGTTCACGCAGATTGAGAACGACTTTGCATTTGGTGAAGGCGGTGTTATCAATTGGAATCCGGATGCATCGAATAGCGCACTACCAATGATCGGCTACGATACTCCCACTACTCTGGATCTTTGACGGCTCAGGGATACGTTGCTCTGACTGCATCCATACGCGTCTAGTGATAGTTCAATGCCTCCATATTCATCACGCAAAACAATACTGGGTATGAAAATGCACACCAGTGCCGTTCTCGGCTTCATAAAGTTTACAATGTTTCTCGGCCGGTCTGTAGGATAATGTTTGGCAGCGTTTCTTCCATCCCAGTTTGCGCATGTCGGTATTGTAATACCAGCATTCTATGCGCTGTCATCGCCTATGCTGAAACTATGGTTATCAAAATCTCATCAAAATCTCGTTTAACTCCTCCTTCGAGACCGCAGTTCGTAGAACAAGGGGTATCTGAGCTGGCGTCGGTTACTATGGCGACGGCAGTTAGAAGGCAGACGACTTTGAGAGGAATCCTGTTTATGGCCAGGTCTCTGAGCCTAGTATGATATGATGTATATATGTAGGAGAAATTTTCAACACATGTAACTACCTTTGGTCAACATTGTGCGGAAGCGATCATTTTACGTTTAGTTTGGAAACTTGGGAATAGGCTGGAGAGTTTGATACTCCATTGCCTCCTTCCAATGGTTTCCGTGGACTGTCATCCGTGTTTTGTGCGTGGATACAGTCTAGATGATTCTCGTATTTCTGTTAACGCCACATATTGGAAGTACACTGAGATTAGACGATCAAGCACGTCATTTACTTATTCGGCGTGTTTCTGTTGCGTTATTCATATTTAAGGCTGGCCTCGCACTGTATGCATATACTTACCATGCCGTCTATACTGATTTGCACGCTTGAAGTTGGACAGTCTATTCCGTCACACATCAGCTCTTCAAAAAACGTATATTCGATTGAATTTGATTGTTTTGCTGTCTGATCAATAGTGCATATCTCGAATGCTTCGGGGAGTGGTCTGTGATAGCAGCCTGCGAGTCGCGCCTTCTTAGAGCAAACCCTATAGTTCGTCGACCTATTCTAGATGCTTTGGTTAACGTTGGATCAGAGTAACGTGATTTGTGTTGACGCCGATCAAAAGTCAGCTTGAAAACGATACACGGAGACCTAGATAGATATCTGCGCTCAGCAACCGAAGTCGGAAGCTCTGATGCAATTCTTGGCAAAGACTTGTGAGATGATATGAAATCTCTACCTCCAATAATGATCAAAGCTAGAGTTAATGATCGATAGGTCGCTTACCTCCGCGGGGCCGATTTGCTAAATCCTTCTGATTCCAATAGTCGTCGCTATGGTGTTTAGGCGTTTTCGCCTTGTGTAGAAATCACAAGGTTGAGCTTGTAGCTTTCTCAAGTTAATGGAGACGGTGTTTGTTGCTCTTCAGGTCCATTAGGCGCCACTGAAGCTTTACAAGCGAACTGCACATTAACTCTAGCAAAACCCTTGTCTATGCAGAGCGTTTCACACTACCTAACCGTCATGCAGTCGTACCCAATAACCGATGTGTTAATGGAGAAAAGAAGTCACGCCTACCGGAAGAAATAGAAGTTATAGTAAGAAGGTAATCACGCATTTAGAATTTCAAGAGCTCTTCCACCCCGTCATTTAGCTCTGTGAAGCAAGTTTCACGCACAATCTTTATCGATGGCCGCTTCAGCTCCTTGATGCAGAGGATTAGCCTGTTGGATGCGCCATGGCCTTGACGTAGATTGCCTACATAGTACACATTTTGGGGTTCCGGTTCGGAGACCGAGACGGTATCGGTGCTTAGGTTGTTACCGCGACATACTCTCAACTAACTTTACGTTGTGTCTATACAATTAAACCTCCAGAGACTTGCTATTACCAGTGCTAGAGTGTGAGCCCCTTCCGTGTAGCATACGTAGCACTTGTAAGCTAAAGGGCATAGGAGTCATTTTCGACCAACATACGTGTCTAACAAATTGCGTCCGGGGCCGGTCCGGGGCCGGATCCATTGGCGCCGGGCTGTCATCGGGCAAAACTAGTGGTGCAAGGGGTCGTAGTTAGGCCACCGTCATTTTCGTGTCATCAATCAACTCTAGCTCCTATCCACCGAATTTAACAATGAGCAGCTGAGCGGGCCGGTCTACCTTTGGCGCGCGCTGGCAGATATGCGCTTGTGGGCGATGGCTTCTCGAAATTCTCCATGCCCGGTATGGTGCTGCTTTGACAGCTTTCCGAGACTAAATTTTGGATAATCATCAATGACGTGCGAATGCGGATGACTGGCCCAGGGTTCCATCTGCGCTCCTCCGATACACTCCTTGAAGTGGCACGTTTGACACCTTTCGATTGCGGGGTACGAAGTTTATCGAACTATTGAGCAGTACTACTTGGCCGTGACGTTGCCCGCTGCATGTTCTGGGTGTATGTTTGGGGTCAATTTCCCCTCCAGAATTGTCCACAGGGAGGCGAGAAAACCCGATGGCTGTGAGACATTGACTCTATTTAGTCACCTATCGGCACGGGACAGCAGAGCAGCGATAAGAAGGTCTCACGTCATTTCAGGCGTAAATCACCTACCCCTCCCTCCGTCCGGAACTGCGGCATCTTCACACCTACGCAACCAAACCTCTAGGCTAGGAACTGACTGGCAACGGGGCTCGTCCATCTCCTTGCGGTTGAAAGGCTATCAGGAAACTCTCTACCTTAGCTACATTTGACTATTCTGGTGGTCTTTCTCCGCGAAGATGGATCCTGCAAAGCTCACTGGCCAGGCTCTCCTCAGCCACACTATCCAAACGACACCCATCATCGATAATCATGCACATCCTCTACTGGACCTCGATGCTATCGGCCGTTATCCACTTCTTTCCATCACTACTGAGGCACATGGAGATGCGATCCACGCCTCATTGACTAGCCTGGCTCATTTGCGTGCTGTTAAGCAGCTAGCCAAGGTGCTAAGATGCGAGCCTAGTTGGGAGGCCGTTGTCAACGCCATTGAGGCGAAGCGCATTGAAGACTACGATTCTTGGGTCGCTGAATGTCTGAACGGAATTGAGTCTGTTCTTGTCGATGATGGACTAGATGGCGAGGACGCGGTCTATCCCTACTCGTATTTCAGCGACGTTACACGAAGCCCGGCCAAAAGAATTGTCCGCATCGAGAAGATTGCTGCTGAAATCATCAACGATCACCTATCCAAGGATGAATCAGCCGCAAGAAATGCCAAAGATGCTGGGGTTCTGTTCGAAAAGGCACTGAAGGCGTTCGATCACAGTATCACAGAAGCTATCGCCGATCCGGAGGTCGTTGGTTTCAAGTCTGTTATCTGCTACAGAACTGGCCTAGCAATCCCTAGACGACCGGATGCCACCGCAGCTAGGAAAGCCTTCGAAACCATCCACGAGAACTACACACAAGGAACCGACAAGGCATTCACACGTGTCAATCACCCAGGATTGAACGAGTACTTGGTTCACAGACTTGCATGCCTGATCAGAAACGCCACAGGCGCCGGTAAGAAACCAATTCAATTTCATACTGGCTTGGGTGACAACGATATCACTCTCACTTCTGCATCCCCGTCTCATCTTCAGGAGTTTATCCGTCAATATCCGACTGTACCTATCGTCCTGCTCCATGCCAGCTACCCCTTTGTGAGAGAGGCTGGGTACCTGGCTTGCGTCTACTCTAACGTATACGCCGATATTGGGGAGATCTTCCCTTTTCTGAGTCGAGATGGCCAGGAAACTGCCTTGAGGCAGATTCTCGAGTTGTGTCCCTGGTCCAAGATCCTTTGGAGTACTGATGGGCACTGGTTTCCGGAAACCTACCTACTTGCCGTACTGCAAGTAAGAGAAGTCTTGGAAAAGGTTTGTACCATTCCTTCTACATGTTAACTTTGCTGCACAAGCTGACTTTCCCCAGGTTCTGTGCGAATATGCTCGCAAAGGACACATGACTTGGCGAGAAGGCACTCAACTTGTGAAAGATATTCTTTTCAACAACTCGAACCATATTTATCACTTAGGGCTTGAGTTTAGCTTTGACGAGTCAATCATCAACCCGAGAAGACTGTCCGGACGAAGTGATCTCGACATCCTTGAGGCTTTCTTGGACGGAAAGAAGCCGCCACAGTATCTTCGCATCTATTGGAATGACATGACCGCCACGCCACGGGTCCGTGCTGTGCCGATGCGGAAGGTTCTTTCTGTCCTGAACGAAGATGGAGACTTCTCGCTTAGCATTACCAAGGCAAGTCTAGGTCTCCTGCAGAACGATCAGGTTGTCCCAGGAGCATCGGGCACAGGAGAATACCGACTTCATCCGGACTTTACCTCCCTTCAAGAAGGACCGAGAGACGGTCACATCAGCGTCTTCGGCGACTTCAGAGAGCAAGATGGATCCTCGGTCCCTTTTTGCCCGCGGTCTCTGCTTCAGCGAGTAGTCGAGATTGCTGCTCGACATGGGTTGACATTCCACCTTGGATTCGAAATCGAGCTCGTACTTCTCGAGCGTATGAACAACTCCTTTGAGAAGTATAGAACTCTCAGTAATGACGGGCATGCTTGGTCCACGTCCCGCATGATGGATCATCCAGTCTTCGCCAAGGTCATTGAGAGGGCTGTTGCTGAGTTAGATGCGAAAGGCATCTATATTGAGCAGATACATCCCGAGAGCGCAGCTGGTCAATTTGAGGTCATTCTCCCGCACGCCCCGCCGCTGGAAGCGGTAGATACCCTTCTGTACGTCCGCGAGGTCATCTCTAGTATCGCTATCGCCGAAGGATATAGGATGACCCTCCACCCCAAGCCGTTCCCGACGTCCTGTGGTACGGCAGCTCATGTACACATGTCAATCACGTCGGCCGGTGGGTCTAAGCCTGAAACGTACAATCCTTTCTATGCCGGTATCCTGAAGCATCTTCGAGCCATCACCGCCCTCACCTACAGCAACCCGGTCAGCTATGAAAGGGTTCAAGACGGGGCCTGGGCTGGCGGTCGTTGGGTCACTTGGGGCACGCAGAACCGGGAGACCCCTCTACGCAAGATCGAGGACAGCCATTGGGAGATCAAGTGCATGGATGGTCTTGCCAACCCTTACCTAGCCATAGCTGCCCTGCTCGGCGCTGGCACACATGGATTTGGACAGGGGGAGAAGTTGACCTGGGGCGACTGCGAAGTTGACCCTGCATCCCTGACGCCTAATGATAGGAAGGAATTGGGCGTAGAGCAGATGCTGCCATCGGGACTGCCCGAAGCTCTCAAAGATTTGAAGGCGGACGACATCATGAACGAGGTGCTAGGGGAAGACTTGATCGAGAGATACGTCACGGTCAAAGGAGAAGAGATGAAGAACCTGGACGCCATCAGCAGTGACGATCGACGGCAGTGGATAATGGAAAGATACTAAGGGTTGGGAGTCGCAAATCGTCCTTTTAACTCACGTTAAGAGTCTCTAAATTATGGAAATGTATGTTCTTCAAGCTTCAGACGAAGGAAAAGATTGAACAATGTCATGTAATACTCAGTCTCCTTGAAGATAGTCCATATGGTCTTGAGACACTCATCGATATCTATCGGCCCATTGGGAACCACATGACCAACGTCCTTCAATCATACAATACCAAACGGCACTGGATTCAAATAATCAAAGTATCCGAATGAGTGGTACTCCGGACTTAATTTCCTTTACACCCTTATCCCCGACCACCTCCTTGACCTTGAACTTCACGATCCTGGCCAAGGACTCCATAATTTCGGCCTTATCGCATGTTTCCTGCCAGCATGTCTCAAGGTTTAACGCTGCTAACTACCAAAGTAGCGTCTACACGGCATGGTCGAAAAAGTAAAGTTTTGGATCAAGGGATCAACAACGAATCATTGAGAGAAGACTTGCTGATGTTCATAGCAAACGTATGGAGCCACAATCTTCGAGGCGTGTTTTTCCTTTTTTGTTGGTTTTAGGTACTGTTAAAATAAGAGAAACTTTGAAAACCCTTCAACACTCGTCCAGTGTTTAGCGAATGCTATGTTTTTCATATTCAACTATTTCTGGAGCCAAAACAGCGGAATCCTTCTATCGCAGATGTTGCTGTCTGGGTCAAAACCCAGTGTCCTTGGCACTTCCTCTGGTGTCGCCAGTTCCCCTGCCATTTCTTGAACGGGCTACTTTTTCAACAACTACAGCCCTTCCCGCCGTTCTTTTCAAGAATTCGTGTTAGCAGCGATTTCAAAAATGCCTTGAATTGCACTACAGTTGAAGTAGGCCGGGTAAAAGTGACCAAAGAGAGCAAATCAAATTTCAAACCTACAGCGCATGTAAGAATCGGGCAGTTGCCGCAATCGCAATTCCCTCGGAATTTAACGGAGCAGCATGATGGAAGATTCTGTCGTGGGTGCATGAGAATGTTGCGAACTACAAGTGGTTCATTTGCGCCCATATCAGCCGGAATGGGCTCGGCCATGACAAATGGCACAGCAACAAGAGCAAGAGTAAGAGTAAAGAGTTGCATGATGATAGTTTTTTGTTTATAATAGGTGTTTTTATTGCCTTTTATTTTATGGAGATGCTGATTCTGGTTAACATTGCACGGGAGACATCGCCCTTATTTATATCTGGTAATCAGAGATATGATTTAAGACTTCCACGCGTCTTGGACTTGCTTACACTAAGAGCATAGACTTTGCTGAAACTACTAGCTGTGAACTAAAGCTAGAGTTAGCCTTCCACGATTGTTCGTAGAAGGTTTTTGCTATATAAATCCTTTTGGAGCAAATTTGTTTGGTTGGTGGCGTAACTTGTGCATATCAACAAGCAACCCAGGCAGGTATGAAAACTTTTCTGCAATCCTGTACAATATTGACCTGTTGATGCCTCATTGTGCGCGTCCGCATAGTCAACACTTCTGTTGGCTCTATAGAATGGAAGTTTTGACCAAGCAGACCTCATTTTTCCCGTCAGCCTGGTGTCTTCAACAGCCTCAAATTATATGTAAGGCAGGAGCCAGGAAAGCGAGACGATAACATAAGTATTAAGCCCTCGGGGTTTGAGAGTTTATCAACAGAGGGCCAATGGCATTAAAACCGGCCATTGTTACGAAATCCACAATGCGAACCACCATGCGAGTTGCTTAAATGTCACTTGAGCGAGTAATGAAGAGAGCTTGGAATGTTGGAAGGTTCGGACTTGGCAGAAACTCTGGGCAGCATCGTGAGATTTATGATTCAAGTAGCTCATTCTCAGTAGCCAGCGCCATAGAATAGTCCAGTAAATAACGGAAGCTAAAATCAGTAACAATAAGGGGGACTCCGGAAGTTGCCGCACAGGAGTAATATCAAATGCCACATAGCCTGGAGGCCACGTGTTCCTCGACACTAGAGACAACAGCCGCCCGAAATGCCAGTATTATTCGTTGTAAAATGTGTGCGCATTACGCGGCCTCGATGCAAGGAGCAACAGAAGACTGGGAGCTATTGCTTCCGATGCCCTCGGCTTATTTGACTTGACTCGGGAGAAGAGTTTGACAAGAGCAAATTAGGCGGTTGATACGAAACTTTGGTATCCTTGGAACTTTCAAGCCACAGGAAGGCAAAGTAAAATAAGATCACGAAACTGTGACTAATTGTGGTTTGTTTGGCTACTGCAAAGAGTGCATACCCAATATCCCTAAAACGGCACAATGACCTTTCAACTCGTTACTATAAACATGAAATCCTTAGGGAGGCGGAAGAAAGACAGCTTAATTCGGAGTCGTATCAATCTGTCACGTTATCTGAAAGACGAAAGCAAGTTTCGATCCTTCTCCTAACGCGAGTCTCGGTCTGTTCGAGTCAGGTGATTAGGCTGAGTTTGCTAGATACTTTATGCTATCGATTCTTGCATACAAAAGGTTAACCGCCAGATTAGGTGCCCCTCAAAAGGGATCGCATAATTACCCACTTTCCGTTTAGAAATGGTACGCGCCTCGCCACAACGACTCTTGAATGACTCTGGTGGGTTTCTACTTATACGCTAGACAGGACTTTTTCCATATCTGAACCATAACGTCCCTTTAGTGGGGAACTTTACACAGCTGTGAAGCATACCTCACAGAGCATTCGCAGGCCTGACTAAGTGGGATACAATGCTTTCGTGCCAAGCCTACGATGTTGTGGGTTAATTAACAAGTCGGGATCGCGAGTGGGCAGGGACATTGCGAAGGTCTCATTGACGAATGATCAATTTAACTACGAGGGGCCGAAAGCCAGCAAGTAGGAGGGAATGTGCAGTCATAAAAAGGTTCACTGCCCAATTTTATGGTGGTCTCTGACGGATAATAAAACTACAGCTTGAGTGGGATTCTTGCAACTTCCTCTACGACTTCTTGGTCATCGAACACCTCAAACTGATTATGGCCGACTGTCCATTTGGTTCTGGCAAATTTTGGGTAAATGATCTAGCTGTGATAGTCGGTCATTTGTTCTACCAACATGCGCTGAAACCAATGCCAATGATTTGGACGTCGTGCGACAACCTGACTATTTCAATTTCTCTTCGTTATGTCGATGTCAGCTGAAGCATTCAACATCAACCTGTACGAAACAGCAACGTCTGTCAGATATCTTCGGGAACTTTCGGCCTTGGTTTCGTCCTTAGGGGAAGGAGAGGGGGGTTTATTGCGTAGTTCGATGAAGAGGAGGTGGACAACCCTCTGATGGCGGAAGCTAGTAAAGCCCGGTGTTCGCATACTAACATGAAGACCAAGTTGGCCCCAGCGCTCAGTAAACTGGGAGGGAAGGTCGAAGAGAGGTCGGGCCCGCTTTTAACACTCCGAACCTCGACTGAGATGACCTAACTGGGAAGGAAGGTCGTGGCGAAGGCTAGTCGGCGACAAGTCCACTCTCTGTGTACTAGCGAGTTCTATTACGAACGTTTAGATAAAAGGTGCTCTGATAAAGGCGCACAAGCTGGGGTATAAATGAGATACCACAGTAACAAAACCTCGATAGATTTCAAGTCTCTGAATCATCATCTTCCTCCGGCTTGAAAGCAAACTCAAGGGGCGAAAATTGTTCTTCTGCCAAATCATTGCCTGTTTGTAAGTCCGCCCCAGTTTCTGGAAAGCAACTGTCACGAGCCAGAAAGGGGCATTAGGTATTTAGGGGGTTAGAGTGTCTAGGAAGACCTGAGATATGGCGCTAGGCACCGGTGCCCACCTATGAGAAGGCCAGCTCCCCAGCAAGTAACTGGGAGAAGGCCAGAGATGAATGCAGTCATCAGTTTACACCTATCTTGCCGTTGACCTTCTCACTTCGTACCGCAGCCCCTGACAGCAACCAAATAGCTCACATCATGTAACAGGTTAGGGATACTCGAATTTCAGGAGTTTGCATTCAGCACGCTGGGCTGATGGCTCCGGTGGCTCTTTTCCGGAATGGAAAGATCTTGGCTAAAGTTGGAACCGGCTTCGATGCTGAACCAACCTTCGCTGATAGCATGCTGGTAACGGATGGGAAGATTGCCGCCATTGGGAAAGAGAACGAAGTGACACCCCAGGACCTGAACAATGTCAAAGTTTATGATCTGCAGCAGCGCACCATTCTGCCGGGCTTCGTTGACGGACACATGCACCTCTTGCTTCTAGGTCAGTCTCTTCGCAAACTGGATCTGGTCCAATGCAAAACCTTGGAAGATATACGGTCAAATATCAAGTCTTATGCAGAGGCAAATCCTGAGTTGCCCACTATTCTCTGCAAAGGCTGGATGCACTCTATGACGCCTGATGGAGTGACGGCAGCTTTGCTGGATGATATTGATCCACGGCCTATTTTTATCGACGCAAGTTCCCTGCATTCATGTTGGTGTAACTCGGCAGCTTTGGAAAAGCTTGGGGTTGCCGATATGCCTGACCCGGCGGGTGGTCGAATCTACCGCGACGCCAATGGAAAGCCCTCGGGCGTCTTGGACGAAGGCGCGATGATGTCTATCATTTGGCCGTATCAGGCATCATCATCTCCCAAGGAAGAGCGCATAAAGGCAATACGCGCGGCTATTGAGGAGTATAATGCTGCAGGCTACACAGGAGTGGTGGAAATGGCCATGGACGAGGAAGCCTGGGATGCCCTCGTCACTCTTCGAGAAAGGCAACCAGATCTTCCGATCCGTGTTGCTGCACATTGGCTGATAAAGCCAAGCACGGACTTTGGGGCCAACTCAGCACAAGTCCGAAGAGCTATTGAGTTGAGCTGGAAGTACAACGCTAGCACGAGCCCAGATCTTCGAATCGTCGGTATCAAAGTCATTTGTGACGGCATTATCGACGCCTGTACTGCATTCCTCTCTCAGCCATATGCACCTGCGGGCAGCCCACCGCCGATCTGGGAAGCCAAGTATTTGGAACCTGTCGTCAGAGAAGCAGACTCTGGTGGTCTCCAAGTTGCACTTCACGCGATCGGGGACGCTGCCATCAAGATGGCCATCGACGCCATCGAAAAGAACACTACCTCCGGACGACGGCATCGCATCGAGCACCTGGAACTCGCAGCACCTGAAGATGCCAAACGACTTGGAAAGCTGGGGCTCACAGCATCTATTCAGCCCGTGCATGCCGACCCAGCGATCCTCACGGAGTGGCCTCGGCTTTTGGGAGAAGAGCGTTGCCAGAGAGCCTTTGCCTATCGCGAGTTTGCTGACTCTGGGGCCCTGATGGCGATTGGTAGCGATAGTCCAACTTCGCCGTGGGGCCCGTTGCGCAACCTGTACATTGCGACTACGAGACGCTCGGCACGGGATTCTACTTACAAGGGCATCGTTAATGAACATTTCCGGCTGGGTCTTTGCGAATCTATCACGGCGGCAACCTATGGTGCAGCTTGCAGTGTATTCGCAGAAGGACGAGTAGGAAGTTTGGAAGTAGGCAAGCTTGCTGACTTCATTTCTGTGGACATGCAGTGGGATGCAAATACATTGTTACAGGCAAACGTGAAAGAGACCTGGTTTGGCGGACGGAGGGTCTGGGGAAGCAAGTGACCAGGACAACCACAAGAACACGCCAGATCAACGTAATTCATCATCAAACTAACGCAAGCGTTTTTGGACTTGCATGGTGATGTCCTGTCCACTTCAAGACTCCGCAGCACTACCTATTCTTACTGATCTCAAATACCTGCGTACCCAAATTCGCTATCTTATCGACTAAGGCAAACGTGGAAAAGGTTTTTAAACGTCACCAAGAAAGTCAAGTTCAAGCATGCACATCAACCTCAAGAAGAAAGACAACTGAGCCCGCATATGTGACATGGAATCAAATATTGGAACCAAATGGCTGCTAACTTCCTAAAACGCTCACTCCGCCAGTAGCTAATCTGACAGCTCGTTGTTGGTATCCTGGGAACCACTAGCAAGCAACACCTTCGAATGTGGTTCGTTCAGCTACTTCTTCGATTCCCAAAGGTCGGCAAAGGGATCCCAGCTCGGATCTTCAACCGGTGTGTACTCCATTCTGTCAGCAATGTTCTTGGCAACATCTTTCCCATACACGGCCGCTATCCACGCAAACGTCAAGTCGATACCAGCACTGATACCCGAGGATGTCCAAACATGTCCATCCTGCACCCATCGCGCCTTGTGAACCCAGTCCACCTCAGGCCGCAGCGCAATCGTCTCCTTCCACGACAACTTGTTCGTCGTCGCTCGCCTCCCATCCAAGACCCCAGCCCGCGCCGCTACACCCGATCCAGTGCAGACGGTGAGCAGGTACTCTAGCGAGTCGAACCTTTCCTTGACGAAGTCGATGGCGGTGTTAATTCCCGGGTACCGCGTGCCTTGTCCGCCAGGGACGATAAGGACGTCGAGAGGCGGGGCCGTTTGGAAGGTATGGGTTGGCACGATGCGCTGGCCGAAGTCGGAGGTTGTGGTCGCGGGCTGATGAGTGATATTTTGCTTGGTTGACACAGGGTCGAGAGTGTCTGCGATCGTGTACAGGTTCATGTTGTAGGACCGAGCCAACAGGTTGAGAGCGTCTAGAGGCCCAAAGACATCGAGCGCCTGGAATGCCGGGAAAAGGACCACGCCGAAGTTGAGAGGCTTTCCTGGAACGGTGTCAGAAGCTTTTTCTAAGGTTACGACCAATTGTGATGTATGCCGTCAAGGACGTGGCTTTGCTAACTATCATCCTGGCACTCACCGCTGGCGACACGCTCATCTTCTTGAGCCATTGATGATGGGCTTTGGCTGAATCTCCGAACACAGAACAATGGAGCTGATGCGGCCGCCGTGGGTCTCTTAGCGAGTACTGATACTGTGATGGTGCGGCTTCTGCTGCTGAACATTCTGTTTCTCAGTGGCGATGGATGCTTGCTTGTCACAATACTCTAGCAATGAGGGGCAATGCTTAAGCCCCGCGATTCAGTCACAGCTGGGCCTATCTCGAAAGGGAGGTGCATACGGAAGACCGACGAGCGCGCTCGGAGATTGGTGAGATCGTTATGTAAGCTCAGCAAAAGAGGGAGCTTGCGGGGTTTAATTAATAATTGAGCAAAGTGACGGGAAGATCTCCGGAATTAAAAGCTGGACGCTTGACATCGCGTCATCTTCCCTTGTGGATTGGTTTCTGAAGGCATATTTACGCTTTTATAGCCATTCCATGGCAATCCAGCAGAGTGATTGGAGACTTTTTTTTTTTTTTTTTTTTTTTTTTTTTGTAGTGATGTTCGATCCCTACTGTTTAGCCTCAATCCAAATCAGAGAAAATTACGACTGCTGGCCGGATTAATCCCATCTCCATCATCGCCGACGCGTTAACAGTCTCATCATAGTTTATTGCCCATGTTTACATGGATCGCCTTGATTTGGCTGTACGCCTCGAGACTAGCTTCACCGAGCTCCCGTCCGATGCCGCTCTGCTTCACACCGCCGAAGGGAACCCTCGGATCACAGTCCTGGCTACTGTTTACCCACACCATGCCAGACTCGATCTCGGAAGCAACGCGATGTGCCTTCTCCAGGTTCGTTGTGAAGACGGCCGCACCCAGACCATAGGCACTGTCGTTGGCGAGCTCGATCGCCTCGGCCTCCTGTTCAAACTTCTGGATAACGACAACGGGCCCAAAGATCTCTTCGCGCCAGATTCTCATGTCGCTCCTGACATCTGTGAAGACCGTCGGGGAGACGTAGTACCCCTTCCGAAGATGCGCCGGCCTATCACCTCCCGTCCTGATCGTTGCGCCCTCGTCGCGGCCGATTTGGATGTAGGACAGGATGCGCTCGTATTGCTCCTTCGAGACCTGCGGGCCTTGATAGGTCTCGGGGTCCCATTGGTTGCCTACCTTGCTTGTCTTGTGAACCTCTTCAACGAACTGGGAGACGAAGGTATCGTAGACGTCCTGCTGGACCAGGATCCGTGAAGTGGCTGTGCAGATTTGGCCCTGGTTGGACATGATGCCCAGATGCGACCACTTGACAGCCTGTTCAAGGTCTGCGTCGTTGAAAACCAGCAGAGGCGACTTTCCACCCGTCTCGAGTGTGATGTTCTTCAAAGTTGTCGACGCCATCTTCATGATATTCGTTGCGGTGCCCGTTGATCCCGTGAAAGCGACTTTATCCACCAACGGGTGCTGAACGAGAGCGGCACCGGCATCCTTACCCAGGCCGTTGATGAAGTTCACAACACCTGGAGGAAAGCCAGCTTCCTTGAAGAGACGGCCGAAGACGAGGATACTCAATGGGGTCTGCTCGGCGGCCTTGAGGACTACTGTATTTCCGCAAGCTAGAGCTGGACCAAGCTTCCACCTGGGGCGGCACATGTGTGAGTTGAATAATCCGTCTTACGAAAATCGGCTTCGACTTACGTTGCCATGGAAAGAGGGTAGTTCCATGGGATGATCTGACCCACGACGCCGACTGGTTGCCGAACAGTGTAGGCAAACTTTTTTGGCAGGGCGATGGTTTGGCCGAAAATCTTGTCGCACCAGCCGCTGTAATAGCGAATAACGCCGACTGCCTCGACGAGGTCGTTCGTCAATGCCTCGGCGAAAGTCTTGCCTGGGTCGCAACGCGGTCAGTTGATCGACTCATACAGTAGCATTAGATCGGAGGGAGGTTTATGCAGTATACTGTCTTCTCACCATTGTCCCAGGCGTCGATGGTTGCGAGCAGCTCCTTGTTCGATTCCATCAGGTCGGCAAGGCGGCTCATGAGGATGCCCCTGTCTGAAGCTGGTAGATCTTTCCACGCGGGGTTCTTCAACGCTGCTGCAGCAGCTTTCACTGCTTTATCGACATCGTCTACGTTGGCTGCGTAAACTGACGCGATTTCTTCTTCGGTACTGGAGAATATGCATCTTTAAATACGAGGCGTATATCAGAGGCCGGATTCGCCACGATACTGAACTTACGCTGGGTCAATGGCGGAGATGGTTTGTCCCGTGGATGAGGGCACAAATTTGTTGTTGATGAAGAGGCCTGTTGGCTGAGTCCACCTCTGTCCGTTGGGCGCAGTGAGCTCGACGGTAAGATCCCCCATTCTATCTGCAAAGTATGAAGTTCGAAAAGTTATCGATGGACTTGCGTTTGCAACTTTAAGGCTCAGAAGCTTTGGACAAGAGACAGTGAGGGAGCTTTAGAATACGTGATATGTGTTGGACAAGGAGGATCTATCTGGCTTCCTCTGCGATGGTTGACGCCTGGCAGAAAGCGATTGATGAACGAAAGCAAACTTCCGGGAATGGTCTTATCGCACAGCATCCACGTCTGACAAAGCACGCGAGTTCGGTCTCGAGACGAGGAGCTTCATCCCGCCTGTAACGCGTTATTGCTCAGTATCGGCATGGCCTGCTGGGGTGCTGAAGCTCCCCCTCACCCGCAGTGGCAGTGGGGTGAAAGCTGATGGGACAAAGTGTCCGTCATGTCATCAGGGCGTCGGCTGGCCTTCCGGAGGCGTCTTGTGGCAGTAGTAGGCCATAATCTTCAGGTTTAGAAATTGATATGAACCCTCTTGCCTCATCAAGCTTCCTGATACAGGATTTTGATCCTAGTTGGCTTGAATCATGGAGGACCATGATTTCAATCGGACTTGTCGGGGAGACTTTCCTCCCACGAAGCCCTTGACGTTGTGAGGGGCACTGAGAGCATTGGAGACAAGGAATCATGAATCAAGTGAGGGGCAGAAACTCCACTAAACCATCCTCTTCGTCAATAGCCATTATGCCCTTCTCTTGAAGTTTCAGGGTCTGAGCGAGACGTTGTGGGCAGTCTGTAACACTGATCAGGTGGTCAAAGATCTCAATGTTTGAAAGGCGCAAGGCCTCACATTGCATTTCGCTTCTGATTTTTTCTTTCTTTCTGCCAAGTAGCTCAAACAGGTTCTCTTTTCCATTTTATACTAGTTGTCTGGCCTATAGCTGCTCACAGACTGCTTCGGTGGCTGGCAGACGCCTCCCGTGCCACAGCTTTGGGAATCTCATCCTCCAGGCTCTCCCCCGCTGGCGCCCAGCCCAGCACCTCCTTGCCCCTGAGTGCCTCACTGCGAGCATTTGTTCCATAAAGCACCGCTCCGTGCGGCAGCAGACTATTTGCCTCCTCGGGACCAACCAACTCGACTTCGTCTGTAGGAATCAGTCCTTTCCTAGCCGCCGCAGTAGCAATCAGCTTGGAAATTTCTCCAAAAGGCTGGAAAACATCATGTTAGCGGGCGTTGTCTGATCAATGCGGGCCGGCTGTGCACTCACGATCTCCCCCACACCAGTCAGGTACAATCCGTTCGAATTCCAGACTTGCTCCTCGCCCTTGGCTTCAACCGCCTTTTCAACCAGGCGGAAAACCAACTGGCTGACGTCCTCAACGTGCACGTTGCCCCATCGGCTGAGGCCCTTGCCGACTTGCACGCCTCGCTTGCGGTCCAGAGTCGCCTTAGCTAGGGAAGGGATCTGGACGCTGCGCTGGTTGACAGGGCCGGTTCCTCTGCCATAGATGATGGGAGGAAACACCAGCGCCGTGTTAACATTTGAGTCGTCGGCGCCAACCTTAATGATGTAGTTGTCGACGGCGCGGCTTGGGTGTTTCTGGATGAACGAGCGCAGCTCTGTGATTCCAGTCAGGTCGTTAAAGACGAGGTCGCTTGCTTCGCCCGGGCTGCGGGTTTTGTCGGCGACTTCGGCGGCGGCGAGGGCGCTGGCGCCGGATATTTGAATCCAATGTGCTGTGTTTGGAAGTTAATATGATGGCGACGCAGTGAGGGTAAGCCCCAAAAGCCATTTCACTTACCTGGCTTTTGTGCTGCCTTGGATGAAAGGGCCTTGTGAATGGTTTCGACGCTCTTCAGGTGGCCTGCCGCAGCCAAGTCTGCGAACACAGTGTGTCAGTAACGCTGGTGGAACTGCTCAACAGCTAAGGAAAACATACGAACAACGACATCGGCATTGGAAGCTTCGCGAGTAATCGTGTCGACATCATCCAGTTCTCCCTCCACGACTTCGACCTTGCTGAAGGCATCGGTGATGAGCTTCCCCTTGGAGCTGTCGCGCACCAGTGCCCTGACGGCGTATTCGGGGTGTGACTTGGCAAGGAGAGAGAGGACACTACCCCCAATGTAGCCTGTAGCGCCGGTCCTGGATCCTCTGTGAGCAGAGCACTTACACGCCTGGCTCTGCCAGCACCAGCGAATACGGAGATGTGGTGATCTTACAAGAAAATCTTGACCATTCTGTCGGCTCTTTATGTCTGCAACTGTAAATCCGGATGTGCGGCCACGAACTTGATAGCTGAGGGAAAACCAACAACCAGGGGAATCTGACTCTCGAGCTGCCAGGTCGTGCTCGTATTCCCAAGCCTGACGTAGGCTTCTGACTGTATATAGACAGCTCGGGCTCGCCTTCCATACAAGGGTCGTAAGTCTGAGTCGATTACCAATCTGTGTGCGGGACACTGCTACTGAGCTCTGAAGATGCCCCGCGAATTACACAATGCGCTACTCCATCGCGTCACTCCAACTATCCTGATACCGCACCAATTGGCGCTGGCATTCTCACTTCAGCTGATCCACTTGAAGGGGTGTCATGATGATTCTGTCTTCGAGAAATGTCTTTTCGTCCTCTTGCTTACTAACTAGAGCATCTGTTCCTTACCTGCTTGCATGTGACCCTGAATTATCGAGCCTACGATAACCGCTTCTGACGCTCTCATGCGTGCAGGAAAAAGTCGCCTCACACCAGCTAAATCCCAACGGCTCAATGGGGTGCAACTCACGTGTTCCTGTTGTGACAACATCAGTCGGAACTGTCCAATAGCATATTATCCCCAACTAAATGTTATCAGCGAGAATCATCGAATCACTTTTAGGTTCGAAGATTGATATCAGGGCAGAACCCGGCAATAGAGGATGGATGGCGCCAGCCCTCCGTGGTAGAAGCCTAAAGTAAGGGATTGCGGGTATCTCGTTCCAATCGTTCTCCAAGCATTGCATAGTAAACCGTTTCAAAAGGCACTGATTCGTAAAAACACTTCAGCGGTTGGTATTAGAGTTAAAAGAGCACGCGAATGTTGACTTACACGCTGAAATTCCTAGACAAAACAGGTTCTTGCGACTACAAACACTAATCTTCAAGAGTTGCAATCACCTCAAATTTGCATAAAACGTTCAATAAGCGCTCAGCACTGTCGATCTTTCTAATAACCAAATTGTATTCGCCAAGTTTTCAAATCAGTTGCAAGTGCAGGACTGGAAATTGGTGACATTTCTAAGTCCGCTGGTCAGCCAGTCCGACCCGGCATCATCCTGGACCGGACCAGACCGGTATCAATCGGCGTTCGTTCTAGTCTCCACATTGTTAGCGCCGAAGCATATATACTTAAGTCGCGGAAACCTTCCCAGATGGCAAAAGCAAGGGCCATCAAAGATTGATCACATCTTGGGGTCTGCTGACCTCAAGCTGCCCTTTCTATGATGATTGGCATCTGTTCCTCCCAAACCACAAGAGCCCCTGCGTCGATATCGATGTTTGCAGCACAACGACGAGGGTAGTGTTTCTTGTTCCCCGCTGGGCCACGTCTTAAGCTACGCAAGAGTGCTTGGTAATGACGCTGGTCGGGAAGACAAGCCTGAAATGCATCTCATCCCTTCTACTTTCCTCTTCTAACTATCTGCTCTATTCGCATAACAGCAAAATTCTCGCTCTTTTCGTTCCCTTCCCTGATCCCCACCGACAATGCCTGCCCGACCGATAACTAGGTTGTCCAAATCCGTGGCAAAACCGGTCCCCAAAGTAAAGTCAACGGCCAAAGGCAGCGCCAACGCAAAGAGGGTTCCGCGCTCCAGAACTTTTACGGGCTGCCGTACCTGCCGAAGTCGCCATCTGAAGTGCGACGAGGCCCGCCCGATATGCTCGTCGTGTCGGCGCCTCAATCTTGCCTGCGAGGGCTACGATGGCCAACTTCTGTGGGTTCCAGACCCCCTGTGCTCGGCCGAGCTGAAGCACAGCCATCGCGGTACTTCGTACCGGTACCCGCTTTTCACCGAGGATGAGAGAAGCTCGATGAGCGTCGAGATTGTAGAGAGTATGGGAGATCGGTCCGCAGCCGACATCGTCTTCGATCTTGATGAGAAGAGCGAACATGCTGATGGCGCCCACTTTGTCGGTCCGTTCGGCGTATTCAGGGCCTTCGAAGGCCTGACAGAGCCCGGGTCTTCGCAGTCACACCTACTCGCTTCGGAGAGTTCATCCAACACCCCGCCGGCTGGAGTATTGTCCCAGGCAGTTGGCGGTGATTTTGGCGAAGACATGGAAGAAGTTGCAATAGAGCCTTGGTCTGTCGATGACAACTCGTTGGCAATGGAGCCGTACTTCCTTCCAGGCCCTTTCGACAACTTCAACACCGATGCCATGATGGACAATACCAGCCAGCCATGGATCCATTGCGAAGGCACTGGGAGCCTTACGCAGATGATGGCCACAGACAGTTCCGCCCTTGACCTTCTCGTCACCCTTATGTCGCCACGCACACCGGCCATGGCCCATACCGAACTTGAGGCAGCTGAACATATGGATGCGGAAAAGCAAGACCACGCACTAGAATCTACGGGTTCTCTCATCCCTGGGCAAGACCTGTCTGTCCAGCGCAAGCCTCCTACCCCTTTTACTAACACCGTGCCGGGCGTCGAACCATGTCTACCAATACATGCAGCCTCCCTGCTGCGATACTACAAGTCGATAGAGTCGTCATCGTCTGTCAAAGGCGTGAGGATATCACCGTGGAAACTCTGGTTACTCCCTTGCGCGTTGGAAACTTTTGCCGAGCTATCCCTCTGGAACACTACATCCCATACTCGGCGTAGTATACTTTGTACGCTACTGGCCAAAAGTGCCTTCCATCTACATCAGTCAATTAAAAAAGGAGGTCAAAAGGGAACATCGCAATGGTTCAATATTGGGCAAAATTACCAAAGAAGCGCCCAGTCTAACCTTAAACTAGCACTTCGAAATGAGTCCGACGAAGCTAGCCAGGCGAAATACAGGGAGATACTCATGGCCATACTCGCTACAGCCATGGTTTCGGTAAACCCCATAACATTTCTAATATCTAAATCATTTCATACTGACATTCTCTTAGGTTATGTACAATGGCTCCCGTACAATCAAGGTATTCCTCCTTGATGCCGAACGGCTCATCCGACTCCGCGGCCTCGCCATGCCCAAATCTTTCCATGTCCGCGTATTACATCACGTATACACGCATTTGCGCGTAATTGCAGAGAGCACTGACATTGCTATCGATTCTTCAAAGAGCCAAGTCCAAGCCGCGACGGAGATGGCCGTGTCGCTGCGCAAGTTTCGTATCGCCGAAGACTCTCTTGGTGCTGACCTCGATCTCTCGCGAGAGAAACCGGCCGAGATTGGCTATTCTGATATTCACTTGGATATCTCTGGTCACTGGCCGGCCACAATGTACCCGGACATCTATGGCGTCCCGGAGTCCCTAATGACGCTGCTCTCTCAAACCATTAGTTTTGCCAACGAGAAGCTAAAGCTCGAGGCCATTGCTATGTATGATCCTAGAGTTTCTATGGCAATGTCTCGCCATGTCAAACAGCTGGAGCAGAATATTTGGTCCTGGTCATTGGAATCAACAGACATGGGAAGCGGGCCAAGTAGGCCTCAGGAACTGGTCACCAAGGACACGCGACTTGCCGACCATCCTATCATCAAATCGTTGACGCTTGCCATGCACCAAGCTCTAATCATTTACTTCTACCGACGTGTTTACAACATGAGCGCAATGGTTATACAGGACTCAGTACGAAAGACACTCGACTATATCCAGCCGTGTCTGGAAGAGACGGCGGATGATCATGACTTTGCCGCGAGTATTGGCTGGGCGGGCTTCGTTGCCGCGTGTGAAGCCACAACGCCCGATCTTCAGGAACGTGGACGCAAGGTCCTCGAATCAATTGACAACAACGGCGTGATCTTCGGGACCGACAAACCCAGCAACCTGGCTCAAAGTGTCTGGGACAGGAGGAAAGAGACTGGAGACTGGACACTGAGCTGGCCAGATATGATGCGGAACATCTCCAGCTGACAGCCATGGCTTTCGATGTTACGCTTCAAACGAAAATTCTTGCTTTGAGATATCCTGAGACCATCTTCAGTTGCATCCTATGCGGCCTCGATGCTGTACTTGACTCTTCACTCTTAGTTTGGCGGATACAGCTAGCTACATCCAATGCCTGCACATGTTGCAAGAATTACAAAGCCTGTTCCCAATTCGCCTTTCCGCGTAACATCGCGATAAGCCTATGCCACAACCTCAACTCCCGCATCCTTCAGCAACTGGGCAAGCTCTTTCCGCGGCTCGCCCTCTAGCAGGGCAAAGGGCTTGCGCAGGCCCCCGGTCTTCCAACCCCGCAGCTCCATTCCCGTTTTGACCGCTGAGGCGTAATTATGAGACTCGAGAAATTTGCAAATCGGAAAGATTTTGGTCCACAGCTCCTTACCCTTATGCAAATCACCCTTCTCGGCCACCGTAGTCCACAGCTCTGAAGACAACTCTGGAATGACATTGGTCGCTCCCCACACAGAGCCCTTCGCACCAGCAGCCAGACCGTAGAAAGTCAAAGTGTCCCAGCCGTTGAAAGCCGTGATACGCGAAGTGCTCGCCGCACTAAACAGCAACTCCGTCAACGCGGGCGCGTTGCCTGACGTATCCTTCAAATGCGTAACTCCGACCTCGGAGAGCTCACCAATCTCCGCAGGAGATAGGCTGACACCGCTAGCGGAAGGAATGTTGTAGTACACGATGGGCAGCTTGGACTCGTCGTGGATCTCTTTCAATAGTTCGCGAAGCTGGGCTAAGTTGGGTGGGTCGTAGAACGGGGGTACGACCATGAGCGCGCTGGCGCCGACGGAGGCAGCGTGAACCGCGTGTTCGACTGCGCGGGCAGTAGAGAGGTCGCCGATACCTGCAACAACGGGCACACGACCTGCGGCAGACTTTACGCTCTGCTCGATGAGGAATTTGCGCTCCTCCGGGGTGAGAGTTGTGAATTCGCCGGTGCTGCCGCCAGGGACTAGGCCGTGAACCCCTGCTTCGATGAGGCGCTGAATGTGGGCATCGAGAGCGACTGTGTCAATTGCCTTCTTGTCGGAGGTGAAGGGGGTGATGAGGGCTACGAGTACGCCCTTGAGCTCGCTAGGGGTCATTGTGAAAACGTAACTGAAGCAAATAGATCTGTAAATATTGTTTTAGGAGCCGAAGGTTGAGTAGTCCGTAACAAAGAAACGAAAGAGTTATTTGTTGGTAGATCTTGGATAGAGCACAATATGGGTATGGGTAGAAAGCTGGTCTCTCAAGGTCGGCCATATGTCATTCAGACCTAGGCTGGAACGTCATATAAAGAGCTTCAACGAGCCGACTTATGCACATGTGTCATTCGACGACTGAACTCCCCGACATCTCCTGCTTTCTATGGCATGCAAATCACACGCGCAAACATTCTAAGCAATAACACCGGAAGCGTATCCGATCTCATATCACGGTCCTGTTCGAGCAGGCCTGCCTGTTTTATCATCATTGCCCCGCACTGCATGAAAGGGGTTGCTGAATCGCGGGGTAAAAGAGAGACAAGAAGGAAAGGAGAAGGAAACACCGAGCAATGCGGATCCCTGGGGCCAGAAATGACCCCGCGGTGAGCATCTGGGAGAGTTGTTATCTTTGCAGTGCAAGCGTGGGATTAGCCCGGCGGGGAAGTGCGTCTCCATCGCGGAAACCTTCTTCGAGAACAGCCCGGCTTATACGGCATCACCCCGCGCCGTATCGAAGATGAAAATGGTGACACGTTAGGTTTCTAGGGCTTTGATGCTATATTCCCTCCTGGCAGGTCAGTAGGTCAGAAGCACTGAATCGTCTCGAGGTTATGTGATGCTCTTGTTGGAAGATCCAAGGTTTGACATGCACCCAACTTCAGCCGTCACAAGCCAGCGCGACAACATGACGCGGGTGCTGGGATATTTGTTTTAACTAAACGCTTTCTAATTAACACGGCCATATTGTATATGATCTGTGTGCTTTCAACTCATTCTTGGTGTTTTTGGGCTTTTCACGATGCCGCATCCAGTACCAAAAAGAGAACGCCGGCTGATTTCATGCCATTGATCATCGGCTCCCGATGTCTTTCTGACTTCACAAACCCAAAAGTTTTCATTCTACGATAAATAACGATAGTCCTGTATTCCATTCGTATCAAAACTTCATGTAGTCAATTTTATAAATGAAATCGCTGTGCAAACGATGCTTCGTACAAGTATGCGGTTTAAGGTCCTTAGAGCTTCGCCAATACACCATTACCATTCAAATATGCCACGTGTCCCCTCGAGATATCTTTGACAGTTCGACAGCTATAATTATGTATGTATGTCAGTCGTTGAGCCCATGGCTTTGAAGAATTTTCCTGCCGACTCACCCTGCAAGTGCCATGGTGATCTTAAGTTCATACTGAAGAATCTTGAGAGCAAGTTCGACACCATTCTGTCCATTGTACTGCGTTCTATGTTAGTGTCTTTTCCGACTCCAAATCCGCGCTTGTCACCACTCACAGCCAAACCCCAAATGGGAATTCTTCCCACGAAACAGTGTGATGCACCGAGGGCAAGTGCTTTGAAGATGTCAGTGCCACGGCGGATGCCGCCATCGACAGCGATGGGTATCTTTCCAGCCGCGAACGGTGCACAGAGTCGCAGGACGTCGAGTGTTGCGGGCACGCCGTCTAGTTGTCGCCCACCATGGTTCGAGATGATGACACCGTCAAGGCCATGTCGGATAGCGAGAACAACGTCATCGGGAGTGTATACTTGTTACCAAAACCGCGTCAGTAGAAAGCAACTGTGTCAAAACTCTGCCCGATGGAGTCTATGTGCTTACCGCCCTTGAGCCAGAGCTGAAGCTTTGTGTGCTGCTTCAGCCAAGGAATCGCCGAGTCCCAATCCAGTGATGGGTCTGATTATCAAGTTCAGTCAGCCATGCTCGTAAAATCTCCCTTCTGTCTAGTTGTTACCAAAGTCATGCCGGCTGGCAACTTGTCCGTCTCTTATCTCGCCGCTCAGCTCGCTCTTGCCATCAGACAACAGATTCGGCCACTCGACGCCGTCGGGGAGATGAAAGTTGTTTCTGTACTCGTTCAACCGGCGACCTAACAGCGGTGTGTCGACCGAAAGGAAGATGGCCCTGTAGCCGGACGCTATGCCTACGCATTAGCTTTCGGGTCTTTCTACCCCCCTAAACCAAGTGTAGATAGTGGTTCCACGTGCCTTCAGCTCGTCTTAGGATCTGCAGCGTTGTCTCTCGATCTCTGAGCACACAAAGCTGTATCACGTATGGATTGCCGGTTCCTTGTGCTGCCACACTCTCCATAGACTCCGTTGCGTAGGATGATAACGCCATGCAAATATTCATCCTCGCGGCCGCACGGGACGTCCCAAGCTCGCCATTGGGATGCGCCAGTTTATGCATTGCTGCAGGGCTAAAGCCGAGGGGAAAGGATACCTATTGAGTACCTGTTAGTCCATAACCAAGAAAACATCGCATTATGGTCAGTGATGTTGCTTATAACCTACCTTCGTCCCAAAAATTGTAGTGGACATATCAATGTTATCGACGTTGATGAGAATCCGTGGCATGATCTTGTATCGATCATATGCTTCTTCGTTGTCGCGCAATCTGTATTACGATGATGCTCAGGATATTTTCTGTGAAAAAGAGGCCACTTTCTAAAAACTTACGAGACAAGATCCATGGCACCCTCGTTATAGTAGTCTCTGTACATCTTTGGGAGCTTCTTACTTCCCAACTCCATTAAATCACGGATGGTGTGAACCTTGGGATCCCATGTCGCGCCGCGATTAGCCATGACCGTGTGTGATTTGTAGATTTGTCGTTACTTGTGATAGAATATGACGTCGCAAGATCGCTGTATATAAGCTCAAGAAACAAATTGTAGAGCTGGAAGCTGAATCGGAGGCTTTAGAGGCGACATAATAATAAATCTACAAGAAGAGATGGTAAAGTTTGGAATAAGTCCCTTGAAATTGAAGCTTACAGCCTAAACCCACTCTGCCACTGACCTTCCTGCCTCGGACTGCTCCACACTCCGGAGTCAGGGTCCAAAGCTATTCCACCAGAGAATGCTGCGGCATACGTACACAGTAAACTATTGGAATACACTATCGCGCCATTCATCTAATATTTCGGTGTTTGAAGCTCCCATTTTGGTAAGTAGCTGCCAAGATGCCGATCTAGGCCACGTCCTTATCGAGCTCTTTGGAGTTGGCTTGGGGTAGCTCGCGGAAAGTTGCCAAACCACCAACCCACTAACGCCAAACCTCCGATTTTGAAGACAAACAATCTTTCCGAGCCCAAAGTGTATGTTCACAGTACTTAAGTAGAATCATGTTTTTTTCGACTGCGACCCGCGGAAGAGGTCTCGAGTGTCTACGAGGCCAGTAGTCTTGAGATGCAGATATTACAACTGTGTTACAGTACTAAACCATATCGTAGTTTCATGCGCAATTTAACGGAGAATCAATTCATCATTCAATCAAAGCCTCTAAGCGCTTATACCAATACGCCAATTGAGATCTATCCTCCTCCATCTCTATTCTTTCCCCCGTGTCTTCGACCTGCAAACCCACACCAAGCTCTCTAGCTCCTTTAACGTCCTCTTCTGTCAGAGCTCGGACTTCCATTTCACCTAACACTTCGTCCATTTTAGTCACCCAGTGCGTTTGAAAAAACTCCGCTAAAGAACAGTTTGCCTCATCGAGTTTCCTCTCGAACTCAAGAACCAAAGCCTCCAAGCGCGCAAGTTCAACCACCTCCTCTTCACGAATCTCCTGTATCTCACTTTCCTCCGGCTTTGTAAAGGTTTCGGTCCTTTCCCAGGCATCACACTCATAAGAACCCCAAAGACTGCAGCAAGTGTGGCGAAGCTGAAGCGCGTTAAAGGTACATGCCCGGAGACAAATTGACTTGATACTGCGCGGGACTTCCCATTCATCTTCTAGGATAACACATCGATCGTATATGTGATTCGTGATCTTGATAAGGAACGGTCTTGTTCTAGAGTGTAACGACCATGGGAACATGATTTCATTCCACATCACCGTGTACGGATGGCAGCCATCGCTGGAACAACCACAACTACATTCGTCCAGATATGAGTCGTAATGTGGCAATGTTCTTACCGTCTTCAAGAGTTTAGAGCTTTTCCCATTTTTGCACACCATACTTGCGCCCAACTGGGAAAAAAGATAGTGTGCGACAGTGCTTTCAACGATTCCTGGGATTCTCTTTCCTAAACTAGCGCTATGGTCGATGAGCCAAGCCGAGAACATTAGACATTCTGCAGTGCACAAAGGAGTGAGACCGCGGTCGTCAATAAGGTCGACGTCGTGGAAACCTTTGGAATAGAGTGCTTCTGCTAGATGAATATCATTGATGGGTTTGTAGCCAATCTGGCTATATATCGAGATCGTTCTTGACCATTGGTCTACAATATTCTTCAAAAGCCGAGCCGGCACGTTGTTCCCTGCGGCCTGAAGTGCTTTCAGTACTTCGCCTGTGTGTTGGTCGAGAACTTGTGGTTCGCGAAGCGCTAGACGGTCGATATCCGCGGGCTTAAGCTTTGATATGGCAAGCTCTTTCAGTTGTTGTCTTCGATGTTTTAACTCTTCAATTGCCAGATCTCGTGCCCTCCAAGACGCTTCAGCAAGTGCTATTCTCCATCTATCATCAGGCCGCGTAAACGCTCTTCTAACACAGTCATTATCAACTTCGAGGAGGAGCTTGACTGGATCTTCACAAGGGCAGGTCTTTGAACATTTCGCAGTTATCGGGCTGGAGCAGATGTGACCACTACAGGATAGAGCGATATTAAGCACTGGCGCAGCGTTGAGATCGTGCTTCTGAATAATTGACTTTCCGAAACGGTCCAAAATAATGCGCAAGCCTTCCATCCACCCTATAAGACGATGCAGTGCAGTCACTCCAAATAGGCCCACTGCGGACAGATCGGGAGCACTGGAATCTCTGTTCAACATCTCAAGTAGGGCTTTCTTGTCTTGTCGGAAAATTGGCTCCAGGGGATGGCCTTCATACACTATGTCACTTTAGATTTCCTCTTTGATTTGGCTCTCGAGCCATTCACATCGATGGTATCTTACATTGTGCTATTCTCGCTGAGTTATTGATCATCGTCCGATGCAGTGAGATCCTGTTCGCTGTAGATACTAATATACCGTTTCGTTCATTAACGTCAAATTCGAATACTGGTTCATCCGGACAAAGAATATCGAGTGCTTGAAGACTCGGTGGAATGTGACCCGACCAAGAGGAGTAGTTCTCAAATGTTCTCTGGAAAGGCAAGCTGTGACATGAGTTAGCAGACAAAGAATGATCCGAGGATAGTAGGCTACACGCATTCCGTATTGGTCCGGCCGATCCCGAGGTACCCTGGCTTTCACGAGGAAATCCAATATAGCGTTCTCATGCGGAATGGAAGATGAGGTGTGGAAGCCAGTAACACGACTTAACAATGTTGCACCACTGCTGTCAAGATCGGAAGGTGACGCTGTCTTTGCCATGAAACTCGCCTGTAGGGTTTTGATACATCGCTGAACCAGTTCAATGGATTCATCTTCATTCCAACTAGGTAAGAGAAATGCGTGTCGCAAAAGTTTGATAGCCTCGAATGCTGGACTTTGGTTGCGGATGTTATAATAACTGATGGACGGCGACAGTCCGAACCCTCCCGCCCCCGAGGTGGAAAACATTGTGAGTGTGACAGCTGTCGACACCAATTTCCGAAAGGCGCGGATTGATATCCCAGCCGACCAGCTTCTTGTCATCTCAACGTCAAATCCTGCTAACGGACACCCGGCAAGGTGTACTCTTTCGATGACATTCTTCGCTAGTACAAAAGCCGGACCGAATTCTCGTTTTCTACGGTGTGAAATTCGACGACAGTTACAACGGCAATGTAATTCGGGATAGGTGCTGATTGCTTGTTCTGAAGACTTCATAACCGAACCGGAGTCGGACGTAGGAGACGATGCTTGATGTCCCGGTCTCTGCGACTGACGAACTTCGATTTCGTCACAGACCCTTTTCAAAGTGTCTGGTTTTGACAACAATCTCGGTACAAGGGCTACCGGTCCGGAGGAAACCAAGACGTTCATCATGGCATTCAACTGGGTCGTGCTATCCATGATAGCCATGTTCTTTTGTCGGGAGAGCGAGGTTGATTTCTCGAGTTCTGCGATGGAAGTTTGAATCTCTAAGCTTGTTTCAGACAAATCATGTGCTAGTGTTTCGAAGCTCGTCCTCATTCCACGTAAGGATTCACTGCTGTCGAATGAAATCTCTCTATGGCAAGTGTTAGAAATTATCTATGTAGACGGGATAGATTTAAGGGGTTATGTACAGTCCGGCAAGTTGCAGAGCGCCTTGTAGTGCCTTGTTCGCCCTCTCCAGTCGGGTGTCGAGGAGGCTCAGGTGATCCCTGCGAAAAGGGTACAGCATCTTCTTCTCATGTTCTTTGATCTTCGCCATAACATAACAGTATGATACAGAGTAACTGTCTGTGCAGATCTTGGTCAAGTAGTTTTCTAGGAGCGATAGCTCGGCTTTCGCTGCTGTTATATGCTCCTGTAGTATTGTACCATTCGTGCTAGCCAACGCTGCAAGTCGTTCGCGAAGTGATTCGGTCTCTTTCAAAAGGACCTCTGTGGTTTTGCAGCGCCGAGTGGTGGATGCAATGTCTTCTTTTCGGCCCTGTATTCCATCAAGATAGACGTTGATGCCGGAGCATACCTGCAACCCCAGCGACACCACGCCGACGATGGTCCCCACTAACTCGGCCATTGGAAGGCGTATTTGTAGCCGCAATGGTTAGCGATCGAAGTTCGAGTGGAGAAGAAAGATTCAGAATTGTGCCAGGAGGCGGGAGAGCAATGGTTGGTATTTATGAACTCTTTTCCCTCATAATCAGGCTGGAGAATTGGCGTCGTCGACATGTAAGAGCAGCTTGGCAGGCTTCCATCAGTGTGATTTGGCAGCACAGCCTGCAGCATACTGTCTTCTCAGTGGCTCAATCAATGACCTATTGAGGTCTCCTACTCGTCCTGAGTCCTAGAAGCCTTACGATCGATTTCACTTTTTACATTCGAGTGTCCGGCAAGGAAGTAAAGCTTTAAAACATCATTTCAATAAGCAAAAAATAAACCTCTTCCAAATATTATTCTCTACTTTCATAGACTATACATCAGCGACGATTGATTCGTCGCCCCTTGTCCTTCATCTTTACTGTTATTCTTGCCGGTGGCTTTATGCTCCTTTGTGGCCAGTTGTTATAACCTGGGCTTTTTCCAGAGTATTCGACCTGGAATCGCACGCAGAGAACTGACTTCTAGCGGCCCTTTTTGTTGTTGTTGTTTTCCATAGTTGACGGAAGTATTTGGATCAGATTTCCCGTATCTACTATGTTTGAACAAAGAAACAGCCCTGGGTTACTGGCTTTCCCAGTTATTACTTGATTGTCTCCATTCCCCCGACATGGCAGGAGCAGTACTGCAGTATCGGTAGACAAGGACCCATTGTGATTATTGCAACAAGACAGCAGCAGTAGGAAAGAGAACTTGCGGTGTTTCCTAAGAAGTATCAGCTTATTGGTGCTAAAGCTTCAAAAGTTTGAAGAATTCATCGATGAAGACCGTCTTGCCACCGCGCTCACGGCTCGGGCCAAGAAAGTGAGTGTTGGCGAGCTGCTAAATCGAAAATGTTTGCTTTGTTGAGGAAGGCTGTCGGTTTGATGTGCAGTGGTTATGCTGAAAAGGAAGGATGGCATCATGTTCTCATATCATGTTCCAATCTTGTTGCTCAAAATCGACACATGCGTATTATCGCTAGTCAAACGTAATCTTGGTACCCGTATGCTTCGCCGCCGCACCCGTCAACCTTGCAACCATGATATCGTCCTGCGCCTTGAGCTCGCCCGCCGCAGGCTTCGGCTTCTCCGTCCTCGGGGGCCGGGGGGCCCTCGGCTTCCTTTCTTCTGCCGGCGGACCCTCCGCACCCTCGGCGCCCTCGCCGTTCTGCTGTTGTTGCCTCTTGGGCGCGTCCTTGCCGAAGCGCTTCTTGTATCGCGTCTGGTCGTCCTCGGCGAGCTCAATCTTGAGCATGCGGCCGAGAAGCTTGTTGACCCACCACTTCCTCATCTTGAAACGCGGCTCCTCTGCCGTCTTCTTCTCTTTTGCCTCGTCTCCCTCCTCATCCTCCATGTCGTCGTCACCATCCTTGTCCTTAGAAGACTCAACAAAGTCGTCCTCGGTCTCAATCTCCTCTTTGATCTTGACGAAGCCCTTGACGGCCCAGCCGGCAGACTCGGGCTCGCGGAACTTGACCCAGCCGTAGCCCTTGCACTTGCCCGTGTCCTCGAAAGTCGCGACCTTGACCCAGTCGATCTGCCCGCACTTTTCGAAATGCTGCCACACGTCGTCATCGGTCGTCTTGAAGCTCAGGTTGCCAATGAAGATCTTGCTGCTCTTGGGCACCTCCTCCTTGGCCGCAGCGGCGGCGGCGGCGGCGGTGTCCTCCTCCTTCTTCGGCCGGCCCTCGAACGACTTGGAGTCCTTGATCAGGAGCTTACGGTGGCCTAGCTCGGCCTCGGTCAGGGCAATGGCGGCGACCTTGGGCGCGACGTCGTTGAAATCGACATAGGCGAAACCCTTGTTCGAGGGCTTGTCGCGACCGGCCTGCTTGGTGGACGGCAAGTGCAGTCTCGTGATGGACTCCTCGGTGATCATCTCACCCGAGTTAGCGATAAGCCACTTGCGCAGCTCGTCGGCGGTAACGAAGAAGGGCAGGTTGCCGATCCACACGCCGTGCTCGGAACGAGCCTTAGCGGCCTGCTCCTTCTCCTCCTTCTCCTTCTTCTTGGCCTCCCTCTCATCGTCGCTGTCCACCTTGGGTGGCAGCTTCTTGCCCTTCTTCAGGAGACGTTTGGCGCGCTTCGAGGGGGGCTCGGGCGCCTCGAGGTCGACCTCGATCTCGTCAACGGCGACCGACTTGCGCTTCTTCGACTCGGGGGACTGTGACCTCGCATCTTCGGTCTTTGACGTCTTGGACGGCTTCTCCGCTGCGGTGGTGGCCATTGTGAGGAGCAGATTGGGGCTTCTGGGATGTTCCAGAACCAGTCAATGTAGGACCGGAATGTTTGGTGGAAGCGACTGTGAGAATCTCGCTCGCATCGGGACCCTTTGCCGCTTGCACCCTTCGCCCCGAATTTTTTTTTCTTGCTCTCGGATTGGAATCGACAATCGATAAGGCGATAAGAGAGACGGTGGGTCATATACCCCACTTCACCATTTGTGGAGACTTTGCTCACCGAGGTTGACCTTGCTGAGCCCGGGCCAAACGGAAAGTACCTTTCCATGTATCGGTACCTGGCCGCATCTTTGGGCTGCAAAGAGCTGACTCTGCCGAGTGTCTGAGGTGGTTGGTATTTCGACCAAAATCGCGCCCTGCATTTGTTCGCTACATTTTCAGCGAGATATATGACTAAAGTGGATAACGACCGAGTTGCCAAGATGGAGAAGAAAATGCGGCGACCGAGACCCTTCTCAAGAACGTCTCTCATGTCTGTCTCTCCCTTTGGCTTGGCGTGTTTACAGTGAGATTGTCTTGTTTTGATTCGGAAAAGGACAAGCATAAGGCAGCGTGGGTGGCTCAATGCAACGCAAATGATGGGATAAAGTGCCAATTAAGCAGTTGTCGTCAAGGACAATGAGGGGGAATCCACCCGTAGCCGGGGAGTTCCAAGCTCTCTTCTCAGGGGACATTAGCACTTTAACGAGTTAGAGGGGTTGACGATGTTCATGGATGATGATGCGAATGGGGGCGACCCGCGACCCACTTCGAGTTGAAGATTAGGCGGCCCACCAACGCCTGCTCGGCTCTGCCAAGACTTGTTCAGCCACGTCCCGAAGACAAGCTGCAGCTGCTTGACCGGAATAAACCTGAGCAGTGCGTGTAGCTGAAAAGGAGGCGGGACAAGAAGCACTGCAAGTCAGACTGTGGATTTGAGAGGGAGAGAGAGAAGAAAGTGCCTAGCTCCATGAGCAGAGACAAGCCTCCCACCACCACAACAGCCACAACAGCCAGAGGCGCCAACGCCGGCGGCTTGGTGGCCCCCCCATCATCCACTCACGTGCGGATTATTCCTGACGAATGGGGATCCACCAGTCGCCCAGGCGAAACCACCAATGGCCGCCATCCACACTCTCCTACCCCTGGTCACAACAACTTTGCGAAGTTCCTGGATGACTATATGAGTGGATGTACCTCTACCTGCCTAGGTACGCCGTCCTCCTCAAGGCTGCTGTTTCGGCGTAGGGCATCCATCGGGCCCTTGACCGCTTCTGTGTAATATTACAGGCGGCTTGCAGCAGCCCGACCCAGCGGCACTGCACCCCTCTCTGAGTTCTTTCGGGTCTAGCTCAGTCCAATGACAGCGATTGCTCTGTAGTGTTGCGTCTCTCCCGAGCACCTCCCAAGCCGCCCCAATCCACTTCTCCCGCTCCTCTCCCTATGCATTCGCCATCCAAACACTAAAGGGTAGGGTGCTCTGCAGAGAGAGTGGATAGGTGGATAGCAATCCGGCCAACGCACGTTGCTTAGCTGGGTCACAGTGGTCCAGTGATCCTGTTGCAGCAACAAACCCGGCGCCTCAGACCCCAGAGCAGGGTGGGAACGGGTGCAAGGTCCAGCAGGTCCAAGGCCTGAAGAGCGCCGCCAAAGAGGGAAAAGCTCCTCTTTTTTTCTTCTCTCCCCTTCACATTCCCGCTCCCTCACTCCAGCCCAGCGGTCGCCTCCATCGTCCCTTCTTCCCCTTTGCCCAAATCCTGCTTCTCTTTTCCCCTCACATTCACACACTCTCTCACCTACACACAACACACACACACACACAATCAAACAACACTCCCCCGAACTTCCATTTCCTTACTGACAAACCCATCCGAAACTTCAAGTCAATCAAGGGATCCGATATTCTGGTCGCACCTAGACCGTTGTCGTCGTCGCCGTTGTTGGTCGCAAGCGTCGTCGTCATCCAGAGTCAAGAAGCAGGAAACCTCCCGCCCGGCTCCGACCCCCCAATCTTCACTTCGGAATCAATCCAAACATGAATGTGTTGCTATCGCCACAACCGCCTCTCTTCCAACACCCTCACGAAGCCAACCGTATTTCCCCCTCTCGTTCTTGTGAGTATTTCCCTCCGGTCTCATTTGCATACCTTTTCCTGCCCTAGTGCAGACAGATTTCTTGCACGCCCGAAACCCAACGACTCGTGCATTTCGACGCTAACCCTTAACCAGTGAGCCCATTTCACAACATGGCCACCAGCCGCAAGCGCAAGGCCGACGAGGACGGCGACGAAATGTCCCTGTCTCCCCGAAGCTCCCCATCCGCCTCATCAAGACAACTCCAGCGACCCTCGAAAAAGGTTCGCTCGAACGAGCTGGTCGGCCGACCGCTCACTCTCCCCCGACTATTGGAAACCCTGGACCCAACAGCCCTGCGAACTGTCCTCGAGCGAATCTGTGAGCGACACCCGGATATCGGCCAGGAAGTGGTCAGCAGCGCCCCTCGCCCGACCGTCGCCGCCGCACACGGCGTCTTGCAGGAATACCAGGAGAAGATGAAGGCCGCCATCCCCTATGGCGAGACCAGTCCCGACTATACTTACTACCGCGTAAAGGCGCCTCTGATAGCCCTCATTGACGCTCTCCTCGACTTCACCCCTCAGTACCTCCCGCCAAACGAGACTCAAACCACCGTCTCGCTACAATATCTGGACGGCGCCACCAAGATCATCCACGCTCTCCCCGACTGGGAGCCGCAGCAGTACCGACACCACAAGGAGAACGCATACGACGAAATCTCCAAGGCCTGGGCCCTGGTCATCAACGAGGCAGCCAAGCGCGGGGGTGGTCTGAGTCTGCACACGGGAGGATGGGACCAGATCCTGGCGAAACACCACGAGATATCGGGCGGACGCATGGGCACGGCGATGAACGCGATGGCCACGAGCGTCAGCTGGATGGCACACGGCGGCTCCTCAAATGGACAGCAGCCCGGAACCCCATCCTCGGATCCGAACTCGATTCTCAACCAGCTCATGTCTGGCACCTACGGCGCGCCCGTGCGTGTCGGGCCTTGGTAGGGGCAGGAAAAGGGAGGAACCAATCCGCATGTCAATAAACCGGTGCAAAAAAGCCCCCGGCACCCACCGCAGTGTGAGACATCGGCCACGGTCGATCGCATCACCCACTGGACATATCACGACGACTATAACGACGGCTTTCTTTTCCTTTCATTTTCCTTCACTACTTCATTCAGCATGGGACGGCAAAGGGCATAGACTTTTGGGTTCCGCGGACAATCTTATGTCAGGACCGGGAGGGCTTGGGCGGCGTTTTTGTCAATTTTCTGATCGATGATATCCCTTTCCTGTCGCATGCTGCGAGTCTTCCCGGGGGAGTGGTAAGAGGAGGTTTTCGTTACTGCCCCTCTTTCTCCCCACGGGTGACGAGGAAATCGAGTCACACACTTTCGCATGTTAGGTAGTCTGGTTTTTGCAGGGTCCAAGGAAAGCATCTGGGGGGGCAGCAAGCAATCCATGATCCCGCCTACTTGGGAGAGATCACGTCTTAACACGCACATAATTATGGCCATCAATAGTAGTCTGAGGCCCGGCTGCGACGAAATGAGAGTTGCATTTGGACATCGCATCGATTAATAGGACCGTGGTGTGTGTGGGCGTATGAGAGTCGCGGCAGGGCAGAAAAATGTTAGGGGGCATAAACTTTACAAGTATTCAGCACATTGAACCCATGCAAAAAGCGTACGTGTCCCTGCGCATCGTCGTTGTGAGCCGCCCGTTTGTGCATCCAAGACGGCAGATCTGTTTCAACTGCCCACTGAGTCGGTGACACACATGCAAGCTGTTGTGAATGAGTCTGGGTAAGGCGACTTCAGGTAACCATACCTACATGCACGTGTACCATAGTAGTATGTGTCTAGAGTTGTTTGCTTGCAACATTGTCCTGAAAGAATGCAATCGGATGAGTGAGAACACGGTAGATGGTGTTAGCGACCTGATGTAACCCTTCCCTCTGTGCGTGCCTGATCATCATCAACCCGTAACCGAAGCCGGGTCAGCCGCAGCACCTCATGATCACCGTCCCTTGTATCTCTTACTCTGCCGAACATGAGGCCAAGCCAGCATGCACCTGGCTAATCTACTTTCTAGCTCGTGCGCTTGGTTCATGTTACGCCAACATTTCAACCCATGTAGTTCATTGCCAGGTCCCTGTTTAGCTCCGCGTGGGTGCATTCGCTGTGGTATGGGTCGTGTGTTGCTCTGAGTGAAGAGGTGCTGTATCGATGCTGTCAAAGGGCTGAAACTCGAGAAAATGCACGTCTCCCGCTTGCGGTGCTGAAATTGGATCCTGCCGATTGCGAGAGATGCGCACTCTCTGGCCGCCCGGTCCAGGGTGCCTCGAGGAAAAGCTTCATTTGGCGGGGTAGGTTTATGGAGGTGCTTCTCCAACCGTTCGCTGTTCGGACGACAGCGGCAGTGAACTCTGATGTGCCCTTCCAGCTTTCCCCCAGTTACTTTTGGCGCTGAGAGTACCTGCTGAAACCTCCAGGCTTCAGGTACGGCACAGGCAGTAAGAGGCTCAATTAAGGCTGGTGGGGGCTTACATCATCATTCCAGTATGTGTCACGTGACTACCCGTCATTGCTGCATCTGGTCTCGACGCGTGAGAGGCGAACGCCTAAGTGAACGCGCCACACCAGCTTGCTGTTCATCTAGGCAGACGACTCGCACCAAGTCGACTCACAACACTCATACGCCCACCTTCGAGGCTTTTGCTCTCTTTTCTCTTTTCGTGGCTCACTTCGAGCGTTATATATCCCGACGTAGAGAAACAAGAGACAGTCTATTCGACAAGATGCCCGCGTATGTTTACTGTCGTCAACGCGCGTCTCGCCTACTGACAAGGTTCCCTACAGCCCGGGCGATCAACACGGCACCGTGGCGAACCCTTTCGAGGAGCCCCAGAAGCGAATGAGCGAATACACGGCCCAAGAAATTGCTACTCTGCAAAGTCGCCTCGAGAAACAGCTCGGCCCCGAGTACATATCCGCACGCGCCGGGCCCTCAGGCCAGAAGGTCCACTACATCGCCGCTGAGAAGTGCATCGCCCTCGCGAACGAGGTGTTTGGCTTCAATGGATGGTCCTCGTCCATCCAGAACATCCAGGTTGACTTCGTCGACGAACACCCGCAGACTATGAAGATCAGCCTGGGCTTGTCCGTCATCGTCCGCGTGACGCTGCGCGACGGCACGTTCCATGAGGACATTGGATACGGCCACATTGAGAACTGTAAGGGCAAGGCGGCGGCCTTCGAGAAGGCCAAGAAGGAGGGCACCACAGACGCGCTGAAGAGAGCGCTGAGGAATTTTGGCAACGTGCTCGGTAACTGCATCTACGACAAAGACTACCTCTCCAAGGTGACCAAGATGAAGGTAGCTCCGACAAAGTTTAACGAAACTGAGCTGCACAGGCACTCGGATTTTTCTATCAAGAAGGAAGAGGAAAAGGCGCCGCTGCCACCGCCGGTCAAGTTGGAGACGGCAGAATCGATCGAGGACCTGCTTGAAGGTAGGTCGTTTTGGTTGGTGTAGTGGACGAACCTGTGACTGACATGCCCAGACTTTGACGAAGCAGACTTTGCCGTTGTCGAGAGTGATCATCCGGATGAAGTCGTGCTCCCCCCGGCGGTGAATGGCGCTTCGAACGATAGAGCCGCGAGCGTTGCGCCAGCACCCGTCCCTCAGCACATGCAAGCCCCGTCTCGGCAAATGGGCAGGAGCACATCGACAGGAAACTTACGAGCACCACAAACGCCAAACCAAGCACAATCAAGACAAGGCCCTCCAACAGGCTACGGCAACCGACCTCAAGCACCAAACCAACCTCGCGCACCTACGAACCCATCCGCGCCGTCCGCGCTGTCCGCCCCCACAGCAAATGGGAATATGACTACGTCAGGGCAGGCCGGCAACGCCGCCGAGCCCGTTGGCTTTTTCTCCGCACGTGCTGTACAGCAAATCCCAGAATCTGCTTTGCAGGGGAACAACACTGACGCGCCTCTTCTGCTGCCAGCCGGGCAACAAGCCTTCAATCCAAAGGCAGAGAGCCCATCCATACGAAAGACCCCCGGCATAGACCACTCGGTCTCGAAGCCCCTCGCCAGGTCTGGTCAGCACGTCCCGCCCACTGCGTCGCAGCAGCCATCCACATCGGGCTTCACGCCAGTCAGGCCGGGCAACACAGGCCCCGCAGGAGGTGCGGGGGTGCAGCACCTGCAGCTCAGCCAGAGTCGACGGATCGGAGCCCCAGCGGGTGCGGGTAGTCCCTTGGCCAACCGAGGTTCCTATCGGCCACCGACCATGAAGCGCCCGCTGCAGCAAGACGGTGCCGGAAGGCCAGCACTGGCAGATGTGTCGAATAATGGGGCGGCGGGCAATGCCCCTAGCGGACAGGGAGTTGATCCCAAACGTCAAAAGATGGCATGATTGCTTCTCTGGTATACTGAGTGTAGCTGTGAGATTGTACTTTGTCCGGGAGCTTTGGAGTCTGGTTCGATCAGGTATGGACAAAGGTGTTGGGTTTTTGGTCGGGTCGGCATAGGCACGTCTCTCTGTGGTGCCATAGACAGATTACGGAATGTAACGAATAACTTTGTCCCTTCATTGGAAGGGTTCGCGGCGCTTACAATGTTTTTCTACGTTGATTGTGAAACCCTGTGTGGTGTCGCCTGCGACTACCTGAAGACATACCTGAAGCCTCATGTGCGGCTTTGATGGCTTTGAAAGAAAAGAATTCATAAAGCTATCGAGTTTCGCGGTAAACGGTCTTCTTGAGCTTCTTTTCAGACCTAAGCACACCGAAGCTGCCTCTCAAGAAATGGGTTGTCGTGCTGTACCTTCCCCGGTTTGTCAGTGCAGCAAAGTGGGACAGGTTAAAGACGTGGATTTGCTCGATACTGTGGTCTTCTGGAAAGCCCAAAGTTGTCCCAGTCTCAATAGTTGCGTCTGGGTGTCCTTGGCAGAGGATCAACTCGGTAATGGTGTTCGATACCTTTGCAAAGTGAATACTGGGGAAATGTGTTGTTCGTCTCAGGGGTTTGCGCCTGGTAACCCAAGGCCTTCCTAGGACTTTCGACTATAGGTTGGCTTGGCTTTTGCTCATTTCCTTAGATATGGTATCACTGTGGCGTAGAATAGCAACAAATATCGTTCTGTATTGTGCTGCACTTTGTTATATCCGTACTTCAAAGTAATGCTTTGACTGCTTTGAATCTATGAGGAATGTGGATCCGGGAATGCCAGGTAACTAGATATTTCACGTAACACGGTCACGCCGCGGAGCTGCTGAGGACTAACGTCTTCTGTCAAAAACTAATAATTCGAATAAGATTTATGAGAAAATTGATTTGCGGAAGTTGTTGTTTTGGCGTTCTGTAAGCGATTATAGTTCACCTTGGCCCTGGTTTAGGTGTGTTCTGCTAACAAAGAGCTCACAAAAAACAAAAACAAAGGGTAAAGGATTTAACGATCAAAGAAAGCAATGCAATGCAGTATAACACTGCACGAAGTTTCACAGTAACAGCACTATGCCCCTGTCACGTGTCAGCAACTCAGTATGATTGTGTTAGCATACACGGTACCATAGGTCCAGTATGTTCTAACAAGGCTAGATTAGCGGACCGGAGCTTGCTTCAACCACAAAGGTCGGCCGCGACGAGCCCTGACCGTAGAGATTCTGAACTTTACATAGAATCAGATTTTCCTGGAGATATGGTTATCGCGGGTTATGTCTTTGCTGCTGTAAGTCAACCCAGCCCTCTCCCCAAAGGCCACTCAGCCTACTAAGGAAGCTTGGCGCAGAATTACTGCGTTCGAACAGGATCTGTAAGATTGCGGTTGAAGAACGGATCGGATATTGAAAGGTCTTAGAGGCGCGCTTGATTGTAGTTGGAAACTGTCGGTGGCGGGGGCGCACTTGAAAGCCGGAGTGAAGGGTTCAGGTGGCAACTAATCTGAGGTCTGGAACAGTTGTATTCGCGAGACCAAAAGGCAACCAGCTCATAAGGTGGCGGGCCAAAATGCATACATATGTCATTAACAATTCCAAAAACACAACACGAGACTATTGAGTCTTTCCATTATCCTATTGTCTTGTGTCCGAAACCATAGAGAAATGAACAAATACGACAGTGGTGCCTCGAAGGGCAAAGAGCTACATGCCATAACTTACAAACTCATCTGGACTAAGACAGGTTTCAAAACATTCACGCAAGCAACAATCTATGCCTCATGGAAATGCCTACGCCTTTGTATCTTAGCACCTTCTAGTTCTGTCTACTCTATCAAAGCATTAGAGCGTGTGAGTAGACATGGGCCTAGCATGCTCTCAAACAGTCCAATCCTTCCTACCGGACTACTGGCTTTGCACGAACCATCAACGGCTTCTTGATCCACAGTGCAAAGGACTTCTGCTCCGCCCAGTTTCGGCTCTCATCGCAAAGCTCGAAGTCATATTGGAACAGCAGCGTAGCCAGGATGAGTCTCATTTCATGCATTGCCATGTTCTGCCCAAGGCAGTTGCGGGGCCCGAATCCGAATGGTTGATGAGCATCGAGGGCGTCCCCGGCGTACGTCGGATCCGTCTTGAGCCACCTTTCAGGCGCGAAAGTGTCGGCGTTCTTATAGTTAGCTTCGGACTTGTATGTAGACCAGTGGTGGACAGACACGCGTGTCTCAGGCGGCACCCATTTGCCCAGAATTTGTTGTCCGCCAGGAAGGACTACTCTGGGACTGCCGATGGGCACTGGTGGGTAGATGCGTAATGCTTCTTTCAGGCAGGCGTTCATGTACGGTAACTCGGCGAGTCGTTCAAAAGTGAGATCCTCGAGCTTGCTGAAGTTTCCCCGGATCTCTTCCAGCAATGTCTTCATCTTTTCCGGGTAGGTGAGCAAATTGTAAATGCAACCGCTCAAGAGTGTAGCTAGGACAGGTTTTAAGTCAGTCTCATTTTGCTCGATGCTCAGATTGGCAGCTATTATCATCATGAATCACCCAAAGGTAAGAAGACTTACCTGTTGTTTCGGAGCCAGCAAGCATAAAGAGCTCGGCATTAGAATGCATCTCCTTGAGTGTAAGGCCTTTCCCTTCCTTCGCCGCCAACACCAGGTTCCATACATCGGGTTGATCTGAACCGTCTTGCAGGCGCTGGTTTACACGCTCCTCCGAGTGCTTGCAGTGCGTGACACGTTGCTCGGTGACGGCCTTCGGCTCGAAGCGGGTGAAGACGGCGTTCAGGATGGGGTAATAGTTTATCATGGATGCAATGGGGAGCATCTTGAGGGACTCAAAGATGGACCTGACCCAAGGGCTGTACTCATTCTTCGCCAGCAGGCCCAGGGGGTGCCCGAAGCAAAGTTCGGCCATGACGTCGAAAGTAGCAAAGTTGAGCAGCTGGGTCATCTCCACGGGCTTACTCCCGTTCTCGCCAACATCAGAAACCTTGTATGTGAGGAGATCTGCATATTTCCGGAAGAGAGGTTCTTGCTGCCTCAATGCACGCTCGGAGAACGCTGGTGAGAATAGGCGGCGCACTCGGGAGTGATCCTCCGTGGTTGCCGTGAGCATACTGGGAACGCCTGGGAAGGGTCAGTATTGAGTCAAATCACAAATCCCTATCAAATATCGAAGAGCCAATCCGCTCAACTTACCATTAACAGGTTGAACCGAGAACTCCTGGGCCTTCTCAGATATCTTGGGTCCGTGAATATCGTTCCACGCCTCGCCAGCCGCGTAGCTCAAGTCTGTAGGGCCGAACCGGACGACGGGACCGTAGCGGTCGTGCAGACTCTTCATCCATTGTACATCATCACCTCTGAGCGACACAAGCCAGTAAGGAACACGTGTGATTGCGCATAACTTGGGACCCGGTACATTGGCTAGCGGATGGAGTGTAACGTTATACACGGCGGTGCCTATAAGGTAAATGACTAGCAGGCCCACGAAGGCAAAGATTAACCCCAACATGACGGTGAGATATTGGTAAATCTTTAGGGGCCAGATGAGCCTGGTGAGGGACAATTGAAACTCGATGTGATCAAAGAAATGTCTGACAGACTTTCATCAACAACATGAAGGGGCGTTACACTTCACCTCGCATAACTAATGAAATACCGCAAACTTCTTACTGGTCCGTTGGAAAGGCCCCTCATGTTTGCTATTCTCCACAAACGTTCTAACGCGAAGCGTCTTGTATGTACTACTTTTGGGCGGTGTCCAAACGTCTCCAACACCGGCATCTGGGACAATGTTGATTTCCGTGTGGCTTAATGCGATGTAACCATTCGAGCTGTGCGAGTCAATGGTGCCCAGGGCCCCGGCTTTTCGAACTCCCATGGGAGCTTTGACCTCTGCAGACCAGGTTCGCAGAGGCGGGGGTCCTGCATTGCATATAGTTCAGCTAGAGTCAAAGTGTCGAATAGCGAGAGCTTTCTGACTTCCAGTTGGCTCAATCTTGTTCAGATCGAGAGAGTCCGTTCTCAACGTCACCTCTAGTTCTCGAGCCATAGTAGAGGCCGAAAGAGAAGAAAAAAAGGAGAAAAAGAGGGAGAGGTTTATGCGCCTAAAAAGACTTCCGTAATTGTTCTTCGCGGGAACGCTACCACCAAGGGTCAGTGGAAACGGACCAACTGAGTCTTAGTGATTCGTGTTGGGAATTGGTGCTACCTGATGATATACGACCATGTCAGTAAGTTGACCTATGAGATACCTAGACTCATCTAACTGTCTGTATTATGAGGCCACTTCAGTTGATTGTGGAGCACTAGGTTCAAGGGTAGTAGGTGTTTGGACCTTTCCGCGGACCTCTTCCGGTCCTGTCAACGTCCAATCCCCACAAACGATTATTGACTGTTCCGCAACTGCTGGGCTAGGACTTACACACCAAGATGTTTTTGTCTACGCACTGGATTTTTACATGAGCAAGAGAACTCTGTATTAGGAATTGTGCGCAGCTTACCAACCAGTTTTAAGGGTCACTGTCTAGCAATATGCAGCGAAGAAGCCCAAGCTGGGTTTCGACAAACGCGAAAGGGGAGTGTGGCTCACCAAAGACGTGCATACAAGGGGCAGGTTAGACAACCAACCACAACCATACAAGCACAGTTTTGCAAGCCTCTCCGTTACTTGGTTGCATGCAACGTCCATGAGTGTAAAATACCGTGAGTTCAAATCAGCAAGCCCAATGTAGATCATAACAGGGGAGACCTGGGCTAGAGGATTGCAAACCAATCGTGGCAGCGATTGCAGCCAAGTCTGACAGCAGTGGCTGGTTCTCAGAAGTGACTAAGAGCGGGAGCTTGACGGGCTATTTGTGAGTAGGTTCCGGCAGTGGAAGGGCTTCCACTACCGGATTCTCAAATAGGTGAACAAGCGCTGAGGTCTAGACAAGGGGTTGTGAATGACACGAGCGGGAGGGTCCTGAAGATCTCAAAAAATATTGCCTAGGGAGCTCAACGCCTAGGTTCAAGTACCGGGATCCAGCATGTAATGGGAATTCCTGCTGCCCCAAGGCATAGTCTTGTTTTTGCTTTCTCATTTCTATCTTGGATCAAAGTCTAAGACGACGTGAGTTGCTCTTCTCGCCATCTTTGACCGCATCGGAGCCATACAACACCATCAGGCAAACCCATTCCCAGGAGTTCGGACATCCGAGGAAAATGGCTGCCCCCATGACGGGGGAGCAGATCCAAGCTATTGCCTACAAGCTTCCGCCTTTAGATCCAAAGGGTTTAGCAGCTGGAGTCGAATTCGTTGCCATCGTCTTGGGCATCATCAGCGTCATCGTCGTATCGCTTCGAATATACGTTCGCGCGGGCTTATCGGGGGCATCAACGGCATTATGGGGTATTGAGGACTACCTTGCAGTGATAGGACTTGTAGGTCATTTCCATGGCGGAGTTCGAAGCGCCGTTCTTGCTTCTTTGAAGTTGTTTAATGCAGCCCCTCTACTCGCTAGCCCAGCTGACAGCTGGCACCACAGCTTCCCTTCATACCAGCGGTCGTCTTCGCGGTATACGCATCCCGCTACGGAGTTGGCTTCCACGACGCCGACATCCCTTCGCAGCTTTATCTGATACGTGCCTCCGAATACCAGACATACTGGGAGGTCCTTTACTTCACTTCGTCAACCATCATCAAGTGTGCCATCGGGGTTACTTGCATACGCCTGGACCAGCGCAAACGTGTCGTCGTTTGTATGAGCATCAACATGTCCGTTATGGTAATCGTTGCCATCCTCGCTTTAGCCTTCGTCTTCGCCAATTGCACCCCGCTTGCAGCAACATGGAATCCGGCGCTGTAAGTCTTCTCGCAGTATCTTCCTCGCCATCCCTAACAGAAATTGAATCTTGTGTGGTCAAAAGCTTCACCTGACTGATCTCATCTATCAGAGGAACGTGCCAGAAGATCATCAGCCTGCAAACTGTCAGCTACATCGTGTCAGTTATTCAGATGGTGACGGATTGGACCTGTGCCATTGTCCCCTGTTTCATTGTAGCAGGACTACAGATGTCTCGCCGTAAGAAGATATCCGTGATCTGTATCCTTGGCCTCGGTATCTTCGCCAGTGTCGCGACCTGCGTGCGAATGCCTTATTTGAAATACTATGATACCGCAAAATACCCTACCGAGATAGCTTGTGAGCAATCCGTGCCATCGTTATGATTGCTCGAGATGAGTGTACTGATGTCTTCTCCTCCGTAGACCACCTTGGCATCATCAGTATCACTTCAAACGTTGAGTGCAGTTTGGGGATCATCGGGTCCTCCTTACCTCCTCTCCGCAAACTATTCAAATTCTACTACGGTTCCTCTCACGAAGGGAAATACAAAATCACGGACGATGTTAGCCAACCTTTGTATTCTAAACGACCTCCTTGAAGGTATGCTGACAGCCTTTGGCAGAACGCAGACGCCCTTGAAAGCGCCGGCCCAGGCATCAAGCTTGGCTCACTCAACAGTCGAGGAAAGCCGTACCATGCGTCCGCCAACTATACTCCTACGGGCGCGAGAGAATTTGAGGCAGAAGACGACGATACCTCCAGCCGAAAAGGCATAATGCGAAAGACTGAGGTCCAGGTCAGCTCATCCTCGTTTCGGGATTAGCTTTTGCTCAAGTTGTTTGAAAGGATAGACAACCGACAACGGAGTTGCAATGGCCCATTTCAATATTGTCCAAACGTGTCGAGGAGAAGAAGCTGTGACTATAAGAGTAGATATAGAGCAAGCTATTGCATCTTCAATGTTTACGGATACGCTTGGTTTCTCAGTAGAAGAGCCTAAGAGCTTACTCTGTCGACGGTCATACTCGCGGGCGAAGTCGATGTACACACGCGATAGAAGATCCTTCGGCGGGCCTCATAGATCTGGTCAAAATATGGGTGCCGTCAGACAAAAGAAAATCAGTATCGCCTTGCTGCAATGTGGTGATTATCTTCAGTGCTGGTGACCTCTAGAGGCGCTAATGGCTCGCCCTGATTGAATGGCACATTTAAGCAAGAAACAAAAGCTGTATGCATTATTAGTGCAAGATATCTCACTATTGGACAGTTGTAAGTGAATTGAAGGAGACATAGGAGGAGACTAGCATTGTAGGTACACATTCATGGGGTGAGGGATACACCGAGATGGAAGCTCAAAAGCAGTTGTTTAGCAGCCATCATTTCTGTCTCCTTGTAACTAAAAGCTTGAGTGTCAGATGTATAGTTTATTATTTACGGGTCTTGGTCGAAGTCCTCGTTGGTTGCGGTCTCGAAACCACCCAGAGGCCACATGTCGACCGGCTGGGAAACGGGCCCCCATTTCATTACATAATCCACTCCTAAAGAACCAGGGGCCCAGCAAGCTCCGATCCACCGACCGACCAACCGAACCATCGATTTCGTCACTACTCCGTCTGGAGCGCACACGAGCGACACTCTCTGGCCACTCATTCCCGTCGCTCCAAACCTGAACCGCTTTCTTCCCTCCTTACCTCACCAATTCGTCGTCTGCCCCTCCCAAATTCTTCAAATGGTCCAATTTCCTTTCAATTGACTTTCTCAGTAACAACAGAGCATGAGGCATGCTCCTCCGCCGGCTCCAACCCGCAGCGGCCCGTCTCCTCCGCTCCGGCGCATTTCCAATCTCGGTCCCGTGCCCAGCGCAGCAGCAGCTCCTCCGAGCTCGCAATCCCACAGCGGCGGTGCCCTTCACGACCTCGCGCGCGCTGCGAGATGACGTCGCTTCCGCGAACCACTATGAGACCCTGAAAGTCTCTCACGATGCCTCACCCTCTGACATTAAGAAGTGCGTTCTTGCCTCTCTCTCCTTTTTCTCTCCAGTTACCTTTCCCATTACCCGTGAGGCAAGCAACCTACAACCTCGTCTATGCTCTACCCTTGATACTACCTTATCCAGAGCTCTCCAACCTCAAGCCTCCTGAAGCTACCCCCACTGCGATCCTCTTCAAGAAAGCTAACCCTCATCCACAAGATCCTTCTACGCCCTCTCCAAAACCCACCACCCAGACCACAACCGCAACGATCCCAACGCCTCCCGAAAATTCCACGCAATAGCAGAGGCCTACTCCGTTCTCGGCACCCCCGCAAAACGTGCTGCCTACGACCGATCCCTCCCGTCCTCCTCCTCCTCCGCCTCCTCGCACGGCCACCGCCGAGGCTCCTACCACAGCACCGGTCCCGCGGGAGGTCGCCCCGCCTCGGGCCTCTCGCGGCGTAGGACGACCTTCCGCGGCCCGCCGCCGAGCTTCTACAGGTCCGGCGGATGGGGTAATCAGTCGGCGAAGCGTAGGGAAGCGCACGAGGGCAGCACCGGCGACGGGACAGGGACGGCGAGGGCGCAGCCCGGCATGGGACCTGGGCAGGATCCGTACGCGCACACGAGGGCTGGCGAGGTGCCCCATTTTGATTCGCAGACGCATACCAAGACGCAGTCCAAGCAAGATTCGCGACGGGCGCACAGGATCGCGGGTACGGAAGTGCCAATCGGGCCGCAAGAGACGTCGGTGGGAGCTTTCATGGTTGTCAGCGGCATCCTTTTCTTTTCCTTTTTCATACCATACGTTGCTGTGGGCGGATTGCGACGCAAGAAGAAAGATGCCAAATCATAAAACAAGGGGCATAGAGGCGATTGAGCGATAGACATCTATCAGGATAGATATGAATCTCACGATGGAAATCAAGATCCCGCAGAATGGCACGTGGCACAAGAGCATATTGGTCCCGGTCGATCAAACTCAATTACTCCCCGAACTAATATACACTAGACAGGAGCCTCCAAATGAAATGTGAAGGGCATTGGGTCCGCTACCCGGCCGGAGAAAGCTGAATGGATTGTCCTCGTCAAGAATACAGGTGGTGAAAAAAGCTTAGCCCTCGAAGGTGAAGCTGGCGCCAAGCTTGTGGGTAGCCTGGTCGAGCTTCTGGGTATCAAAGGAGGCACCAAGACCCAGGGTAACACCCTCACGGAGGAGGACGTTGTAGCCAAGGGCGGCAACACCGTTGTTGTTGACCTTGAACTGTACACGCGCATGTTGATCAGTAAACGTTCGTCAGTGTTTCGGAGAGGGAATGTCACGCACCTTCGCGAAAGAGACGGGGTCGATGCGGTACTTGCTGGCAACCTCGAGGCCGACGTTGTTGCCGGCCTTGGAGTTCCAGGTAGCCTTGGCACCAGCCTCAACCTGGCTGTTCACCTTGTGGTAGTAAGAAGCGGCGAAGACGCTGAGGTTGTCGCTGGCGGTGATGGCAGCGCTGTAGGTGGGGGCCTGGTAGCCGACGGCAGCGGCGTAGCCAGTAACGGAGGCCTTCTGGACATCGTAGCCAGCAGAGGCACCGGCGAGGAAACCCTCGTGGCCAACAACGGCGTCGATGTTGGCAGTGGGGCCCTTCAGGAGGTCGAAGAAAGCGCGGCTGTGGAAGTTGCTCTGCTTGAAGGTGAGGTTGAACTTGGCACCCTTCTTGGAGGCGGCCTTCTCGCCGGCGGAGGGCAGGAAGGAGAAGACACCCTCAGCCTTCAGGCCCTTGGCGAGGCTGTCGGCAAGCTCGACCTTGGTGTCAAGGGCGGCAGCGGTGTTCCATGTCTGGGTGAGGGTCAGGCCTGCGCGACGGTAGAATGTTAGCAAATATGCACGTCCAGGCGTCCAGCCTGCGGCGAAATGGACCGGAATGCCGTAAAACACTCCGTTTATTTAGCCGAGGCTGAGATGCAAGCGCTCTAAACGATGGGCGGTGGTTGCTGTACCGGTAGCCTTGTCGGAGTATTTGCCCTCAATCTGAATTGGGAAACACAGGTCAGCTCAGGCTCACGCTTGTTTACGCGACACCGGCTACACCCGATGCGCCTTTGACATGGGAAATGGCGCGACTTACAGCTCCAGCGGTGGTCTTCTCGTGGGAGGTCTTGCCGGTGACCTTGAAGGCAACGTTGTTGGGGGTGTTGCTCTTGAGCTCGAAGGTGGTAGCAGAGAGGTGGTAGAAGTCCTTGTTGAGGAGCTGTCGAGAGTCAATTGTCAGCTGAGTGGTTTCTCGTCGCGGATGACCTCGGTCAGGACAAGAGCCAAGGGCTCTTTATTCCCCCCCGTCCGCGAATACCCGAAAATAAAGAGGGAGGGAGGAAAAGCGCATACGTCGTTGGCCGACTTGGCGATGTCTCCGAAGTTAGGAACAGACATGTTTGCTGATTTTGACGAAGGACGTTTGGGGGAGAATTGAGTTGAGAATGGGGAGCGTTTGAAAAGATGCGACAAGTGAAAAGGCGGGTTGCAGGTGTCCTTTCAGGAGATGTTCTGCTGGGGCGGAAGCTGTTCGAGAAAATGTTTTGGTTGCATCAATTGGTTGACGGGGATTCCCGGCACAATTCGGTCCGGAGGAGCTTTCTGGTGACGGGTTGCACTAGGACGCTTTCGGATGCACGTGGGGGATCTGTTATTGGTTTGTTGGGACTGCGGCCAGCTGCTGGTGAACAGGGGATCCGTAATAAGGCACTCTGTAATGCACTGAGGAAGTGGACACTGAATCCTGCTGTGTTTAAAGGAAACTGGTTGTTCAACGCGTGCAGTTTCGTTGCCTGGCTTCGTCTGACTGAGTGTACGTTGATGGGTCGTATTGGGGAGATGTAAAGTTGTACTCCATTCTCTGAAAGACATAGGGGCGAGGTGTGAGATTCTTTGAAAGATACATGAAGATGGATCTGCACTTTCCATTGACCTTTCCTTCCATGGTCTCACCTCACCACCTCACTTCTCTCACACAACATGGAATAACTGAGTCACTGTGGATGCGCCTTCGGCCAATCATCCACTTCAACCTGTCGCTCCCGGGCAATCACACTCGATCATTGTTGCACACGAAGCGGGCTCCAGGATGGGGCGAAGTGAAGTTGGGGAAGACTCTAGGCTAGGATGAGTTCTCTCTGGCCTGTTCCTAGAGAGTAACAGTAACCCCTGACAAGTCAGACCAAGGGAGTGGGGGAGGGGGTTAATAGCAAAGATCCAGGGACACTCGCGCAATTCCATGGTCTACAATCGCAGCAACAGCATCACAGTTAATTTGGTACGGCAGCAGCAGTGTAGCAATCGCGACATCCATCCATATCCCATTTTTCAAGACTCTAAACTTGTTGAGGTCTACTTAAGCCAACAATCCAGGACGCCTCTCGACCTTTTTACCCGCTCGCATTGACGTAAAGTGCTAGGATACAGGTGTCTTCCTCCAAATTACCACTTTATGCGGCATCGTCGTACTTCTTCTCGTGGATGGCAATGGCTCTGTCATGCAACGGGTCAGCAACTGACTTGGCTCTTCGTTTTCACTGGAGACGGGGGCATCTTGTGACTCACCTGCCACTGGGGTCCGTCTGCTTGGACCATGTGGGGGTCCAGCGCATGACGGTCGAGGCGCAATGCGGCGGGAAGTGCTCGTCGAACATAAGACGGTACCAGTACCTGTCAGATTCTGTCAGCGCATCACTCACATCAAACGGGGAAATTGGACGATGCATACGCCTCCTTGGTGTCCGGAATGTCGTTGCCCCACTCCGGCTTAGGGTTCTTCATCATCTCGTCGGTAACCTGGATCTCGGCGTTGTCCTTGAGCGCGTCGATCCATCCGTATCCGACACCGTCCGAGAACTGCTCCTTCTGTCTCCACAAGATGTTGCCCGGGAGGTACGGCTCCGCGCCGGGTTCGTCCGAAGTGTCGAAGGCCTTGCGGAGAATGTACTTCTCCATCTTCTCCTTGGTAATCATCTTCTCCTGAGGGTCGATGTTCATGGTCGCCTCGAGGAACTGTGGCGATTGTCAGCGAGGTCACTATATCATCAGGGCTCTAAAACGCTCACCTCTTTGTCCAGGAACGGCACGCGGGCCTCAAGACCCCAGGCAGATGTCGACTTGTTGGCGCGCAGGCAATCGGCAAGGTGGAGGTTCTTAACACGGCGGACAGTCTCCTCGTGGAAGGCCTTCTTGTCAGGGGCGGCGTGGAAGTAGAGGTAACCACCAAAGATCTCGTCACTTCCCTCACCACTGAGCACCATCTTAATGCCCATGGCCTTGATCTTACGGGAAAGGAGGTACATAGGCGTCGACGCACGGATGGTCGTAACATCGTAGGTCTCAAGGTGGTAGATGACGTCGGACAGGGCGTTGAGACCGTCCTCAATCGTGAAGGTCATGACGTGATGTTTGGTGCCGAGGAACTTGGCGACCTCAAGGGCAGCCTTGTTGTCGGGTGATCCAGGGAGACCGATAGAGAAGGAGTTGAGTTGGGGCAGATATGTGACCGTCGACAGCTTGTTATCGTCGTCGATACCGACCATGCCATCACCGGTGTCAGGGTTCTCCGTCATGGGGAGTGCGCCGCCGTTAGCTTCGAGGGCCGCCTTCTTCAACCGAAGGGTCTCTCTTTGGGCGATGGACGCAACCAAACTGGAGTCCAGACCACCGGAAAGGAGGACACCGTACGGCACCTCAGCCATGAGTCTCTTTCTGACAGACTTCTCCAACTTCTCGCGGATCAACTTCAGGTCGAGGGGCGTCTCAGGGACTCTGGCAGGGTCCCACCAAGAGGGTTCAAAGTATCTTGTGGTCTTGCCGGTAGAAGAGTCGTAGACGTGGCCGGGAGGGAAGGCCTCGACCTTGTCGCAGACGCTGTGCAGGCACTTCAGCTCAGAAGCGAAGTAAACCGCATCGGGTTCTTTTGATGACCAGCCGTAGTAGAGAGTGGTGATGCCGATAGGGTCGCGGGCGGCGATGGTGCGGTCGTTTTTCTTGTCGTATAAGACAAATGAGAACATGCCGTCGAGATGCTTCGGAGCGTCGAGGCCATATTCCATATACTGCAGTAAACGTTGTCAGATCTCCGTATGTCCCATCGTGGGAGATGGAATAGTATGCGCGCGCTGTTGACTCACCAAGGGAATGACGACCTCACAGTCGGAGCCGGTCTTGAAGTGGTAGGTGTGCTTCAGCGACTTGCGGATCAGACGGTGGTTGTAGATTTCACCGTTGACGGCGAGGATGATGCTCTCATCCTCGTTGGTGAGGGGCTGGGCGCCGGACTCTGTAGCGACGGTTAGCCATCGATGTCGTGGCTTAGGAGGAGATCGACTTACCGACGCCGACGATGCTGAGACGCTCATGGCACAAAACTACGATCGACAGTCAATTGTCTGATGACACACAGGTATAATCAAGCTTTACCTACTCGTCTTGTTGGAGATGAAGCTGCCGCCTGTGCGAGAGGTTGGTTAGTTGGTCGCTTTGCGTTGTCGAGGTCGCGTGTCGCGGTGACTCAGAACTCACTCCAATCGGGTCCACGGTGACGGATGCTACAGGTTACAAGTCAATTGATGCGCTCGATAGTCGGAAACGTTACAACTTACGCCTTTGCAAGCTTCAGGGCCGTGGGCTTGAATTTCTGGACGTCGGGATGACTGGGCGCACATAGAGTCAGTCGCATCGTCCATAGGAACGCATGGCGGGGTCAATTTTTTTTTGGAGGGGAGCTCGACTGCCCCTCTATCCCGCCGCCGAAATAGGGACCGTCTCGCAGGAATTGGGGCTTACCGATGACAGGCGAAGATGCCACACATGGTTGCGGTCTCAAACTACGATTGTGTATGTGGTAGGTGTATGGGATGAACTGCAGCTTCAAAGGTAGAAAGGCGAAAGTTGCGTCTCGAGAGAATAAATACGGAGCGGGAGGTGGGAGCAGCGGACGAAGGGGTGGGAGTGAAAACAGTTATGACTCTTCTTGCGCTTCACCCATTTTTTTATCGTTATTTTCTGTTCGCAACGGCCCCTAAGTGTTCCTGATACAATGACATGGCCCCTACCACCCAGCATTCCGACAAGCCCTGGCACCAGGTACTTTGCCAACATCGGATGCCGGAGGCCGCGGCCGATGCGTCGATAAGGTCAGGACTGTCAGGTACTTGGTGCGAATCATCTGAGAGGGTTGCGAGAGAGTGCCAAAATTGCAAGTCCGCCGCCGCCACGGAACCACAGAAAAGTGCACGATACGCTAATCTGCTGTTGTTGCGCTAGTGTAACACAGCTGTCTCCCTGGGCCGATCTCGGCTCTTGCAGCCATTGGATGGTTTGAACAGTCAGAGTTCACAGGCCTGCCAATTACCTAACCTTGCCGACTGATAAGAAACCCGAACGCGCCCAGCCACCAACAGGAGCGTCGAGTCGGTGTGGTGCTGTTATTTCCTCTACAGTCCACCGCATGATGCTACGGAGACGACAACTACTGTAAAGATGACTCTGAAGCGACAACGGCGGCGGGCGAACCTTTTTTACTCCGAGACCACTACTAAGGTGTTTCGTAAGGGGGGACGGAACGGCGACGGGAAACTGTGTCTTCGCCGTGTGGTAATGCGCCCGCTCCCATTGAGTCCCGTGTCCTGACTCCTGACGAACTTACCTGTCACTGGCGTCAGGGTTCCAGGTCCCATGCCAAGCAAGCTATGGTGGAGGCATCCTACTCCAGAATCCAGTGTTCGGCGGCACAGTTCCGATGGAAAATCCACCTCGACGGCTGGCCACGGTTAATAAGTTGCGCCTCCCACCACCCACAGACAGAGCGTGATCCACCATCAGAAGAGTCATCACCCAGTGGTCGACTCTTGTTCGGCTATTTCCGTCATGAACGGCAAGCATCTTGCGCAAAGAATTCATTCGTAGCATTTTGGCATCTAGACTTATTTCTGTATCTGTCTGTTTGGCCTCGTCCGCCCCGAACCCCCTCATGGCAGCAGCAGCATCATCGACCAGTCCGAAAGCAGAGAAGCAGACCGTATGGTATTCCTGTAACTCCGAAGCCATGCCTGCGGGCATGGCATTGTGATCTCATAAATCTATTCACTCAATGGCTGCCACGCCGTCTAGGGTGCCGGGTTCTCCCTCACGACGCGTTTGATGCGCTTCTCGTATTCCGCCTTGTCCTTCTTGAAAAGACTATACGCCTCGGCCTGGGCCGGCGACTCCGGGTTAGGATCGTCGAGCAGGTTCTGGATACCGAGCAGAATCTGCTTCACCGTGATCGCGGGCTTCCACGCCTCTTCCTCGTTCAGAATCGACAGGCAAACGGTGCCGGAGGGATAGACGTTGGGATGGAACAGGGGAGGGACGAATTTGCCTGTGCAACGTTTGTCAGTCCGGAGAACTTGATCCCAGAGGCAGTTGGTAACTCACACTTGGGCGGCTTCGTCGGGTACTCTGTTGGTCAGGAAAAAAGGTCAGCAAACATTTGTTCGGTGAGTATCTGCGATCCCGATGCGAAAGGTCACCCACCCTCGGGAAATGTGATTGTGAGCTTGAACAAGCCGCCCTCCCAGATGGTCTTCTCCTTTCCCGGGATTCCACACTCCCAAACCTTCAGATCGAGCGTTCCCGTCGCGGCATTACGCTGGGGCTTGGCGAAGAAGCCAAAGGGGTGGTCTTTGCGCCATTGCTTCCTAGAACCAGTCAGACGCATCCACGCTGAAGGGATGTACATGGACATCATACCGCTCCTCCTGGAGTCTGTTCTGGCACAGCGACATCGTGGTGACGGTTGTGGTGGGTGCGTAGGGAGCGACGGTCCGTTGGCGTCCGAAGCTGTATGCGGCGTCTCGCTCGCGTGTCGCTGCGGTAGATGCGGGCGATGTGCAAAGTCGGGACGACGGGTCGCGTGGGGGTTGAGGTGCAAGAGCCTGGAGATTCGGACGGCGCTGGTTTGATGGATCTGTCTGCCTGACGAGGAAGAATTAACGGTAAGGCGAGGCTGCGAGCGTGATGATAGTTGTTCGGCGAACTTTGGGTAAAGTCCGCGTCGAGAGAAGGCGCTCACGAGTAGCAAGGTCGCCTTGCAGTTGCCTCACTGAATGCACCAGCTGAGTTGGAAGGCGGTGGAAGATTTTCGGGGTAGGAGTACGTACCTTCTAGGTTGTGTGGTCGTGTGTACAGAGTACGTACGGTCCTTTGCCAACGGGAGGCGCGCGTCTCTCTGGGTAATGGATGGTAAAGGTAAGATACCGCGGTACCTTCCGCACAAGGCTCAGAGCACCGAGGAGGGGCGGCAGGGGCGCGAAACGGAACGTCACTTATCCAATGGACGAATGGGAATAGGACCCCGCCCTAGGCCACGTTCGGTGTTGGTGCGCCGGGCGCGGGGTGCTGGGTGCTGGGAAATCTGACGTGGGGCTTAATGGACCTGCCCAGATGCAAGACAAGGAGCTTCAGGCCTGATTCCTCGGCTTTCATCTGACAGTCCATCTTTCGGCACGTAAAAGGCCATAATCCCAGCACCCGTACGACTGGATATCCTGCCCCCCAGCCCTTGCGCGAGCGATCGTCCATTACCTGCAGCGTCCCGAGGTTCTGGTTGTCGTTGTCGCCGCATCGCAATTGCGTGCTGTACGGCTGACTCCTTTGTCCCGGCTGCATCTAGCGTGCTTTGTTCCGGTCGCTTGATCTACATAAACGGAGGCACCGTCCGCCTGAGAGCTTTGAGAACACACAACGCGCAAATCTTTGAATAACGCTTCAGAGGTTACCCGCAGCAATGGAGAAGGATGGTAGCGCAGCCGGCGCTGGAAAGACGGGCGAGGCGAAGCCTGCAGCACCAGCAGTCGAAGAGAAGAGGCCCGCGGATATAGTCGACGATGTGCCTGATCCAGACGAGGATGATTTGGACGACCTGGATGGTGCGTTTGTCAACCAGGGCCATCGACAACATCAGTAGGATGCGCTGACTCTTTCAGACATGCTCGACGACTTTGCCGCGGTGAATGTAGACACCAAGAGACCCGAACAACCAGCTGCGCCTTTTGCGACTGGCCCCGGAAAGCCTGCGACAGCTACCGATGATGGGACCGACGACAAGACGTTGGAAGACATGCTTTCTTCTGACGACTTTGCAAAGCAGCTCCAGGCCGGCATGGCTGACTTGATTGGCGAATTCGAGAAAAACGTAGATGATCCCTACATGACTTTTACTTGCCTCCATCAACTGACCTGACTTTACAGCCGGAAATGCAGGCGCAGTTTGACAATGTCTTTAAGCAGATCAGCGCCGCTGCGGGGGAAGCCGAATCATCTCAGGGGCCTGCCACAACACCCGCGCCCCCGCGGCCAGCTTCTTCATCCAGCAAAGCCCCGGCTTCAGACCCGATCGCCGACGGTTCCTTCCAGGAGACCATCAAGAAGACCATGGAGCGAATGCAAGCGTCGGGACAGCAGGCGACGGCGGCCGCGGCAGAATCTTCGACCGAGGACTTCCTTGCTGAGATGATGAAGCAGCTCGGAGAGGGTAACATGGAAGGTGGCGGCGGCAACGAGGAGGAATTCTCCAAGATGCTCATGGGCATGATGGAGCAGCTTACTAACAAAGAGATCTTGTATGAGCCCATGAAGGAGCTCAACGACAAGTTCCCTGAGTGGTTCGAAAAAAACCGCGAGAAAACGCCCACGGAAGACCTCAAGCGGTATGAAGAGCAACAGGCTTTGGTCAAGGAGATTGTGGCCAAGTTTGAGGAGAAGACATACGCAGACTCGAACGCAGCGGACAGAGAATACATCGTCGACAGAATGCAAAAGGTGAGTGGAAACGCTGTATTTTTTTATTTTTTTTTGTTATTCGCACTGACGTACAACAGATGCAAGCTGCCGGGTCACCTCCGTCAGATTTGGTTGGCGACATGCCATCGGCACAGGAAGCGTTCAACGCAGATGAGACCTGTAATCCGCAATAACTGGACATCCGCGACGGATGTCTGTTATATATATATATATTCCCACAAAGGCCATGACTTTCCATGGTTATGCACATGCACAGCAGCTGTCCATACCGTAGCCCATCCGCCGTTCAGGTCCAACGCCATAGGCAAACCAGAGTCCCAAAGAAACACCACAATGCAAATGAAACGACCATAGTTGACCTACTCCGGTTCGGTCAATCTTTTTCTTTTCTCTCAAGACATGTCCATCTGTTGTGAAGACGCGTCTGGTTCACTACTTTCTTGTGACACCAGATTCATGAACAATGCGTCATAATCCTCATCGTCCGAGATGCTAAAAGCATCAGACTGCATTGATTGTGATTGTGACGAGTATGTTGAATGTGGTGGTTCCGAGGATTGGTCGTGAGACAAGAGCAACGCGTCAAGCTCGTCCTGTTCCGCTTGTGCAATAGCATCAACCATCATGTCTTCGACATCATCGGGTATATTCTGTATGCGCTCTCGTGCAATGGCCGCTGCATCGTCAATGTCTGCTTCGGAGAACATGGCATCTCCCTCCAATTGTTTGGCGTAGTATCGCTGTCGCATGTCGCGGTCCCAGTCTGACTTGAGGAGCTTGAGGAAAAGTCAGTATGGTGCATCTTGGGTAATGCGGTACTACTGTTACGTACAGTGCCTTCCATGTCTCGTCGTTGGTAGGACCGGTCATCCGCACGCTGCCTCACGTTCTGGAGAAACAGCTTCCGCCTGCTCTCCTGTGCCTCTTCGCGTTTGCGGACGACTGGGTTCGGCCTCGCAGGCCGTGATGCATATTTGAACTTGGGCTGAGGGATAGGCGAAGACTGTGTGTGCCGGACGGTGTTATCGTCAATGGGCGACAGAGGCGATGCCGCGCGGGCGGGCGACGACGAGAGAGGCGACGAGACCGCGGGTCTGAAATCCCACGAAGTCCGCTCGCTGAAGATGGGTACAGGCCCAGCAACGGAGAACATGTTTGTGGTTCTCTTGATTTCTGGTGTTTCTTTCTCTTGCATCAAGCTGGTGACAATAGCAACATGGGCCGATTTGTAGATGCTGATTTGGATGCGAACCTTTTCAATATGGTGATGTGATTGTGGTGTAAGGCACAAGCTGAAGCTGTTGCTTCCTAGCTTAATTGAGGACCGCGGTGGGTGTCATGGAACGCGACCGAGACGCGATTACATGCGCTGGGCGCCACAAGTGTGGCTTGTGCTGACCAGGTATTAGCACGTGAATCCACTTTTAAAGGGTCCTTCCAATTCAACAACAGTGTTCATGCAGCGCAAACTGATTTGCGGTCTGGACTGGACCTTTATCCCGGCGGTTCCCGAACGGAGCCCGAGGCAAGGGCATCGGCGAATGAAAGCGGCGGTGCCACCGTCCCCCAGCGATGCGACAGGTGGATGCGCAGGGGAGAAAAAAAAAAAATATTTGGGAAAGTCGACTGACGACATGATACTCGACTAATTAGCTCTAGATCGCCCCCAAAGCCAACTCGATCCCACGGGAAGACTCCACTATATGTAGCGACTGTTGGGAAACATCGATATCGAAGACCGGCCGCCTCTGCATGCAATTCCAAAACCAAAGCTCAACACAACTCCGTAGAATGAGCATCGGCACAGAATCCCCTTGCGTCAGCTGGCCAGTGTCCAGATGAAAGTCTTTTCCGTTTTCTCGCTCCCGCTGCGCCGGGTCACCACCCGTCGACCATGGACCTGTTCCGAATGTCGCGCCGGCCCGCTGGTGCAGCAGTCTAGCCGGACATCGGCGCAGCAACGATTCGGTAACACCACTGCCCGCGGGTTCTCTTCAACGAGCACGAAGGCCGCGGTTGCCAGGGCGGCGTCGAAGAACAGCGGAGGTCGGAAGGGTGGCCGTGTGTGGCTTCTTGCTTCGGGTGGCGGCGCTGCGGCAGCGGGTGCGCTCGCCTTCACTGACGACATCAAGCACGGCTACGAGGCGGCGGAACGCGCTGGTCGGGTTGCTGCCGCGCTTGCAGTGTGCATCAACGAGTACGCCTTCCCCCTGTCAGAGAAATGCCGTTACGGTTCAGTCCTTGCTGATGCAGTTACAGTTACCGAACCACTCTCAACCAGAAAGAAAAGATCGAGGACCCCGAATTGCAGTCCAAGATTCTAAAAGACTGTCACCAGCGATGCGCCGACCGAACCTTAAAGGTCTTGGAGAAGAACGGCGGCATCTTTATCAAGCTGGGCCAACACCTTGTAAGAACCCCTATTCATAATCGCATCAAGACTGGGAGACTGACTGAAGTGCAGAGTGCGATGAACTACCTCCTCCCGCAAGAATGGACGAACACATTCATTCCCCTACAGGACAAATGCCCCGTGTCGTCCTTCGAATCGATTGAGGACATGTTTCGGAAGGATATTGGCAAAGAGCTATGGGACTACTTCTCTGAATTCTCGAACGAACCTATTGGCGCCGCGTCTCTGGCGCAGGTACACACTGCAACCGTAAAGGAAACAGGCATGCCGGTGGCTGTTAAAGTGCAACACCCTGGTCTTGGCCAATGGTCTCAGCTGGACTTGGCTCTGACCCGATTTACCTTCTCGACTCTCAAGCGCTTCTTCCCCGAGTACGACCTCGAATGGCTTTCTGCGGAGATGGATGTTTCGTTGCCAAAGGAACTGGACTTTAGGGAGGAGGCTCACAATGCCAACCGTACAAGGGAGCACTTCGCCAAGCTACCGGAGCACCCCCTTGTCGTCCCGGAGGTCCTCTGGGCAAAGGAGCGCATCTTGGTCATGGAGCGGGAGTCAGGACACAGACTGGACGACCTTGATTACCTCGACGCCAATGGCATCGACCGAGATGAGGTCTCTGCTTGTCTCGCTCGCATTTTCAACGAAATGATCTTTGGCCATGACGCCCCTTTGCACTGCGATCCCCACGGTGGAAACCTGGCGATCCGCAAAAATGAGTCCCGGCGCGGCCTCCGCGGTGGGCATAACTTCGACATCATCCTCTACGATCACGGTCTCTACCGCGACATCCCGCGCGACCTTCAGCGCTCCTACGCCAAGATGTGGCTCGCTGTCATCAATGGTGATATGAAGCGGATGCGCAAGTACGCCAAGGAGGTCGCCAATATCAACGACGAGCAGTTTCCCCTGTTCGCCTCGGCCATCACGGGCCGCGACTGGAGCGTCCTCAACAGCGAGGGCTCTGTCCTGCAGACGCGCACGGCCGATGAGAAGAAGGAGATGGGCGACGCGCTGCAGGAGGGTTTGATCGTCGACCTTGTACAGCTGCTCGGCCAGGTCCCGCGCATCATCCTCCTCATTCTCAAGACAAACGACCTCACCCGTAGCCTCGACGAGAACCTGCACACCCGCCAGGGTCCTATCCGCTCCTTCATGATTCTCGCGCGATACTGCACGCGTACAGTGTTTGAGGAGCAACTCGAAGATCTGAAGCGCCGCGGCTCACTGCTGTGGCCACCAAACACTATCCGCCTTGTCTCGGCATGGATCGGCTTCTTGAGGGTCGAGGTCAAGCTCGGTGCCTTTGAGCTGTTTTTGAGCGTCAAAAGGATGCTTGGGCTAAAGGGCGTCGAGTTTCCTGCTCCGGGAATGTGATGTATGTGATACCTGGAATATAGACATATAGACTTGTAATTTGACCCTTGTTTGTGAACGATGCACTCAGTCCAAAATTCCCACTCGCCTCTTGTGTCTCTCAACAATCCGAGTGTGATAAGGTCCTAAATCCATCTATCTCTCGTGGCGTGTTGCAGTCAATCAAACCAATATGCTACTGCATATTGACGCAGCGTTGTATGTTTAGGCAAGTTATTTTCTCAGGTGTAGTGACAGGTACAAATACATAGCTTCACTTTGAAAGTACGCAATAGACTTGTTGGGATAGAGTACAACATTCAGTTTTCACTGCCGAAGCAGGCAGAAGGGGGTAATCCTAGATAACAGGGGCGGCATGCAGACGTCAAGCTTATAGACCTATTGATTCCTCAAGTTCTCTTGTAACCAACGTCAACTGTTACATTGCTAATCGGGCTAAAAGAACCCGAAGCACAAGTCTAAATGAATAAAGATCGGCTTTACTTATTCATTTCAAGTGAGCAAAGTTAGCGCCTGGCAAAGGTTCAATACTTTATCCAAATGCTTTTATTCACGCCATTCAAATCAATAATCAATCGGAGGAATGTTGTGATGAATGCTCTTAAAACATAAATTCAAAAGTGTCACGTAATGATGATGGAAGGGTCGAGCTCTACAATATTGTCATTGCAATCTGAACACGCCAGGCGGAATTTACTAAGATACAAGGCCAAACTCATCCAATAATTCCGTTCCTGCTCTCCATTCCCAGTCAATGGCTAGGGTATCGGTATTACAAAACGCCGCCGCTTTACATGTTGTTAAGACGCTCCTTGGCGGACTCCTTGGCCTCGTCGGAGACGTTAGGGTTCTTCAGGGTACTAAGAACGACATGTCAGTTGTATTGCGCAAACCACACACCTAGGTTTGAAGGCCGAGGATAAAAGAAAGTGAAGGGCTTACGCCTTGAGGCCTCCGGCAACGTTGCCGGGGTTCTTCTGCTCATCGTCACCAGCCTTGGGGACATCGCCGCCGTTAAACTCGTTCTCAAGGATCTTCTTGGAGTTGTTCTTGGACTCCTCAGAGGTGTTGGGGTTGTTGATGTTGGCCTTGTGGCCGCCAGCGATCTGAGCTTCGGTAGGCATGTTGAAGGTTGGTTGGGTGTTGGTAATCTGGGGAAAAGGTAGTTATTGGGGCTGGTGAGCTGAAGTTGTGATTGTTTGATTGTTTGTTGTTGTGATGATGAGAAGGAGAATGGAAGTCCCGGAGGTGTTGGGTGGCCTCCTCTTATAGATCTTCTGGGATGTTGAGTAAGTGCTGTTGAAGCTTGAGCTTTAAGTCACTCAAGGCAAGACAGAGGGCGGCTCTCGGCTCGCTGCTTCTTCCTCAATGTTTACATTAGCGCTACGACAACCGACATTCAAGTGGGAGAGCTACAGCTCCAGCGTACTTGATGGCATCATCGATCTCGCGAAGATCTCTCCTATACATGACGTTCTCACGGTTTGCTTGGCACGAATGGCTCATTTTACGTTAGCAAGCATGTTGACAAGACCGGTAAAAGATACATTAACTCCAGCCCCTGGATGAAATCACCAAAGCTATGTCGGCGCTACCAGGCCAACGCCCGAGGGGTCCCAAGCATGATTGCTCCCTTTCCTTTCGATCACCGACCATGAAGATGGATAAGCTGTGTAAAGTCATGACGTCCATAGTGCTGCGAGGAGCCGTTCCATTACCGGAAGACCAGCAAAAGATCGAGATGATGATCGAGTAATGTCGGTGCGTTCCGTGGCTTTTCTGTTGCTTGTTGTTTCTTATTCCGTTAACGCCCAAGCGATAGCGCTTGCGTGCCTGGGGAACTGCGGGAGGACAATCAGACCATCATCGTGAGGGGTGCAAAGCAAGACGTGGGACGACGTGACAAGGGGGGACTGGTAGATCGAGCTAACTTGACGCTAGGGTAACAAGCTCGCGTGGGTTAAGGTGAGCGTGGCTTTAGTTAAGGAACAGCTGTCCCAACCCTATAAGTTACTATGATTTAACACCTGTCAATTAACGACGGGGGGTTTGAAAATGACATATAGGCAAGGATGGCAAGGACGCTAGGGGAATCCGGTCCATGCCCGTCTGCTCCCTCTCCCTCCTTTCCAGATCGAGGAGGCGAGACGAAGTCAGATCGACCGATAATGTCGGTGGGGAAGGGGCACGATGCGATGAATGGCCAGATAAATCCCGGGGGTTGGAGGCTGAATGTGGGCGTGCGCAGATTTGCGGAGCTTCAAACCTACCAATCTGCCACTCGCCTCGCCTCAAAGTTATGCTGCATTCGGAGACAGGAGTAGAGATCAATCTGGCCTTGGCCTGGGTCGCTAGGCCGTTTGGTATTGTTAGTCCATTGTGTTTGTTTGGTCAAGTTAGTGGCGTCATGGCAAGGGGTGATGAGCACTTCTCCAGCGGAATAAGAAAGCAAATGCCCATGCCTGACGTCGTACACTTTGGCTCATCCAGACCGATGGCAAACTGCATCTGCCCAATTGATGAAGTGCTGGTTATTACAGGAACTGAAAGCCTTCAATTGTTATTGACTTGACTTGGTGTTGCTTCCCATTTTGACAATAACAACTTCGATACCACGCAACATAAACACCTTGGTCTGAGAATCGGATGAAATCCCCACCACAGCTAAACCGGCGATATGAGATCGCAATCTGACATGGGAATCTGGAAAAAAATGCAAGGTACCGCTTTAAAACCTTAGCCTCGAGCAAAAGCCCCTTGCAGACCTGGGCGGGGAGCCGATCTTACTTGTGTTGTGTTAGCGATGGTGCGATTTGCACAATCCCATCAAACAGAGCAGCTAGCCGCCGCTACGGCATGTCGTTGGATATGCGGCTGATTTGGGCCTCCGCCCCACCAGCGATTGAAAGGAAAGGGTGGGTGGTGATTCATCGTACCGGAGGTGATGATGTCAATGACAAGATCCGCTAGGCCTCGCCAAGACGCACATATGCATGTTCAAGGGCACAGACTCTCCACGGCAGGAGCTTTTTGTCCGGCGGCGTGAAATAGAGGAAATGTAGAATGATCTCTCCGTAATGATCGACATGGGAGGGAAATGAAAATGAAAATGTAAGATCTGGATAGAGTATTATATTTGGAGCTTTGGGAGGCCAACTGCACAATCATCCTCTTCTCCCGCTCATTTCTACGTCGATGGAAATGCGTCAGCGAAGCCTGGATTGTTTGGCCATCAGGATCAATTGGCCCCCATATCGTGGCTTGCTGTGAGGCACTAGTGTTTCCAGCCAGCCAGAAACAGAATAAGTCAACCGTCGGGTTGATTCAGCACCAATCACTCCAGAACGCTGTCGTGTGTCGCTTGACAAGTCGAGAGACATGCCAACTGCCGGCAGGTAAGTAGGCAGACTGGAACATACGGCCGCGTCGAGTGATTTCATCGGGGAAAAGTTGCGCATCAGCTGCGGAGGGAGTCCATCGGACAAGCATTCGAATAAAGCGCGGCCCAGCGTCGAATGGGAAAGGAGAGTCCGTCTTGCTGCTCGGCTTGGCGGCTCAAATGCTCGGACGACGCTTCCCACAAACCGCAAACCTGCAGCGGCCCCCAACACTTGTCGGATGATATATCGCGCTTGTTTTGCTGCGACAGCCGATTTCGTGGCTACCATTGGCCCAATGTCCAGGGCTACTTATGCAAGCCACTTTGCCCCGGTTCGAGCTGACGACTTCAGAGCCGCCGGTTTGATGCACCATCGTGCACCAAGTGGTCCATCGGTTTTGGGTCCAGTAGTCGCCATGTCGACCGGCCTCGAGAGAATGAGACGAGATATGACTCTTTGCAATTTAGTGAGAGGCCTCTTGCGATAAGAAATTTGTTATTCTCTATTCTTGGTGTCAATGATGCATCATTCAGGTGGGCGGTAAAGTGCAAAAAAGCGTCCGCGCCAAAAGTGCTAAACAGAGTCGGTGAAGTTGGCCGCTCGGCTGGTACCGTCGTGGGGCGCCCTGTCAAGTGGATTAAGTTAAGCCAATGAAATCTTCCATGGCGGCTATCTGGGGCAGTACCCGCCCTGCCGCGTGGCTGTGCTGAGGCTTTGCCCGGGGGCCAGACCACCCACTCCATCCGACTTCACTCCACCTAGTCTCCGTCACCTCCATCGTCCCGGAGATCCGGTATCGTCACACACTCTGTCTTCAATTCTCATAAGCATCGTGGAGTCTGCCATGCAAGGGTTTCAGCTGATGTAACCACACCTCACGACCATCGTTCTAAGGCTGAAGCACACCTGCATAACCCCTACAACACACACACACACACACACACACACAACCTCATCATCAGCAAAATGACATCACCAGACGCCCCTGAACACCAGCCTGCGGCCATCAACTACGTCGCAGGCTTCCTCCTCGTTGGTCTCGCGTGGGGCTTTACGACCCCTTTCATTCGCCGCGCCGCGAAGGACCACAACCCGCCGCCGCACCCGATCCTGGAGACCGATGCCGTGAAGCGGAGCTGGTTCCGGAGCCGGGTCTACGGCGCCTTCTTCGGCGTCCTCGACCTGTTGCGCAACCCCCGGTACGCCGTGCCGCTTCTGATCAACTTGACGGGGAGCGTGTGGTTTTTCTTGCTTATCGGACAAGCTGGTGAGCACCTTTTCTTATTTTCTTTTGGAAACATGAAAGAATGCTAACGCCTGGTTTTAGAATTGAGTTTGACCGTGCCCATTGTCAATACTCTTGCGTTTCTCTTCACGGTCATTGGCGACTGGTGGGTTGAGAGCAAGGTGATTAGTCGAGGTAGGTCGCAATTCTCCGAGTTCGCGTACATGCTTAGCCGCACGACTGACTTATTGTAGAAACCCTGGTTGGTATGGTTTTATCTCTTTCTGGGATAGCGTTATGTGTCCACAGCAAGACCAGGTAATCACCTTGAGTTTCTTTGGTTGGCGAGATGGATTTAGTCAGGGGCAGCACATTTAGATGCATGAGACTCGGACCACAGCATGTCTCATATATGATGCAAGGTATATGAGTTGGGAAAACGGCATTGAGGGCCATTCAAAAAATATATTGAGATATGGGTATAGACAGTTGAAGCGAACAAAGTCCCTGCGCCGGGCAGCTCTAGTCCTATAATGCTTCCACCGTCTGTGCTCCTTTCGTCTTCTTCGCCCGAGTGACTCCACTGGTCGCCGGCCTACCTGGGCCAGAACTTCTTTAAATCAGGCGCATCCAGTCCGCCTGCGGGGTTTACTAAATACTATGAATCGAAAAAAAAAAGAAGAAGAAAAAAAAAAGAAAAAGAGCTTGAGGTGGCCAGTATGCTCGCTGCCGTGGTTGTTGGTATCCTCCATGCGCCGTGTATGCAAAAACCTCCCGTTCAGATGCTTGTAGACTGAAATCGGTTCACTTTCGTATCGCGTCGAAACATGCCATGTCATTCATCACACATCACTAGTTCGGGACCATCACGCTGAAGGTCGTCGTGCGCGGAGCCAGCGCTGCACACTTCGTGAGCTGGGGTCCTCGGCCGTCCAGCGGCCCATTGAGCGGTCAGATGCCTGCAGCTCATTGTAGATTGCGTCGTCGGTAATCATCGAGAGCTCCTTCAATTATCATGTCAGCCATGTCCTAATTGTAGCCATAGATTGATGGATGGTAACTCACAGCTCTCAGCTGTTGATCGCACGCTCTCAGTTGCGATCCATTCCTCGAGTTTGGTCTTCCGCCCTGCAGAACATTGTCCCGGTTGCTGATCCATCGCTGCGCAGCAGCCTGGCGCAGGTAGATCTTTTGACACTCGTGTCTTCTGGCGAAGGAATCCAGCAAGCACCTGTAGCAGCAACAATAAGTTTCACTGCGCCATTCTATCCACAGAGTAGGATACTAACTGTTTCAACTCGGCCTTTTCCTGTTCGAGCGGCCCGCCACTTGCCTGTGGAACACTCGTGTCGGCCGCGCAGTTAAGGATATGCTGCCCGTCGAGAGAGCATTGCCGCAGGGCCGCCCAACCCTCGGTGTAATAGTCTTCTATGTTGGCCGGGTCCATAGGCGCCGCCGCGATGTAGTACTGCAAGGTCCGGAAGTCAGAGAGAACCTCGGCGACTCTCACTATTCGGTATTCGTTCACTGGAGCTGATGTTAGGTCTGTCCGCACCACAAGGTCCTCCGGAACCAGGTCTTTATGCCCTAGGGGGTCTCTTTGATAACGTACACCCGTCCATTGTTGTATTATGGATTGTGCGAGAGTGATGGTGTTGAGAATTAGAGTGAGCTTTAGGAGAAGCAGAGACAATCGAACAAAAAACGAAGTATTGTGTACAAGAACTAGTATAAGTCTCGGTGTAAGAAAGACGGAGGGGGTCTGCTGTTGTCGAGACAGATACACACGCTGGTTCAATCAAGATGATGAGCATACTACCGGTGCCGTGAGCTTCTCCTTTTGTACATCATCGACGGCCTCCGAAAGACACAGGAAGAAAAGTTTATCACGAAAGCTATGAACCATCATCCGAAAAGCAAACCAAGGTCAGGCCCTTGTCTGCTCCGTCACGAACCGCAGAGCCGTCCCGGACGGTCCCAACAGGTAAGGGAGCCCCATAGAGACGCAGGAACTCCTGGGAAGCGTTGATCCAATGAACCGTTGGTTCATCTGATGAAACCCCACGGCGCCCGAGTCCGACCATGCGGCCGACCAACGAGTCGGAAAATAGAGACTGGGGTCCTGGTAGTTGGGATGGCTTTGCAAGCTCAAAGCTAGACGGACCCTAGCCAAGCTGGTGGGTGGATGTGCCCTGGTCTTCCGGATACGATGGGAACAGAGAGACTACTCTGGCTCCTGGGAGGCCTGGCGATGATGCCAACCCGCATGTTGCATGCCTAGACAATTGTGGTCCAGACTGCACAGCCAAGGGACTGATAGCATGTTTAAGAGACAGACCAGTCAGCGAGATGGGTTGAGGAGCAGGCACTCGACAAGCTGTTGACGAGGCTGCGTCGGATGGTAAGACCTGGATAGCGGACGAGGTGTAAGGCTCTAGGTGGTGGGTGACATGGGTCGGAGGAAGTCTTGAGACTCCAAGGCCGGGGCTGGACACGTGAAAACACGGAATGACGAAAAGGAAACAACGGTACTCCATTCAAGCCCAAACCCAGCACCTGGGTAAAGTTGGTCTTTTCCCCGGTACCGTGTACGGATATGTTGCCTAGGTCAGGTCGGTGACAAGGATTCGCAATAAGGTAAGGCTGGTGGATCCTCAGCTGTAATATTGATGGCCGGATTAGGAAGTGGGCTGGAGTTTTGCCTGCGGTGCTGCTCCACAACGTCGTGATTGATGGGGGGGAGGGTGGCCAATCACCGCCCGGAGACCCTGACCGTCTCCCACGTTTGGCACGTTTTATTCCAGCTGAGCCGATACCGCCAAACCAGTCACCCGCATTAGGTTCCCGTGTCGATTACCCGTTGCGACTTAGCAGAAGGCAGACTGCGAGATTTAGGACGAAATTCTCCTTGCGACACATAATTGCTGTGAAGGAGACTGGTTGATAGGCATTCTGGGCTGACATATCCAGCTCTGACTCGGGACGCCATCTGTGTTTCCCCTGCCATCCCACCGCCCACGTCTTGGCCTCTGAAGTTCTGCAGCCCCCTAACGGAAGAAAGGGGAACCTTGCTTTCGCACAAGGGTAGATTGCGAATCGTTGAGAGGCCCAACGGCCTCAGTGGGTCGGCCTTTTTCTATCATGTTTTTGCCCGTATTTGTTTCCTTTTCCTCATAGGGTCAACTCACTTAACCCCACTGGTCGCCTTATGAGGCCGTTTCACGAGGCCAGTAGCCTCTTTCCAACAAACCGACGCCCGCTTCGCGATGTTACTTGAAGCTCATGACTGGCCTCGAGTTTTCCCAGTGTCTTTTGTGTCTCATGTCCTCCTCATCAGGTTGCTATCCGAGACAGTGGCATCTCAGATTCTGTCCGCTGGCCTTAGTCAAGCCACACCAGCCATTCTCATCATCATGCCTACTCAGTCAGTACTCAGCCAAGCCACAAACGGCTCCGCGGCCGCTCTAATGTCGAGCATCATTGGGTTGATCGTTGTAACGTCTTTCGAATGTCTTGATCTATAACGGTTGGTAGGCTGGCTAGTAGTACAATCGTGTGCGGGGATCTGGGTTTGGGAGACAACCAGCTTGACTCTCGTTCGCAATACCCCGCGGAGGTTATGCGTGATCTGGCCTGTCAAGGAATCAATGTCGCCTTGGACTCATCAACGGACGCACCAACCAAGTCCAGCTTCCACCTGCCGGCATGTGTCTGTTCCACCTCAGTCCTTCTCCGCAATCGCCTGTAACCGCTCGTCGATCTCGTCTTCGGTAAGGATTCGGAAGCCGGGATCCGTTCCCTCCTTGCCGTCCGCGCGGGGACCTCCAACAATGCCAATCTCGATCTCGCCCTTCTTGAAGTCCATGCTCAGAACGGTGCTGAGAGTTGTGATGGCAAGCTCAACAACCTCCGTCCAGTCGCCGGGGGCATGATCCTTGTTGCGCAACTTCTTCTCGAGGTGGTTGAGAGCCTCCTGCTGCTTGGGGCCTGCCGCAGTGCCCTTGTAGCCGATGTAGTATCCTGCAGGATCGCACTTGAACAGCTGAGGTCCGAACTCAGAGTCCAATGAAATCAGGGTCGTGGCTACTCCGTACGGGCGCATGTAGGCCTAGACTTCTTGTAAGTCACTGTCCCCACGTCATGCTGAGGTTCCATTCTGCTTACCCTTTGTGTGTAGACTTGGCTGATGTTGGCCAGTCTCTTGGCCAGAGCATCGGCAGGCATCTCGTAGCCGTACTTGTACCGAAACTCCGCTGCCTCGCCTTGGGCACGCTGAGAGAAGGCACGGGCATCGGCGATGGAGCCTGTGATGACGCAGCCGACGGACGGGGAGAGCTGGAAGAGGTGGGAGACTGAGGCGGGGTCGATGAGTTTGTCCTTGCGATTGGGTCAGTTCCTCTTCCGACATGCAATTATGCTGATATTCTCAACGTACAGGAACCTTCTTCTGAGACAGGACAACGGCACAATCCTTGCCTCTGACGCCTATCGACATGATGTTGGCGGCTGTGATTGCCTTGAAGGCATATTCTAGTCGGAAGCGTATCGTCAGCTCGGTCGGTGACAAGCCATGTCGTTGCGAGCCCCGCATGATGGCATCACCACAGGGAGGGGCAATCGGTTCGCAGGGGAAAGGGTCTACATACCGACTTGGTACAATCTTCCCTGCTCGGAGAAGATCGTAATGTGTCGGTCGTAAGCTGAGCCACCTGATCGAGGAAAGATGTGTTAGCTGTGATGGACAATCGGAAGGTTGAGGCCAGCTGTGGGGGACGCACCCGACATCTTGGCGGTATTGTTGTGTTGACGTTGGTCTAATCACGTCGAGGAAAATCGTATACGGTCGTTACGAACTGAAGGAAGGCGTTGATGGGTGGAGGATGGATGTGGTCGTTGGTTTGTGAGGTCGGGGTTGAGCTCTGACGGAGCTCTGGGATATCGACGCGTTTGCAGGAGCTTGCCTGGAGCAGGCGAGGCAACGCAGCGGGCAGCTCCAGTGGCCCAGCTGGAAGGCTGAGTGGATGCCTTGCACCCATCCCAAGTGCTCTAAGGCAGAAACCCGAGTACGCAGAGCTTACATAAGGTCGCTCAATTTAATGGATGCGGCACTTTCCGGTACGTACATGACAAGGAAGTAGCGGGGCACCCCTGTTCAGTGGGAACGACAACACATCTCTGCTGCCAAAAATTTAGCAGGGCGGTATTCAGAGCCAGAGGGAGAAGAAAAAAAGTTGACTGGGACCATTCCCGATACTATCTTCTCAGTGTCGAGCACCACTCTCTACGCCCAATAGGACTGCTGTTTATAAGGCCTCAGCATTCCAATCTAATAGGCTAATCACACGTGGAAAGCATCGAAGCGGCCCAATTCTGCACTTTCCGCTCCCCTCGACTGGCCAAACGTGCAGACAACAAATTCCTGGCCAAAGAAACAGCAGCGGCCCAAGAAGCAAGCACCCCTCCTCCCTCCCCTCCAAAGGAATTCCGAGAAGAGAAGCTCAGAGAAGCCCAAAAGAGGGTGTGCCCGCTGCCCGTCATGTCCTCCGCCCAAAAAGTCCCGGCCTGGAAACGATTGGGCCTCAAGCTCAAGCAGCCCGCATCCGGCGCAGAGATTGGCGGCCCTGCTCCTGCCGAGGGATCGAAGCCCAACGGGCAACAACACCACGACCGGCACGCCAGCGGCCCCGTCGTCAACGCCGCCAACGCCTCCCCGGCCGCCGCCGCCGCCGCCGCCAAAAGGAAACGTCTCGATCAACAGACTCCCCCTGCGTTCAGCTCCCCCTTCAAAAGGACCCGCACGGACGACTCGTCGAGCAATGCAACCCCGACCCTGAGGAAGCAGAAGTCGGTCACCTTTGCCGACGACGTCAAGAACCCCACCGCCGCCGAACCGAACAGGAAGAAGAGCAAGGGCCCGAAGAAGGCGGCCAAGACGGCGACGCAGCAACCCACCGCCGACATCAAGCCCTCCCTTGAGTACCTCCGAAACTGGAAGTCGTCCCGCGAGACTTGGAAGTTCAACAAGAACCATCAGACCATCCTCATGAAGCGGGTTTTCCACGCCGATGCGATACCCTCGAGCGACATCGCTACCTTCTACGAGTACATCCAAGACCTGAAGGGCTTCACGAGAACCCGGTTGAAGGAGACGGCAGCGGAGGTCAAGAAGGAGGATACGGAGAAGGGGAAGGCTGCCTTCCCCGAAGGCACGCCGGACATGGAATCGAAGCAATCTGAGTACGAGGAGGTGCTGGCGGGCCTGATGCAGCTCGGTTCCAGCTCCGGCTCCAAAAGGAAGCGCTTCGATGAGGCCGGCTTCGTGTCGCAGTCCACAGACGTCGCCATTACCCAGCGGGTCATCAAGCGCATGCGTGCCGAGACGATATTGGAGGAGCTGTCCGATAGCGAGGACAGCGATGCCATGACGATTGACACGGAGGAGACGGCCCCGACGACCCAGGCGGCTGCCCAGGCTGAGTCTGTCGACAAGAGAGTCAAGCTCAACGACGGCACGAAGCAGAGCACCGCTCGTCGCCGCAAGAGACGTACCAATGTCGATTCGAGCTCAGAGTCCTCCGATTCCGAGTCGGATTCTGATTCTGACAGTGACAGCGACTCGGACGACTCTGACAATGCCAGTGAGATTCAGCGTCAAGCCGCTCAGCGCGAGGCCGAGACCTCGAGCAGCTCATCGTCATCTTCGGAAGACGAAGACAGCAGTAGCGAGGATGACAGCGATGAAGAGGAAGAGACCACCAGGACGAAGGGTTCGAAGAAGTAAGGGTGTTTTTGAAGAACACGGCGAAGATCGAACTGTATCAGTCATGCATCCCACCTGTACCACCCCACCACTGAGTCCGTTGCCACGGTGCTAGGATATAGAGGGAAACTTGTTGTTTTTAATTATTTTTGTGCTGGGGGCAGACTGAATCTATCAACGGATACCCACGAGTCTACACATTATGAAGCATATAACCGGGTGAACCCAACCTCGGGCGGCTGCAACCAGTTTCTCTCGTCGTATTTGGTGCCCTCACCCTCGATGACGTGAAACGTGTAAATGATCCGTCCCTTCTGGCTCAGGTTCTTCTCGCTCTTGTGCAGCAAGTTACCGTGGATCAGCACCAGGTCACCAGCCTTGACTTCGCCCGGCACGTACTCCCCTCCCTTCTCCTCGGCGCCGTACTCCTCGCCGGGAGGGAACCGCGGGCCGTCGTTGTCCACCATCTCCGTCCCGGCGTTGCCCGCCTTGCGCACCAGCCGGTGCGTCACGGGCGCCCAGCGGTGCGAGCCCGGCAGGAAGCTCAGGCACCCGTTCTCGAGCGTCGCGTCCTCGAGGGCGTACCAGAACCCCACGGCCGACGGCGGATCCGTGTACAGGAAGGTCGAATCCTGGTGCGGGGGCACGGCGCCGCCGATCTCGGGCTGCTTGCAGATGACCATGCTCTGCAGGCACCGCGGGTCGCGGAAGCCCAGGCTGCGGGCCACGGCGGACGGTTTGCCCTTGACGGGGCCGAGCTTGCTTGGGTTCGGATCCGAGATGGCGGCGAAGGGCGGCGAGAGGACGTGCAGGTAGTGGCCGATCTTGTTGATGGCGCGGGCTTTGGGTTTCACAAGGTTGCCCGCGTCGTCGAAGGCGTCCTCTTCGAAGAAGAAGCGGACCTTGTCGCCCGACGAGAGGAAGTAGTCGTCGCCGACGTGGTCGGCCTTGTCGCCGGTGGAAAAGCGCGTCATGGGGTGGTCAGAGAGGGAGAAGTTGTCCAGCAGAGAGTGGGTCTCGGAGAGCAGGCCCGAGACGGTCTCCGGGGAGAGGGCGCCGGGGATGATGAGGTAGCCGTCGCGGTGGAAGCGGGCGCGCTGCTCCGGGGTCAGGCCCTCTTCTTGTGAGGGGACGGTCATGGTGATGAGTCGGGGAGGGGTCGATGGGGGAATGTAGTCCAATTTGCGTGAGGCACAAGGAGGGTGATGCGAGATGTGCAGCGGGTATGTCTTCAAGACTATGAGTTATGCCAGCAACAGTAACAAAGTCTGGAAAAGTGATGGCCTCATATGAGTCTTGAAGTGGCGCGCCGCTTTAATATTTGGCGGGCGAAAATGGACATCAGAATGCGGGGACCCCGGCCCCGCACCAGCCCGCCAGCGCTTATCTACATCGTCTCACTCACTGTCGTCACTTTCATACCCCGATGATACAGCCTCGTTTCTCGGTTTGAGAGCTTCATACAAATTCGTGTACTTGCATGTATCCCTAAATTATTCAGGCGCATTTACCAGATGCATCCAATCGTCACTTTATCCTGCACGCTGCCAAGAAATCAAATGTAATAGAACTCCCCTCCCATGTCAAGAAATGCATCGCCCCGGGGAAAGACGAAGTGTAAGACGACTGTTTTCTTTATGCGCGTACGCTGTAGAATCAAGAGTGAGGCATGCCTCTAGTATTTGTTACCCGTTGGCCGACTTGTAGCTCACGGCAAGGGGTCATTGAGGAACTCGTATCCCTCCTCTGGCGGGAGCACAAAGGCGGAGATGCCCAGGCCAACAGCGCAGAGAACAGAGACGGATGCGCTGATGGTGCACAGAATCCAGGAGGTGTCCAAGCCCCAGCCAGGAACCTGGAACTGCTCATCGTTATCGTAGAGGTATGCCTGCGAAGCGGATTATGCTGTTTAGCTTTGGTTTCCCGTCCGGCGCGCACGTCGTTGCCAACTTACCACAATGCCCATTAGCGTGAACTCGACTGCACCGACAAAGATCAGAAGCCCGCCAAGGACCTTCCAGCCGGTCTCGCGCTTGTATTTGCCGCCGCCCATGATGACGAGGAAGGTGACGATGGATGCGAGATGCAGAATGGTCGAGAAGGAGGCCAGGAAGCCGACGGAGCGCCACATGGAGCAGAAGTACCGCTCGCCATTCTTACTGCACAACTCTTCTGTCGGAAACTCCTGGCATGGCGGGTCATATAGGTTCGAACATGCGCGATGCAGGCCGATGTGTTTTGAGAACTCGTTGCCGTCAGTGGCCGTGACGGTATAGGTGACCCAGTGGGGCAGTGTGATGGATGCGATAATCATCGCCGTCGCTAGCAGAGGGCAACATTGTCAGTGTCGTGCGCTCTGTGATGTGCTTCCTCCCCCTTCTCTGAAAGCTTCGCGTCGCATGCCTCCCAAATGATGGCTTCTGGCTTCAGAAACGGCGATGACGATGCTGTGTGGGTCCGCGGCCTCTTCTCTAAAGCCAAAGCAAAGGCCACTTACCGGCGACAAAAGCCACGAGGGCGGCGCTGTAAACGGAGACTCGTGTCATCTTGGCGGTTCGGACGACGATGTAGGGTACGGTCACGGTTGGTAAAGCAAGTTGTGTCTTCTCTTCCTCCTTTCTGCCTGCGAAAAGGAGAGATGAATGAGGCAGAATTGAAGATGGTCAAACCGCCTTGGAACGAGTCAACTGGATGGGAGACTGCCAAGTCGTGGGTGGTCTTTCAATGATTGGTGGTGGGCAGACCGGCCGCAGTTATGACGCTACCTTCCCTGAATCGGGAAGCCGGGGGACACTTGTATGTACACTACGCGTGTGTGGTGGGCTGCGAGGGAAAGTTACATCCGTTTCAACGTTATTTTGGCGGGCGTCCTAGGTACCTTTCCCCCCTAAAGATCATCGGAAACAGTTGCAGGCAGCGACAGCTGTGAGCAGCAGCATGCAGTTCAGTCGCAGCGGCATGCATGGCACACGGGGGGTAACGTGCCACACCATCCGACCTCTCCTCCCTGCTTTTCCTGCTCTTCCATCACCTCTCACCTCGCAGATCACCGACCGCCCACCCCCTACGGCTGCAACCGCCGTGTCGTGACCAAGATTGCAACGCGTCTTAAGGTAACTTAGCGTGGACCGACATTGTTAGCGACTCGATGGACAGAGCACTCATCTTGCCTTGCTCTCCTATTTCCTCTCCCCTCAGCAACACCTCGGCCTTCACCGCTGGATCTTGCACGGATCGCAGCTCGGTGGGAGCTCTCTGTCGCCGTTTGTGCCGACCCATCGCAGCAACATCGCCAACAGGCGGCGATCGAGGAAGAACACACTGGCACCAAGCACATCAGCCAGCCCAATCGAGGCGTGAGTCACCTGCTGAGGCAGGGCAATGGGACTGAAAAGTTCGTTCAGTGCAGATATTGCAAACATCGACATGTCGGCAATGTGGCCGTCTTATTTGACTGGCTAAACCGTCCACGCCTGCCGTGCTAACCGCCACTGTAAACCAAGCTCTGTCAGACGTCTGGATCGTGGGGGGTAAACATCAAGGCCGTTATCAGCAGATACACCAAGACAGTTCCTCTCCGTTCTTGATATAATCAAGCCGTCCCCTCACATCCCACAAAGGAATTGTCCTGAGCTCCCGAATGGGTGATCTGGCCCGCCAAATCACACTTCTCGTTGATGATGACTCTGTCAGCGCCCGGCTTGCCTGTTCACGATTCAGTCAGCTCCGACCCAGCCTCACAGATTTGCTCGCTCTGCTGCAACTGCGGCGAATACGACGAGATTGTAGCTCTGCCGCTAACAATCCTTGGCAGCCTGCGTCCAGCCGGTACAGGCACCAAGCATAGAGTACACGCCAGATCGCCGATCTTCGTAACCGCCCCTCCGACCGAAAACTCAAATTAGCTACTTACCGCCCTTGTAAACACCGCTCGTCTTCATCGGGAACTCGACAAAAGGTCCGTCAACGCCATTGAAGTCGAATCCCTCCTGGTTCCGGTACGTATGGGGATAGCTTGAGCTGCCGGCCGTTGTCCCAGCCTCCACGTGCTGACAAGCCGCGTCGGCCGCCGACTTGACCTCAGTTTGGCTGTACATATTCGGGCCACATGCTATCTCCGTGTCGTTGGCCCGGGTCAGGATTCGGAGGCGTCCATGTCGTGAGGAAGCCGCCTGGACAGTGAGGCTCAGGGTCGCGATGATGGCCACGCAAATATGCATGTTGGGCAAGGAAAAGGGCGATTTCGAAAGTAATGAAGAAACGAGCAAAGACGCCAAAGGACAAACGATCTGGTTTGTCTCTCACTCTACATCTTGCCATTTCTAGGTCGACCACGGCGACTTTTTTGAACCATCTCAGCTTAGACACCCATGGCTTCAGCCACCCATAATGACTTGGTCTGTTCAACACAACAGTGAGAGAGTCGCGACGCGCAAGCGTAGTGCTGTAGATTGACTGGCTCTTGCCTTGAGGGGACCAGCGATCCTTATTCACTCGGAACTCAGGAAACTGCCGTGCATAGCAAAACATCCCTCGGATCCGGAGAACCGTCGTGCGCATGGACAACTTGATTGGCTGGAGGCCCTCTCCGTGATAATCTCCCAGCGAGGTGTGGGAGCCAAGCACGATAACGGTCGGGAGCAGCAAGTGTTGATCGCTGTCTAACGTTGTTGAACGAGTGCCACGACTCAGGAACAACACGGCTGCCTTACATGAAATTAGTAAACTCTGTCAATTCGCAAATGTCGCAATCCACTCATTGCCAGGAAAGCGGATCGTAAGTCGAAGCGGAGGCCGGGCCTTTTGCGGTCTTGTTCAAGTTGTTCAAGGCTTGCGACCAGGGTCCCAGGGCGCCAGGGTCCACGGCGATCTGTCTACCCTTGATGAGAGTCGACCGAAACCTCCGCAGAAATCCGATCCGTGATCTCAACAAACAACGAGGAGAAATTCTAGAATCTTTCGCCACAACTTCAGCTGCAATGCCCAGCTGCAAGACCGAGCTGCAGCGGTCAGCCGGAAATCCCCATTGGGATCCTTCTTCAGGGTGTCAGGGTTGGTCGATTCTGACATATGCCAAACGCACGCATCATCGCGGGACTAGGCCGCATCGATATCCAAAATCCACGCTGATAAAACATCGAGGGATCATAGACTCACGGAACCCCACCAAACAGACAGGCTCGGGGTTGCTTGTGATGCCGACCTCCTATCTCGCATGGGGGAAAGCCTCTTTATCGTCCGTATCTTTGTTCGGCCTGCCCAATCTCCCCTGACTCGATTGCCCGGAACCAGTGGCAGCGCCATCAACGTACACAAAGCGCAAAGGCTTGAATCGTCCCTGTTCTGTCGGCAAGCCCAAGCCTGTAGATTCCGCGCGGCTCAGATCTGATTACCAACCGTGCTCTCGTTTCTCGGGAACCATTCACCGCACAGCATTCGATCACGCCAGAGGCAGGGCATGCAGAGCAATCCCTCCAACGCGCGACATGCCGCACCAAATGCTGGGTCCATCGGCCACTCATCACAGCCGGATCGGGGCGGCCTACCCACTACGCCTGAAGCTAAGTGCAGGGTAGCCCCGAGTAGATGGGACTGCAATCAAGGTGAGTTTGGGAAGGTCTCTTTCGCTTCAGCGCAGGGTCCTCGGTCCCCTCTACAATAACTTACGTATTCCATTCTTTTTCTTCTTTAAACTCGACCGCGCGCTTCGGACAAAAATCCCATATCCCTCCGAGTCGCGACTCTTCAACGTCATGGAGTTCTGCCACTGTCCTGTTCTTGACATTTGCTGTTCCCCGCGACTCGATTCCAGGTGAAGCCGGCCCCGGCTTTATTGTTCATCAACTCCAGAGCTGCCTTCCTTTGTCCAGCAACCCGGAGACAACAAGCTTATCGCGAATTCTGGAACCACGGTGGCACGCACCCTTGCTCCATTGAATCGATAACGATAACGAAATTAACGATTACTTCCTTGAACGACGACATCTTGCACCAACATCGACGAGGCACATCCAGAAAGCAGTGTGTCTTGGGCGCCAAACGACGCATTATCAACATGGGAGACCAACGTCACATGGAGCACCGACCAGTGCAGACCAGCGCGGTCTACGTGCTTGGTGCAACTCACGGCGACTCAATGCCGCCTCCCTCACCTCCTTCACCACCAGTGTCCCCGCCCGAAGAGGGGTTTTTCGAAGAACTGGAGGAACTGAGCTTGGGATCGCCCGACGACGTCTCGGAGAACGACGAGAGCTGCGCCAAGGTTCAGGACCGCCTTCATGCCGCAACACATGTCCTCAAGACAGAAGCCGCAGCGTTGCGGGCGGTCGCCAATTTGTACGAGACAGACCCGGTCGCTCGGGACGGCTTCAACAGGACCGTTGCAGCAGTTACACGGCACAAGGGCGAAAAGGGCAAGCTCATCATTACGGGTGTGGGCAAATCTGGCCACATCGCCAACAAGCTGGTTGCAACTTTCAACAGTTTGTCCATCACATCAGTGTTTCTGAACCCCATTGATGCTCTCCATGGCGACCTGGGCATTATTCAAAAACACGACATTCTCATGTTCATCACATTTTCCGGAAAGACATCAGAACTCTTCAGCTTATTACCACACCTCGACAAGCCTTCGACATTAGTAATCCTTACTGGACACACGAGACCAGACACTTGCGAGCTCATCAAGCTCCGGCCAGACACCATCCTCCTCCCAGCGCCGGTTCATGAAAGCGAAACGGCGTCGTTCGGTGTCTCGGCCCCGACAACCTCCACAACAGTCGCCTTGGCCGTGGGCGACGCACTCGCCATCGCTGCGGCGCAGGAGCTGCACACAAGCGTCGCGCAGGTCTTCTCCAAGAACCACCCGGGCGGCGCGATCGGCGCTGCCTTCCGGAAACCGCAGACTATCCTGGACCTGGCTGTCCCCTGGGCCGACATAATTAATTCGGATAACCTGTGCGCGGACAGCGTGGGCGCGGACCTCTTCCGGGCCGCGTACGACTCGGCGTCCGGGTGGGTGCGCGTTGGCGACGACGTGGCATCGCCGAGCAGGATCCGGAAGCTCGCGACGGATGACTTTGCGCGGTGCCTAAAGGACATCCCGGGCCTGATGGTGCCGAGGGCGGAGATGCTCTCCATCTCGTCGGGGACAACCATACGGCGAGCTGTGGACTTTGTGAGGAATATGCAGGGCGCCGCAGACGACGGCGAGTATGTCTGCAACCCGGATTCTCTCCTGGCCATCCTCGACCATGGGGATATGGTTGGCGTTTTGGAGGTTGGAAAGCTTTTGGAGTGGCGGGACTGAGGCCGCCGGCTCCCGTGCGGGGGCGACCGCGATGATTATGTGCGAACCGGGAATGGGAAACTCTCCAAATCATGCGTGCCTCTTTGGAGCACACGGGCGAAGCGTTTGATATCATTTGGGAAATATGCCAGGCCTTTGAGCCGGCTTTGACGACATTGTCTTTAGAATTGGGATACTACTGGATCAGGACCAAAAATCGAGTCTGAGGGACGGCACGGCGACTACGCCCACTTTTGCATTGCAATCTTCTTGCCCCTTGACCACCGTACCGTTGTATTCCGAAGCAAGTGAATCGTGAGCCATGCGAACGCGTCTGCCCTGTATCAGGCGGAAGACTCCGTGGCTGGAGTCTGATCGATGCCCAACATCCTCCAGCCCTGCGTGGGAGAAGCTTAGCCGGCATTTGGCCGGCCCCCCCTCCCCCCCCGGATGCAGGCAAGACCCCTTCTCCAAGTCACCGCGTCATTGAAGCTCCCAGCGCCAATTCGATAGTAGGCTCCCGACAACACCCTTCACCGACTGCATCTCGATCCCGTCAGGCTGTTCAAAGCCTCGGCCCGTCGTGGATGCTCCACGGTTGGGTCGAGATGTAGATGAAGGAATTCGCAAGGCTGAGAGGAAGATTGTTGGGCGGGGCGGTCATGGATGCAGAGAATTTCGAATCGCGATAGTGGCCAGCGCAGGCGGATCTACCACCAAGGTGGGGTTTCCTCGTTTAAAGTTTCTCCAACCTCTCTCCGTGTCCCGCGCTGATGCCCGGGCTTGTCCACCTTTGGGCCGTGAAGAGCGTGCCTGAAGATCCATCCTCACAGTGTGCGGAATCGTCCGAATCATCAACGTAGGGGAGGCGAGTGGGCGCGACGAAATGGACAGACACCTTGATGGGAATCAGGGACCGGAACGGAAATGACGAGAAACATCTTGCGTCTCTGGGTTTCCCGGCGTCCCGCGTAAACGTCATCCGCGGCTGTGCCGGGCCAGACGTACGGGACTCGGGCGTCGGAAGCGGCGTTGGGGGGTGGTTGAGAACGCAGGTAGACTCGCGTCACCGTGGACTTGGCTCCGCTTGGCAGTCTTGTGGTTCCTGTTTGAGGATGCCCATGAGACGAAATACAGAATCTGTTTCGAGACTTTCTCTCTTTCTCTCCCCCTATCCTCTGTCTCTCTAGTCTTGCCCAGAGACAACAATTCTAGGATGTTCCAATAGTTCAGGTTGTGGAAATGGCTAGTCGCAAAGCCGTTGCAGCACCATGGCCGCCTTCCACAGCAACCGAGTCTTGTTGGCCGGGTGGGTTGCCACGGAAAGACGAGAAACAGCTTCGCCAGAAGACGAGACGAACTTCTTTTTTCTTCTTCTCTTTTTGGTTTCCGAGCACGAGAATGAAAAGCCGCTAAAGTATGGACACTGTGCTGTGTCAGAGGATGCTTTTTTCTTGTTTGTGTGCGCATGTTCTGTGCGCTAGAGCTTTCTCGACCGTTGGCCCGAGGACAGCGACGACGCCACAAGCTTAGACCGGATCAGGCCGATCTTGTTTGGGGACTAGAAACGAAACAAGGACGTTTTTTTGGCGTTTCTTGAATGAGAAACATCAGATAGATCTGTCGGGCTGAGACATGTTTGCGTAATGTGCATGTTCACCTTGAATACGCCTAGCCTTGTGGGCTGTCTATACAGCTCGATACGGCTATACAATGTAGAAGACGAGACTTCATCGTCATTTTACGTGCCCACGAACAAGGGCAGTGTCTAGAACCCTCGACCGACATCGCCAAAGTCGTCACGCATGTACGCAATCCCGCGCGGAGTCGACCCATCGAGCGTTTACCGTGGCCCACGGCCGCAGATGAAAACACCAACCGGGGAGGGGAGCTTTTTGAGAGGCGCGACATCTTCATAGATCCAAAACCCATCGCGACGATCTCTCTTTCTTTCTCGAGAGAGGAATCGCGAATTTTTGAAGCTTAAACTAACAAAAGAGAGGGGAACCCGACCCATCGGATCCGTCACTGTGGCTCCCTTGAATTCCTGTGCTTCTATTTCGGTGTGGGGGAGACGTCAGCTTTCAGCTCTTGGCGATAAGACACCTCGGTGGGGGGGAGCGGATGAAGCAGAGACCGCGGAGGAGGCACTGCGAGATTCTGTCGGTACGAAATCGTGACGTGATCAACACTGAAGAAACGAGTTCCCGGCGGGCTGATTGGCTCAGTCGGGGATTGCTAGACTCGGCGGCGCGATTCCCTCTTGCTGCAGCGGTTCGAGAAATGTCATTGGGGCGGACGTCTTGGGGGTCCTGGGGCGCGTCAGCCAGTGAGGCTCAGTTTGGGATGATGTGCATATCCCCTGCTTGCAGCCGGCGGGCCACTACATCGTATGGCTAAGACCTGGGTAAAAGCTGGGAAGGAAACGGATACTGGTCTGCAGCAAGCTTCACGTCGAGGACTTTTTGAGGCCAAGGATACGGATTGAGTTTCGCTGAGCTCCGTGGGTGCTTGGCTCTGCCGCTGCTGATAGAGTAGGAGTTTGGGAGGAGTTGGCCGGAGACGGCCATTCATTTCCCATGTGTAGGTGTGTAATCGTCAATTGCCACGGCGAAGCATTGAGACACGATGAGTTCGGCGACCAACCACCGCCAACTCATCAGACGTTTAATTTGCGGGTGGTTGAGGACGGTGAAAAGTGACAGCTTGACTGACAGGCGAGACTCGCACAACAGTTCTAGACCAGTGTTTCAAGCACGCCCGGCTCGGTCTTGTCCATGTATCCGTACGAGTCACGGTCTTCGACCAACCCTCGATATTCCCGTACGAAATAGGGTAATTCGAGTGGCACAGTCGGAATGCCATGACTGACCTTAAAGCAACCCTGGCCACCAACCAGCGGAGCAAACGCGGGAAGCGATCGAGCCCTGGCAAGTTTGGGCGGCATGTCGACATGCCCTCACGTCAAGCGGAGAGGGGAAAAGGGACGATTGTCGGCGGTAAGGTAAATTGAATGGATGATGAAAAAGGGTTGAGTACTACAGAGGACAGAAGATTTTCGAGATCCCTGCGGTTCAGCTCGCGAACCCCTGCTGCGCCCACGGCGCCTGAACCCTGCCAGAGAGACAGGCGAGGACAAGCTCTTTCTCTGCGTTGTTTGACGTTCTGGGGTTCCCTGGTGATGTTGGACCGACCGCTTCGCAGTCTGCAAAATGAAGAAACACTGATGGAAGCGAAAAAGAAAGAAAAAAACAAGGTGGCCCAGTATGTATACCAGCCTCCCGGATTTCTCTTGGAGTGGTATGGTACGGCCCGATCTAGAGTCCTGGACCATGATGAATGGCATGATTTATCGAGTCTACTATGCTGCATTCATCTGCGCTGCAAGGCAACAGCAATCCGTCCCTTCCTCCCCCTCCTCTCTCTTGACACAATGACCCCGAAGGAGCCTAAAACAAAACGTCGGCTTCTGTGTGCCCCCGTCGTCTCAGACCAGGTGCAAAGGAGCCCGTTTCTGGCTTTTGCTTGGTCCATGGTGGCAAGAGCAAAGAATTAAAATGTCAGGAACTCGAAAAGCAGCAAATGCCTTGCATTTTCCCAGCCCGACCAGCCACAACATATTCCCCAATCCAGTTTCTTGGTGGGGACACAAGGTGGGGCGGGTGTCGCCCCTCATTCGCCCAGCCACCACACGCGCGGCCCTGGGACCGTCCCTGCACGCACAGTGCGGTTGAAGCGTGTGCCTTGGCGCAGTCAAACCCCTCCCCCCCGTCGTGGTTGTCGCTAGCGCGCAGCCCAGCCGACCCGGCCAAACGCAGGGCGTAGAAAAGCTAAGCTGGGAAGGTACGACGGCCCCAGGGCAACAGGGCTGTTACCTGCTGCTGCGACCATCTTGAGCGCGCTTTGCTCTTCTTGGCCGAGATGCTGCTAGGTACACTGGACTGGGCTCTGTTATCTTGAGATGCATCTCGCTCTTTCTGCCTCTCTCTGTATCACTCTCTCTCTACCTCGCTCGATTACGGGGTACTAGCAGCTCATACCCGGCACACTGGCCGGACAGGTTCAGGGCAGTAAAAGAGGTGTCACGGCTGGTACCTTTTTACTAGCTTCCTTTAGCTTCCCACCCCACCTGCCCTCCAATTGCCCGCCGCCGCCAAAAACAGTCCTGGCCGACATCATTCATCATACGCCTGCGTCGCACTCGGCCGTGTCTCTCCCACACCACACACGCACTCTCACTCTCTCTTCCACACATTCCCTCTTCTTCCACCTTTTCCTCCTCCTCCTCCACATCCGCTGCCGTTGCCATTCATTCCACGGCTTCAGCGTTGACTCGCCCTGACTCTGACTTACTCTCTTTCCTTCCCCTCATCGTCATCTACCATCGTCATCTGCGTTTGTGCTGTTCTCTCGGTGCGCTCTGCCGTCGCCTTTTGCTCGACCCCGATTGTTTTGATACCCGTCTCCAAGAGCCTCACCTCATGTAAACAGCTTCCCGAACAGCTTTTCTCTTTCGCCCTGCGGCTCACAGGAGGCCCTTGCTTCATGCCTTTTCTTCGATTTTACAAAATTCCAGCGGCATTGGTCCTCTGAAGACGCAACTCACAGAACAGCGCAATAACAACAAACAAACCACGGAAATGGCGACGGTCAAGTCGAAAGCTCACCCCCTCAATGGGATGCACACGGCCGGAATCTTCGCCGACCCCAGCGTCGACGGACCCTTGATAGGGACCCTGGTCGCCATTGTCGACCGCGCGAAGAACTTGCCCAACCGCAAGACCATTGGGAAGCAGGACCCCTACTGCGCTGCGCGACTCGGCAAGGAAGCAAAGAGGACGACGACGGACATTCGCGGAGGCCAGACCCCCAGATGGTAATTGTCCTCCTTGCCCCTCCAGGAAGCTTCGCTCGTGTACTAATACCCAATTCTCTAGGGACCAGGAGCTTCGCTTCGCCGTCCACGACTCGCCAGACTACTACCAGCTGAAGGTGTCCGTATTCCACGACGATAAGAAAACGGACCTCATCGGGGAGACATGGATCGATCTAAGGGACATCATTGTTCCTGGTGGAGGCCAAAACGACATCTGGCGCAACTTGATGTTCAAGGGGAAGTACGCCGGTGAAGTGCGCATGGAGATTACATACTACGATCAACGCCCGAAACCCGAGAAGCCTGTTGCGAAGCCTAAGCCCGTCGAGGCAGAGCCTACGGAAAACCACTATGGCACAATCCCCCGCAAACAAATCAAGCGCCGACCTCTGCCATCCGATCCCTTCACTGGCGAGGCTCCCGCCGCCCCGTCTCCGGACCAAGCCCCGACCCCGCCTCGCACCGGTGGCCCTAGAGGTCCCAAGGAAATGAGCACTCCTACACCTCCAGCTCCGGAGGCGAGTCTCTCGGGATCACGCCCGATGCCAAAGGGTCCGAAGCAGTTACAGCCCGCCCAGGTCCCCACACAGTCGCCCTTGCAGGCTATTGAATACAACACTAGCCCTGCTCCCATGGCCCGGTCCAGCCAGCAAGACTTGGTTACGCAATCGCCTCAAGCTGCTCCGCCGCACTCGACAGAAGTGACACCACAGCACACGCCGAGACACGAGCGCTACGAGAGCCCCGCCTCTCAATACGACGACAGAGACTACAGCCCGAGATACTCATCTCAGGAAATAGTTAACCAGGCTCACTACCGCCAGGGTTCTGAGCCGCCGCGTGAAATGCTTTACTTGGAAGATCAGCGGCAAGCACCGCCTGTCGAAGATGACCGCCCACCACCTCCGCCCGCTCATAGAAGCCGCGGAAACTCTCAGGACATGGTAGTGAGGGGCGCCTACGACACTCCTCCGAAGTCAGCGAATGCTATGAGGCAAGATGTCCTCCGAAATGAGGCTCATCGCATGTCCTTTTCCTCGGCAGCGTACCCTGGACGCCCTACCTACCGTGGTTTTGATTCGGCACCCGCCGTCACCAATGCGCTTCCAGCTCCTGAGGATCACCACCACGAACCGTCACCCCCGAGGCACCACTCGTATGATGCTCATGCAGAATACAGATCCATGCAGCCGACGGTCGAAGACGTGCCAGAGTCGCCCAACGCTTCTGCGAATGCCCACCAACGAAGGATTTCGCGTGCGCCTCAATACGAGGAGATGGGCTACGGCAAGGAACAAAATCAGCCCCCGCCTCCGCCGCCTCAGCAGTCACTACAACAGCAATTCCAGCAGCAGCAGCAACAGCAGCAGCAACAGTCCATGCAAGTATCTCATCGTCGGAACTCTCATACACCGCAATATGACGAGATGGGTTATGATCAAGGTTACGATCAAGTGCCTAGTCCTGCGCCCCTGAATATTGGTGGCAGGGGAAGTGCCGGCTCCTCCCGTCAAAGAGGCCACTCGCCGCAGCCCAGCTATGGGCGAGGGGACGAGATGTCTCAAGGGGGCCGCTACAGCACGTCGCCTCGCCCAGACTACCAGCCGCGGGGAGATGAATTGGTATTCGCGGGCCGAGGCGGTGCTTCTCCTGGCCACTACAGCACCTCCCCGCAGCCGGAATACCAACAAGATTATCAGCCGAGAGGTGATGAGCTGGTTCTTGCTGGCAGAGGGAGCGTGTCGCCGGGCCATTACAGCACTTCACCGCAGCCGTATGCTAGAGGAGACGAAATGGCTCGTCGCCAGCAAGTCTCTCCCATAGCGACGCGGGACTTCGCTCCGAGCCCGATGGAAGGATCGCCGTATCACTCACACTCTCGCAGCCAGAGCCAATTCACTTCGCAACGGTCTGAGCTGGGAGGTACCGAGGTCACGGCTCACGGCATCCCTGCTGTGCCGGCCTCGTTGGTGCCGGGCGTCGATCCGACAATCTCGCAAGAGGTTTCGGACCGCATCTACGACGAGAGACGTCAACAGCGACGCTACACTGATCAGAGTATGACTACTCCGACCCGTGGAAGACAGCATAGCGAGCCTGTCGGATACGACGTCAACTACTCCAACCAAACATACGTCCCGCCAGGCTATAATAACCCTCGGTCATCGGCATATGGTGCCCCTGCCCCTGACATGAACAGGGGACGGGGTCCTTCACCGAACCCAATGAGGGGACGAGGCGCCTCCCCTAATCCCATGATGGCTCGAGGGCCTTCGCCAAACCCCATGATGGCCCGGGGTACTTCTCCTAACCCCATGACGGCACGAGGTGTCTCGCCCAACCCTACAAGAAGAGGCGTTTCACCTCAGCCTCCTCCCCAGCATATGAGGTCACGAGGCATCTCCCCCAATCCTCAAACGCAGCACACGATCAAGCGGAAGTCTGTTAGTCCCGCGCCGCCTCCGTCTGATCATCGCAGGCTGTCCGGTGTTCCCTTTGGCCCGGATTCATACGACATGCTCAACCCGGCGGTGTCAACCACCAACAGCGACATCTCGAGACCCGATCCGGATGAGAAGATCATCACCCACGATGGACGTGAGATCGACCCGTCAGATCACCTTCCCATGGACACGTGGGCGCCAGAGCCGGAGCCAAAGGGCCCCAAGACGCCTGCCTCTGCGTCCACCCGATCACGAGCGTCCCCTGCCGGCGCTCAGCCCTTGCCTACGAGCGGCCGCCGACAGCTCCGTATTGCAGGCCGGCCCCAGTCTCAAGCCTCACCAGTGACGTATGGCTCGGAACCGTACCACGTCCCGGGCACTCCGCCGAACATGAGCAGCGGTGGCCGGAACCGGCTCCAGAAGAAAGCACAGCGCATGTCGGCTCTCCCTTCGACATCGCCTGCGGGGTCCAGCCCTTTGGCCCCCATCTCCTCACACAACTACCAAGACAATGGTAGCGACTTCACCCCGCCCCGCCTGCCGAGGGCGAGCACATGGGACTACCCCAGCGAGAACCACGCGCCGCAGTACGGCAGCTCTCCCGGAGGTAACTACGGCGGCGGTGCACCCCCAATCCCGGCCAAGGTCCCCTTGCCCGTTATGAGCGGCGCGAACGGCGACAACGAGTGGGCGCTGATGCAGGAAATGAGCCGCATCGACATAGGCGCCGGGCGCTCCAGGCGTCATCGGCATTACTGATTTACGGCGTATGATTCACGGTGCGACGTACACATGAACTGTCTTGTAATTGTACTATATCATGGATACGGGGCTACTTCTTCGAATGGGGCTTGAGTGAATGAACCGGAAAACATGGCTTGGACTACGGGATTGGACGGGATGGATTGGTAATGCTGTAGACAGCCGGAATTCCATTTCTTTACGCTCAAAGTCTCCTATATTCGTTCGATTGTGTTCATGAAGTCAGTCGACTGTTAGTTTCCAAGTAACCTTTCAATCTAGCTACACTGCAGACGCATGTGTCATGGCGCTAGGCAAGTTGATTGATGAACGGATACTTTGACCAGCCACAGATTGTCTTCCCTCTGCAGATGTGCCGTGGCCTGCCCATCCTGGATCGTACGCTCAATGCTGCAGACATTGTGGTACTTTGGCATGCCCGATGGTTAGATTACGAAATCGGCATTATGATGCATTCACACTTACACATTTGTGGTTTAAGCGATAGTCCGAACTTCCAATGGTCTTGTCAAGTGTATAAACAAACCCATTTTTTCTTCTGTCAACAGAGCAATGCCGTCCAGGTGGGAAAAGGAAACAGTTTCTGCATGTATCTCGCATAGGAAAAATTGTTGGCTTGATTGGGCAAGACTGTTTTTATTTTTTTTATTTTTTATTTGTCTTTAAAGGAAGGCGGTTCCGTACCTGTCTCGGGAAATCATGTCTACTCGTTTAGTCTTGCCGCCAACTTCGGCTTCACCTTCTGAGAGGGAGTGCAGCCACAAACATCATTGTCTGTGTGGATATGACAAGATCGCTGCGCCCTTCAATTGACAAGCACGCTGCAAATTCCCACTCTCTCTCATTTTTCGCGAAGGAATAAAAGGCACGCGGTTCTGCTCAACCCCTCGCCTCATCCTCTCTTCCTTCTCGTCATAAATCCACCAGCACAGTATCCAAACCGACCTTTTCAGCGTTCATGTCGGAATGGGTTCCAAGACACCCGAAGACCAGATTCCTGGAGGCAATGGTATGATTAGTAGACCCGTCTTTACTTGCGATAAATGCTTACTGGTGACAGGCGGCCCGCTCTCAACCGGCCCTTCCTCCAGCGGCGGAGAGCCCCGTGGCGCGCATCTCGCCCGCGATGGCGATGCTAGCCTCGGAGACCAAGGCGACGACGACGGTGACGACGATGATGATGTTGGCTCCAGACCGTTGACGACGGCTGATGATGGGCCTAAGAAGAAAAAGAAGAAGCCAAAGAAGAAGAAGAAGAAGTCTGCCAATGCGAAGCAGCAATCGTCGCCACCGAGGGTACCGCTGAGCGACCTCTTTCCTTCTGGAGAGTACCCCGCCGGCGAGTATCTAGCCTACAACAAGGCCCCTCCGTCGAACATGAACACGGCCCGCACCACGGCCGCGGAGCTGCGCTACCAGAGCCGCCAGCACCTCGAGGATCCGGCGCTCCTCAATGACTACCGCAAGGCCGCCGAGGTGCACCGCCAGGTCCGGCACTGGGTTCAGGAGACCGTCAAGCCCGGCTGGACACTCCTCGACATTGCTACGGGGATTGAGGACGGCGTGCGCTCGCTCCTGGCTAACCAGGGGATTGAGCCCGGTGACAACCTGAAGTCTGGGATGGGGTTCCCGACGGGACTGTGCCTCAACAATGAGACTGCGCATTACACGCCGAATCCCGGACAAAAGGACGTCGTGCTGCAGTATGGAGACGTGATGAAGGTTGATTACGGCGTGCAGGTTAACGGTTGGATCGTTGACAGTGCGTTCACCATGAGCTTCGACCCCATGTATGACAATCTCTTAGCCGCGGCCAGGGACGCGACGAATTCGGGCATCAAAGTGAGTTGTCATGCACATGCTGAATTGTTTGAATGAGGGCTTACAATCTTTGAGGCTGCCGGCATCGACGTCCGCATCTGCGACGTCAGCGCCGAGATCCAGGAGGCCATGGAGAGCTACGAGGTCGAGATCCGCGGTAAGACGTACCCTGTCAGAGCGGTGCGCAACATCTGCGCCCACGACATCAAGCGCTACCGCATCCACGGCGGCAAGTCGATCCCGTTCATCAGGAACAACGACCTGACCAAGATGGAGGAGGGTGAAATCTTTGCCATTGAGACGTTTGGGACGACGGGCCGTGGCAAGCTGTATGATGATGTGAGTGTTGTCTTACACTCTGGACTGACGCTTTAGAGGGACCTTGTCAGCTGACTGTAGGGAATAGGCCGGTGTCTACGGATACGGACTTCAACATGACGCCCCCGCGCAGGTGAGGCTGCCCTTCGCCTCGGCGAACCGGCTGTACAAGACGATCAAGGAGCAGTTCGGGAGCATTGTCTTCTGCCGCCGCTACCTGGACCGTCTTGGCTTAGATCGATACTTGGCCGGGGTAAGTCTTGGCTATCCTAGTTCAAACGTTTTTCTTGAGAAACATCGTATTAATGATTTGGCTCCTGACAGCTTAACTGCCTGGTCTCAAATGGCGTTCTCGAGTCGTACGCGCCGCTCGCGGATATCAAGGGATCTTATTCCTCGCAATTCGAGCACGTAAGTGTGCTCACCAATGCAGATCTTGACACGTGGTGAGGACGTTTGGCTGACCTTATCTAGACGATCTTGCTGCGAGAGTCCAGCAAGGAGATCATGAGTCGAGGAAGTGACTACTGATTATGGGAGAAGATGCGTCATCGTGAGGATGAGGAATCGTTAGCAAAGTTTGCATGGATGCAATACACGGTTGCAACACAACTTTAGGATTTAGGGTCGGATTCAACACCGCCTGTGAGGGGATGCTTTATTGAAGTGACAAGGTAGCTTCAACACTGCCCTAGTCTTGTCGCGGGGCAACAGCACTCCCTGCCTCTTTACATTCGTCACACCCATTCACTAGTATAGCCTACCAGAGAACAAATTATTGTTGGTCAAATTCGGTCCAGCGATGAGATCTGCAAGAACGGCATACCTGCGTGCTTTGACCCGCTAGTGCAGCACTCTTCTTCAAGTACGGGAGTGTTAGGGAGAAATCGATCCCCGACTCCATATTGATAAGCCAACATGATAGATAGCAATATTTTAGATGAGAGACTGACTGTACTTTGCGCATAGAATAGAAGCAGCAGAGTGCCTTGCAACCCAAGAGACCGCAACGACTTTGGTGATGCGGATGCACTTTCAGCAAGCATGTTCATCATGGAAGCGATTCCTGCGACGGGAATTGTGACAAAACAGGACCTTGGGTGCTTATATGTTGCAGCAGATTGCGCTGCTGCTTCTTGCCTTTGTATCGATGAAGTGGGAGAGGGGGGCGGCAGATCGCCGACTTAGCCCGTGTTAGTCAAACCTGGGCCGGAAACATTTCGCCGACTTTTTGTTTCCGACGTGATCGCTCATAAACCCCATCATTCCCGCCTCGTGTGATAGAAGACACCGTCAGAGGACCTCCTCTTATGAAGCCATTCTTGAAGACGAATCTCCTGAAGTTGTGGGTTCTCTCAACGCATCTCAACCAGGGGCCTCTCAGCACTATCTGCCCCTACAAAGTCACAGTCAGACTCGTCCGTCACAATGACATCCATCCCTTCCAAGACCCTTCAGGTCTCGCCTACAATAAGATACAAGTACTACTACTCCAAACCTTCGAAAGCAAACCTCCCAACCCTCCTCTTCCTCCACGGCTTCCCCTCCACGGCAACCGACTTCCGCCCGCAGCTCGAGCACTTCGCAGCCCTCGGCCACGGCGTCCTCGCGCCGGACCTCCTGGGCTACGGCGGCACCTCGAAGCCGTCCGACGCCGACGAGTACACGTGGCGCGCAATGTGCGGCCACGTCGTCTCGGTCCTCGACGCGGAGGGCGTCGGCGCCGTGGTCGGCGTCGGCCACGACCTGGGCTCCTGGTTCCTGAGCCGGCTGTGCCACCTCCACCCGTCGCGGCTCGCGGGGCTGGCGTTCCTGGACGTCGGGTACTCCGTGCCGGGCGCGGCGTTCGACGTGGAGGCGATCAACCGCGCGACCGAGGAGGCGACGGGCGAGGAGCGCTTCCGGTACTGGGACTTCTTCACGGACGCCGGGGGCGTGGCGCTGATGGACCGGGAGGTCGAGGCCGTGGTGTCGCTGATGCATGCGTCGCCTGGCGTCATGGCAGCGAACCTGGGGCCGGAGGGCAGGACGAGGGAGTGGGTGTCCGCGGGCCGGGTCGCGCCGGTGCACTCTTTCGGTGACGGGGACGTCGAGGCGAGTCCGTACTTCCTGGAGAAGGTGGCCGTGTTCAGAGAAGGCGGCTGGACGGGCCCGACGAACTGGTACAGAGCCCTGAAGGACAACCTCTCCTTCGAAGATGAGCAGGACATGAAGAAGGAGCTCGACGTCCCCGTGCTGGTTGTCGGATGCGGCAGGGACGAGATGACGGTGGCTGGGTTCCAGGACCAGATGACGAGGCCGTGGGCGAGGGCCGGGTATCGGTTTGAGGTGCTTGACACGGGCCACTGGGTCATGCTCGAGGATGCGGCGGGGACGAATCGGTTGTTGGAGGAGTTCCTGGATGGTCTTGCTTGACTAAGGTTATGTGACCGGCGTCCTGGTGACCCTACCAGCAGGCTGTGTGGCTTTCAACGCTTCCTCCTTCAAACGAGCCCAGTCCTTGGTCTAGATGGCAACATCGACCACGAAATCCACACCTCGGCTTGTTTCAACAAAGTTCAACACCATAAAGTGGACATATAAAGACAAGGAATATTGTAAGACCCAACTCTGCAGTGTGATGATTGAACAAACGCAGTCGGCTTGCGAAGGGCATGTTGGCCCTTTGCTCATCCCAAAAACCGAAGCTCTAGAGTGAGAAGTGATAGGTCGCCAAGTCCTCATTGACCTCATTGAGATTATCTGATTCGTGCGTGTACTCTTCTTCCTCTCCCAACATCCGTTTTCAATTTAATGATTCGCGAGTACCTAAGCGATAAGGACAAAGGCGGATACGGATAGACCTCGGTATGGTATCATGTTTGTAGCTTGAACCAGAGAGACCTGGAGGGTATTCCAATTTGAATGTCCGACTCGCCTCTAAGGTGAGTCGGGCAGGTTAGGCCCATTCTATATCAACACAATTATTCTCTTTGTCTCTTTTTTTTTCCCCCGTCGATCCCCAACGCCATCGCAATGCATCAGTGACCAAGAAGATCCAGTCCCACAATCGAACGTCCCTCGGAGACGGATCGTGGTCTCCCCTCCCGTTCATCCCCCTTTTTTCTTGACAGGGCGTAAACCCATCATTCTCTTCTCCAGCCCTCTCAAGGACCTGCGAGGCCTGGTATACACACCGGTCAACCGAGGACTGCCAAATAATCTCGAAAGCCACAAAACATTTCAGAAACCCTCCCCCCAAAAAAATCGAAGTGTCAGAAACTGTCCCCTAAGCAGACCCCATCATCAGACTCTCCACCATACCACCGGTCTCGCACGCGAGCTGCGCCTTCTCAACCTCGTGCCCGACACGACGCCTCAACGTACGGAAGCCCTCGAACAGCTCCGCGCTCGCGGCGGCGTACTCGGCGTACAACTCGACGAGCACCAGCCCGACCTCGACGCAGACGCTCACGTACCGCGGGTCGATGATGTGGTTGCAAGTCCACTTGAGCACCGGCTGCACCGTCCTCTCGTCCCTGCCCTCGAGCGCATCGCGCACCGCAGACCTGTGCCGCAGCGCCATCAACAGCGTCAGCACCGCCAGCGGCGAGTGGTCCTTGGCCTGCGGGTCGAGGACCTGGTCCAGCGCGCTCGCGTAGCGCCCGTGCCGTAGCGCCTTCTGCCACGCCGTCTCCTTGGTCCGGGACACGCGCGCGTCCTGCGCGACGATGACCTCGGCCTGGCCCTCGCCGAGGGCCTCGAGGCGGCGGTGGGCGGCGACCTTGCGCTTGCGCGTCTTGGTGACGCGGTCGTGCTGGTCGAGGGTGCCCGCGATGAGGGCGGCCATCTCGCGCTCGCGCTCTTTTTGGCGAGTGGCCTCGGGGCCGGTGAGGCGCGTGCGGATGGACAACACGCCGGACTGCATGCCGACGACGAGGTGACGGTCGGCGTGGTCGGGGGAGTCGGAGGCCGAGAGCACGCGGAGGGAGAGGATGGGCGAGGGGTACTTGGTGGAGGAGACGACGTTCCAGGCCGTCGTCTCAAAGACCTTGACGTGGCCGTCGAGACCGCCCGTGACGAGGCGGGTGCCGTTGGAGGCGAGGCTCAGGGAGGTGACGGTCTTTTGGTGGTTAGAGATCTGGTGGATGGGGCGGGCGGCGACGAGGTCCAGGACGGAGACGTTGGGGCCCGAGGAGGCGAGGAGGGTGGTGCCCGAGGCCAAGGGCAGGACGGACTCGACGGGGGCTGCGTGCTTGAAGGTCATGACGGCCGCGTTGGAGCCTATTCTCGGGTCCCAGATCTTGACGGTGGAGTCGTAGGAGCCCGAGACGATCATGTTGCCGACGCCCGAGGGGGACGTGGCCGGGAAGAACTCGGCGCAGCGAACGTAGTCGGAGTGGCCGACGAAGGTGTGCGTCGGGTCGTTGGCCGTGAGGTCCCAGAGGCGGACGGTCTTGTCGTCGGAGGCGGAGAGCAGGGTCGTGGGCTGGGAGTCCGAGAAGCGCGTGGCCCAGACGGGCTGGCGGTGCTTGGTCCAGGTCTTGAGAATGGAGCGCGAGTGGGTGTCGAAGACCTGCATGCGTCCTGTGTCCTCGGCGGCGACGAGGACGCGGCCATCGCGGCGTAGGGAGCCGGAGCGGGCGACGTCGGCGAATCGCGTGATCGTCTTTTCGAGCTTGCGGGTGCGCGACGAGTAAAGCTGCACGCGGGTGCCAGTGGTGACGGCGAAGAGACCGTCCGAGGAGGTCGAAGAGATGTGTGTGATCGGGTACGACGTCGGCGAGGGAATCTGGAGCTGGTTCTTGAAGGACTTCCAGTAACGCTGCTCGGCCGTCACGGGGGACGGGCCCGAGGGCAGCTTCACCTGCGGGAGGGGTCCCACGGGGGCTGCCATTTTGATATTATGTTTGTTGCTCGTTCCCTCTTCTTAACTATCGGGTGGGGTGGCTGTGATTTCTGCGTGGGAGGAACAGTTGTTGCGGAAAGGGCGCGGTTGAGACTATCGTCGTCGTGATGGACGTTGGTGATATTTTTTTGGAGTTTGGTAAGACTGCTAGTAAGGGAAAAAAAAAGATTCTCAATTGAGAATTTCTTTGGCGGCTAGTACTGGATAGGTTTAGCGCCAACCCCACACTTCCATGATAAGATAAGGCGCGGGGCCAGGGACCTCGAAGCTTGGAACTAACTAGACTTGCGCGAGAGACTCGGGTGGGCGAACGAGCTGTCTAGCCTGAAATAAACAATGATATATGAGAAGCTGGAATTCGTTCTATCCAAGTCACGGATGTTTAGTTATGCGGATTTTCGTTTATTTATTATCCGAGTTTTCAAAATTCTTAGAATGCCGGAGTTTGGTGCAGTTTATGAAGCCTTGTGAAATCCCACTCATTCAGTTTCTGACTCCAGGCATAGAGCTGGAGGCAAGGTATGTTGAGAGCTCGGCCATCACTCGCTTCACGGCTACCGCTTCACATCCGACCGCATCTCACCTAAAGAAACAAAATGGAGCAAACCCACGCATCTAGTAGCTCCTATGTTTCTTCAACATCAAAACTTCACACCAAAAAGCATAACAAACACTCCGCCCCCAACTAACCACTTTGCCGAATTAAGCATCCGAGTCCTGCATCTCCAAAAAAACAACACACCACCACAATTCATCCGTTAACCCCAGATCCGACATCTTGGCATCAAACATATGGAAACGTCGGCAGTTGGATCGTTCTCCAACAAGGCTGCCAACGCGCAATGCACCCGCGAAGAATTTGAGGCTGCGCATCCGTCCATCCATCCCTTCACCAGACGGTTCACACCACCGTCCACGCAACCTCCACCCCTCAAATACTAAGCCCCAAACCCCCTCGAAAACCTTCTTCCAGGATCTGTTAACTTCTCACCGACGTACCTCACTGACCGCTCGTACAAGCTCCATCTCATCGTCGCCAGGCCGGGCTGACAGACTCTTGGCTGTCACCGACTTCTCGTCCCGCTCACCATTGGTGGTCAAACGCTTCAACCTCGTCATCTCTCCTCCAAAAGCCCCATTGTCATCACTCGACGCCTTGGTCTTTTCTCTCGCTCAAACGTATAGTCAACTTATCAGACGGTGATATCACCGCCAGTATAATAATCCCCCCCTTTTCTCCGAGACCGGCGAGCGGACGGATAACAGGGCATTCATCTGATGTCGCTCTTGGTCGGGACTGGGCACCAAAAGTCTAAAAAACTTTTCCTCCTCCTTTAACCTGAAGCTTAGCTCGAGGGACACCCTACCATCCATCTCATCAAACTCTAAACATGGAGACAAGCCTGCAACCAGGCCAATGTTTCTCCAAACTACGGTTCCCCAAATCTCTTGGCCAAAACTCGCCATGCCCGAACGGAGGGACGCCCGCAGTGCCGCAGGGCTGCGGATACGGTCACGATGGACGGCGGTAGGACGGTGGGAATGTGTCGCATCCGCGACATCTGCGAGGTGAAAGCAAGAAATATCGGCAGGAGAAGAAGAAAAAAACCCTGATACCGAGCGTAACGTCTAGAAATGAAATGTCCGCTACGCACCTCTAAGATGACGTCGTGGAAACCAGGCAGTGTAATTACCTTCCTCTGAATGTGAAAGAGCTCTCACGACAGCGATGGATAATTGGGACGAGTGTTTTTGAACTTTGTTTGAATTCTCATTGACCCATAATAACCTCGTCTGATCTATGTAACACGCTGATAAAAGCATATTCAAAACGACTTGGAGTCGTTGAACTAGGGTATACCATCCTCTCACTTTTCCTTCCCCCCTTACGCGACGGAACCGAAAATAGTCTCCATCATGATACCTGCGCAACATAATTAGCATCGCTGCGCCGAGATCGCATTGTGAACTGGGCGCATCATTCAACTCACCAGTAATTCTGTAAGGGTCGGCATTTGAGGCGGGACGGCGGTCCTCGAAGTAGCCGTAGCCCTTGGCGGCGCACTCTCTGGGGATGCGGATCGAGGCACCACGGTTGGCAACTCCGTAAGAGAACTGGTCGATGGAGCCCGTCTCGTGGCGGCCGGTGAGACGCTTCTCGTTGCCCTCGCCGTAGACGGCAATGTGCTCCTTGTGGCGGCCCTCGAGCTTCTTGATGGCGGCCTCGATGTGCTTCATGCCGCCCTCAACACGCATCTCCTTGGTGGAGAAGTTGGAGTGCAGACCGGCACCGTTCCAGTCACCAGGGATGGGCTTGGGCTCAACGGAGACCTTGGCGCCGAACTCCTCGGCGATGCGGGCCAGGAGGAAGCGGGCGAGCCAGAGGTGGTCACCCATCTCGATGCCGACGCAGGGGCCGACCTGGAACTCCCACTGGGCGGGCATGACCTCGGCGTTGGTGCCGGAGATCTTGACGCCGGAGTACAAGCAGGCCTTGTAGTGGGCGTCGACGATGTCGCGCTGGACGACCTTGCCGGCGCCGACACCGCAGTAGTAGGGGCCCTGGGGGGCGGGGAAGCCGTTAGCGGGCCAGCCGAAGGGGCGGTTGCTGAGGTCGAGCAGAGTGTACTCCTGCTCGAGGCCGAACCAGGGCTCGTGGGCGGCGTGAGCCTCCATCAGCTTGGCGCACTCATGTCTGTAGTTGTACTTGTTGGGGGTGCCGTCGGCGTTCCAGCACTCGGCGAGGACGAGGATGTTAGGGGATCCGCGGAAGGGGTCGGGGAAGACGGCGACGGGCTTCAGGTAGACATCAGAGTTGTCGCCAGGGGCCTGGTTGGTGGAGGAACCGTCAAAGTTCCACATAGGAAGATCCTCGGGGGTGTACTCCTTCTCCTTGAGCGTCTAGAGGCGCACATGATGGTTAGCTTCGTGTGTCTGTTGGTGGCGGTATGATGCAACTGCGTGAATGGTCTCCCCCATCTTCATGCCACCAAGCCCGTGAGCGAGCCCTGGCCACTGAAGCTGACATCATGCTGTGCATCTTGCCGTCAGGCTGACGATGCCAGGCGGAGCTACTCCAGAGGCCCATGTTTTGGGGTCTTGGGGCAATGTGTGGAGAAAGAGGTCCATCTCTCGGCCGGCGGCAGCAACTTGGCGTAGCCGGCTCACCGAAGACGCGCCGTCGGCCAAAAGGGCAAAGATACCGGCGAGCGACTGGCAAGAACCTCCAATAACCGAGCTGCGGCGTTGAACCCTGCAGCTGGAGGCAAGGCAAAGCCTTGGAAGGGTCTCGGTGTCTTGGGGCCACACGATTTGTGTGGGGTGGGGTTCCTTGCAGGACCGAGTCGTGACCGAATCCTGTCAGCCAGCCGGTCCAGTCTGAACAGCCAGACCAGACCAGGCCGTGCAGGTACGTACCGACCGCCCACCACCACAACGCAACCCGCACTTCTTGGAGGGGCAGACGGTGGTTTGACCCCCCGCCAAGCCCCAGTGCATGTCGATGCCGTATCTTTGCTGCCCCTCGGCCGCAGCACCCTTTTTGCCCGCTGTTTCCAGCCGGAACTCGGAGACGCCCCGAGGGGAAGAACCCAGAGACCGGAGGACCGCGCCCCAGATTTGTCGCGCCCGTCGCCGCAGGAAAAGAAAGAGGCAGCGTGAAACCGCGCTCTTTCTCTCTCACTGCGAAGGGTCGCAAGAAGACCTGAGTGACGTCCCTCATGAGGAGGGAATACGGCTTCGGGTGAATACGGCGCTGAGACGGGCTGGGACCAGAGAAAGGGGAAACCGAAAAAGGAAAGTAAATGAAAGAACGAGGCGAATGTCGCAAACTTACCCTCGACTTGGAGCGGGTCTCGCCGTCAGCATCAATCCAGATGTACTCGGCCATAATTGAGCCCTTCTGGTCAAGCTTGAGGTACTTGGCCAACTATTCAGCGGGGTCAGTATGGTTGCTTTTTTCTTTCTTTTTTTTTTTTTTTTTGATCGTCATGCGCGAAGCTGACAGCAGGATCGTCTCCTGCTGAGCTCAGCTCGGGGGCGGTGTATTCTCACAGTCTCGGGCCTAGAGGTGAAAGCAGCTTCCGTCGCCTGGAGACAAGACTCATGTTAGCGCGTGCCCCTTTTCGCAAGTATCGTGTGAATTTCGGAAAGGGGGGGAGGCGATCCGTTCGCGATCGGAAGGGTATGACGTGGGGGGCCCGAGGAGAGAGTGAACTTACCATTTTTGCGGTTGTGTGTGATGGGTGTGGTGTGGAAAAAAAAAGGAACAGGGTCAATTGAGGTCCAAAAAGGTTCAAGCAGGAAAGATCAAGAGATCTAGGTATCGGTAGGGGGATAGAGGATGGATTTGAAAGTAAAGAAGGGGTTCGATAAGGGAAGCAGACGAAGCGGGCGGTTGAGGGTTTTATGTTTTCCCATCTGTAGCCCGTCTTCGGGCAAGGAAGGAGGGAGCAAGACGTGGGCTGGGAGACACTCTCACTGGCGGCGGCGATGCGTCGATGCTTTCTTACACACAGCGAATCTGCAAGGTACCGTCGAGATACAACATGACGACCGCGGTCCTCGCCCACGAAACCTCGCATGCGGCCGGTACAGAATCGTAACTTTTGGCTCCCGCTCAGGTTCCTCTTTGGTCCTTTCAGCCCAAAGATAAGGCCTGCCCATCACGGCTGCAGGGGTGTGGCTGGCTTCTGGCTTCTGGTATCGATTGTGGGTGGGGTGAGAGGGGTGGGTTGGTGGGGTGTGGCCCCGGAAACGCGCCTCCTGCCATTCGCCCGCCAACCCAGAGTTTGGGGGACCACAGATACATGCCACCTTTGATTTGGTTCCCAGGGTCCCACGAAGCATAAGTCGAGGTACTTGCGCCCTCCCAGAATGCCCATTCCGCCCGCCCATTTACCGCCAGCTGCACCGCTATCAGAGGTATCCCTACAGCCTGCCGTGCTCGCGCAACCAACGGCATCATGTCCTCCTGGTACTCGCAGTCGAACGGAAATGCGACGGCCGGACCATTCGCCTCTAGAGGTATCGTCAACTTCCTCTTCTCCGTAACTGGCCCCTGGGGTCCTCTTCTTGCGCTTCCACTTGGGTGGTTTCGTTCTGTCAACCCTAGTCTCCAAGACTGATAAGTAGGAAAATCACAAGAAAAAATGTGTGACGATGACTTCGACGTGCGCCCAGAGGCCCGGCTCGGAACCAGTCAGGTGCCGCCGGAGGCAGCCCGTACAGCAAGTGCCTGCAACTAGCTGCATCGACCTACCACCACCAAACCCAACAATGACAATGAATAGCAGCAGCAAGCCTGTGAGAGAGAGATTGACAAGAGAGAAAAAAGTGAGAGAGCCTGCGGTACACGCACACTATCGTACGCACTCACTCGGTCCTGGCGACCCAAGGTACCTCTCACCCACAGCAGCCCACCTGTGCCACAACGCGGGGTACGTACCAGTACACACGAAGCCCACGTCCTTGCGGCCCGCTGTTTCTATCCTTGGAAATGCTCGTGTGCACACCCGCCGCCCGCCGTGGCCCTTCGCCTTCGCCTTCGCCCTCGCCGCCGCTGTCGCTATGGTCGTTGGCAGTCGGTGCCTGTAGCAGTTGCTGGTGGTGGCTGTGGCATCCGCCGTTCAGGGCCCAGGTCAGAAGCCTAGTGAGAGATGTGAGGGATGTACCATAGTATTCTTGGGCTCGGTGGTGGTTAGCGGTACCACTCGACACCTCACTACCTCCTGTTCCAGACCGCTTGCAAAGAAAAGCGTCCTGGAACTTTGATGCCCAGAAACGGCCGCTCATGAGTAATTAGTGAAAATCTCACGATGCTGTCGTTTCGTCTGATGGGCCCTGGCTTCCAGAACAGAGAGTCCCTTGAATTCCAGCAAAAAGCATGTGTCCCGCACACAGTCGCACACCCCGGGACCAGCCAGCGCCTCCATGAACCGGAAGGACCTGGCACCGCTGGCGGTTCTGAATATCCCGAGGGGGAGAGAGCGTCGCTTGCAATTTGGTTCCACGCCGACGATCGCAGGACCATATTGCGACAACGTGCATATTCCTGGCGTTGGTTTCTTGGGGGGGGCATTGTGCTCTTCCGCTTCTATTCGGGGTATCGTTAGGTACCTCGACCTTTCAATCTCGAACCCTCGCCAGCTTGTCGACTCTTCCCCGCCGAAGGACCCTAGGTCCCAGAGAGACGACACATCGTGAAACCAGCCACCACTCAGAGTCTCTCACCTCACTGTCGTATCGGCTCCGAAGTCGAAATGCCCTTCCGTCGCATAGTTTTGTCTCGTCCCGCCGGCGCAACTTGTTGCGACAGCGACACGCACATGCGCTACTTCTCCTGTCCTTTTCAAATTTCCAACCCCTGCCATGACTATGCTTGTACGTGGCACAGGAAAGATAGGCATCCTTTGAGACTTGCTTCCTTCGTCCTGTCCTCGGAACTAGTCCCGCCTAGTTCGTGCAGATGGCCGTCTCATAAAAAATTAGCCGCCTTTCGGCAGTGATCTCTCAGCCATCCTCAACGTTGTCTTGCAAGTTTGTGCGTCTCCGTGTGCGCGTCTGTAACCCCTTGGTGGGGTTGATCCTGGCGACCTGGCTTCTCTCTTGAGGTATCTGTACCTCTGTGTCAATTCGTCCTGACGACTCCCAATTTGGAGACAACGGCGTCACATATCCCACCTCGAGGTTATCGTCCAAGTCGACCCATAATGCGGCGGCGAGGGGCAAAAGGTGGGGTGCGGTCTTGCTCCGGTCCAGATATGTTCTGGGTAGAGTTGAGATCCGTGGTCAGTGCGATCCAATGGCTTCTTGTCGGTATCCTGTGAGCGACGTCGAGTTTACAACACCTCTCGAGTCATTTGGGGGGATTCATGGGGAACCCCCATTTCACGTCTTCTCTCCGATGGCGGGATGGTAATCTTCCCCAAACCTTCGGAATCACTAGCCAGCTCGTCGTCCTTCCGACCAATATTCGATGGTCTGTTCGTCAGCGAACCCCCGAGCTTTTGCTCCACGAAGTGACCTTGTCGAGAAGCTATCTCCGGGAAGAGAGCCAATCCACATGGACTGCCGCGACCCGTCCTACAAGACTTGAGTGAATATCTGGCTGATATGCAGCCCAAACTTCTTGGAGGCTGCAGTATGCACGAAGCTGGAGCCGTCAAGGAGAAAGGCTGTTCGATAACATTGCTGGTCTCTGTGTTACTACTTGCCTGCGGTGGCCCCCCCCCGTGGGACGCGGCTCGAGGGACGGAATGCTGCCCAGTCACCGTCGTCGCATGTTCAGTCGGTCTACAGTCGGTCATATCAAACACAGAACATTTTGCTCCGATACGGCCAAAGACAAGCTCCCCCGCAATTCTGCCCGCGACAAGGTAAGACCTGTAAGTACGCGGTACCGCCGTTGGATGGACGATTACCCCCCAACAATGCCGTCCCAACATTTCACTCGCCGCCCGTGGTCGATTCAGGCTCTATTCTGGGATAACCGCTTGCCGTTGCCGCTCCTAGAGATCCCTCAGGTAAAACTTTGATGATTCCATTATGGAACTCGTTCTCCAGATGTGACCTGCAGGACACCTCCATCTCGGGTGTCTCCAAACCATCAAGTGTGGGACGCTAGTGGACGGCTGGTGCATTTTGCATTGCTGGCTTATCGCTGGGCGGTGATTGGTCGGGACCCATGTGCAGAATAATTGAATTCTCTCAAGAGCTGTGTCGGTTCCGTCGACTCCTTAAAGACTGACATTAATCGCTCAAGAGGACCTGGTCACCCGTGACGCCCTCGACTGCTAAGCACATTTCCATCTCTTGTCATTCGCAACTCCGGTTGACTTGCAACGATGCGTAGCTTCACGAGGTGTCGTTGGCCTCGGTGAAGCGTGTGGCAGCTGACAAGCTTACTCGGTGGAGAGCCGCGGCAGGCAGTGACATGGGGTCGCTGCGAGCACGAGGAGCAGTGAAAGGTACCCCGTCCATGGCGGAAAGCTGCTGTTTGGATCCAACCCGATGGCTAGTGCCGCAAAGTTGGATTCTGGAAAATGTGGATGGAGCAGCCATGTTGGGTTTGGGCGCCGGGCCGGCGGGGATGGGGGAGGGTGGAATCGATGTATGGATTGGCTGTGTTTTCTCGTTGGATTGACGGTGACCCAGGACTCTGCAGAATCGGCTCTGTCGAACAGGTCGCCGAGACCGGGCAAGCAACAGCGGCAGCGGCCGGCAAGCGAAAACACGGCACCACCACCCTTGACTTTGCGGACGGCTGCCCCGACGACACACGATGTCCGTATCCCACATCGGCAATCCATCGAGCAGACCCATCTCGACCGAGTGTCTCGCGACCTGCACTCTTTGTCGCTTTCGACAATGAAAGTGTTGACTTACTTCATCCTTTTTTTCCTTTTTTTTTTTCGCCCTTTCGAACGCATGCGAAAAGTCGTCATTTCCCATCGTCCGAGCTCTGTCAACGACGAGAATTCGCCGGTCTCATCGCTGAGTGGTCGGCGTTGACACACAGTTATTCTCTCATTGGTCGGCTGCCACCCGCCACGATCGGGACTTGGCTGAACACTGCCGGGGCACCTGGGCGAGGCATGCCAGGGCCCCAATCGAGACTCTCACGAGATCAGAATGACGTCTTTGGGATGGTCAATTGGGGCTCGATGACCCAGAAGAGCGGCGATATCATCATCATTGTGGTCGGGGAGTGATGTCTTTCAGAAGGTCTGCAAGAGGCAACTCGGGAACCAAGGCCGGAGGAGACAAGACCACTTCCGTGACGTCGGCCGCGACAAGTGTTGGTCGGCAATGGCCTCGACTCGAGCGTGGAGACCCCGAATCAGGACTCAAATCTTGAAGTCCCTTTGGCCTGGTCACTGGATCTAGCCGGGGCTCCCTCAAGGGGGTATACGTCTCGGCGCGGCAAGCGCCACATGGAGTGGCCGAGGGCCCTAGGAGTGCCAGTGTGCAAAGGCGGCGCGACACGAGCCCACAGCAGGGCGCAGTCGACATCGTGAACCGGGTTGAGTCAGACTCGTGTTCGGCCGACGGCGGTCAGTGGTTATTTTCGGAGCGTCGTTCCGGGACAAGCGGTGGGCGGATGGGAGATAAGACGGGAGAGAGGGTGTTCTGGAACTTGCAGGGCATGGCTTTGATGTGTCACAGCACGAGCGCGCAGTGGATGTGTCTAAATGCGCAAAGCAAGGCGAGGCGCTACATCCAACGAGACGCGACGCCCCAAGTGCAGCAGAAAGGAGGAGGGCGTCTGGGTGGGTGACTTTGGGGAAACAGTGGATTCTGACAGTGCGCAGATGTCTAGTACACTTGTATCCACACTGTGAAGGAATAGGGGTTGGCTGATGGCGGTTTGAGGCGGCAAGTGCAGCTTCCAATCCATCATCCCCTCCCTTCCTTCCCGACCGAAATGGAACTGTCGAACTAGAAATCACATGACCCGTGGTCAGTTGAGGAAAACACAATGGAACAATGTTGGGAAACCACGCTTGCTTGACGTTCTCGGCGTGCAGACGGTCTACCTGGCCAGTGATGTCTGGTAATGATCTCGTGCGGAACTCGCAGCCTGGAGCACGCATCTGTCTCTTCACGACTCTGCGCTGCAGTCCTTCTAGCGGAACCAGCCGCCCGCCCATAGCCATCTTGACGTCCACTAACACCAGCATACCCACGTGTCTGAGCCATGAACTGGACCGAAGGAGCTTTGGCTCGTCAATCGCGAGGGAAAGGTTGGAAGCCGGAGCTCGCGAAGCAGAAGCAGTACTTTGCAAAGGCTCGAGCAGGACTTCCGAATGCCTCGAAACCCAGCGTCGCTTCCGTCTCGTTCCTCTCTCGACAGCCCGATATGCCTACGGCGCATCCTGGGAAACGGCCTCCAAAAACTTTGATACAGAGCTCGCCGCATTTACGGCGCCGGCAGAGCCAGCATGGCGAAACTAGGGGACGCCATTTTGGCCGTTCGCCCCGCCAACGTCCGCGAGAGGAAGAGCCGTCCACGGTGAACCATGACTCTCCGAAGCTTCATATGTCTCTGCGCACAAACAGCAAGCGAAAGCATACCGTGGACGAAAAGGAAGATATGGACATGAAGAGACGTCGTTTGCTACAGAAGAGCGACTGGGCCGGTATCAACGTCCAAAAAGCTATGCCTCTTCAATTCTCAGCCAGTAGTAATTTGGCTGGGAGTCAGATCTGGGGCTTTCGCAACAAACACGCCACTGGACAGCCCGCCCCGTTCTTCCAACGGATTAGCCGCGACAAGATTACAATGAGGGAAAGTGCCCCCAGTCACAGCGGCACGCAGGTTGAAGATAGTGGTATCAGAATCAGGATCGGCAGCGAAGATATTCGGCTTGGCATCGGGAGCCAAATCACAACGAAGAGCCCACACAAAAGGTTTCTTCGAACCATTTCCAAGTCAAACAACTTGCGGCAGTCAGTCCACTTCCAGGAACCCTCATCTCAGAGACTCCCACAGCATCACGGATTTTCAGAGTACCATGATGACAGAGAACTGGTAGGTCAGAGAACGAAGCGTTTGCGGGAGATTCGCCCTGGAAGAGATGGAGCAGCCCGCAGGAATGTTGCAAGAACTGTCTCGCCATCCACGTCACATGGCGAACGTACCAGACTTGAGCGTTTGCAACGAGTTGGCCAACCACTTCTTGTTGAATCATCTCCGTCTGTCGTTCATCACCCGGTTCCTCAACGACTCAGTCAGCTTGTCTTCATCGAGGAGTTGGGAACTCCCGAATCGGATGCTTTTGGAAGCACCAGCGCCGAAGTCAGTTATAACTCTTTGTGCCCCATTTCCCCTTCGAAGATGAGTGAGAACAAACGTTGGCATGATATGTTTGCATCTTTCGAAGAGCGGGCAGAAATTTCCAACGACCTAGATTACAACAGAATTGCCACAGCTGAAGACATCAGTCCCGGAGCCAGCAACTTCTCAGGCCCCAGCAGCCCATCGATTCGTTATTCAAGTTTTAAATGCTCTCAGATGAGCTCGTCCTCGAATCTACAAGAAACGCCCGTAAATCATGAAGTTGTGCAAACAGACTTGCGGAGAAACCATTATGGATCTTTTGACGTCAATGACGACGGCAAAAACCTGTTAGAAGATACTGTTTCCACCTTACGGTTCTCTTCACCACTTCCGCCGACCAACATGTTTTTTTCGTCAGACAAACCAACTGCCATTGACCTTGACAGCAATATCAACTCTAGCCAAGGGAAGGCACACGCGATTGAAGAAATCTCCACGTGGAACATGTTCGACACCACGATCCAACACCCTTTGCCATCGATAGCATCGGATAGCCCAGGAGAACAGATTTTCAACCAGCATGACCGAGACCTATCTCCTGATGGCAGCGGAAAAGAGTCCAAGAATCAAAGCCTCGTGTTACAACCTTCAGAAATAGGTACAGGTCGAAGCACATCGGTACCAGAACCAAGAACGACATGTGGGGATGCTGACTGGATCAACTTCATATTTGGCGACAGCGGTAATGAAGCCCAAGATGCGGCGTTTCAAGAGGCAAGAAAAGAGGCAGCTCGAGACCTACAGCCATCAAGCAGCTCCGCTAATAGTTACTGTCAAAACCTTGGACATCAACGTCTTGATCATGACACATCAACCATGGCCACTTGTGGAAGAGTTGACCATGAGAATGAGAGGGACATCAGCGCATCCTCTTCAAGAAGTTCTGGAATCGAACTTGATCGTTCACATGTGAAAGCTCTCGAAAATCCCATGAGCGCTCTTCTGGAGACACACAATAACGTGGACAGTCACATAGACATAGCAGAGTCCATCATTGTGGAAGCTCCTGACTCAATCATCCAGGGGGTAGATTCAGACTATCCCATTACTGACATAGTATCAAATCCAGCGATAGACTCCGGGTCTACAGTGGCGCAACCGCCCGAGTCGGAAGCGGGAGAATTGCCCAGCCAACCTTTCCAGTTTGCGCGGCCAAAATCGTTCATCGGCCGACTGGCTAGTTCATTAGTGCGAGACGCAGGCCCAATCGTACCCCTGAGTGTTCACAACGACACCAAGAAGAGTGGTAGATCGAGGAGAAGGTCAGGGAAGAAGAAGGCAAAGGACGGGCGAGCTGACATCCGAGAATTTCCGGACTATGATGGTGATCCGATCGACAGGGGTTCAGATGAGTAGGGGCCGAAATTCCATCGAATCTTGGAAGAACATGCATTCAAATCACAGCATGGATGAAATTAGTGCAAGTGCTTTCTGGCATCCTTTTGACATTTGTGGGATATCGACCGCTGTTGGGACCTGGCCCTATCTATTCTAGAACAAACAAAGCATGCACAATTTGCCGGGGGAAGAAGAAGAACAGAAATTCCCCAAAAAAGTACAACGCTCTAAAATCCCTTCCTTTCTTTCCAGAACGTTTCAACAAGTTTCGTTTCCGATGTTCCATCCAGGTCAGGACTCAGCACTGCTGTCTGCCCTAGAGGTGATCGATGTCATCTGTATCATGTGCAAAACCTTTTCCCCTCCCGGAAGATCCGATTCCTTTTTTTTTGTCGTTGGTTTTCCTGGTGTCAATCCTTTTTTTATGTTTTTGCGTTTTTGTGTTTGTTTGACTGATATCCCATGATGCCGTTGCAGTGAGGTGGAAAAAGAGCGACAGTGAGAGTACTGGGAGCCAAGTTTCTCTAGGCTTTGTTCGTCTGCTACTGTGCCTTTTTGCTCAAAGCTCACCAGAAGCCAAAGGCGCGGCCGTGGTGGCGGGGGTGGTACGCCCCATCGCGCTTGTGCTCGGCGGCGGGCTCCCTGAAGGACTTCTTAGTGCGCTTGGCTTCGCTGGTGGCCGTGGGGACGACCGAGACGGTCTGCGTCAGGACGGAGGTGACGGGCGCCGTGGGGCACGAGGAGACGGTCTCGGTAACAGTGACGGCGGAGGGGCAGTCCTCGCTTCCCTCGTTGCCGACGTCGCCGCCGGTGCCGGCGCTGGGGAGGGCCGAGGCCACGGTTGTGGCGGAGGCAGTGCTCTGGGCGTCGGAGACGGTCACGACGCCGGTGAGAGAGCCGACGGTGACGGTGATGACACGAGGGGGAGGGGCGGCGGTGGGAGCAGGGGGCTGGGCTGTGACGTAGACGGTGGTCACGCGGGGAGGGGTGGTGCCCTCGGCCGGGATTGTGGAGGTCAGTGCCGAGGTGGACGGCTCAGCCCGGACGGTGCCGGAAGGACCAGCGGTGGGTTGGATAGTGACGGTGACGAGAGAGATGACGGGGCTGCCGGAGGGAGGAGCCAGGGTCATGGTGATGACGGAGGTCTTGGGCTCGTTGGGTTTGGGGGGCTGAGCAGGGCGGGAGACGGGCGCGGAGGCAGCGGGGGCGCCGCCCGGGACGGTAGCGGTGACGTAGACGGTGCTGACGATGGCTGTGCCGCCCGCGCTCTGGGCCGGGAGGGTGGTCTCAATGGCGGAGGTCACGACGGAGCCTTGCTCGGAAGCGCCGGCCTCGTTGGTGGGAGCGGGAGGAGGGGCAGAAACATAGACGGTAGACACGATGGGCTGGCCGCCCTCAGACTGAGCCGGAAGGGTGGTGACGACGGCAGAGCTACCGGCGACAGCGTCGACGGAGCTGACGGCCTCCGCAGTCTTGGTGATGTAAATCGTGGAGACGACAGGAGGCAGACCGCTCTCGGCAGGGAGGGTCGAGACAACGGCAGAGGTAACGACGGAGCCGGCTTTGTCAGACGCGCCGGGCTCTTTGGTGGGAGCGGGGGGAGGGGCAGAGACGTAGACAGTAGACACGATGGGCTGGCCACCCTCAGACTGAGCCGGAAGGGTGGTGACGACGGCAGAGCTACCGGCGACAGCGTCGACGGAGCTGACGGCCTCCGCGGTCTTGGTGATGTAAATCGTGGAGACTACAGGAGGCAGGCCGCTCTCGGCAGGAAGGGTCGAGACAACAGCGGAAGTGACAACGGACGCGCCCTGGTCGGAAGCTCCACCCTCGGCAGGCTTGGAAGGCTCAGCGCCGGGTTGGCGGGTGACAGTGATAACAGACACCACAGGAGTGGCGTTGGGCTGGTCGGGGTTGGCCGGGATGGTGGTGGTCACGACACTGGTCTCAGGGACGGCAGTCTGGGCAGGAGGAGCTCCAGGGGTAGCCGTGACGGTAACGAACGAGACACCTCCGGTTCCGACAGTCGCGCCAGCATCAGCAGGCAGGGTGGTGGTGGTAATAACGGAGCCGCCCTCCTCAGCAATTCCGGAAGGAACACCAGCGCCGCCAGAGATGGGGCCGTTGGGCAGGAGCACGGTCTGCGTAACGGTCGTGGGGACAGAGACGGTGACGGTGGCGGTCTTCGCGGCGTTCTGGCAGGCGATAAGCTGGGTCTGGCACTGGGATATCTGGAAGTTCTGTCCGGCGATGCTCTGGCACTGGGTGAACTGCATGCCACAGGCGGCGTTGCAGGCGGACTGGAACTGTCCGAACTGTTGACCGCCCACGACGAAGCCGCCCTGCTCACCCTGCTGAACGGCAGGAGGGGCGCCACCAAGAGCGGAGATGAAGGTGAAGAAGGTGACTTGGGAGATGATGATGACCTGGGGTTGCTGGATGACTGGGGCGGCGGAGGCGGTGACAGTGCGCTCAGTCGTGATGACCTCGGTGGTGGTGACATTGTTGGACAGAAGGGAAGTGACCGTGGTGACCTCGGTCAGGGTCGACACTTGGGGGGCGGCGGCAGGCATCGAGGTGTTGAGGAAGATGCCCGTCGGCCCGGCCGGGATGGGAGCGGCGGCACCCGTACCCGTCGACAGAGGAGGCGGGATACGAATGCTGGACAGGACAGGCGACGGGGCGACGTCCTGACGCTTGGCCTGGCGCGCGAGACCGAGCTCGGCGAGGAGGAAGACGAGAACAGCCGGTTTGAACAACATGCTGAAGGATCGCAAAGCAGTTGCTGTCGTTGAGATGGCGGCTTGCTATATAATGAGAAAGTTGAGAGTCGTTCAAATCGTTCGTTTCAAGGAAAGTGACAGAAGCAAGAGGGCCCTTCAAGGGAGATGGGCGACTAGCACCAAGAAGAGAATGACAGGATGCTCAGAAAAGAGGCGAAAAGAAAGAAAGAACTTGGCAAAAGAAGAGGCCAAAGAATGTCAGACTTGAGAAGCTGATGAGGCAAGAACAAGAATCTGAGCAGAGACGGGAAACGGGAGCATCTTTTAAACGCCCTTCCGTCCCCAACCTAAGCGACGAGCTGGAAGAAACTCGCACCAGACCAGGGCCCTATGACTTGATAGATCGGGCATCACCTCCTGACCAGACCAACTAGTCTCCCCGTGGTACGGCTTCGCCATCGCTTTTGGGACAGTCATCGTGAGACGTTCGGCCAAAGAGAGGGCTGGCTGCGGGGCCAAGGTAGGGGAACGAGCTTAACCGTCGTTTGGTGTTTACGATTTCAAGAGAGGGGCAGGCCCGCGGGGTGGAGGCAGTGGAGGAGGAAGGCTGGCTGGGGGGGGGGGCGAACCGAGTATTCGCCCGGAGGATCACCACCAGGCGAGGATGGCATCTACCATGAGTGTGTTTCCCGAAGAGTCGACTTGAAGGCTGTGTTGTTCTCCTACCAGGATGACGGAGGATGTGAGAATAATGGAGTGGATGACGGAGGGTTAGCCGTCAACGTCTGTGGGCTCTGGAACGGAGACTGCGTAATAGGATGCTTCGGCCGAGGGCACGGCCTTTAACACACCTTAACAGAGTGCGCGCCTCCTTTTACAGACGCGGCGATGAGAGAGCGGAGCTCAATAACTGAGTTTATGGAAAAGCGAGGAGAGGAGGATGTGGTTTGCAAGAATGCAACGGTATCTGCAGACCCAAATATTGAAGGACAAGGACGACGGTTTCGTCGTAACATTGTAGCTTACAACAACGTGCACCATCAAATCATGTTCCTGTCATGTTGTCACGATCTACAGTCATCCGTTCTCTATCCTGCCGTCTTTGTTTTTCTCCGAGCCGTCTCTGAAAGCCCCACTCAAACAGGCTATCTCGAATTTCTGAGCACCAAACAGGACAAGAACCCTCCCCCCCCCGCTCGGGAGGGAATAAACAGTGGATGAGGTAGAAAAGGAAGCAGACGGGTTCAGGGAGCGATGGCGGTGCAAAAACTTCTTTGCGCAGGTCATAAGGGGTTCAGAGACTGGGAGCCGCTTGGCGTCCGATGTCCTGACCCAATCAACCCAACGGCATCAAGCCTGAACGAAAGAATTCTGTCTGTTTGCTCCCGGGAGTCAGGTTGGGTCAGGAGATGTCAGACGGAGGTTCAGGGGCAGGCCGGTGGAGGAGTTGAGGTTCACTTTGAGTGCCCAGAAGAAGGGGGACGTTGAAGAGGATCGGGCGATGGAGTCGGGACGTTGCCAGGATTACCGGGAAGGGATGGTGCATGATTGACGCGGGGGTCGAGGATCAATCGGACGTCGCCGCCAAGGATATCGGGGATTTACAGCCAATTGGGAGGGGTCCCCCTTGCTGACGCGCTCATATAACGTTGCGGCTAAGACCCACTTGGTTCGTTTGAAGATGCCAGCGACTTTTCCCCTGGACCATCGTCATTCCTAACATGGTTCTTCCCCTTGACCTGGTTGTTCCTGTTTCAGCTGATTGTCCAAAGAGGAAACCGAGCCTCGTCCCAGCTCTCCTTACTGTGGCTTCCCTGGTAGAACGTCCACACATGAAGGCTTCTGGACTCTTGCTCTTCTCCACCGTCCAATCAACTTCCATAGTGTTTCCCCTCCTTCACCCCTTCTGTTCTTGAGAATTCCACCGAAGCCCCCGGATCACGTGGCCTCTCCTCAATGGTTTGACAGCACGCCCACCTCTCTCTCTCTCTCGCGCTCTTCTCAGTCCTTTACGGTCTTACACCCACCCACCTACCACCTACTCACAGCCAGCTCTTCCATCTGATGTCATATTGCTCAACGCCCTAGGGTTGGACCCCTGCGCTAGTTTCACAAAGGCTAATTGCAGGAGTCGCCTTTCGTGCAAACTTGGGACGACAGTGGACTTTGAACCGCCAGCCCTCCCCTTCCTAGCTGCTATCTCCCCTTTCAAGAGTTTTCCCGATGGCACAATAGCAACGTACTAAAAGCCTCGCATGTGCCGACAGATGAATAGCAGAGCAGAGTCACATTCGCTATAGCTCTTGGACCCATTTCTCTTGTGTCAACTCATGACATCCTTCGGAGATTCACTACTGCAACCTTTAATGCACGCCACCACCGCGGTTCGTCCGTCTCTCGCTTCTTGTTGATCGCCATGGTGCCTGCCGCTCGTCGATCCGCGATACATCGAACCCGTGAATAAGGTCTGGTTTGTGCGACCCATGTGGGAGATCGCAGCCTGCCCTGACCCTCACCCCCTCCCCCCCCTTCGGTTTCGACGGGCTTCCCCTACTTATCCTTGTTTAAACACTTGATTGTTTAAGATTGCATAGGGGTACACAAGCGTTTCTATGAGACTTCTCTTGTAGCATCATCCCGAATGGGCAAGCACCTCACTCGCGATGTTGACTCTTTCTCGACCTCCGCGATGTGGATCTCGAGTCCGGTTTCTTCGCCGCTTCCTGGCACGGCGGATCAATGAAGAAGCGCCGTGGTCTTTTATTAGGAATACACCATTGACGGTTGGTGATCATCCTTGGCGAGCAGGCGTGATGTGGATCGCCTCTTTTCCCTGCGCTACTCAGAGAATCCGTCAACAAGGGACCTGTCAGTCATCGACAGGGTGATTGCGTCTATCAGACGCCGCGAAGAAGCCAATCTGGCGCCACTGATTGCCCCTCTGCCTCACAGAACGCGCCACAAGGGTGGCACTAGACTGAGGGGCGTCAAGGAGGAAGGCTGTCACTTAGCTTGGATGAACCACAACAGACCTTTAGACAACTTATGCTTCATCTGAACCTGACAGTCCCAGTGAGAGACTTTGTCAGAGACTTAGCGGAGTGGCTTAGTCTAGGTATCATGGATATTTCCTCCAAGGTCCTTCTTTGTATACTCTACTGTTTGGAAACGTTCGATATGCTTAGCTTGACTCTCATGCGACCGCCACTGTTAGACATAGCAGCACAAGATGCGTCTAGACCAAGAAACCAGCGCTCAGTCATCAGCCTTGTACGAGCAGTTGCGCCCTGGACCAGGGATTCTGCTTCGCTTCCGCAGATCATCCGGAGTGCTAGCGGCGATGTTGCGGTTCGGCATTGACGTGAGAGCCAGGATATTGCTGCGCCCTCCGGCGATCAAATCTGGAACTGCCGCACCTTTTGTCTGAGTGAGGGGAGTTTCTTTGATCTCGAAGAACACAGCCGGCTTCCACTGCATCATCTTGTTCCTGGCCTTCCGTATTTCACATCACCACATGTTGATTTGACAAATCAGAGATGGCCAATCGCAATCGAGATTCAAGTAATTCTCTAGAATCCCCGGCTTTTCCGGCAGCCAAACCCTGCCCCAACTTGGCTGTCGTTTCGGGTTCGTTGTTGTAAGCCCTCTCGGTCTGGTCCTCGCGTGATGTTATCTTCCAGTTCGAACGTGGATGTAAATATTCAATCAGATGATAGGTCTGGAAACCCCACCCCCCGAAGTGGATATGTATTGTCACAGAGACATCCGAAGTTTCGCTGATTAGCGTTCATCAACCTGTTGTGGTTCCCATGAAGTACTTTGGTAATCAATAAACCCCGTGCTCAAAAGGCCGGCCGGGAGCGCGATTAGAAACATACTCTCTTAGACATGCGAAACTTTGCGGTAAGACCAGGAGTTCTACGATGCAGAATCATGCCGCAATAGTTTATGGGATACTTTGCATCTTCAACACCATATATATCGCTGAAAAAATGGATCTATTCGGATGTTGTTTGGTGTGGATGTTTCGGGTGTTCCGCACAAGTGAACCATCTGGCTCGAAACTAACCGATGTTGAACATCATGTTCCAAGCTGTTCCTCTAACATCGAGATATACCCCTGCGAACCTGTTGGTTCTCTAACACCTCCTTATTTAATAACAGGAACGTATTATGCACCCACGTTTGAAGACTTGTATCCTTGTCTTCTTATTGCCCGATATCTTGGATAAAGTAGGCTGAGTGGTTTCACTGTGCGTTGTGTATTCGGCTTCCCCGAGTCCCACCAACTGAGACGCCGATTCCCTAAGCCTCTTCCAACGGCTGTAAAATATCTGGACTGGGGGATTGAAAACCTCACGAAGAAGAGAAAGAAGAAAATGGTCTCAGCTTAGCGGTTTACCATTCTTGACAAGAGTTCTCAAGCCCATCAGGATGTAACTCGGGATTCCTTGTTGCAGCCTCGATTGTTTGGCGGTAACGAAGAGTGAGTGGGAATTAAGCTGCGTAGTTATCCCCAAGATTTTCCACGGCAAATAATAGACCCCCAAGGAGGAGCACTGTGAGTTTCGCTCGGCGGACTTGGGCAAACAGGAAAGCTACCTGTAGCGAACCCACCGCTTGACCTGTCAGAGACTGGGGCTGCATTGACAGGGGTGTAAGTTGGCTGCTTTGTTGCCGGGAAGCGAGGTCGCGGTTCTGTCGTCAAATTTCGGCTACATTGTATCAGTAGATGGTTGTACAAGATTGATTTGTTCAGAGACAGATCTGAAGTCGGCAGCAACGGTTTACGCCGGAGACCGTGTACGGGAAATTGACTCCGAAGGCAACCTTAATGTAAGTCAAATCTCGGCCAAGACAGAAAAATGCTAGCTCCAGCTTCAATCTACCGATTCCAAAATTTGATGTTTTTCGTCTTTGTTACGTCGTTTTGAGATGCGATGTCAAAAGACCACTTGGGTCGGATACAAGGCAATGGAACACAATATGTGCCGGTTCTAGTGTCCCAATCTCCAAAAAAGCCGAGTGAATCTCAATAAGAGAGTGGTTTGTTAGAATATCGTATCGCCAAATGTATCAGTTAAAGTATATTACGGCTGAGACGCGCGACTAGTTGATGGTTTCTGTGTTTCCAAGGCACTTATTCTCAATTGCCGCATATAACATTCGCCGAATTTTAACGACACACAAAAGGGATGACAATTCACCGCAAGTTCCGTTGAGTTGCAAACTGCTTTTTCTTCTCAAAGAACGGAAGCCAAAATCCAATCAACTCCATCTCCTGGCGAAGTAGATCATGGTGCGGTTGCTGAGGGAGTAGGGCCACCGGGCCGGTGCCGGTTTTAGGTCCGAAGCTCCGTAAAAAGGTCGACTGCAGAAACCGGGCCGGGCCCGACATTCATGTGACACGGTCCATATGAAAGGAGTCAAAACAGAGTTGATCCCACGAGAAGAACCGCAACATGATGAGACCGGCTCTCAAATGGGCAAACAACAGGCCTGATCAGTCGGAATATCGGGAATATTATCTAAAAGAAACAGACGTCTCATCCTCGCTGAAGACGGCTCGGCGGTCGGGTGCTCGGCGTGGGGTATCCCGTCTCCGGATTTCGGGGGACTGCCCCCGCTGCCAAGGGGGAGAGCACGCATGCACTTCCCCAACACAGTGTGTGCATGCACCAGCAGACCTCAGAGCATTGGAACTGCTGGAGCGCCCCGGTGACCAGAATCACAGGGCGCTAGTATGCTGGCGCTAAGAACGCCACGAATTGATGTCGCCATCCCAGTGCAACCAATGCATGTGTTCCAAGCTTCTGCGACGCGTGTATCTTTTCCTCGGGATCGCAGCACGACGGTACACGATCTTGGGGTTCTGCTTTGTTGTTTCTGACCCGCGTGTTGTGCTAAGCTGGTTCAGGTGTCCCTTCCATCCGAGGTCTTGTGCCTTACTGTGCGCTCTGGCGACTGTGCTCTCAGACGCTCCCTCCCGAAGCTGATCTAATCTGGCCTGGACCTTCGCAGCTGGTCAGTGTTTCCCTCGTCTTCCCCCCACCTCCTGGCGGGAATCCAACATCATCCTTCCATCACCTACCATCCCGGTGCTATCAGCTCAACATCGCTGACCTGCAATGGCCTCGGAAGTTGAAGTTGCTCTCTTTTAGTGTTGTGTCCTCGACAAATTGTTCCACCTTTTCTATCTGCTTTCTTCTGCTGCGTGTTTCTCCACAACATCTACCGAGATCTACCTTGCGTCATTCATCTGCCCCGGTCAGAAACCAGAGAAGCTGCGGCATCGGGGGAATCTCGAACCCCACCCCGCTCATCCATCGTCACAGCTAAAGCTCGGCTCGGTGTCCAGGAACCGAGAGAAGATCGGCAGCAAAGCAAGCTCTCTCGTTGCTTGTTCGTTCCAATCAGTCAAATAGCTCCCCTGATCGCATCGCCACTCGCCCAACATGGTCGTCTTTGTTGATCTCGACGAGGACATGGAGCCCCTTCATGTTCTTGAGGCGCGTCGCCGGGCCGCTGCTGCCGCTGTCGCGACTGATGCACTAGAACCAAGCAGTCGTGAGCTCAATCATGAGCTCGAGAAGCCGCCGAGCGCTCCGATAGTGTCGGTAGCCCCAATTCCCGCACCACCGGAGCCGACACCGACATTTCAGAGTGCTGCTACTGAGGCTTTTGGCTGCTATCCGTAAGCTTACCGCACTCATGGTTACGTGTTGCTCACCGATATCACGGCTGACACCGAGCCCTTATACAGCATCGTCATGTCAATTGCTGAACACATCGACCTCAACACCCTCGACAGCCTAGCCCGCACCTCGCGCCAGGTCCGCCGTGGCTTGCTGCAGTACCGCTCTATCCTTTTATCCTCGACGCTGCACTGTTCCAATGAAGACGTCCCCGTCGACCCAGAGTCCACTTTCCGCTTCCGTGCGAGGGCTGGCAACTGGTATTACATGGAAGACGGACGAAACTACAACGGCAAGAGCGGCAGCTGTGCCCGGGACCTGGTGACGGAGTGTCGGAGGTGCAGGACCGTTGTGTGCAGGGTATGCCGTCCTATGCCGAGCCACACGCCCTTGGTCCTATTTCTGCGAGGCCCCCTTTACAGGTGTAAGGGGGAGACCAAGGGTTGAGGCAATGGCCGGGGGGATGATAGAGATGACCAAGTACAGTTGATCGCTGACGCTGCGAACAGAACTGCGCTATCAAGCCGCCAGCCCACAACGCCCTCCGTGAGCGACATCGCAGGCTGTGTAACCCGTGCATTAAGGCCCCGGTCGCTTCACTTGTTAACGACGCCCTGGAGCCCGAGACGTCTCTTCTGCATGATGCGGTGCGACGGGAGATTTGTCGGTGCGAAATCGACGGCGTCTGGCTCTGCCAACCATGTGGGCGGAGCATGCGTGGAGCCGACCACGACTATCAGCGGTATGAGCCCTATCCTTCAAACTCAACCCCGAATCGCCCGACATACTAACAAGCTTTATTCAGCATCTGGAAGTGGCGAGCCCACTACGGCGAAGTACTTGGCGGCCTGGGAACGGGCATTGGCGAGGGTGATCGCGGTGTCATTTGTGGCCGCGAGAGCGCCTGCGCTGGTGCCAAGGAGCGTGAGAATGAGACTGACTGTGACGCCGAGGATGCAGCTGTCAGCGGTGCGAATCTGTGGACGGCTACGGACCAGGTGCATCTAGATACAGTGCGTTATGAACGAACACCAAGTCCCCAGCTCGGCCCTGGATATGAGAGGCACGAGATCGAGGGCATTGGTGGTTGTGTCAAGACCAAACTCATTAGGATGGTGAGAGTTGGCGCTTGCGTGCCCGAGTGGGACGACGAGAAAAGTCACCACAACATTCTTGGAAGAGAGGTCAAAGGCACCAGGAGGAGTTGGTGTGGCTGGTGCTACAGAGTAATTCCCGGTGAAACTGACTTGGAAACGGCCGGTGTTAAGATGCGCCAACTTTGATGGATGGATGGCGAGTGCACTTTCATTATAATGGTTTGATGACATTCATTTCTCATGAGGATTAGGTATTAGGGAGGTAGTGCTGTCTCGCAGGAGCTGCAGAGCGAACTTTACTACCAACGGCGTCGAAGAGGGACAAGTGGATAAGGGGCGAGAGGAGGATGACCAAGACGAAGAGACGGCAGAGGCAAGGTGCCTCGAACTGAACAGCCTGTAGCTCCGGGCAGCAGGCATCGGGTCGGAGCGTCTGTGATGGGACAGCCAACCGTGGTCGTCTCAATCATGCGCAATTAGGATAGCAGCATCTAAGTACACACAACGGCGAAATAGGTAGGGAAAATTATACACGAGTTTCTATAGGTTTTACTCATTGTACAGATGTTTGGGGGGTTCTGTCGCATCACAACCCGCAAATGCCCTGCTTCTATCCTACAGTATCTCAACTCCATTTTGCTACTCCTTGCGATTTGATGGTACAAACAATGGAAGTGCCATACCCCCCTTTCGTCCCATATTGGTACATAAACCCTCTCCCGACTTGGCGGTACATCTTGATATTGCATTCAGGTGGTCTCTTCCTTATACAACCGCAGCCTCCATAATGTCAACCCTGCTGGCCAGGGGCCTGACGATGTTCTTATTCCGGCAGCACGTGCAAGCTCTTTACAGCTCGCCGCGGAAGAGCATCTCCTTGCGGCGGGAGCGGTCCTCGCGGGCCTTGGTGCGAATGGAACCCCAGCGGCTCTTGACACCCTCGAGCTTGCGCTCAAGGCGCTCCTTGTGCTCGCGGGGCGCGGGGGTGCAGATGGTGATGAAGGTCTCGGAGCAGTCAAACTTCCGCGCGAGGGCGGTGACGCTCCAGAAGCCCGGGTCCTCGGCGCGGAGGCGGCGGATCTCGGCGACGTCTTCGCGAGAGAGGTGGTAGCGCGGCTGGGACCCGCGGGACGGGACGTTGAGAGCCGGGGGGAGGGGTCTCGCAGTCGATGATGAACCGGACGATGTCGTTTGTGATGTTGCTGCGGAGGAGTTGGCGAAGAGGGAGGAGAGGTTCGCGCGGCGGCGGGGGTCCGAGGGCGGGAGGAACTTAAAGGGGGTGTGGTAGACGGAGGGGGCGGCCGAGGGCGGGTTGTAGATGATTGTGTCGCCGGCGGCCGGGGTCGAGGGGAGGAAGTCGGGGTGGGGAGGGATGTTGAGAGAGCGCTTCGTGCGGGAGAAGGTCTTGTGGCCTCGTCGGGGGACGGCGGAGACGGTGGTGGCAGTCTGCTGGCGGAGGAGGGTTGCCAGCGCGGTCGCCGGTCTGGTTAATGTCCTGGCCTCCATCTTCGGTCAATTGTGCGTGTAAATTGGGTCGGGCAGACTGTGCTTTGTGGAGGTCGAGGCTCCGGGTGCTGGTTTAGAGATGAGGCCGAGATGGGGGGACCGATCGATCAATTGGGCGGAGGGAGTGACAGCACGGCCAGCGTCGCTTCGGAGGGAGGTCGTGGAGAAGGCGACGGCAGGCGTGAGGGAGGCGGGATGCTCGGACGGGCGAGGAGGGGAGTCGGATGTCGCGTGCTAGCTCTCGGATTGCTATCGACGGGGACCCTGAGATGATGATCTGAAGTTTTTCGGGAGCGCGATTGAAATTTGGCTTAGGTAAGGCTATGGGGCGAGCTGTCCCGAAATGGAGGCTGTAGTGCTTATGTAATGTCGACAGCGATATGCCTTACTTCGTGACAACGGAAACCTGAGGCGGCAAGACAGAAGATGATTAGATAAGGTGGGTGCGTGGGGAAAGTCACATGATACTGCACGTGCACGATGGATCCCCAATGCACCAGGCGGCTTGATCCGAAGATACGGAACCTTGAACCAAGGTTGCCTTGGCTTTTCCTGCCAGCGCAGCTTTGGTGACGTCTGCATAGCTTTGCAACCACCCCTGATCATCGCTGGCAGCTGGCGGTTGCTCCAGCAAAAGGCCAATAACGAGAAAAGCCAAACAAACGAAGTTCGTTTCAAATTCGCAGGAAAGCATCTTGCAACCGCGGCAACGATTCGGTCTCTGTCACTCAGGCTTCTGACCGCCAGTCATTATGACTGGATCCCCGTCGTGTTGAGAAGATGCGGCCGCTAGCTTTGCGGCTTTTTCCCCCCAAATTTTCTTTCTTTCTTTTCCCACGGATTTCCTAGTTGAGGTCTTTGGAAGGGTTTCGCCGGCGATTCTCTGCATTGGTGTTGTTCATGCGGGATGGGAGGTGACGTGCGTGCTTTTCGCACAGGAGCCCCAGTTTCCTGGAAAGCGAGGCGGGAAATGGGGACCACCTGCGATTAACGCAGGGATTCGTGCCTTGCCTCGCCATCCACGGAGGGTTGTTGCTGCTTGCTCAGTTGCTGGGCGGTAAGTTGAAGACGAGGCGGAGGGAGGGGCAGCTTCTCGTCATGACCGCCATTTCTCAGGCGGGCATTCACAGGCTCTCGCTGCCCTGGTGACTGGCTCGTTTCAAGCTTTTTGCACGAGTTTTTCTTCAAGGCCAGATCCGCGGGGAAATATGCAGAGATGGCCAGGGCCGAGGCCGAGGCTGATGGAGGAGGAGGAGGGACGGAGGTGTGGAGTGGAGAGACAGAGACGCAGAAAGATGTGGGAAGGGATCTGGGTAGAAGGGGCCCGGAAACAGGGAACAGCAGAGTTGCCAGAGTCAATGCTGGCAGAGCCAAGATGTGATTTGCTTAATGCCGCCGACTTCGTTGCTCGCGGCTTTTTTTTCTTCGTCTGAAGGTTTGGGCAAGCACTATCCACCATGACCCCCCTTCTTCGTCGTTTGTTCGGTCACATTCCATCAACTGCCCCTGCCCCAGGCTCGGGACAGACGAAGAGGGGAGAGAACGAACGGGTTTCTGGGGTTGATGGTTACGGGGGTGTGAGTTTACTTCAGACGGTGGATATCTCCGGGAGGTCTATGGGGAGTCATCATCCATGGAGGGACCGGTGTTGCTCGAGAGATGCACGAGTCAAACGTCTGGGATGAAGCTTCACCGACTTGACAGAAGCATTGCGGGATCAGAGAACGGCCGAGAAGGGGTTGCGAATCAAAACAGAGGACCCGAGAGAAGGGGGAAAAAAGAATTCCCCACGAGTGTTTTCTTGGTCTAAGACATTGCACCTCTGCGCTGCATTACGAAAAGAAGGGGTCCAGGGTCGAGAATGGCATTGTCGTGGCCAAGCTGTGCTACCTGGCTAGCGAAAAACCTGGATTGGGATATGACAGCTAGGAAGTCTGAGAGCTGAATCCAAGGAAAAGGAAATGAGCTCCTAGGAAATGGAACAAATGAGAAACTCGAAAACGAGAAACGCGTGTATAAGAGAGAAAAAGAAACGGCCGAGAAGGGGGAGAGAGACGCGTTCCAAACAGATTGCGTGCGGTGTGGTGGATGATACACACGGACAATCAGCCCACGCACCACTTGGACTCGACACACGCCAAAAGGCACGAGGCGTTGTCGTCGTCTCTTTCGCTTCCCCGCGTATCCATCCACCGTCCCCCGTGTACGTAAGACGTGGTGGCAGCAGTGTGAAGTCCAACGCCTCTCACAATGCCCGACGAGGGACCTTGGATCTCGCAAGGGAGGGAGGGATATTGGAGCATCCGGACAGAGTTTGCCGTAGTACGTAAGTTGAAGAGTGCATAGTTAGGTGAGCGATCCCCCTGACGCCAGGCGAGAAAAGTCAAGCAATCGGAGGCTGCGGATGTCAACGGTGGGGGAAGACTAACGGAGCATCAATCTAGACCTAAAGCTTCGGTAGGAACATGACGGGGTGCCTGCGCTACGTGATATGGACGGGTGATTGGTTTTGAATGGCGTTCACAAGATTCGGGCTCGGGATGCCTTATTTTGGACAGGGCATCTGGTTGTTCTCGTCATCGTTTCATGGATAAGCGGCACGAGATGACAGAGCGAGCATGGTGAAGGAGTGAAGCCCCAAGAGGGACTGTGCCTCACAAGAGGGGGAGTACCGATCGGGAGTGAGATACTTGGGCAGAAGTGTGCGCTGTTGCGAATGGGAGAGGGGCACGCAGCATGTCACTGCTTCCTCTTTCGCGCGGCATCACGTCAATGCCCGAACTCTATCCGTAAACTGACGGGCCCCCTTTTCACAAGCTGCCAGGGCGTTGTTGACGGGTGACTGACGGACGATTGCCCTTAGTGGCGGCATTAGTTCAGCGCGCAGAAGGAACCTGCGCGAGGGCGGCGGAAGAATTAAACAAAACAAAAATGAATCAAACTGCTGCTGGCATCCCGAATGCCTAAAGCTCCTAACAGAAATAATAGATCGGCCGTATCCCCCTCCCAAAGCATCTTCCTTCCTGCTTCTCAAAACTCTCGCACACTTCTGCCATCTCGGTTCCATTCTCCCACGCTTGCCACATCGCAGCCATACCACAAATACAAGGAAAGCCCAACGCCGCCTGTGACCTTGGACGCATCGCATCTACGGGTACACCCACCGGGGAGTAAAGCACTCCACCAAATAACCGGACCAGCCATCCAAGCGAACTCCATCTCCAACCACCAACAAGGCACAGCGAACCCCGGCCTAGGCCTCTTCCGCCTCTCTCTGGTAGATCAGCACACCGGCACCCGACCACCAAGGCTCCTGCAGCAGGGGTGAACGCGCCAATCTGCTTACTTGACGCCCTCGAACGTTGCGTCACACGGTCTCCAGCTTCGTTTGTCAATCAGGGACGTCTCGCTCGCTGGCTGTCGAGTCTCATCCTCTTAGGGTCCTCTGGATCGAGCGCCATTTTTCGAAGACGACTGACTGGCTGCGTCCGCTGCGGCAGAAGTGTTTGGTCACCCCCCCTCCGAAAAATAAAAAATAAAGCGAGAGAGAGAGAGCCACTCCAACACAACGAGACAAGAAAAGACAGCCAAGACCGACGGTAGACAAAAGGGCGACGACACCCCGACCTTTGTCGCAGCCGAAAGCGAAAAGAGAACGCCGTCTCGTGTAAATCATCCCATTTCCCTCTCATGAGAACGGCTAGTCTCCTTCCCAATTCCTCCCCAAGTCTTCGTTACGCAGGGAAAAAATACTGCGCGCATTCTCGGCCCTTCCCTCACTTCCAGCCAGGTCGAACGGTCGGTTTCGAACCCCTTCCGGTATGTACATCTCGATATTATTATCCCGCCCAACGCACATCCCACCCCATGTTAAGGTCAACCTTTTGTCTCCTGCTGGGGGGGGCCACCACCCACGTTGCTGCTGATGCGCCGCCCTTCGCCTTGCTTGCCTGTGACAATCACCGCGCTTGCACCCCCTTCCACTTTCCCCCTTCCCTTGCAGTGACCCCAAAAAAGGGCGAATCGCGGGAATCGACGTCAATCAGGGTCACAGGGCCACCAAGCCAATCTATTGTCCCCCCACCACCTGTTTTCCCAGACCTCGTTCATCTACCTCCTTCCCCCCTCTTCCTCTTGGGTCTACAAAACATAACGTCAACGTCGGGGTCCATGCTTGTTAGAGACATTCCCATTAACTTGATCTTTTTGACAGAACAAAACAAACTAAAACCAAAGACCAAAAAAAAAGGTCACCGTGCTATCGGCAAACCCATCTGCGCAAACACCTTACACCCAAGAAACACCACCCAATTCGAACACTGTATCACGATGAGCCTAGCAGAGGCAACACCCCTCAGTGCCGGTCAGGCGGCTTTGAACCCCTCCATCGCCGCCCACGTCGGCGCCGACAAACTAGGCGGCGATGCGACACCCCGCGCTTTGAGCCAACACAACTCAGAGACGGACAGCAGCAAGAAAGACGTGAAGAACAAGGTGCGCGGACTGTTCGGGCTGGGGAAGAAGAAGGACGAGTCGAATGTCTCCAACAAGTCTTCGTCGTCGACCAAACCCGCATCGACCGTCACTAGCAACCCCTCCTTGTCAAGAGACCCCTCCAGGGCGTCTGCCCGATCGATGGCGTCGCCTTACGTCGGCGACCACTCGCATGTGCATCCTTCGTCGCCAGGCCGCGGAATGTCCAGCTCCCCGCGAATGCCCTCGCCAGCGGGCTCTCAGATTTTCGAGCGGGATGTCGACAACATGTCAATCAAGCCTCAATCGCCCGCCATTCCGTCGCACATTCAGACTGAGAACCATATTCCGCCAGTCCTGGATGCGTCATCCGAGGCCATCACGGATGACCACCTCGACCCAGACACCGTCGAGATCGTCACCCATGCGCAGCATCAACCCGCCGCAGCAGCCGTGACCGGCGCGAATGGAACACCCCATGCTGCCGATTCCATGTCCGCATCATGGACTGACGAGCTCCGCGCATTTGCCGACCGCGACGATGCATCAAATTTCAACTCGCTCGACAACGCCGACGTGCGCAGGTTGAGCTTCATCTCCTTCGCCGACGTCGTGCAGGCCGAACATGGCGGCCACGCTGGAGCAGCGGGCTCACGGGACTCGATTCACGTCGCCGGCCTGACGTCCCTCTCGTCCATCAATGCCCGCTCGCCCTCGCCTCTCCGGTCGCCCGTGTCGTCGCAGGGACCGGGCACCTCGCCGCCGACGAGCAACCCGGCATCTGTCAAGGGGTTGGAAATGTCCCCTGGCCGGAAATCCCTGGGCAGCCCCATTTCGTCCCATCACAATCTCAACATGAGCGGCGAGCTCAACATTGAGACGATGTCCCAGGCGCTCAGGCGCACGGGAAGCACGGATCTCAGCGGCGTGCGCAGCTTCCCTACGAGCCCGATTGAGGGACCGTCGCGTTGATAACTACATACGATGAGAACGAAGAGCAAAAACAGATTTACCGGTACGGAGTCGGAGGCAAACGGAGAACCATTGATACCAAAGTGGACGTTTCTATCGCGTGTTTTTATTTCACGAATGACTTTTCTTTTCGGAACGCTTTCGAGCAAGCAGGGTACTCTCCTTCGGCGGCTAGCTCGCGGATTAAGGAGGGAGATTGTTACTTCTTTCAAATGGTCGTTTTGGAGTTGTCGGGCAAAGAAAGATAAACCTCTTGTTGATTCAAATGATGTATGTGTGTGCGCGCGGCTGGCGTAGCGGAACATGTTTTCTCTTTCTCGAGATGAGTAATTCACTTCATTCTTCTTCTCAAAGCGGTCTGGGTCTATGTCAGTTGCACTTCTGTTCTTCTATCACGCACACGTGCATCCTAGGCAGTGGAAATCAAGATTGTGTGATGGGGGTCTGGGAGATAATTCGAAGAAAATCGTTAAACTGTTAAAGGAGTGTGTTTCTCGGATCAAGGGCCCCCTCCTGTCCAGCTCGAGACCATGAAACTTGCTTTCAACACGTGGATAACCGTTGGCGCTAGGCGCCCATTCGGATGGTTTAGTATGGTCCCTAGGCGGAACTAGGTCCGAAGACTCGCTCGAATAGCAAACCATTCGAACGCTAAGGGGGGCTTGTCACTGATGCAACGTCTCTCTGGATGTCTCGGACGTCGAGTTCTTTGGCCGAGGTAACACGACGGCTGCCCTGTTCCTCTCATGCATCATGGGGGCAAAGGACGTTCTAGAAGGCGAAAGAATCCCTCCAACCACTTCGTGACTGTCGCTCATAGCCCCGGATGACTGCAAAAAAAAGAAAGAAAAAAACCCCACATCAAACAGATGGTCTCTACAGTCATCATCCACGTCAAAGTGAGACCATCTTGTATTTGTCTGTTTGTGAGAATAGGGGGGAGGGGGTCCTCGTCATATTAAGATTGGGATTGCCATGCGCTGTGTCGACGAGATGTAAAACCGGACCGGCCGGTTTGTCGATGAACGTGGGTGGTTTGAGTGTTTGTAGCTTACGAGAAACGGATAATTGCACGAATAAACGGAGAAATAGACCTCTCCCGGGGAATTTTCAAAAGACTGGGGGCATGTGAAACGTGTTGACATCAATTCATCAATTGTTTCAATCTGGGCTACCCCGGTCCCCCTCCTCTTTTCACGCTGACGGCCACCGGGGCCATGCCAAACATGCCACCCCCACAACCCTCTCAACTCATTGCGGGTTATCGCTCGTAGTTCCTCGCCTTGGGCATCTTCTTCTCCTCCATCGCCTCCATGTCCTTCTGCTTGTAAAAGTGCGGCGCCAGCTCCGCCAGCCACTTGGGCTCGATGGGCATGCAGCTGCGCATGTACTCCTTGGTGGTCTGCACGAGCTCAAAGTAGACGAGCATCTTGACGGGCGGGTCGACGCCCATGAGCACGGAGCTCGGGTGGATGTAGACGGTCGCGTTCTTCTTGACGGTGCGGTAGCTGTCGCCGCTGCGCTGCAGGCGCGCCGCGTTGGGGAAGAAGCCGGCGGTCAGCGCACGCTTGATAGGCTGAAGGTTGCTCGCGCCGCAGGTCGAGGGGCTGACCTCGACGCGCTCGCAGAGCTTGGCGAGCTGGTCACGCACGTCGCGGGCGCGGGTGAGGGAGCGCTGCTGCAGGAAGTTCTCGCGCGACCAGATGGGCGAGAAGTCGCTGTCGACCCACTGATTCCAGATGTTGAGCAGGGTAAGGTGGTCGCCGCCCTCCTTGACGGTGAACCGGGCGCGCGCGCTGTCGGCGTGGATCTTCTTGTCCTTGGGACGGAAGAAGAGCGCCGACGCCTCACTGAGCATCGACACGACCGACAACACCTCCTCGACGCATCCCTCCTTGTCGGCAGCAAGAACCGCCTTGGCGAGCATCGGGTCTGTCGGGAATTCGGCCATCTGTCGGCCCATCTTAGTGAGCTCCCCCTTGTGGTTGAGTGCCTGCAAGGCGAAGAGCTGGTTCAGCGCGCCGATGAGGGCTTCCGTAGGAGGCGGGTCCATGAACTCGAAGTCGAGAAGCTCGTTGATGCCCAGGGACTTGAGTTGAAGCACGACGCCGTTGAGGTTTGTGCGCTGGATCTCGGGCATTGGTGATTCGTCCATCTCGTTCATGTAGGCAAACTTGGTGTAGAGCCGGAAGCACTTTCCGGGGCCGACACGACCGGCGCGACCGCTCCTCTGGTTCGCCGAAGCTCTTGAGCAGGGCGTGACGACAAGGTTTGACATGCCCGTCGCCGGGTTGTAGACGTTCTCCTTGACGAAGCCCGGGTCGATGACGTAGACGATGCCGTCAATGGTCAAACTCGTCTCAGCGATGTTGGTGGCCAGAACAACCTTGCGAGCGCCTTCAGGCGTCGGTTCGAAGATCTTGGCTTGCAATTCTGATGGCAAGTTGGCGTAAATGGGGCAGATCACCAGCTCCTTGATACGGCTTCCCAGCTTTTTCGCCGTGTCTGCTATTTGTTGTTCCGCAGCGTCAATCTCGTCTTGTCCCGTCAGGAATACGAGGATATCGCCCTTGCCCTGCGTCGTGTGAATCTGGAATACTGTTGTAATGGCGGCGGCCAGGTAGTTGGCTTCTGGCGCTGGTGTGTAGTAAATGTCGACTGGGTATCTTCGGCCGGGGATGTTGTAAATAGGGGCGTCGTCAAAGTAGGCAGCAAACTTCTCAGCGTTCATGGTCGCGGACGAAATGAGGAGTTTCAAATCCGGCCTCTCTCTCGCCAGATCCTTGACCAGTGCAAGCAGAATATCGGTATGGACGGTTCTCTCGTGAGCCTCGTCAATCATGATGGCAGAGTACCCAGCGAGATCGGGTTCCGTCATGAACTCTCTCAGCAACATGCCGTCCGTCATATACTTCAGAATAGTCTTGTCGCTGGTGTTGTCCTCAAAACGGATCGAGTAACCGACCTCCTGTCCGACCTTGACGCCAACCTCGTCCGCCACACGCGCGGCGACACTCATCGCAGCCACACGACGCGGTTGCGTACATCCGACCTTCATCCCGTTCTTGGTGTACCCCGCCTCGTGCAGATACTGCGGCAGTTGCGTCGTCTTTCCAGAACCCGTCTCTCCGACAATGACCAGGATTTGGTACTTCTCCATCGCCGCGAGGAAGTCGTCTCGGTATGCGTAGATGGGCAGGCTCTTCCTCGTCTCCTGGATCGAGAGCTGCTTCTTCTCAGCCGCTTCGATTTGGGCTGCCAAAAACTGCTGCTCTTTGGTCAACTTGCCCTCCCCAGGCAGACTCGATCCCAGGTTCCACTTGATGTACTGCTCCTCGTCCATGACGTACGCGTAGTCGTCGTTCTCCCTTTCGGACCTCTGGATCTGTGCCTTGGCCTTGGTCGCTTGTTCCCTTTCCCACTCCTCGTGTTCCGTGACGAACTTCTCCTGTCCGTACTCGTCCTTCTCCACATATCTCTTGTACATGGCATCTTCTTTTCTCTTTCTGTCGATTTTACCCTTCTCCGTGATGTAGTCCTCCGGTATGTAGTAACCGTCCTTGTGGTCGTCGATCTTCAGACGCTCCTCCGCCAACCGTAGAATCTCGCGGTTCTTGGCGAATTCAGCCTTCTCCTTCTCCGACAATCTTACACCGCTCCTGAGCTCTTCCGTCTCCTCGGCGACCTGTTTGCGCAACAGAGCAAGCTTCTCGGCCTCTCGTTTTCCGAGGTACATTTGTCGGCTCTTCATGCGCAGGTCCTCCATATTCGCCTTGCGATCCACCTCCGGCCGTCTGCTCTCGGAGCCGCCCTTGGATTTCTTGTCGTCTTTCTCGCGTAACCGTTTCGCAAAAGCTTCGCGCTCCTCGATATCGCGTTGGCGTTCCAGTTCCTCCTTCGCCCCGTCTGACAAGTCCCCGTCACGGTCTCGGTCATCATGGCTAAGCTTGACGCGCTTCGAGGCGGATTCTTGAAACTCGGGCTCGTCGTTCTCTTCAATCTCGTCGGCTTCTGATGGCGGTTCCTCGTCCGCCCACCTGTCGTCATTGTCGGTATCCCTCTTGCGGTACTGTTTCGAAGGTCGGGCTGGTGATCTGGATCGCGATCGACGTCTCGAGTTTCTCTCGCTGCGGTCACGTTCCTTATCCCTTTCGCGTGAGCGATCTCGGTGGCGCGACTTGTGTTTCTTCTTGTCCTTGACCACCTTCGTGGGGCCAACCTCGTCGTCCTCCATCGGGAGGAAGGCGTACTTTTTTGATGCCATGACTGTAGGTATCGATGAGAAAATTTATAGAGAACGCGCCTATCAATCTACAGAGTTGTTTCAATTGTATGGTGAATAGATTTCGAGGCAAGCACGAGCACTGCCTGGCGATGTCAAGTCTTGAAAGTTGAGACCTCAGTTGACGTGCCTGGGGTGTGTCTCTGCGCATTCGTCTGAACCTCCACGGGTTCCACATCTTTCGCAGCGTGGTGTGGGGCAGACGCTATGAGGAAGTCGCCGCCCAATGACCGTCCTTCGATAACATGTCTTATCGTACCTCTGCAGCTCCCTTCTTAACACGTTGGAACTTTACATTTTGAGACGAAGCTGGCTCCCAATTGCGCTTGCTCTGGTCGACATCTACAATCATCTCCTTTCCTCCTTTGCCACCAATTCCTTGACAAGAGCCCCATCGCTCCCTAAAGGACTTAGGAATACTGGTTCACTCTCAACACGAGAAAGATTAAGCGTCTCTTTCTTGCAACCTTCTTCCCAAACGAATTACACCAAAGGGGAACACGATGTTCCTCCGAGGGGCAGCACTCGTGCTGCTGCTCCTATGCCTGGTTCAGCTGGCCCTGTGCGTCGAGGACTACTATAATGTTCTCGGCATCGGGAAGTCCGCCTCGGACCGCGAGATCAAGTCTGCCTACCGCAAATTGAGCAAGAAATACCACCCCGATAAGAACCCGTACGCTGCAGCCTCTTAGTCCTATAACACTCATCCCCTGTTTCCTAAAGCTCACAAACCCCCTACAGTGGCGACGACACCGCAAAGGACAAGTTTGTCGAAGTCTCGGAAGCTTACGAAGCCCTCATCGACCCAGAAACCCGCAAGATCTACGACCAATACGGCCACGAGGGCCTCAAGCAGCAACAGCAAGGCGGTGGTGGCTTTCACCGCCACGACCCCTTCGACGTCTTCTCCCGCTTCTTTGGCGGTGGTGGCCACTTTGGCGGTCACGGCCAGCGTCGCGGCCAGGACGTCAACGTGCGCATCGGTATCTCTCTCCGCGACTTCTACAATGGCATCAACACCGAGTTCCAGTGGGACAAGCAGCATATCTGCGAGGACTGCGACGGCACCGGCTCCGCTGACGGCACAGTCGACACGTGCGGCGTCTGCGGCGGCCGTGGTGTGCGCATCGTCAAGCACCAGCTCGCGCCCGGCATGTTCCAACAGGTCCAGATGCAGTGCGACGCCTGCGGCGGTCGCGGCCAGAGCATCAAGCACAAGTGCCACACCTGCGGCGGCGCGCGCGTCGTGCGGAAGCCCACGACAGTTCAGCTCACCGTTTCGCGGGGTGCTGCGAGGGATAGCCAGATCGTGTACGAGAACGAGGCGGACGCGAGCCCGGATTATGTCGCTGGCAACTTGATCGTCACGCTGTCTGAGAAGGAGCCAGAGCTCGAGCAGGACAACCCTGACCGTGTCGACGGTATTTTCTTCAGGCGCAAAGACAACGACCTGTACTGGACCGAGGTCCTCTCGCTGCGCGAGGCATGGATGGGAGACTGGACGCGGAACCTGACGCATCTGGACGGACATGTTGTGCGCCTTGGTCGCGATAGGGGCCAGATCGTGCAGCCAGGCCACGTGGAGACGGTCAAGGGCGAGGGCATGCCCGTATATCACGAGGACGGCGACAGCGTGTATCACAAGACGGAATTCGGTAATCTGTACGTCGACTATGTCGTAGTGCTGCCGGACCAGATGGAGTCAGGTATGGAGAAGGAGTTCTGGAGCGTCTTCCAGAAGTGGCGGGGCAAGATCGGTGTTGACCTGCACAAGGACAGCGGGCGGCCAGACAAGCCTGTGGTACACGACGAATTATGATGAAAGATGTAGATGATGTGTGAGATAGAAATAGAAGACCAAAAACATGTGCAGATAACTTTGCCTCTTGTCAACAATTCACTGTATGATGAAAATCATTTGCAAAACTAATTGGCGACCGTCAAGTTCTGTGTGTATTCATATTCTATCAATACCATCTTATTCGTATCGTTTTGAAGCAGAATCATAAGTCGTTACATCTCCCACATATCGCGTCTAGGTGCCCAAGCCAAGTATAGAAAGAGATGCCCATATACAAGATCGTAGAATCCGAAATCAGAAAGTCATAATTCGTCAGTTACTTCTCCTTCTCCGTCGCCGACCGTAGTAATCCTCATCTTCGTCCGTGTTCTCAATCCTGCGCGACTGTCCACCATGTTGCACCTCCTGAAAAACTCCGACAACGTCCTTCAACAGATTCTTCCAGCTGCCTTGCCCGCTAATCATGCTTTCAATATCGCTTGCAATTCTTTGCACCGCGTCGTCATCTGTACCGCCTACAGCCCATACTCCACTCGAGTGCCAGCCGTTGCCGTTTCGCGGTCGGGTTTCGAAAGCACCTTGCCTCCATCTCACGGCTCCCGTACTACCGAGAGGGCGGCCCTCGGGGTCAAACCGATCAGGAAGAACCTCGACCTCGTCACCCGATTCAGAAGGAGACTCTAATCCCCGCTTGCGACGGACAGCTAATGGTCTACTTGAAGAAGGATCTGACGAGGAGCGTCGGCGGTTGAGAATAGGACGCAGACTTTCCATCTGTTCTTCACTAAGTGTGGTTGGTTCTTGCTCCTTCTTAGCGTCTTCCTCTACCTGTTGCTCGTGTTCTAGACGGTGTCGACGCAGTGTTTGCGATGATTGAGGGGAAAGTGGAATGAAGGTAACGGATTTAGAGGATGAGTGTTGTGGTGCGTGGGGATACTTGTCAGACACAGCACCTGACACCGAAGAGGACGAAGGGGACCGAGATCGAGACCGAGGCTGGGATTGAGAACGAGACCGGGATAGTGATTCTGGCAGAAACTGCTTGACACGCTCTCGCCATTTTACACCATCTACAAAATATGTTAGTCATGATCCACATTCAGCGAGGAAAGTCACAAAAGAAACAACGATTAGATCAACCCACCCTCACGGCCCAGACCGGCTGGCTGAGCATCTTGTGGTGAGGCGCTACGAGATATATCATCACTCACATGGTCAGGACCGAATCTCGTTCCCGGCGGCGGACCACCTGATGGGGGGGGACCACCAGCGGGCGGAGGGGGAGGATATCCTCCGGCACCGCCAGTGGCCATAGGCGGAGAAGGCCCCATTGGTGGTGGTCCTGGAGGGTAGTCTTGGGGATACGGCGGGTATTGGTCCCTCAAGTTGGCGGTCGAGATGTTGGGATGTTGAGTGAAGCCCGCAGCGGCGGCCGGCGGTGGCGGATAGTAAGAGCCACCGGATGCATGAGGCGGCGATGGTGGACGACTATAGTCATCGTAGTACCCGTCATCCCGAGCAGTGTCTTCATACCCTGTCAAGATTGTCAGCCGTGCTATCCGCAATTCAACGCACACTATATGAGCATCATTTTCTACGTACCCCTGCGATCCCTTTCTCGATCCCTATTCCTCAGTCGGTCTGTACTTCGTTCTCGGCTGTATGCCCGGTCTCGTGAGTATGCTCTGTCACGCGAGATTGACCTGTCTCTGGAGCGGGATCTGGCATTTCGTTCTCTCGATCTGCGGTCCTCGTCCATCTCCTTCTCTTTCTTCTTCTGATATTGCTTGATTCCGATAGCGGCGGCTCCTGTCCCAACTGCTGCTGCTGCCATGTCTCTCAACCGACTCTTGCTTCTCTTCTTCGCTGGCTCGGGGTCGTCGTAATCATCGCCCGACATACGTCGGTGTCGACGGCGCCGCCTCTCGTTCGCTGCGGATTCATACCCATCATCCGGCGGGTACGGCGGATCGGTCGGCAGCGGTGAAGTCCCGTACTCAACTAAGCCTAGCTCAGGATCAGCGCTGCGCGGCTCGGAATATACAGAGCGGGCTTGAGACCTGCTGCGCGACCGACGACGTTCACGCCGTTCCCGCCGGGCTTCTTCCTCATACTCATGATCGCTCAATTCGCGATCGACTTCGCGGTCCTTCTTGTCCTTGCGGTTTTTGTAAATTTTGCTAGCTACGCCTCCCGCTAACCCAGCAGCAACAACCTCCGCCCCAGTCCTGATGCGAGATTTGGACCGTGAACGGCTCCTAGACTTGGACTTGGACTTGTTGCGGAGGTGTTGCACCAGACCGGCAGCAGCAGCAGTTGCAGCTGCAGCCTTGGCGACGGACCGACTCCGGCTCTTCCGGCTCCTGCGGCTACGGCTGCGAGACCGGGAAACCGAGTAGCTCGAGACAGAGTAACCTCTGTTTCTGCTCCGACCACGGTGCATTTCTTCCTTTTCAATCTTGCCGCTCTGGTAATATTTGGCTGCACCTGCTACTGCGAGGGCAGCGGCGGCAATGCCAAGGCCAGTCTTGATCCTGGAGCTACGGCTGCGGGATCTCGAACGAGACCTGTAGTGGTCGTCGTGGTAGTTCTCTTCGTATGCACTGCGAGCTCGTCGGATGATTTCCGTGCCCAAGCCACCGATGGCGGCGCCTGCAAGCACTTTGCTTCCGCGGTTGGAGGCCATTTCGCCGCGGCTGTCTCTTCGGCTCGCAGCGAGCGCTGCAATACCGGCACCGGCAAGGGCTCCTTCAGCAAGATGGCGCTTGTGGTGATGGTCGGAGCTGGAGCTCCTGTTCCGGCGAATGACGGTTCGCTTCATATAATAGTCTTCATCGTCGCTGATGTAGTCCCTGCCACGACCTCGGCGGTCGTAATGATACTCACGTTCGTCCCTGCGGTAAGGGCCAACATCTTTGGTCTCCCGGCGGTAGTAGTATTCATCCTCACGGGGCTCGCGGCGGATCATTTCCCGCGGAGACTCACGCTCTCTCAGAACAACAATGCCAGGGTCTTGGCGAGGGACGATGATGGGTGCAGGTGGAGGGGCCTCTTGGACAATGATCTTCTGGGGTTCGGGAGCCTGTTGGCGGATGATGACCGGCTGGGGGATAGGCGGGGGGCTGACCGGAGAGTAATATTCGGTCTCCTTACGGTATCTCTCGACCTCTGCCCCGCCATGCTCGTCTCGGTATTCTTCGACGCGTTTCTCAACTTTGACGTCGCCGTCCTCGCGGCGCTCTACACGCTTGTCGACGCGGACTTCTGTCTCGGGTTCGTGGTGGTGATGGTGGTGGTGGTGGTCCCAAGGTCCTCTGGAACGGCGGTCCCAGTCAACTCGCTCGCGCTCACGTTCAACCTCGATGACACTTCGATTGTCGGCAACACTGCGGACATCGTCGAAGCGGTTATCGTCGAAGCGGCCACGTTCACGCTCGTAGTTGATTTGGGAGACGACGCTACGGGTGTCGCCTCTGTAGGGGTCAACGACGTCGCGCTCACGCTCACGCTCAATCACCTGGCGTTCGACAACCTGGCTCCGGGAGTCAAATGCGGAGCGCGGACGCTCGGGGGCATAGCCGTAGTCGCCGGAGTTGCGCAGCGGGTAGCCGGAGTACCGTGATCGGCGATCGTCGTCCTCGATTTCGACTCGCTCTGTGCGCTCGACCGTGTCAACACGTCTGGGTCCTACTTTGTAACGGCGGACAGTAGTGGACTTGTATCGGTCTTCATCGGATGAGTAGTCGGTCGGATCCCGATAGACTCGGGTCGACTCTCTGTAAACTCCAGCCATCGCTAGATGCGATAGGAGCGTAGACGGGCAACGCTGTTTGCGGGAAAGCGGCAGTTGAAAGTCAAACAGGCGACACGATTCGGTTTGCTGTGGTGTAGGTTTGCGGGGGGCTGAACACAAAGGATGTGCAATGATGACGGAGGGGAGCAACGGATTAAATGGTGTGCATATGGAGTGACTAGTCGGCTAGGAGTGTAGGTGGTAGATTGATTTATTAGGAGGCTGGTGGGACTGCGACAATCCCTGGTTGGGCGAAGCGGGAAGTCTGTCTATTGAATACACACCAACCAATGTATTTCTGTCTTGTCAGTGAAAGGGTCACAACTGGGTTGTGTAATGGAGAGGGGAGTGCCCGGGAGAATGACAGAGAAGTGGGTGGAGAGCGGTTCGGGACAGAAAGAGGGTGGAGGGGGAGGGGGAGGGACGTGGAAGGGAAGGGACGACAAGAAATGGAAATGGAGGAGGGGGCACCGTGGTGTTGGGCTGAGATGGGAAAGTGCCATGGCAGGATTACTGCGCAAAACCAGCAGGAGCAGGGCAGGTGGTGATGCACAACTAGCGTCTCCTGTTTCTCCAAGGTAGAGGCGTCTTACTGATTCCTCTGAAGCATCCAAACCCATCATCCTCTCCCCCTTCCTAAGGCTTTCTCTCGACCAAGGCATCGAGCCACGGGAGAGGGGCGAGTCCGGCGTCGTCGGTGCCCGCTGCTAGGTCAAAACGGTCCGGTCAAGGTCAGCACATGGGAATGTGACTCTTGTTGCAGTACTAAATATACGCAGCTAACTACAAACCCTCGAAGGGTGTTCCATGTCATTCCCTCAAACGCGAAAGTTCCTCGTTTGGCGGCAACCAACCAGCGGGGTCTAAGGCACTTTCTCAGCCGATGCTGGCTACTTTTTGCCCATGCAAGGTCGTATTATCTGCATTATTGCGTCTCTTTATTCCAGGCAAATTTTCCCCTTTTCTTTTTACTAGCTTTCTAACCCGTCCGGACACCTTACGCAAACCACCTAGAGCCGATGCTTCTTCATTTTGACCACCTCCTGTCGCGGGGCTCGCGATGCCAAATGTGCTACGTCATTTGTATTGACCTTGTTCGAACCCACCCGAGAAATGCATACAACACTGCTTGACACCTCGTCCATGTCTCCTCGCCGAAAACTGGCCACGGGCGAGACATAGAACCATGATTGATCTAGAGGCACCTGCTAGAACCACCTTTTCCCAACAAAAGATGACAATGCTTCCTCAGCCAGCACCGAGTATCAAGACCAATGCAGCCTTGTGACCAGGCAGATTTGGTGCGGCACGCCATCCGAAGCCTGGGAGGGTGGGCGGCTCAGGGCAGCGACAGGCCACGACACCCCCAAGCGGCCTTGTCATCCGCCCCCATCCTTGTCATCTGCGACAGCTGGTCAGACTTCAACAAGACGCCCCGCAGCTGTTTGGAGGGGTTGGAGAATGAGGGTGGATGGGCGAACGAGGGGGGAGAGCGGCACCGTTCGATGCCTGTCTCCCGAAGGAACTCTTCTTCTGGACGAACGAGCATTTCTTCGAGGCTACAACGTTAGTCCTCGATCCTCGGGAAAAGCCAAGTTAACAATCTTGACAGTTCAGACGGCGTCCACGGCGGAAGAGGCCACAGGTGCATCGCATCGCATTTGCTCATGTTTTGAACCCTGGAATATTCTGCCCCGCTTCATCGCAGTCTCATGTCGTCATGGCACAGAAGAGCATTTGTTGATGCGCCCAGTCCCGTCGTGTCGCCGCATCTCTAGGTTCTAGCCCCGCCGGAACGCCAGAACGCCCCGGGAAGCGCGAAGAACACTCTTACCTCACTCCACCTTGGGCCTGGTCTCGTAATCGATGGAGAAGAGCGCTGCCCGAGACAATGATGGCAAAGGCTCAAAACTCCATCGCTAGCATCTTCCACAGTCAGAAAGATTGTCAAATGTTGGGATGAGCCCTGCTTCAATGCCACAACATCCCACCCACTGCCAACTTTCTTCTTGCGCTGCCCTAGTGTAGATCTGCTTCCAGGAGATGCTTTTTTAATTCGCTGCATTGATGTGACCGTTTTCCAAGGTCTGCGTGCCATCCAGCGGAAAACTATCGACTTTGACCAGCTGCAGAGCTGTCTCCGTCTGGCTGTAGTGTACACAGCCGGCACTTGACCATGACCTGCAGCTCGCCGTGGCTCATCTGCTCCGCCCAGGAACTGCTGCCCACTGTCGCCGACATCCCAGGGATCCCGAGGCCTCCTAACCCCAAAGGCTTGGAGCCGCGTGGACGCCCACCTGCTTACTTGTTGTGGCTTGTCGAGGCAGCATCTCGTCCATTGGCTTGGAGGCATTCCCACAGAGATGCAGCATGCACCAACGGCTCCGGGCTCACCGACGTCTCGGTCAGCCTGGGATCAGAACTTTGTTAAGCCAAGGAGCAAGTCGCAAAGGCTTTGTATCACGAGCTTGTCATGGAGTCATCACGAGGAAGGCAGGGAAAGCGCGACTGATTCAGAAGAGGAGGCGACTGTATATTTTGCTGTATTCCAACGCATACCAAAGATATAAATAGGGGCTACCAAGCAAGTTCCACTGCTAAGCTTTTGTATCGGAACCTGAGAAGTCTCGTCAGTCAAGTGATTCCTGCCAAGCAATTACTTGAGATAAGGCGATCATCTGTCGATTCAGAATTTTCAGTGTGAATAAATGATCATTTAATAAGATATCAATACAAATGGGAATTAACCCGGTATCATCTTGAAGGACGGTGTAGGGTAGAAAACTAGGTGAGAAAATATTGAACATACCATGAACGTTGCTGGATCAGACAGCCCTCGACTGACGCCCGATTTCAAGTCTGCATAAGATTGATGAGAGCATTACCACCGGGAAGTCTCGAGACACGTCTGATCCTCGTTTTGTCGGCAAACGACCAACTATTGTGGTTGATTTTCTGTTTGGTGAAGGACGGGAGAAGTGAAGAAATTTCTGCGGCTGGTCTGATTTTATTTGTCTGGTCGCGTGGGGTCGTGTTATGTAAGCGAGATTTTCTGCCGACGCACGTTCCATCTCAGTGCTTGCTCTCTGCCAGCTGGAATGGTGAACAACCTTCAACATCATCTAACTTCATTATCTCGTTATTTATGTGAAGTATCACTCTTGAGCCAACGGCACTGAGCCAGATACTTCAACGATTCTCTAACCAATTGCGGGCAAAACGAGACCAGCATCAAAGCTCGAGACACTTCCACGAATAAAACCGTTGCATGTGGGCCCAGAGGTCCCCAAGGCAGTTGACATGGGCCAACATCGTCTGAGTAACGTCTTCCACCGTCAAATAGGCCAAACTGACATCGAGTATACCTCCTTACTCGAAGCCTCCCATATGCGGGACTCCTACCCAAGTTTCGATACCAATACATATGATCTGACGTTTGAATGATCTAGCAATGAGTTGCATGCCTGGTTTCGACAATATGGAGCTCGTATGTTTGAGCACTGGCGATGCGATATAATGCCACAGGCAGCTCATCGTTTGTGGAATTCTTTATCGCCGCGATATTGACCTTTCAATTGCATTCCGTTGAAATCATCCTGACTCCGGATGGCATCATTCGTATCAGACTAGCTATAATCATTCAGATGAGCTGCTGCTAGAGGGCTATCATACCACCAGTATCTGCTCGGGTAATTATCGTTCATGGCTGATATCAATGACTCTACGTAAGTCCCATTCGTTACGACTTCTTCGTGAGTTTCTCTGGGATCAACACCCACTTCAGAGGTCATCAGACTTGCGCCATCCAACAATCTGGAGAATGGACCACTCCCAGAAGCTCTTGCCCTTCTCAAGCACCTTCGCAACAAAATCACCCTCCGACACCTTCGGACGAGGCACCTTGCGGCCCTTACCGGCACTTATGGGCAAAATCTCTGGCTGGACCCTCGCCTCACCTGTCCCTCTCAGCACGCTTCCCTTCGCATCAACAGCTTCAGCCACAACCCTCTCGACCCGGCGACCAGGAACACGCAACGATGTCTCGAAGCTCTTTCTCTCCGTTTCGCCCAGAAAGGTCCTGGAGCCGTGCTCATCACTGACCTCGTAGAAACGCCACACTCTGGTCTCGGTATCCCCGTTCCACGACACATACACCGCCGTGCCCTCCGCGTTCTCAAGCGCCACAATCGCCGGCTCCTCGTTAGGCAAGCCCGTCCAATTAAATCGAAAAGCACGATAATTCTCCACCCCAACGCCGAGGGCGCCCGAGTCCATGTACGCGTGGAACACGGGCGTGCCATCTACTGTGAACTCTGTCACGGCGCCCGACGAGCCCCAGTTGACGAGGGCGTTGCCGCCCGGCAGGATCTGCGTCGACCCCTGACTCTTGGAGCGCAGGTCGTCGGGCGGGTAGAACCCTTGCACGAGCTCGGCCTTCCAAGTTTGCGTGTTTACGCGGATGATCTTTCCGCTGCTCGTTGGGGCCGTGTGCACCTCCCCACCATCGTCGTGCTCCGTGCCGTGCGCGCTGTTGTCGTACAAGCTAATAACCTCCTCGTCGCCGTCGTTGTCCTCCGAGAGCCAGCGCGCGTGGTGCTGGAAGCAGAAGTCCACGCCGTCGCCAAGGACGAAGGAGCTGTTTGTGCCAGCAAGGCGCCAGATGATGGAGCCGTCGGTGCCGTTGATCTTATGTACGGCACAGGCGTCGCGGGCGGAAATGAGGTAGTTGCCGGCAGGATCCTTGTCTACGCTGTTGATGTGGAAGTAGTCCCAGGCGTCAGAACTATTGTACCCGGAGCCGGCTTGGCCAGGGTTGATGGGCAGAATCGCCTCTGTAATGGGAGGTAAGATTAGTGTCTTATTTAGAGTGAGGTTTTGGCGGCTTCTTACCGTCGGGTGAGACGTGGTCCAGACTCGACCATTCGAAGAGGAGTTTACCGGTGGCAATGTCGAGTTCTGGTCGAGTTGTCAGCACTTTCAGCACACTCTTCTGACTTGTATAAAAACCATACCCTGGATAATGGCATTCACAATCCACTGCTGCTCGGCTTTAGCGCCCCAAGGCGTCAAATCCCTCGGAACAGGCTGATAGATCTGAATCAACCCGGTCTCTTCATTCACAACATGAAACTCATGCTTGTCAACCAACTTATGGTTTCCAGCCCTCAACTCGCGAATCGTCTCGTAATGCTGATCCAAAATCGTAATGTGCCCATGCCCGTGTCCATAACCGGCGTTGTGGTCTCCCTCAAAGCTGAACAGCACGTCGCGACCCCGCCACCGCGCGGCCTGGAAGTTTGTCGCCCAGATGCTGTATATTGCGTATCCGGACCAAACGAGATCGCCATCATCGCGAAGGATGTAAGGCCCCGCCTGGCGCGGGCCGTATTGTGCCGTGGGCGTGTCGGGGAGGCCAGCGAAGGGGGCAACAAAGAGATAGCCTGGTTCTACGGCGGAGGGAGCGGCGGGGATGGTGATGTTGAGGCGTGGAGGGGCGAGGTCTGGGCGTGAGCGGAACTGCCAGTCTGCACCTACTAAACCCGCAAAGATCAGCGCGGAAGTCACCAGCATGATAGTTGAGTGGTGCTTCATGTTAATGTCGGGGTGTTGGATGGGGTGTATGCTTCGGACACTCTGTTCGTGTTACCCTTTGCAAAACGTCAGGTACATAAGTCGACACTACTAGATTGTATAGCAACCTTCTCTCCTCTGCTAAAAGTAAGACACCACGCCCTTTTCAACCTTTCTAGCTTCCCCTCATTGCCATAAGGTCTGTGTAGTAGGAATGGGTATCCTTGAACTGGTGGGAATGCCTGGGATGATGGCACCATAGAAGTATACTATATGCCGACGCCAAACATAACAAAGATCGACGGCATAATTTGTCAGACCTCGCCCGCTTGATAGGTCTATCTCCGTTCGCCAAAATCACATATCTAGCGTAACACACCGAGATCTGCTGCATGGAACAAAAGTTGGACGAAGCCAAACACACTGTGGAATATTGGTCCGGAATGTTTACATGTAGAGCTCCTCTTTTCATCCTAGAGAAACGGGCATCCCTTATGGCGTGCTTGACATGAATCTTTCGGCATACCGTGCAGATCCTACCTTCCCCTTCCCCACGTTACCATTAAGTCTAATGTATACAGTGGTAAATGGGACTGAAGCCTCTTCCTGAACAAACCTATCACAGTCAAAAGCAAGCTACATCCAAGCTCAGCTGTATTGATGATGTCAATTGTACAACCCCGGCAGTGATTAGGAATAGATGCCGCGCGGCGCCAATGCGGGGAAGCCAAAGTCTCAATAGTATATCTCTGAAAACTTGGATCGAGACCGAAAGCCACTTACAGGCCGCATATTGCGTGCTCAAGATGATGGTGGTGTGATATATCAGGGCATGCTAACCCGCTGACTACCGGATCAGAGATGTCCGACCCGGCACCGATCCCCCACCGAAGCTGGGAACCTGCAACGGACAACGCCCGGCCCTACGCAGGCCACCCCGCCGGTTCCCCATCGGGAGAGCCCTTGATGAAACTGCAGAAAAGTCACGATAAAAAATCCCGCTTATCGTCATCCCGGCATACCCCGGTCAATCAGCTCGTCATCGGCACTTAAAGAAAAGCCGGGTCGGTGGAAGATCGCAGCGATTGCGTGATGGCCTCCAAGTTTTTCCCTTTCCACGACCTGTGAATTCTTCCCATTCTTTCATCGTCATCCCCACTCGTAGTGTTTCGCACCGACGCCGAAGCTATCCAATCCCGAGACTGCGAACACCAGCAGACCTTCGTCCTTCACGCGGAAAAGTTCATTAATAACGCAAATATGGCCAAATCGCACTCTCGGCCCCGCTTCTCGGACGAAGAAGCCAGCGGGGCACGAGCCACCAATCCTCCGAACCCGGCATCGCCGCCGCCTCCGTACTCCGACCCGGAGACGGAACCTTCCGCTCCCCGCGAAGACCAGCCCCTCCTCCGCGATCCGGCCGCCGCGGTCGAGGCCGGCGAGACATGGAAACCCCCACGCGGTTTTGCCTGGATTGAGCTGGCCATTATGTCCAACGTCTTCTTGTACGGCTTCGACGGAACCATCACGGCGGCGACGTACGCGGTCATCAGCTCAGAGTTCGACGCCGCCAACACGGCGAGCTGGCTGACGACGTCGTATCTTGTCACCAGTACCGCGTTTCAGCCGCTCTACGGTCGGTTTTCGGACATTTTTGGTCGGAGGATATGCTTCTTCGTTAGCAGCATTACCTTTGGGCTGGGCTGTCTAGGCTGTGGGCTGGCGGGTGATGTAGTTTTGCTAAATTGCATGCGCGCGTTGACAGGATTTGGAGGAGGCGGGCTGATGACAATGGGTCGGTGTTCCCTCTCGGTTGATCAGTGATAGTGACTAACATGGAGAACAGCTACCATCGTCAACTCGGACATGATTCCCTTCCGCAAGAGGGGCATGTACCAAGCCCTTCAGAACGGCATGTTTGGCTTCGGCGCTGTCGCTGGGGCCTCCTTTGGCGGATCTATCGCCGACCACATCGGTTGGCGCTGGTGTTTCCTGCTGCAAGTACCGATCTCCATCTCAGCGCTTGTGCTTGGAGCCCTGGTCATCAAGAACCCCGAAGGTGGATTTGCCATCGACACGAACGACTACAAGGCCATTTGGTCCCGCGTTGACGTCTCTGGAGCGCTGCTTCTAGTTGTTGCGATCTCGGTTCAGCTTGTCGGGTTGAGCTTGGGGGGCAACGAGCTGCCATGGGGCAGCCCCGTGGTTATTGGTACGCTTGTCGGAAGTGTCGGTTTGCTTGCGTTATTTGTGGTTGTCGAGGCGCGAACGAAGGCTATTCCTGTTATTCCGTTGAGGATGCTCAAGGGACGGTTGCCAGTTCTCACGCAGATTTCCAACGTCTGCGCTGGACTTGCCGCCTATGCGGTAAGTGACCATGCGGTACCTAGGCTGACAGGTATTATGAATGCTAATCCTTCTTTTCAGTACTTGTTCATGCTACCCCTGTTCTTTCAAGTGGTCTTACTCGACTCTGCCACTACGGCTGGTGCAAGATTGGCGATTCCATCGCTCGCAACACCCCTGGGTGGTCTCATTGCTGGCATCGTCATGTCGCGCTGGGGGAAACTCATCTGGCTCGTCCGATCCGGTGCTTTTCTGATGCTATTTGGAAATGCACTCGTGACGGCACTGCAGTTCCAAGACTCGAAGTGGAAGTACTTGGTCTACATTTTCCCGGCGAATCTTGGGCAGGGTATAATCTACCCGGCGATTCTATTTACGACGTTGGCTTCATTTGACCATGCCGGTAAGTTTTAGCTTCATCTAGAGGCTCCATTTGAGCTATGGCTAATAACTTTACGAATAGACCACGCGGTCTCGGCCTCAACAGTGTATCTTGTTCGCTCTCTGGGCACCGTTTGGGGCGTAGCAATCACCTCTGCGATCGTACAGACAACACTCAGCCTCCGACTGCCTGAAGCCCTTGGCGACATCCCTGATAAGTGGAGAGTGCGTTGACCCTTTCCATCTTGCTTGTTATACACGTCAATAACTTATATTCTAAATCTAGCTCATTGATGAAATACGGCATTCTGTGACAGCCCTCAAGACCCTTCCAGTAGAAGTACGCCTCCCCGCGCGTCACGTCTATTACGAGGGTATCCGGTACGCTTTCGCAGCATCTACAGCATTTGCTGGAATCGCCCTGCTTGCGGCAATTTTCGCAAGCCCGCGTGGCCTCCGTAGCACTCACAAGTAGATCATCGTGAGGGGTTCCCTGATTGCGCCATCCGATAGTCTCCATAGAACAATCGTGATAAGGCCAAGAGGATGCTGCAGGATGCTAATGCACAATGATGTATGTTAGGACTGTTTTCGTTTCACAGGTAGATGGGGAGAAAAGGGGCAACGTTCAACTTGAGATGTAACTACGATGGAGGGGCCAGGGCAAGCATGGCTGAGCGCGTAGATGCCTAGCAAGCGTCAATGTCGATTCAATTCGCCAGATTTCTCAAACAAAAGCACAAAGCAGATCTCACAGGAAGACACCGAACTTCAATCCAACAACCACAGAGGTGGATCCACAAAGTTCGTTCACAAAATACAACAGCCGAAGGACTACACTACCTTACAACCTTCGCTATAACCTCTGTTACCCGTCTCCTTACTTCTCGTCAGGCCCTCCTGGTTTATAGTCGTCTCTTTTGATCCTTTTGAGTACTTGGTTACCAAAGAACAATATTCATGAGGAGAAAGAAGTTCGTGCAATGGCAGAGTGAAAACTCATGTTCAGCTTCTTTTTTGTTCCTTTCGGGATAATCCCGTTATGTGCCCACAACGTCACCTTCAACCTGTGGCCTTGGCTTGCCCGGCACCCACAATGGATACATCACATTGCCAGCACTGTGCCAATCAAAGCACCAGAACCGCAATGCAAAGACTCGGAACATTCCCGATTTCAATGACGTTTTTGTCTTCACGGCAGCTTTTCAGCGATAGCCACAATCCGGGCTGTCGAGACGCCGAGCCTACGACTAAGATGATAACTTGCTGTAGCGTACAGTATACTTGTACCTCACTCAGATCACTCGATTTTCTTATTTTCAAGAGTGTAGAAAATCGTACCGAATAAGCTATTTCTTTCAATTCCCTTTTTGTAATCCCAGCCATTGCATGATAGGGTGGTGAAACAACCGAGCTGGATGAGAACCTACTGGACATCATTGTGGATGCTAGACTCACACTCTAAAGCCGTTATGCTTCCGTCCCCTCCTTATTGCGCAACCGCTCTTGCATATCACGAGCTCGCTCGGCCGGTCTTTTACATGCAGTTTGGTAGTCATAATCCAGAACGCAACCGCTTTGCCGGTATATTTTCGGGTGAAGACGAAAATGCGCTGACGTGTATTGTGGTAAGTGCATCCAGGCATATAAATCACAAGCCTGTTTCTCACTTTAGAAACCTCCGTGGTATTTCTTACTCTCGTGGTTGCTTCCATTTTCTGGTCATGAATCCTAAAGTTTCAGAGCCCAGCAGCTCAGACGGCGAGGTTTACGCCGTAGGCAACGAGCTTCCGCCTTCGACTGGCGAGGCACTCGGGTCGGTTGAACCTCATATATTTTCGAACCCTCGTCGTGCTTCGCACTGGAAGCAACTATACGAAGATGCGGCTTATGAGGGAAGACATCGGTTCGATGCGTCTCTTACGTGGTCGGCTGATGAGGAAAAGGGGCTGAAAAAGAGGGTAGCTACTAAGCATGGCAAGGATCTCCACAAACTCTTGTTAACAAGTCTCAGCTTGACTGGATGGTCATGGCGTGGGTTTGGGTGATGGTTCGTCATATCTTGACCTACCAGACCTGGCGTGTGGCTGATCAAGAGCCCAGTTCTCAAGTCTCGATCTTGTTCGTAGAAACATCAATCGCGCTGTGTCTGACAATATGGTAAGTGTCAGGCGTGTTCATATGAAGAATCCCGTACCAATAACCATCCTTTCCTAGCTTGACGACCTTGGAGCGAACACAAAGTAAGGGCGCCTCTATAAACATGTCTAGGACATATACCTAACGTGTCTACAGCGATTATAACACTGGAAACACTATCTACTTGGTGACATTCCTTGCCGCAGAGCTGCCTGGTGGTCTGATCAGCAAGAAAGTCGGCCCTTTCAGATACACTCCGACCATCATTATAATATGGGGCGCCCTAAGCGCTCTCCAGGTTTTAATGAACAGCCGCGCCAGCTTCTGGGCATTCCGAGCCCTCCTTGGTCTTGTGCAAGGAGGATTCATACCCGAGATGGTGCTCTACCTCTCTTACTTCTACAAGAACAATGAACTGCCATTCAAACTAAGCATTTTTTACACAGTTATTCCTGTAACACAAATTTATGGTGCTTTACTGGCCGCAGGCTTCCTCGAGATGAGAGGTGTTCTTGGCTGGGCCGGCTGGCAATGGCTGTAAGTTGCATCACTCCCCCTTGTCAAACCAATCTGACATTTCTTCTTGACACAGATTCCTCATAGAAGGATTAATATGTGTGATTATCGGCCTTATCAGCTTCTTCGTTATGCCTCCCTCGGTCACTGAACCTGCCCGCGCATTTCGCCGCCCAGATGGAACCAACAAATGGTGGTCAGAGAGAGAAGAGAAGATACTGGTCAACCGCATCCTCCGCGATGATCCAACCAAGGGTGACATGAACAACCGAACCGCTGTTACGCTAAAGGGGCTTTGGGGCGCGCTCACAAACTTTGACCTTTGGCCCATATTCATCGTTGGAATTTTTGCATGGATACCGTTCCAGCCGACGGCGAATTATCTGTCATTGATCTTGCGAGAGATGGGGTATTCGGTCTTTGAATCAAACATGTTGACGATTCCGAGCTACGCTATCTTCGCCATCAATGTGAGTTCATTGGCTTTGAAAAAATTTACATATCAATGGTTTGTGAGCTAACCTGTGAAAATGCTGATAGGTCGTCGTACTCGGTTGGCTGTCCGAATATTTCAAAGAACGCTCGATCATAGGCTCCCTGAGCAATGTTTGGATGCTTCCTTTTTTCATTGCTCTTGTCTCAATCCCTGATTCTTCGAGCCCATGGATCCGATACGCTCTTATTACTGGCATCAACTCCCTTCCCTATGCCCACTCGATTCTAGTAGGAATGACGAGTCGTAACGCTCGCAGCGTCGGCACACGAGCAGTTTCGACTGCGGTGTACAACATGACTTACCAGATCGGAAGCATAATAGCTGCGAACATCTATCGAGACGACAATCGACCCCACTGTGAGTATCATTGTGAATCAAAACTGTAATGGTTCCAAGAGAGATCTAGGAAGACACGACAGCTAACATCTGTATTATTTAGACAATACTGCCAACAGAGCATTGATAGGTCTTTGTGTGGCAAACATTTTGTTATTTATCAGTATGAAACTTTACTATATCTGGCGGAACCGCGTTTTGGCGAAAAAGTATTTGGAGTCATCTGAGATCGAAAAGCAGACCATTATCGACATGCGATTTGCTCATTAATCAATTAACTCGTTTTTCAGCACTTTGTGATTGGTGTTTTGCACGAGAGACAGCACGAGTTAATACCGGTTATCTTTTAGCGGCCTAACTCGAAAAAGTACTTATTCTTTTTTTATTAGAATAGTTGGGAGTTTTCGGCAGACAAAATCAGTGGGAGTACCCGTAGCTTATGTAGGATATAGACCATATCAATCATATGGAATACTGATCCCTCTTAAGTTCGAATGTAACGCTGGCATATCAGGATATGCTGCTACTACAATACGTCTCGACACTACCAAGATAGAAGCTTGCGACGGATCCTAATATGAGAATATTTTTGCTGCGTTTCTGAAACTCTTGAAGCAACTTTTTAAGTATTTCCCAGGAAGAAACCTAAAACCGTAAAGCTCTAAACCACTTCAAACAATGGAGACAACAACAAAGTGTATTCCACCACACTTCTCTAGACGCGTAACTTTCTTCCCTTAACTATCTAAATCTCTTTCGTTTCGTGCCGTTACTCATTCATCGAAATCTGATATACTAGCTACTATTGGTGATTGTTCCTTGTCTAGCGCTATATGCCATGTTAGTGACAAACTCTCTACATATTCTTCCGTTTTTTATTAGCGTAGATAGAATCTCAGGTTAATGTTTGCTAGCGAAGGACCAAGTTGAGGTGGTAATTAACCTGGGGATGTAACTTTGGGACTTGTGCGTGCGGCATATGGTACTGGGAAAGGATGGGGATTAAGGAATGACCTGATGACAATCCCAGTTGCAAGGATTTTGATAAAATGAAGCAATGTGTTAACCTGGATTTGCGGAACGCTGGGTTTGGGTGGTCACATCTACATTATTTCAAGTTACCAGTGATTTGTTGGAAGTAATACCAACGATATGAACAACACCACTAAGATAACCAACCGTCCCACAGTCTCCCCGCCCAGTCGCCGCCAAGCCAGACAGATTCTCACCCTCGCCAGCACAGCATACTAGGTGAAGATAACGCACCTTTGAATATATTCCATATTCGTTGTGGTTTGTGATGATGACCGCTGGGTGGATTCACACGGCTGCTGCCCAAACTTTTTGCTTCCCGCACCATTATAGCTCATTATTTGATAATGATCCCAGTGCACCGATTTCTCTAATCTGTGGAATTTTCCTTGAGCCATGAGCTTACTGCGGGGACGCTTGCAGTTTCTATGTCGACCACAACCCAAGGAGAAGGTACGAAGCAAAAGCTTTCTCCTGCTTCCCACCATAGAAGCCGAGTTGACAATCCGCTTAAGCCAATTCTTTCTCCAGAGCATCCGCCATCTGGCCCAGTGTGTCAAACTTCCAGTCATAGATCTCGCGATTTCTGTTTCCCATTACTGCACCAGGTCGCACGATCCAAGACGACTTGATTCCTGCCTCCTTCGCCGGATGGTGGTCATGAAACTGGCTCTGCGCTGTCTGCAAAACCTGGTCCTTTTCAACCCCGAAAGAGTCTTTGACTTTGCGCAGCATGTAGTCAAAGTTGCGTTGGTCAGGCTTGTAAGACCCAACATCCTGAGCCGTGATCACCAGATCGAACGGAACACCTTCAAGGGGCCCCGAATTGGTAACAGCGAAGGAATCGCGGTCGACATTGGATAGTACAACAAGCTTGTAGTACTTTCCGAGGCGTCGCAGAGCATCGACCGTATCTGGGAAGGCGGGCCAATGACCGACCGAGTCTCCGAAGGCCTTTGACGCCTCTGGAGCTGGTGCAGCCAGCCCGAGCCTTTCGGCTATCTGCGGGTGGATTGTGGTGAGAAGTTCAGAGTAGCGGAGATCAGGAGTCTTCGTTTGCTGTCTGGCTTCGAGTTCGTGGTATACCTCTAAGAGATGTTTGCGAGAGAAGTCGGTGCGCTTGTTTTCCTCCAGGAGAGGCTGCAAAGCTGCCAGCATGCCACTCTCCCAGTCAATCAAGGTGCCATAAACATCGAAAGTAAGAACACGAAAGTCCTTGAGGCTTGTCATGATGTTAAAAAAGCGCGATGAAGCTGGTTGTTTCCTAGGTTGATAGTTGTGTTCGCAGGCACTTCGAAGACCTTGATTAAATGCGGAATTGCTGATTTTGAATGTTGGTATGAGGATGGCAAAATTTGGGGATTTCAGACTTGGAAGTCGAAAAAGACCTGGATACTTATCATTCTCAATCTAATTTGTCGGTCCTTGATTTGTGTCTAGTAGTATGTATGAGGCTAGAGTGATGATAAGACAGCCTCCGCTCGAAAGGGCGTAGCATGTAATGGGTACGTACTGTTCTCCGCGGACCCCGTCCCGACCGGATCACGGTTTCCGGCCGTTGAAGCGGACACGGTGGTTGAGCTCGGTTAGCACCGGCCCGGCGACCAGACCAGGCTTCTGTCTACGGATGCTAACCGCCGGGTAGTAGATTCGCGTAGTGACATGCTAAGGAATCCCAACTTTACTGCAACCGTTCAACTCCCTAGTCATGAAAGCCGTTTCTAGACGGGGTTTAGTACCGGAACCACTAGGACCATGAACTAGTAGTTCTTGAAGCGGCACAATGGGACCTTGTGGTTAGTCGACTTGAATTGGTGCATTCGTGCAACTATTTAGGCTGGCTAGTTTTGGGCTTGGGCTTAGGTTGTAAATGCTATAGTGACCTCGATTTGCATTCAATAAGCACACATACTTTTAGACACGCGCTTTGGTTGTCTCCTTCGTTATGATGCTTTTTCTGATATATATTCGAATTCCAATCGGTTTGGTAAATCGTCTCTTTAGAGGGATTCAGGACACCTAACCCTGACATCAGTTTCGCAAACTCCGAGCACCCCGGATTCTGAACCCTAAAGACAGATTATTGTAGGGCAACTGGAGGAGCTCAAGGGTAACAGATCAACCTCGGAGACTAAAGGCTGAGACTATGTAAAGAAGGTCAAAGGGTTAGGCTAGACGGGACATGAGGATCTAGTTAAATATGTTGCTGATGGCTGATGGCTGATGCGGTGCTGAGAGACAGTAAACAAATACATGTCCGCCATTCTGATTGAAATGAAAGCCAGCAAGTTTTTACAATGGCTTTTCTTTTGAGTAAGTACTATTGTTGGCCACGGCTCTGTCGGCAAGGCAACTTCATCGTCATTTCTGGCTCGCTGAAGCTACCAAACAGCACTGCTGCAACAGTACGCCCTTCGAGGGATGCCCCGACTCTCACCACTCGGACCTACAGAGTGTGATTCAATTGAAGTACCTATTATTGCATTTCCATGCAAAGTATGGAGGTGGAAGCTCATTTGAGCCAGTGCCTATTGTCATTTAGACCCGTTGACCCTAAACCCCCGATCCCGGTGTCTACCGGTGGACTCCGGCCGCCAAAACGTCCACTGCACTAGCCCAAGTGCCATCGAAGCGGGGGGAATGTGGGGGAACACTGCTCGACACCACGACAATCACAGCAAAACCTCTCAATAGTCAAACCATATAACAAGTTCAGGGCACAGAGGAAGATGTATATACAGGCAAAGACTTGAACGCTCAGTATCTCCCATTAGTATTTTACACAACAGCCGGGAAAGATTGAACTGATGGCACCGGGACCGGATCTGCTCGCCGGTTTCCCGGCAAAAGCCCCGACGAAGCCAACAACTAAGCTTCGCTTCGCAGACGTAAGCTCCAGGCCCCCGAATCTCATGTCCACGTATAACGCATAGTTTAGCAATACGCGCTAACTCATCTTTTCAGGTCGCAGTCACAGCAACAGCTAAGGACTTCGCAGGCTCCTACCGAGGCAAGCAGTATCACCCACCGGACTTTGATGCCGTTCTTGACCGCGCCCTGGCCGCTGGGGTCAAGAAGGTGATGTTGACGAGTATGTCTCTCAGCGATGCGGCGATCAATGTTTCCATCGCGAAGTCGCGGCCGGCGGGGACCTGTTTCGTTACCATCGGTATCCATCCGTATCATGCAGCCGAGCCGGATGCCGGGGAAGATGGCGGCGAGGACGGATATTTCAACAAGTTGGCGCAGAACGTCCACGACGCCCTAAAACCTACGATCGAAGGGTCTCGGCCAGTGTTGGCTGCCTTCGGCGAGCTTGGTCTCGATTACGACCGTCTCAATCACGCCTCTAAAGAGGCCCAGATCCGCACCTTTAAACGCCAATTGCGCCTCTTTGTCGATGAGAAGTTCGATCTACCCCTGTTCCTCCACTGTCGCGCCGCATTCGATGACTTTGTGGATGTCGTCAAACCCTACATCCCCAACCTGCCCCGCCGAGGACTCGTCCACTCCTTCGTCGGCACCTCAGCCCAAATGAAAGCCCTTGTGGAGATGGGATTTGACGTCAGCGTCAACGGCTTCAGCTTTCAGGATAAGGAGAGCCTGGAGATGGTGCGCGAGATCCCACTGGAGCGATTGCAGATCGAGACGGACGCACCATGGGGCGAGATCCCCGCTGGTTCAGAAGTTGCGAAGAGGTATCTCACCAATGCGCCTGCTTTGCCCCAAAGTAAGAAGAAGGACAAGTTCGAGATGGGGTCAATGGTGAAGGGTAGGAATGAGAGTTGTACGATGAATAGGGTGGCTTTCGTTGTGGCGGGGTTGAAGGGGTTGAGTGTTGAGGAGGTGGCTGATGCTGCTTGGAGGAACAGCGTCAAAATGTTTGGGCTTGGTGAGCTGTAAATAAGGAGTACAAATTCAGGAAGAGATAGATAAAAGCCCATCCATTGACTCTTGTGTATGAACTGATCTCGGGAATAGGACTAGAGCTCCTGCATTTCCGACAAAATCTCTTCTCGAATAGAGACTTTTGTGATATTAACTGCCTACAGACTCTTCTCGACCAACTTGATACCCTCCTCTTCAAGCTTGTGGCGGATGGGGTTGCATATTTCCGTTGTATAAGGCGCCAATACGCCGGGTCTATTCAGAGCCGGTTCGCCATCAAGTAGCAACTGGGTAGCGATGCCGCATGTAACGCCCACCGATTTTGCCATCGCAGAATACCCATCAGGATCTCCCAGAAGCTCCAGGGTCGAGGTTCTCGTCTCCTTCATATGCCGTCCGTTAGCGTTAACAATGCAAAGCGCTGGAATAGAACCGCTGGCTGGTGGTGTAGTTTACCTTTCTACCGTCTTCCCATTGTATGACAAACTTGTGCTGGAGCATGACCAAGTCCCTTTCACCGGGCTGGAAACTCAGAAGCCGTTCGAGCTCGGCACAGAGGGTGTCGAGAAGGTTTCCGCGAAGGGTGGCCGACTTTTCAGAGAACAGACCAACCCATCGCAGCCCGGAGACGATTTCCTCTCTCTCCGCGTTGTCTGAGAAGTTGCATAACTCATTGATGCGCGTGAGGAGAGACCTACGCTCCATCAGCAAACAAGAAGTGTAAAGGGACTTACGTTGTCTGGAAAACTCACTCTTCATCGACCCCATGGGCGCCGATTGTACGCCCCAATAGCTCCCTCAGCGTCAAACCGCCGCTTTCCTTCTCCAGCCACACCCTCGGCTGCGTATCCAACCACCCTAGCTTGATCAGCGCCGCTACGAAGGACGGGTTGCCCTCATACCGTAGCGACCCTCTGACAACTGTCTCCGCCTCGGGAATGTTGTAAAACTCCTGGAACGGCACCGAGTTTCGGTTCGGGTATGCTACGAAGGAGTATCCGTCGGCGACGTGGTACGGCTCTGCCTGCGTCATGAGGTCTTGGTTGGAGATTTCTACCACTTTTCCGTCTCGGAGGTACGAGGCCGAGTTGAACTGCGACAGGAGAGCGCCGCGCGGAGACCAGGAGAATTTGAAGTGGAGGGGATTGTCGGCGCATTCTGGGGCTGGAAGGCCGCCGCAGTAGGAATGGAACTCCTAGATCTGCCAATATCCTCTGTTAGCTGCCTCATTGTGTATGTAGCCGGGAGGAAAGGAGTCCTTACCTTTCCACCCTTGTTGTGCACCTCGTCAATGGTTTTGATAGCATACAAGTGATCCACGCCTGAAGAGTATCTGTGAGCCATTATCTCCAACGAAGGGTAAGCAGGGAGGGTGAGTCTTACCAGGATCAACACCGACTTCGTTCAGCACCGTGATCCCCGCTGCTTGGGCTTCATCCTCTAACTCCCTGATAGCCGGAGATACATAGCTCGTCGTTACGACGTGTGTGCTGCCCCTTATTCCGGCCTTGATAACTGTCGGATGGTGCACGAAGGGGACAAATGAGATGACCAAGTCGTGGGCTGCTACATGAGCATCTAGCTCTGGGGAGGCGACATCAAGGACGATGGCCGCGGCTCGGGGATGGTTCGACGCCAATGTTTGGGCGGTGGACCTGGTTCGGCATGCTGTGTTTGAAGTATCAGTCGTACGAAGCAAGACGGTTGTTCAAGCGCGGGGTGTAGACCAATTGTCAACTTGTTTCTCTCATTTCGAAGGAGGTAATCGACGCATGGCTTGGCTACTAAGCCGCTGCCGAGGACGAGGATCTTCTTGTCGGCCATTTTGAGGCTAGATTGAAAAACGTGAACAAAACTACGGAAACACCGACTTGTGATATTAGGGAAGGGAGGAGCACACCCTCTTTGATCGACTTATCTCAGTTTATGTCGTCCTCTTCGCCCTGTTTTCCTGAACCACATTATTGGTCGTGAGTCATCCGGTGAAAACGTTTCAACGATCGACGATTTAATATGACGTACTAAATACTAGCAGCTATCCCTATTAATTTAAATACAAGTGTTTGGTCTTATTCCCGACGGAACCCTTCAGACGGATGAAAACCATTGGTGCCATGCAGGGTTCGGATTGCGTGAATCCTTCCGCTGCCGGGATTACCATAGTATGGGCTTGTGCCGCAATCAAGTGGGATAAGAATCTCACATCGGGACTCTCAATCTTTTGAAAACAACAAACATAAGAGTTGACTAAAAGATCGGACTGAGTACTAGTTGGTTGTTTGACAGAATACACAGGAACCTCCCCTCTCCCCCTCCCCCGAGTGCCCATCTTTTCTGATCGTAACGGCACTTGATTTATAATCCCACTATATGCATTGATGGTACCATGGGTTCAGCACCGTACAACTACTTCCAGCCGCACACTTCGTTGGCCCAACATGATTCGAACCTCCACACTGTCCGTATTTAGTCTGGGTAGGCTCCGGGGCCGGAGGCGGCGTTGTCGATGTACTGCGCGACGAATTCGTCGAAGAACTGGTCGTCGAACGGACCGTCAACGTAGCTGTCGGAGGCGGGACCCAGACTGTGACGGTCTCGATCACAGTGTCAATGTTTGTAACTGTGATGACCTGCGTCGTCCAGCTGGACACAGTGACCGTCACGGTGGAGCCTCTAGCAGAGGATGTCGACGGAGGCTGGGTTATTGGGGCGGATTGAGTTGTGACTTGAGTAACGTAGCTGGTGATGGTCGAGGTGGTTCGAGATGAAGTTGCTGGGGGTTGTCTTAGCACGCTTCTACACAAGAATTGACCTGGAGCTCAAGAGACTGGAGACCTACTCGTGGCGAAACTTGTCGATGTCGCGAGTCGTGTACTGGTACTGGCTCGAGCCGCTGCAGCACTCGAGAAAAGGTTTACCAAACCCGTGTACGCAGGTTTTTTCTGAAGATTGCTGTTCCAGAGACAGGCGTCTCCCTGACCGGGGAATGTTTGCGGAACCCAAGAATACTTGACAGCGCATTAGCATCCAAACCTTGCACATAGCGACGAGCAGACTCTCACCTGGTCGGCAAAGTCCCACACCGTGATCCCGACACATTTAGGCGTGTCAAGACATGCCTGCGCAACAGTCTGATAATCTCGACTCTGCTGCTGTCGATCTGCATCAGAAGCAGGAAGTCTCGGATGCCGAATATCGAGCTCCGTATAGGCAACCTCGTCAACCAAGGCCGCGAAACCACTTAGCACATTCTTCAGGTTCGCCAAGCTCGGCGTCTGGCCCACGATGAAATGGGCCTGGAGGCCCACGCCATCGATCCTAGCGCCAGAAGCCTTAATGTTGCGCACGATGTTAAGGGCCTCATTGTACTTGGCGCCCGGATTCTCAATGTTATAGTCATTGTAATACAGCTTTGCGGTTGGATCTGCGGCGGCGGCGGCTTGGAATGCGAGAGGAATAAAATCCTTGCCGAGGGCTCGGTACATAGGGCTGTTGCGGTAGGCACCGCTATCTTCGAGAGCCTCATTGACCACGTCCCAGGCATAGCATTGGCCTTTGTAGTGACCGGCAACATTCTGAATGTGGGTTTGGAGGACTCTTGTCATGGCATCGCGTCCGTTGACATTGTTCACTACCCATTGTCAGAGGATTGTGGAGAACGATCCAAGATCACAACATACCCCAGCTAGGCAGCTGGCTATGCCACACAAGAGTATGACAGCGCAGAATCTGGCCGGCTTGTCGCGCTCTGTTGGTGACAGCATCACCGTTGTTGTAGCTGAATTGGCCTTGGGATCGTTCCGTGGAGTCCCACTTTTGCCCGTTGGCTGGGGTGACCTGACCGAACTCATTCTTGTTCGAGGCGATGTTCATATACGCCTGGTTGTTAAGACCGGGGTTATCAACAGCTGTGCCAAAGTACTTGAAGCCCGCCGCGACAGCGAGCTGATTCAGCTGCGCATTGATAGAGGCAGATACAACCAGAACGGTCGTGAGAATACTGATGGTGTGCATCGTGGAAAATGTTCGTGCTGGCCGAAATGACAAGAGGCCTCAGACACCACTTCCAAGAACGCAGCATAGGTGCAACAGCACCGAAAGACAATGGGGTAATAATATGTAAAACTTCTTTGTGAGCCGCCTCACGGCGTGACTTCAGGCAAAATGGCTCAAGCTATGATTGTGCTGGTGACTTAATATGGATTAACAACAAGATGGTTGCAAGGGAATGAAGCCGCAGATTGTGAGCCGTGGATCGGCATTGTATTTCCTGGTCCGCGTGCGGGGAGGGCATCCGTTTTGGACATTGAGTCCCGAAGCATGTCAAATCGACATGAACGACAGATTTTCTTAAGGCCCATAATGTGCCTTGAAAACGTAGTTTTATCAAAGGGGACCGTTTTGGAAAGCGGGAGTCAAAGTTTGGATTGTGATGTTGCCGGATTAGTCCATAACGTAGACTTGGCCCGGCTACATAGTAGATCCAGAAATCCGATCCACTAAGAACAGGCCACTGGAGAGTGTTGTGAGCTTGCCACGCGACTGTTTAGGCTGAATAATACGGGGGTTCCATGGCCGCCTGTCAGGCAATTTGGCTCAATGCTCAAGCCATATTCGTAACGAGGTGGCGATGCGTTCAGGTGGGCCGTGTTATTGCGCATGAGTCTTCTAACGGCGCGAAGTAGTCCATATAGAGGAATTTGTCGACTGTTTGATTCCGGTGAAGTCGACAAACCCCTCTTCACGGCGAGCGAAAGGCTCTGTTACTTCCGTCGAAGCGTTGCGGGTTGGCGTCCGGATAATCTCGAACTGAACAAGGGGGATGCGGGAAAGGCCAAAAAACGAAGGAACCTGAAGGTGGGAGTACGCTGCCAGCGCTGATACGAGCCATCTCAAGTCAATCTTCGAATTTAAAAACGAGGCGAGATACGCAAGAAGTGGTCTTTAACTAGAGCTAGCCTGTCCTTACCTCTCCAGGGATCGATGGAGATGAGATTGAAAGTGGACGGCCTTGAAGACCCGCCAGCTATGGCCCGCTGCGGCTCAATCGAGTCCACAGGACTTACGCTAATGTTGACGTCGCCCGGATAGTAAAGGTAAGCACGGCGACGTTGGATGTCCGACGACGACCATATGCTCGCTAAGGAACAATTTTGACAAGCGATCGAACCATGGGCAATGAAGCGTCGTCAGCAGCTTTGTGCGGCAGCAGAAACAGGCTGACGGTGATGAGTCGAAGCCTTGATCCACCAGCGACGTTCTAGGGCTGTCGTAGTCCGCTTGTTCAGTTGTCCACTTTTCGAAACGAGCCTCAATCTATGCAACGGAACCGCGGGGAGTTTCTGCATGTGTTCAGCTGCCAGCCTCAAGTGGATCTTCTGGCATCTCCTTGGTGCAGAGTTGCATCGTTTCGGTGTGCAGTGCGCGACTGCCCGCATTATCGTACGAGCCATAAATTGTTCATCCTAGGGCTTTCACTCAACACAATGGGATTGACAAAAGCCTGGATGTAAGGTTTCGCCTTGATATTTATTCCCCTCCCTCTCCGTACTGTCCTTTAAGTACCTTGTCAGGGGAACTGCAAAGACAACGGCAGAGTCAGGGACCGTTGCAACCACAGATATGAAGGAGAGAAGGGACGTAGAGTTGGTGAGAATGATGCTGAAGGCGCGACGTCTTGGATGTCACTCCTCTGTCTTTCGTGCAGTAGCCAATTCGTTCTTAGCCAATGACAGACATCTTGCACGCCCACTGTTGGTCGCGTCTCTACCCATGGCATGGAGTTCGAGCATTCTGCTCATGAGGAGGCTGTGTGATGATCATCAAACAGGATCCCTGACAAGAAAGCCTCGGTTTCGTTTATCGAGGTTGTGCTAGAAGCCAGCCTCGTCCTGCCGTTTTCTTCTCATGTTGAGCAACCGGAACGGTCTCGGAGTAGGCACATCGCGAGTGATTATCCACAGCCAGGAATTGATCATACACACCACTAAGAACAAATGGAGGACTGTATCGTCGAAAAAATGATCAATTTTCGATTGCTCTTCATCGGCAGTTCGACTACCGATGAATCCGGAGGTGACGGCGCCGATCACGGCAGCCCTGGGTTCCAAGAACCTGGGACCAACACGAAGAGGTGAAGGGTCCAGGGTTCGTCCGGATCGTTAAAGAACACAAGATCCTAGTTATATAAGTTCCGACCAGCACTGAGTGGCCGCCATTCGTTGTTCCCCGCATGGTCGCCTCGAAGTGAGAAGCGTCGATCGTCATGATCTGCGCACTTGGCCGCCAGCGCCCACCAGCGCCTTACCTTACCCACCAGGTCCATCCATGAAGGGAACCCAAGGGTGAATAGTGCATACCAGGAAGCCACGAGGGGATGTTCCATTCCAGCGTGCTCGGGAACGACGATGGTAAGAAGATGGACCTGCAGAAACTGCACTCCAGTCCCGTCACTGGATCTGGCAGCGGATTGATCCATCGTCGAGAAGTGACTGACGAATGGCAAGCATAGAAAGCATCATTTAATGACGAGCGTGGAAGCGAAAATCGACGACACAATGCCCTGAGGGTGGTTCCGACGTGAGATGCAATGTCTGACGGTGATTCGCGGTTACGTGGCGGGATTATTGCGGGCGTGTGAGGCGGACCGTCATGGGGTTGCCGCCGTTCGCCTCACTTTGCCTATCTCCTGCAGGCTCACCACCCCAACTTGTAAGGTGGAACACACACACACACACACACACACACACACACACCCAGAAGGATGGGTTCCCACCCTTATGAGAAACGACACAACAAACGAGCATATGTGGCGTCCGTCCTTGCATGCAGGTATTGTCGAGGCAGGTTCTGACGACTGAGAACCCGAAGCGGTGAGGATGCCGATAATAACTGTGCCGAAAAGGCAAGACCAAAGGTGCTCTTTTTTTTCTTGCTTGGTGCAATAATAGGCCTTGGAAACTCGTAATCTCGACTCTGTTACAGCGTACGAGGATTGGCGCGCCCGGATCATCGCGTAGGTAATTACCGAAGATAAATACCGTCTTCGTCCTCCTGATCGCCATGACCTCTTAACAATTCGAGCCATCTCGTCCATCCTAGATGCTTGGACAGACAAATCATATTTCCCATGCCCAAGCAGTTGCCATGACTTCGTCAACAGAGATGAACAGATACTGGATCCCTCGTTTGGACATCCACAAGAAAATCATTACTCAGGAGCTTCCCTACTATCTTGGGCCGGATGCCACGGTCAGGCCATACACAAACGAGGTGTGAACTACTCGTCCATTGTGATTGAGACGCCTCTCACAGCATCTATAGGGAGAAGACGGGTTTCTCATCACTACCCCAGGTCCATGCCTGACCGACGTGAGCTTCGCCATGATGCCCTCCTCCTTTACAGAAGCGCACCTGTCGCTAACTTTCTTGACTGCTTTTAGGAGCAAATCGATGATATTTGCAGAAAATCCAAGGAGATTTGGGAGCGGCAAGCGGCCATAAGGGCACAAGAAGCGGATAAGCCTCTCAAGAGGCCGCTGCACCAGCCGGTAGTGATATCGCGAGGGTCCAACGACTCGTCGCGAAGGAGACACGAGGCACATCGAAGCCATGAGCGGCATCGACGTTACGACGACAGACGCCGTGAGTGAGGCCGAGCAGTTCGGTGGAGCCGGTCATTGTGACCGAGATCTCAGATTGGGCCAGACTTCTGAATTCAAGCGTAAACCCTAAAGACGTCGCAGGCGGCTGGCTTAGCGCTTTAATGCATAACGGAAGGACTTTGTGGGATTCGATGATTCGAGGCATGCGATGAAGGTCGTGTCTCTGGTGAGGGGAAGCGCTTTGTGTGGCCTGGTGGCCGCAGCGGATGGTGGACCCGACCAAACAGTCGTTATGTGACTGGCTGGGCAACAGGCGGAACGAAGCAGCGTAACCAAGTCCTTTTTGATTGAGACGAGCAGGAGTATGTGTCGCGAAATCGTCCAGCAGCAGTCCGCCATCTGGCAAGTCTGGGGGCCAATGGTAGCAGCCAAACCTACGGCACCGTCTGTCCATTGCTCTTAATGGGAATGCGTATGCGAAAGCGTTGTGAAAGGCGCGCAGCAGAAGTGCGGCGCCAGCGGGATACGACCAGTTAGCTTTCCCTTGACCAGATACCCAATTGCGTACGTGTTTCAGTTCCCGAATAGACAAGATGCATTACAATAGGACCCAATTGTTGTTGCAGGCTAACAGCATGCGCAGTCCAAGCTCTCGTTCAACAGCACCTTCCGACAGAACGCCAAGGTCGGGACTGTACTCCGTCCATCCCCAAGCTCGAATAATAGATGGAAAATCCGTTACCAGGCGAGCAGAAGTTACCCTTATGGAAGTCCAGTGGTTCGTAATTTCGGCGACGAATCGGACAGCATAAAACAGTCTGGCTGCGGTGGTGAGCATGGCAAGCATGACACGTTTGCCAACGTTGTGAGTAGGGCTCCGGTTGATGTGTGCTCGGGTCGGGCGGCAGCCTTTCACAACAGGTGGTGTGCTTCACGTCGTCGAGGCGGCGGCCACGAATTCATCCAGACTCCTAATCAGACTATCTCGAAGGTAGACTCGTATCTTTGAAGATCGAGAGGGCCGGCCGACCATAGCAATAAAGCCTGGACGGCCACTTTCTTTGCTTCGCGGGTTGTCCTTTTGGCCCGCATTCCTGGGGGCAGCGGCGTGACATAACCAACAACGTTGACCCATTCGCCAATCTGCGTTTGGTCCAACTTTATGGTGCCGAGTAGTAGCTGAACGTCGACCAATGCACTGATGTTGGATCCTTTGGGGAAGCCGTGCTCCAGAGTAAGCACTGCCGAGTGCGTTGAGTACAAGGTGACACTGAAGCCAAATCAGTACATAAGAACAAGGCAAATCCCGAAGCGTTGATGAATGGGAGTCCCCCGATAAGGAGATAGAGAGTGAGGAGAGGCGGATCTTACCATCCCAGGAACCTGACCTTCTCGCCTGGTGACCTTAACGACAGATCTGATAGAAGGCACAGTCGGGAAGGAAGCGGGCCTCTGGACATGGCGACGCAGTAGTGACCTAGTCTGAGTCGTACTGTTCTCACCGCACTCAAAAAAATGATACTTCAAGTGCCTGAAAAGCTGGTCATAGTGACGCTGATGTAAGGGATAAATGTAGTTTGATGATGGAGTTGATAAATGTTGATGAAAGAGGATCGAACTTGTCAGTTCATCCTCATCGGAAAGCTTCCTAATGAATAAGGCGGCAGCTGATACCATCTGCAGCCTGTCGGCGATAGGATACGTCCTTATCTGCCGGTCACATTGCGAGAGTCACGCGGCCGTCTCACATGACCGGCTGAACCGCGGCTAAATTTGGCCGCCGCTGTTGCTGGGCAGAATCGCCGTCATCGCCCGCCCACTAAACGGCATCGCTAAGCCAGTCGGGAGCTTGCATCATACCTGCCTTGACTACTTGACCCTATCTCACAGCAATCTACCTATCGACCCTGCGACGTCCTGACTGAAGTGCCGCGAGTGTTCGTCGCACGATTTCACGCACTTGATAACTGCGTCTATCAACTCGTTTTGCTATATCTGCGGCTTGTTGACGACGACGAGTGCCCGCTTGTTTCCCGTTTCGGTACCCCGCCATCAAACTTCGGCGAGTGCCACGCAACCCAGGAATACGGCTGCCTTCGACCGATAGCTGCCTGCACAAAACCTCATAACCGACGCGGCCTCCTTCCGACCCACTCAGCTCGATATTCAAACCTCTAAACTCACAGCTCATATCATCATGTCTGGCGTCTGGGGCTGGTTCGGCGGCGGTGGTGGCGCCAAGAAGAAGAATGACGCCAAAGATGCGATCCTTGGCCTCCGGGTCCAGCTCGACATGCTCCAAAAGAGAGAGAAGCATCTTCAAACCTTGATGGATGAGCAAGACGCTATTGCGAGGAAGAACGTCAACACCAACAAGAACGGTAAGTCATGTGAGCCATATACCGTGAGGAGGCTGGAAGCTGACGAGGCACCCTGATAGCCGCAAAGGCTGCCTTGCGTCGCAAGAAGGGCCATGAACACAGCCTCGAGCAGACCATCTCGCAAATTACGACACTCGAGTCCCAGATCAACGCCATCGAGTCGGCGAATATCAACCGGGAGACGCTGCTGGCAATGGAGAAGGCCGGCCAGGCCATGAAGGGCATCCATGGCAAGCTTACGGTCGACAAGGTGGACCAAACAATGTACGTGCCTGTAAAAACCCGGTGGTTTGCGTTGGCGGTTAATGGAGCGAGTACTTACGTGGTGGGAATAGGGAGGAACTTCGCGAACAGAATGCGCTCAGCGAGGAAATCGTCAACGCCATTACGACGGGCCAGACCGACAACATCATCGACGAGGATTTGGAAGAGGAGTTGGAAAATATGCAACAGGAGCAGTTGGACGAGCAGATGATCAGCACTGGTTCAGTGCCAGTGTCGGATGCTGTCCATCGGATGCCGGCTGCAGCGAACGGAGAAAGTAAGGAACCCCTTCCTCCTTGGATTCATATCAGTAGCTAACAGGTGCGAACCAGTCAAAGGCAAGGCGCCCATTGCCGAAGAGGACGACGAGGAGGCCGAGCTCCGCAAGCTGCAGGCGGAGATGGCCATGTAAGGGGCTACAGGCGTCACGCGATCCTGCGGGGATGGTCGAGAACGATGGCATAGCATTCGTGGTCTGGAATAGGGCTCCTGGAGGCTTGCATAAGACCGCAATACGGAGGTGTGAACAAAGGCAAAACCAAGTCTGCTCGGAGAAGTGGACTTTGCATGGCGTACACGACATGAGCTCGCACACGCTTGCTTATTCGAAGCGATGACAACTCTGGAGCGGCCTTGTTCACACGTTTCTCGGGCACCTTGGCCCTATTCCCCCGACCTGTTCACTGGCGTTGGCGTTTTGGGATACGTGGGTTGCCATTAAATGGAAATCTCGCGGTTGTGGAGGTTGACGGGAGTTTGACAAGCTTTTCTGGTTTGCTGGAGTGGCAGTTTACAGGTCTCCGAGTACTACGCGCGCGTCTTTTTTCTCATAGAAACACATATTGACCGTTGTTGAGGAGCTAGGCGAACAATCCATGGGGCCATGTGCAGCGTGCAGTGTTGGACGTCTCCCGGGATGAAGCGGTTGCTTGGCTAGTGCATCGGAGATGCACCCGGAATACAGTGGTGTCTGGCCCGGTGAGCGAACGGTCAAGGCAATAGACGACGGTCCACCTGAAGTAGTACGAAGTTCGCTGGCATTAAGGGCCCACATGACCGGGTCCGGGACAGGAGCCATCTCGCACCTGTCTCGGCACACCGCCAGTCGCCAGGAGTGACCGATCGTGGGCCGGAGCGACCAAAGCCACGATCATCTCCCTCCCCCGTGTGCGCATCCGGTTTTGGGGTGGCTGGCATTGTTGTTATTGTGGGAGGACTCGACTCGAGTCACGACAGGAGGGGGGCCTGTCTGCTTTGTTGGACAGAGATGATATTCGACCTTGGATGTGAAGCAGGGTTCATGTCACCGCGATGCTTGCGTGGACTCGCTCGTCAGGAGGAGGCAAATGACACTTTCCAGCTTGATCAATGCAAAGACCTGGAATACCGTAAGGCGGTGGTGCATTGTGGATGGAGGCGTCCGAAGTCAAGGCGGTTGGGCGCTCTGGAGAGCGAGAGCCTGCAACAAACAGCCGGCCGGACACGCTGTACGTAAAGGACCAAGGCTGAAAAAATGGATATGACAAAGATACTTTGCAAGTATTTCCTGACATGACCAGCGCCAACTTGCGCTGATATTGGGCGCAACGGGGATACCGATACATGTCTCTTATCGAGGCCCACTTGCGTTGTTTAGAAGGGCACCTAAGAACAAGCTTGCCAGGCACATCAAAGACGCTAGAAGGATGCCCTCAGTTGTCTTATCGCGTGGCGGAACGATGCAGGTGTCAGCGACTGCCCAAAGACACTAAGCTTTCAACGGCGAGGTGACAACGTCTCTCCCAACCCGCTGGCGCTGTGACGTGACGACGACGACAGCGACAGCCCAATGCTTCCTTCCCAGGGGAAAATGAAACCATCTTCCCTGGCGAAAGCTCGGCACACGGCCGCCAACCCCAAATTTCTTCACCTTTCACTTCCAGGTTCCCCGACGCTCCCTGGAACTGTTCAGGGATCGCCGTCTTTCAGGACAAACAACAAAGCCATTCGCGATCGACTGTGCTTGCGCCCTTCGCGCACGCATCGCAGAGTCAACGACACCGACGATCAGCCAGCTGCTCACTTGACCTTGTTGTACCTTATGGATACGTCGTGCTCCTGGTAATATCACAGGATATGTAGCGACTTCGGCATCGCGATGGCTTCTCCCAGAAGCTCGGTGTCTTGCTAGCCCAACTGCCAACTCCACAACTCCAGCATCGCTCGCCACGGGACAGACATCGGCCCAATACCACCAGCCATGTTGTCTGCGGTTTCTCTCGGCGCCCAACCTCTCACTCGTACGGCCCATCCCTTCCTCTTGCCCTGCCCAGTGTCATATAGTCGGACTAAGTCGGGTGCTCGCAGGGCACCAATGACACGGCGGCACCGGCTACATCACCACACTGCATGGCGCACTGCAAATCTGTTCGGGCCAGACTGGGCTACTGCACCTCTCAGACACAGTCGCCGGGAGGAGCCATACCATGCCATCCCGTCTCATCCCATCTTGCGACCATCAGGCCCAACCTCCGCTAACCTCACCAGCAGTTGGGTGCGTCCAATGCCTGCCAACTTTTCAGCCTGAGCTTTCACCTTTCGCTTGTAGTGGATGGGCGACGGACCAGCCGTTTTCACATGTCCTTGCTGACATGGTCACGAGTCTTACAACCGATTTCTTCTCGATTGATTCACAGTCGTCTCTACACCAAGGCTCTCGCTGCTGACCGACATACCCAACCTGAAGACAGATAGCCCGCTATAAGGCCGCCGCCTAACCTAACCCCCACCCACCAGTCGTCTGCGGGTGCCACTGTGACTGTCACTACAGTCGCATCCGCCCCTCCCGCCAGCCGTGTGGTCCGGCCCTCTGCTACCTACATGGATCTTCAGAGGCGAGCCTCAACCAGGCGAGCCACGTTGCACGTCGCTGACCGGGGATTTAATGGCCGATGAGAAACAAACCGCGTCTCTGAACCCACCACTGACACGCCTGCCGCCGAAGAGCGCCTCTTAGACTCCTGGTGTTTGGAAGCAAACCTCATGTCGACACACGTCGCATACAACTGCATACTCTGTACACACAAGCAGGACGCCGCTCAACACCGACTAACTGCATGTAGCCAGACCGCGGCTTCTCCTTCATCCACTCTCCTTCTTCTCGAACAACGGATAACTGGATGGTTGGGGTCCCCCTCCAATGCGGCCCAGGAACCACTCATTCGTCGGCAATCGATTTCTTGGTGTCTTGACAGGGACGTTGAGGGCTTTCGCAAGGATCGACCTGGCTCCAGTGGGCCGGCCCATCGACATTCCCTGCCCCGACTGCCCGATGCGTGCGTGTGCACTGGACCAGACATCAACGACCAGCACAGACAGCCATTATTAGCTCATAACCGCTGAGTGGATGGACGCTTGACACTTTACACACCATCAAAGTCCAGAAAAATTCACTCGCTGCAGGAGAAAACCGGACGATCTAGGCCTTTTCGGGCCAAGCATGCCGCAGTAAGCTCTGGATCTCAAGGGCGTCTGCTAGAGGTACTTGTTCGGTGGGCATTGGCTTATTGATGGTTCTTTTTGTCTTGGTGACTAGTCTCTCGCCGCAAGACCGGCTTGAGTACTTCCTCCTTATTAGCCCTGCCTACTCATATGGGGATATCGTGGGTAAACTTCGAGAGACCTGCCTCCCCTCGTCGAAGAATCTGGACCGAGTGGCCAGAGAAAAACCATAATTTCAAGGTGTAGCTGATGCCCTACGAAACCACGAAGGGGGACAAGACCACAAAAAAAAGAGTACATATCCCGGAAGAAATCACCGGCATTCATGCCCGGCCTCGTCGAGCCCGTCTCTTTATGCGGGTTGACGGCTCGCTTCCAAATCGAATCGCCGTCGGGCAGCCATCATCCCTCCTCCATGCCCTCCTTGTCCGTCCGATGTGTTCAACCACCAAGTCTATCTCTCCCGTCTCCTGTCTCGTACCTCATCACATCATCCACCAAATCATTCAAGCTCCCCAGTCCCAAAAGCCGCACTCCCCCAGTCCAACCCAAATGCGACGTGGCGCCAATGCTCCTCCCGCCTCACTCAAGCCAATGGCTCTCAAGCACGCACGACATTGATCATTTGGACTCCAGAGACTGCCCGATTTTGGCTCCATTCGTGGGGACTGCGTGGGGTAAGCCTGTGTCAGGGACCCCTTACTCCCGCGCCTTGAACCCTGCCACTGGCCAGTGATGCTTGTGTTTGGCACCGCTGGGAAAGCTCCCCCCTGCTTGTCGAGAATCTGCTTTTCCTCCCACAGCTCGGCCCAATCCTGCCCTCCTGGGGTTGCCGTGGTCCAAGACGCATCTCGTCACTCTTGGTCTTTTATTTCTCAACTCTATCCGTCGTCAAGTCGAGACAAGAAACTTGATCCTTCCTTGTCGTAATTATCAATTGCACTTTTGTATGTTGTTTACACCACAACGACCGTCTCATAGGCGACAAGATACCATTCTGTACTTGCTTTTGAGTCTTGCGATACCCGCCCAAGAGACTCAAACTTTTTACTCCGGTTTGGGCACCGCACATCAACAAGATTACAAGAACCTATCAAGAGAATACCTCTCAAGAAGCTTGTTGTTCTTCAGAGGCCATCGTCCCCTTACGCTGCAGATAACATCAGACCACCTATCCGGGTTAGCATTGATCAGCTGCCACGAGACAAGGACACCCATAAACACCAGGTCCCAGAAGCATGAATTCGGAAGAGCCTGTCGATTACTGCCCTTACCGGCAGAACCTTGACTGGAGTCATGTCCAAACCCAAGACTTCTCCAAAGTCAAGTACTTCCAAGCTTCAGATTCCGAATTAGAAAATGGTAAGATGCCTGCTTTAGATTGCATCTGAGTCTTGCATTTGCGTCTAACCCAGCTGACTTATAGACGGCGACGTATATGCCAATGGCGTAACATATCCTTCGCAAGCTGCCCAGACCAGTAGTAAGAAGAGCAAGAAGAAGGCCAAGAAAGACAAGAAGGCAGTACAATACACTTATGACGAGCCGCCAACTGCTTTCCCCGAGTTCCCCACGCCAGAACCTGCTCAAGACACCGGCATAGCCGAAGACGATTGGCCGACAGCACCTTCGAAAAAGGAAAAAAAGAAGAAGAAGAAGGGCAAAAAGGAAGAAGTCGCTGCTGCTTCTCCTCCGCCCCCTCCGCCCCCTCCACCCCCGCCGCCCGCAGAATCAGAAGCCGAACCGGAACCTGAGCCCGAGCCCGAGCCAACACAAGAGGAAGAGGTCGCTGTAGAGGAGACTCCGACATCTCCGGTCAAGGCAAAAGAATCCTCGAAAAAAGATAAGAAGGACAAGAAGAAGGACAAGAAAAAGAAGAAGGGCAAAAGTGGCAAAGACGCTGAGCCAGAGGCGGTCGAGAGCTCTAAGTCGATTCCTCCGCCACCGCAGCCGCCGGTTGAGGCGAAGCCGCCGAAGATGGATGAATCAGTAACGCCACCTCCCGAAGCTGTGATCGATGCCAAAGAGGAGACTTCTGCTGTTGAGCCCGCGGCCGAGACCGTCCCAAATGCCGACCGAAGTCTCGATGCGCCTAACGATGAAAAGCAGGAGACGGATGCATCAGCGACTGCCGTTGGGGCTGTCGCTATCGCTGCCACGGCGGCGACGGCAGCTGCAGTTGCAAGCGCTGACGAAGATGTCACCGAAGAGCCCGCTGTTGCATCGACGGAAGACCAAGGAGAAGCCTCGGGCGATGCCCCAGCTGCACCGCCTAACCAACCGGAGACAATATCTGACGCAGCAGAGCCTGAACCTGAAGCTCCCGTTGAGGAAGCTCCTATGGAACCATCAGCGCCGGAAACAGAAGCAAATGCTGCCGAGGCCAACTTCAACGACACAGCACCTGTCGATAGTTCCCCTGAAGCAACGAGAGAATCGGAGGCTGAAAAGTCGGCAGGTGACGAGCCCGAAGTTCTCGCACCGGTTGAAGCAGCCCCAGTGATTTCAGCAGATGCTAAGCCCGAGGAGCTCGAACCCGAAGCAGATGCAGCACCGGAGCCTCCAACGGAAGCTCCCGAGGAGAACAAGCCTAATGAGCCTGTCCCCGCGGAGGCTTCTGAAGCTTCTGCTGAGACGAAGACTGAGGTTCCCGCCTCTTCCGAGGGGCCGACAAGCGAAACTGCAGCAGAACCTGCCGCCGAGGAAGTTACACCTGCCGCAGAGCCTCCAGCTGAGATATCGGCCGAATCCAAGCCCGAGGAGCCTGTGTCTGCTGAAGAAAAAACCGCCGATGTACCGGAAGACGCCCCTGCTGTCGCTGAGTCTGACGATCCCGCGCCAGCTGAAGCCGAGGTCGACGCCCCTGCTGCCTCAGAAGAGGCAGCGGATGCCTCGGTCGAAACTGAGCCCGTGCCTGTAGAGACAGCCGCTGAAGTTTCGGATGATACCAAGCCGGATGAATCCACTCCTACAGACGACTCCGCGAAGCGTCCTACAGCCGATGTTCCAGTTGAGGCCAATGAAGAGGATGCTTCGACTCCGGACGAACCAGCCGTTGAAGCTGCCACCGAGGCTCCCGCTGATGTTTCTGCCGATGCTCCTGCTGATGCTCCTGCTGAGGTCAAGTCTGAAGAAGCTGCTCCTGACAAAGCATCAACGGAACTTTCTCCTGGAATAGTTATCCCTGCCGAGCCTGCAGTCGAGGTATCTGAGGCTAAGACAGATGGCAGTCCTCCTGTAGAGGCACCGGCACAGGAAACTCCAGTCGAGGCGAATACTGAGGAACCAGCTCCAGCCGAACCCTTAACTGATACTCCCGAGGACGTAAAGTCTGGAGAGCCAGTGTTAGCGGAGGCCTCATCAGATGAGCCGATTTCGACCGACGCAACATCAGTTCCATCAGATGCTGCACCTGAAGTCATCAAGGAGGAGGAAGCGGCCGATTCTAAAACAACTGAAGCTGAAGCAGCTGCTATAGAAGACGCTCCAGCTGCTGTCACTGCTGAAACTTCTGCGCCTGAAGGAGCCGAGGCTCCAGGAGCTGCTCCAACGGAACCATCGGTCGAGACGCCAGCCACAGAGGGCGCTTCTACTCCTGACGATGAGGAAAAGGCTGAGGATGCTTCCAAAGATGATGCTCCTGAGCCAGCAGCGGCAGAGCCAGAAGAGCTAGCCGCTGCTGAGAAACAGGAAGAAGTATCTGCAGATGGTCACGCGAATCCTGGGGAGCCAGCAGCGGCTGAACCAGAGACCGCCTCTGCAATATCGGAAGAGATACCTATAGCTGATCCTCCTGCCGAGGCGCCCGCCGCGACGAGCACTTCGGCCGATGATTCTTCTTCCACAGATCTAGTTGAGTCAAAGGAGGAAGCAGTAGTTACTGATGCTGAACCTGCACCATCCCATGAGGATGGCGCTGTCTCTGAGCAAATCGCCAAGGCGGAACACGAAGCAGCGACCCCCGAGGCAATTGTTCCCGATTCCAAGCCTGAAGATTCCTCCGCTGTTCCAGAGCCAGAGACGACAGAAGCCGCAGCCTCTACAACAAACACGGATACTCCAGCTTCTGACGCCGCAGATGAGAAGAATGAAGCGCTCGCTACCGCTGCCGAACCAGCTGATGGACAAGAGGCCGCTCCAACTGCGGAGACTGTGCCTCCGGTTGAGCCAGCTGAAGCAAAGGACACGCCCGCAGACAGCGAAGCAACCGAGACGCCGGTCGAAGCGGCGCCTGAATCTACGGATGTCACTGAAGCTGTTTCTAAAGCTACAAAGGCAGAAGAGCCGGAACCTGTTGAGAACGCCGAGCCTGAGACTGAAGCTGAAGCTTCCAAGGAATCTGAAGTCGTATCCCCCACACTGATTGCAGCCGAAGCTGAGACCGAGACTCCCAAAGAGGCAGAATCAGACGCCCCGGCCGTCGCCGCAGCCGATGCGTCTGAACCAGCAGATTTGGAAATCCCCAAGACAGAAGACGCCGAGGCTCCCAAGGCTGATGTTGAAAAGTCTGATGAGGCTACTCCTGAACCAGCCAAGGAGGAGCCTGTTGCTCACCAAGAACCGGACATTCAGCCTGCGTCAGAAATTGAACCGGAGACAGCCAAGACGGAAGAGCCCGAAGAAACCAAGGATGAGCCAGACACTTCCAAGGAGTCCGAGGCCGAAGCTCCCAAAGATGCTGCTCCCAAAGCGGATGACGTGCCAACCAACGATACCGCGCCTGAGACCGTATCGGAAGCTGCTCTCGAAACTACCCCTGAGGTTGCTACGGAAGCCGAGGCCCCATCTCCTGCCAATGCTGAAGCTAAAGATGAGACTGTGGCGGAGCCCGCTACGGAACCTGAAATTTCTCAGCAAGCGACACCAGAGACTGAGCCCGAGGCCCCCGAGGAACCTGAGCCTGAGGCTGTAGCTGAAGTCGAAGCAGATGCTCCTAAGGAAGCTGAACCTGTCGTTGAGCCTGCCGCCGGGGACGTCACAGATCTTGAAGCTGAAGCGACCAAGGACGAGCCTGATTCACCAAAGGAGGCCGAGGTCGGTTCCCTCAAGCCGGAAGAAAGTGCAGCCCCCGAGTCCGCTCCCACGGATTCTTCCGCAGATGCAGCCACCGCAGATGATGCAGTTGTCTCGACAGAAGGTATGGACGGTTACGAAATCACCAGTGATGGCAAAGAATTCAACTTCACCGTGGAAATTCTCTCTCCTAGGACCAAGGATACTAAAGAAGAGACAGAACCAGCGATTGAGATCGAAGAAAAGCCCGAAGAAGCCAAGGTTGAAGAGCAAACTCCTGATCCCGCCCCAGAGGAGCCCATCATCATCACCGAGGAAGTCGAGGATAAAGCAGAAGCCGCCGATACCCCTGCCGAACCGTCTGTGGATGCCGCCGAACCTGAACCTAGTCCAGAGGAGGCAAAGGCCGAAGTCGCCGATAACGATGCCGGAGCTGAGCCCGAGGAACCCACCACAGCTGCCGACGAAGCCAAGGAGCCCGAGCAGGAAGCTGCCGCTATTGAGACTACCACACCCGAGTCCGATTCCACTCCCGATGATGCGAAGACTGCAGACCAGGAGCCAGAAGCAGAGACCGCCGTCGAGGCCAAAGAAGCAGAACCAGAGCCAGTTGCTGCAGCAGCCCTGGAAACGACACCAGAGACTGAGGATGCTACGCCTGATATAGAACCTGCTCCGGGAGCCAATGACCCCAAGCAAGAGCCAACATCTGACGCACAAGACTCGGAGCCGCCGACTGTGCCAGTTGCGGAATCCGAACCCGCGGTCGAGTCCTCTGCTCCTGTTACAGAAGAAGCCGAGGCGAAGGCGGCAGAGCCAGAGACGGCACCAGAGACGACTACAGAAGCCGCCGACATAAAAGCCAAGGCCGATGCGGTTTCTGAGACCGATGCTACGAAGCCTGAAGCGGCGGATGCATCTGCCGAAGCTGATGTGAAGGAATCAGAACCGGACACAGAGGCTACTACAGAAGCCAAGGAACCCGAGACTGAGGTCAAGGCAGAAGCTGAAGCTGAATCCAATGAGCCTGAGCCCGAAGTACTGGAAGCTGTTCCTGAAGCCGTAGCCGAGCCGCCGGAACAGGTGCCTGCAGTTGAAGAGGCCAGTGCGGTCGAGATCGATCCTAATCATGAGTCAAAGGATGCCGAACCTGAGTCTACTTCTGAGACGAAAGAATCCGAGTCTACTCCTGAAGCTAAGGACCCTGAGCCCGCCGCCGAGGCAGAGCCCATTTCAGAATCCAAGAAATCTGAGCCTGAGTCAGAAGCACCTGCCGAAGCGGGGACGAAGGAACCAGGGCCTGAGCCGGAGGCTGCAGCTGAAGAGATCAAGGCCACCGAGGCAGACCCAAGCGCTGAGTCCATTGAGCCTGAAGCTACTGCCGAGGCGGAAACAGCTCCTGAGGCAACGGGCCCCGAGCCTGAAGCCGAGGCACTTTCCACAACAGATGTCAAAGAGTCCGAACCCGAGCCTGCACCGACGGAAGAGACGGTCGAGGCTCAAGATTCTGCAACCGCCTCTGAACCTGCTGCTGAGCCCGAAGCTACCGTTGAAGCCAAAGAGCCCGAGCCTGAGCCAGTCGTCGCGGAAGAAACTCCTGAAGTCAAACCTGAGGAGCCCACCGCCGAAGTTGAGGCGGCTCCGGAGGCCAGCGATTCCTCACCAGAGCCTGCGGCGGTCCACGACGCAGAATCTAAAGAAGCGGAAACTTCGGCTGAAGTTACAGCGGTTGAACCAGAGCCCCCGACGGCTAGTGCTTCTACGGTAGATGAGACTCCCGAGGACAAGGACACAGAGCCAGAGGCCCCAGCAGTTACCGAAGATCCCAAAGAGCCGGAGCCTGCTCCCGCGGAAGCTGCCGTAGAAGATGTCAAAGAGCCAGAGCCTCAGGCTGAAGTTGCCGAGGAACCAAAGGAAGCTGCCCCGGAAGCCGTGGAGGCGCCGGTTGATCCTGCTGCAGCGGAAGAAGCTGTGGTTGCAGCGTCTGCTCCGGAAGCTAAGGAGCAGGAGCCGGAGCCGGAGCCGGAGCCAGTTGTTGAAGAGCCCAAGGAGCCGGAGCTCGTCGAAACAGTCGCAGAGGCAGAACAGGCGGCTGTGGTTGAGGAGACGTCGGCGCCAAAGTCCGAGCCTTTGCAGGAGCCAGCACCTGCTGAGCCCGAAGCTCCCGCTGAACCTGAAGCACCTGCTGAACCTGAAGCACCTGCTGAGCCCGAAGCACCTGCTGAACCCGAAGCACCCGCTGAGCCAGCACCTGCAGAGCCTGAAGCACCTGCTGAGCCCGAAGCACCCGCTGAGCCAGCACCTGCAGAGCCTGAAGCACCTGCTGAGCCCGAAGCACCCGCTGAGCCAGCACCCGCTGAGCCAGCGCCTGCAGAGCCTGAAGCACCCGCTGAGCCTGAAGCACCTGCTGAACCTGAAGCACCTGCTGAGCCCGAAGCACCTGCTGAACCCGAAGCACCCGCTGAGCCAGCACCTGCAGAGCCTGAAGCACCTGCTGAGCCCGAAGCACCCGCTGAGCCAGCACCTGCAGAGCCTGAAGCACCTGCTGAGCCCGAAGCACCCGCTGAGCCAGCACCCGCTGAGCCAGCGCCTGCAGAGCCTGAAGCACCCGCTGAGCCTGAAGCACCTGCTGAACCTGAAGCACCTGCTGAGCCCGAAGCACCCGCTGAGCCAGCACCTGCTGAACCTGAAGCACCTGCTGAACCCAAGGCACCTGCAGAGCCCGCTCCCGCAGAGCCAGAAGCGACCGCTCAGGCACCGACTGCGGAGGGTGAGCAAACAAGATCTCTGGATGCCGATGAGAGCAAGGATACGGTGGGGCCAATCGCCTCGGATGCAAGAGAGGCAGAGAAACAAGGTGAGAACCCCCTTCCTTCCCCTAATCCCGATTCCCCCGATGGAGATGCACGGGAAGGGCAGGATGGCCAAGATCCCGAGGTTCCGGACGAGGAGTTCCAGGCCGACAACCCTGAGCCGGAACCTATGGAGCCCATTGCGGACGACAAACTGGACCCGGATCTTACGGACCCTGCCGAGGAAGTTGAGGCGACGCCGGCCCCCATTGAAGAAGCTGCCCAAGACGATTCTCCTATCAACGTGTCCTCATCGGAACCTCTAGAGGGCCACGACACTGCAGCTGAAGAGAAACCAACTCCTGCTGCTGTCGAAGAGCCTACTGCCGAAGAGCCTAAAACACCACCCAAGGACACCCCAGAGACCGCTGCAGAGGAGATACCAGCCGAAGCACCCTCCGATGTCATTGTAGCTGAGCGGCCAGTTCCTGAAGAGAACATCACGCTAGGGACCGAGACTAGCGATTCAACTTCTGCGGAGCCTACAGAAAAGTCATCGCTGGATGAAGAGTCTCTTCCGACAGACGCGGCAACGGAGGAAGCAGCATCTGAGAACCCTCCCACAGCAGAAGCTCCATCTGTAGAATCCATGACTGAAGAGCCAATATCGGAGGAACATGCCTCTGAAGGCGTTCTTGCAGTTGACACAACTCCCGAGTCAGCCTCTAATGGGACAGCGCTTGAGGAAGCTGCTCTTGACGAAACTGCTTCCCCTGAAGAGGCAGCTACTTCAAAGGAAGCCGTTTCTGTCGAAGAAGAATCTGATGCCGCAGCAACTTCTGAAGTAGCTGCCGAAGATGCCACTTCTCAGGAACCAACTACTGAGGACTGTGTCACTGAGGAGGTTGCACCAATCGAGCCAACTAAACCAGCAGTAGCGGAACCAGTACCAGAGGCGACTGAGCAAACGGAGGAAGCTTTGGATGCTGCGCCTGAGATTTTGCCGGAAGACGCCACGCCTGCAGAGGCCACTCCAGAAGAGATGACCCCCGAGGACCTTGTCACGGTGGATGCTGCTGCTGAAGAGCCAGCGTCAGATGCGGCTGCTTCAGAAGAACCAGCACCACCCGAGCCTATCCCTGCAGACCCTGTCCCTGAATCTACACCAAAGGGTCGTTCGTCAGATGACATATCAACGGAGGCAGCCCCCAAAGAGGCTAATCCCGAAGACCCTGCAGTAGTCAATGAGCACGCCCTTCAGGAGGTTGCAGAGCCAGAAATGACAAGCGAGGAAACTGCAAAGGAAACCGATCTTGAAGAATCATTACCAGCGGAAACTCAAGATGAGTCGCCGGTAGAGCCCGAGCCATCATTGGAAGATCAAGCACAAGCTGCTGTTGAAGAGTGTAACACAGAAGCTCCTGAAGAACCTGAATCCTCCCCTGAAGAACCACCAGCAGTAGAACCTACCGAGACCGAGGAAACAGAGGAGAAGTCCATGGAGGACAATCCGCCAGCTCCAGAGGCAGAGGACGCTACACCCAAGGAGCCGGTACCAACATCAGAAGAAACCGCCCTGCCCTCCGAGAACGGGGATTCCCACAGTGACGCGCTCATCGCAGAAACTGCCGCCGCTGGTCTTGGTGTTGCAGGAGGTTTGCTTGCCGCCAATATTGGAAAGGACCCAAGCGACGACAAAACTGCAAGGGAGATTCCTGAATCCAATGCAGCAAATGTTATGTCACGTCGAAGCTCGTCGAACAAGTTGACCCAAACTCTCGCAAACATCCCACCTTCAGGAGCAATCGCCATGGCCGACCAAAAAGACGCCGACGTGGATGCCAACTTCAATCCTGTGCAGCGGGAAGGATTTTCGGACTCTGGAACCCAAACGGACAGCTCAGTTTGGGGTCTTCGGCCCTCAACGCCTGCCGTGGTCCTCCCTGAACTCCCCATGTCACCAGCAACCAACGAAAGGGCGAAGGCTCTCAGACGGCAGCGGAAGGCCTCCATCAAGAAAGCTGAAGAGCTTGTCGCAGCTGCTGTAGTTATCTATGCTACGGCGGAGGCTCTCCGCTCACCCACGGGCCCTTCATTACAGAGCAGCACTCACATCATCAAGGCCATGCCCAGCTGGGAGCAACAAATGAAGATAAAACCGAAAAGGGCCTTTTTCTCGAGGGTTCTCCCTGGCCTTCTTTCCAGACGGAGGAGTACTACCACTACGGGAACGGGAAAAACTAGCAGATTTGATACTGACTTTTACGCAGAAAAGAAGGATGCAGAGGCTCGTGACAAGCACCGGCGACGCCGCCACTCCTCCACTCACCACCCATCATCCTATTCTAGCCGTAGTCGAGGCGAAGACGAAAGCAGAGACGACATCAGACGCCATTCGCATCACTCGCATCACTCCAGCCGACGACATCGAACGGACAGCGAACGATCTCTCCGATCTGGCGAATCAGCCCCTCGCACTCCACCGGGTCCTCCAAAGAGACAGGACAGCGGTTTCTCAGAAAGCCCACAGACTGTCTCTCAGCGAAGACATCGCAGCGAACGTAGCGAGCGCAGTGAGCGCAGCGGGAGGACTGAGAGGAGCGAGCGCAGCATTCGCGCTGAGCGGACGCCTGAGGAACAAGCTGCCCATGACCGCCGCAAGGAAGAGCGCAGAATTGCGCGTGAGAAGGAGAAGGAGCGTGAACGTGAAGCTGCTGAGCGGGAGCGAGACCGTGAACGCGACAGGCGTCGTGAGAGGGAACGCGAACGTGAGCGCCAGCGTGAGTTGGAGCGCGAAGCCGAAGGGGAGAGACTACGTCGCAAAGGCAAGGAGCCTGAGGTCTTTACCAAGCCTGAGGAGGCGACAGAACGCAGCCATCGCCGCTCTCGCCGCCACAGCACCGCGGAGCACCACCGTCCAGAGCGTACCCTTAGCAAGAGAGAGACCAGAGACCCCTCGCCAGGAAAGACGAAGAAGTTCTTCAGCGTCAATGCCGAAGGTACGACAGAATCGAAACCCCCTCCCCAGGACCCTCCTCTTCCTCCAGCAGCCAAGGACGACATGCCAATGGATAACAATGCAGGACAACAAGAAGCATCTGGTTCACGCGGGATCCCGAAGCGGTCCAGCACAACGCGCGAGAAGCATAGTCACAGCCACAGCCACAGCCATACCCGTCGGTCTGAGGATGTTGGAAGGTCCAACAAGCTGCAGAAGGCACGCGAGCGAGTTGCCGAAGAGGCATCACGCAAGGCGGCCGAGGCGGCCGAGAAACCCAGATCAAAGCATTCGGACGATTCTCGACGACGCGCCCGCGAAGAAGAGCGGAGAAAGACGAGAGACGTCGAGAAGGAGAGGGAGAGGGAGAGAGAAAAGGAGAAGGAGAAGTCGAGCGGGATCAAGGGCATGTTCAAGCGGTTGTTCAACTAATGACCTGTGTGTAATGATGTTACGACGATGAGTGTATGCGGACTGCATGTTTTACGGAAAGGAACTAGATTGCATGTTTTCATGATATGGTTTCAAAGGAGGGGGGCTTGTAATGTTTGGATGAGTTGATGATTTTCACGATGGCTGGTTTCTGATGGCTAATTGCTCCATGGTTAATGTGTTACTAGCTGAATACACAACGTCTGATGAGGATCGATCACCGGCCGCGACTTTGAGACATAAGCTCAGTGCGTGTGGTCCCATAATGTTAAGGGGTTGGATGTCTAGTCAGAAGTGGGCTTGTCGGATACTGCGGTTCGCTGACGGTAAGCTCGGATGCTGATCAAGACATTTGGATAGCTCTTGATCAGCCTCGTGAACACCTGGATGATTCAGGAGCCGTTGTAACCGGGCAGGGTGGGTGGTCTAATTTGACCGCGTGTCCCCCCCTTGAGTTATCGAACTCCTTTCGGTTCGTGGTCTAACCGCAGCATACTACCGTTTTCTACACAGTTCAATAACATCCCAGTGACAATGGACATCAGCAGACGGATGTCTAGGGAATGCTCTCGAGTCAGATATACAAACATCGGTCAGCCAAAAGAGGCAACTGTGCGCGAACTCGTCGACTGCCTGTGATGAGGCTAGGAGTCCGGGTTGTGGGCTTCCCCTCCTCGCGTACTCACTAGTGGCGTCTTCGTGCAGGTAGCGTTCGTGTGTCTCTCTGAATGGCTTCTTGTAAATTTTTCTTCTTCTTTCTAATCCATTGAATTGGGGTTGGAGCAAGCCCTTGCCAAGTAGGAAATCACTTGTGATATGGTCGAATCTATTGTTTTTCGTTCTACGCAGCTTCGTTTTGTGTAATGCACCAGTTGTAATGCCGCCACGCTTCGGGCGGTGTTGGCAACATCCCGGGATCGGCATCCGGGTTGTGGGATTCCGGCCCGGGCCCTTGGCGTCGCCGAGATACTGCGTCTGAAGCTGTTGACTAGCTATTTTTCCTAAGAAACAATTACGGTTCACAGATAATAGAGGCAATTTTCCCTCAGACATGTGTTTAGTTCACTTACAGAATATTCTCTCGAGCGTAGCTTTTCCATCAGTACGCCGCCGTTCGGATGGCAAGGTTCCCGAGAGGCGGCCGGAGTCCCGGGATGTGGGGTTCGCTATGTCCGTCAGCCGACACGGCCGCGTTATCTCTCTGCCCTCGCCAACATACCATGTAAGCGCCCAACGCCCATCCGCTTCATGTTTGTGCTCATGTGGGAAGACTCGGAGATGCTATCCTAGTCGGAAGGATCTGGTTGCCATGCGGTGTTGAGGGTGATGTCGCGACTGCATGTGATCGGGCCTCTTGCTCCTGTGACGCCAAATACGCGGAGTGAGTGCGGTGTATCCTTTCAAGTGCGTCCATGAGTGGATCCCCAGGCAGCGGTCGATGGCTGCGATGCGAGCAATTTCCTGATGACCCCCCCGGATCGTGGAGAACTCGGTTGGCATCGTGGATTCGAGTCATTTAAGCTACGTACGCGTCCTAACTCTCGGTTACTGCCGCCAGACCGAAACATGCCTGTCTCTCCGTGGAGGCAGAACATTAGACAAAGCCTTATCTATGCCGCACGAGGGCCTTGTCGAAAGTGTAGATACACAAGCCAGTTGCCCTCACTTGCAAACCCCAGCTTGGAGCCACGCGAACACCACATGACTAGACTACTGCGTAATGCCCTGTCTGACTTCGGAGAAAGACACCGTCTAGTCCTCTTACTATCGACCTCCCAGGTTCTCCAGGGCGTGTTGGGTATAATGTCCGACGGGGGTTATGGCGAGTCGATGCGTCAACGGCTCGGTTTACGAAGGGCGGAGTCCAAGATACTGCCCATGTGACCCCTTGTCGACCCTGTTCGACTTCTGATTGGGACGGAAAAGGATCCTCGCCGCCATCACGTTGTCAATCTGTGGTTAGTTGCTGAAGGCACTTGCAGATACTGCCGTGGGACCGAACTGCAGATGACCCTCTGCTGGGATCGCGTAAGCCCATACCTGGTCTGTCTTCATTGCCGCCGGGCCTGCAGCGGAAACGTATCTCCTTTGGCTCTCGTACTGTCTTGCTGTATCTGACGACTTTACAACTGCTCAATTATCAGGAAGTGGAAGAAACCGGTGTATGGGTATCCACTCGGCCCGCGCAGCTTTAGATGAAAAGCCACGCCTACGCGTACTCAATCTCATCTGACGCCGTGTTTGCAGCGGAGAAGCATCTTCTTTGGTGCTGGCGCTTTCCGGCCTGAATCTTTGATACTTGTTCCTGCCAAGAACGCTACGGGCGGTCCCGCAAGGCCGAGACGTTTAAGTCTATCGCCCTCGGCCTATCCCGGATCATCAGCCAGGCCCTACGGGTGCTAACTGTTATTGCTGCGGTTTTCAGTGACGGAGAAACTCCCCCTAGACTGCGCTTCTATTGCGGCGTTATCAGCTGTCACTTCTCACCACGGCTCTTGTGTCTCATGGCGTAATGGTCTCTTGCGGGACAGGCGGATGTACCTCTTTCAGTCTAGCCAGTTTTGACGACCAATGATAGCGGGACTAGACCGAAGGGTGTCTGAACCTTGTTGATATGGTGGCATATTCGAGTCGACGGTCGATAGTTTGTTTCTCGTATCTATTTTCGCGCCTACAATGCCATGAAGACGTAACACGGGACCGAAACTCCGCCCAAGCCACTATTTCAAGCTCGTCCTGCGGCCTTGCAAACTCGGTATGGGAAAAAGTATCTTCTTCGGCATCCATACCTCAGGCCGTGACTGGTTCTGTCGCTTTCCTGCTGTTTAGACGCCGGCGTGTCGGTAAGCCAGAAAGGGTGGTTCAGTTCTTAGGAATTCAGAGGAGCAACAAACTATTGTCAATTATAGGTACAGCCTCCTCGAAGTGAAGCTGAGCGGTAGATGAAAACTCATGGTAGTCAGTTTTCAATTTTTCGTATTGTGTCGCGCGGCTAGTACGGATGTTCCCGTGAAGTCAAAATGCCATAAATCAAGCGGGGTCGTTGCCAAGAGCACGGAGCACAGGATAGGAGGTTCTCGGTCAACCTTCTTCTCCGACGCCGGGCGTTGGCGGGTTGGCGGCCGCGGCGGAATTCAGGCTCTCGGCGCTGGGTGCTGCATTAAGGCGTGTAACCATGTGGTGGCAAATGCATCCCGCTGAACCCCTCAATGTGAGGCACCAAGAGGTTGCTTGGATGGTCGGTTACAGGTGGATGGCCCTCTCCGTAGGATATGCATGGCATTCGAGATGGAAGGAGAGGCGGTGAAAGTTGCTTTATGGCCTCCTTCTGGGCCATCTAGGTGAGTTCTATTGTGAAGACTCAGTATAGCCCACGCAACTGGTCGCCGACTGCAGTTCCGAGTCGGTGGATCGACAAGCCCGATATGTAAGTCTGCAAATCGGACTGCGAGGACTTGCGATGCTCTCGTATCTCTCATCAAATAACCCTACTGCTATCCGACAAGCATTGTTGTTATAGCACAGGCTAGAAAGCAATACTGCCATGCCAGTGGATCAAACAGAACATTCGACATGAGTCTCAAAAGGCAGCAAGTCCAGCATTTATCGCGAAGCATATGCTCCTGTGGATTTTCGAATCCCTTTGGCACGTACAGGAGCAACCGACCAACGATTGCCAATGGATAGGAGACTCCCGTCAGCAGTTAGTGTTAAGGCCGAAGCTACCGTCGAAGAACGTCGTCTCGAAGGCGGTGTAGAGGGGCAGCAGGTGTCGAGGTGAAGCATGATTCGGTCGTGCATGTCGCTGCAAATTGGAGGGCCTCCTAGTTAGGTTGTTTGGGTTGGTGATATGGTTCGTCTGGTAGCATTGAGAGCCTCTCCGGCGTTGAAATTGCCAAGCCGGGGTTTGCAAGAAGTCACAGCTGCTCTGGGTCGTCGTCGTTGTCGTCGTCGTTGTCGTCGTCAAAATGGCGGCTCAGGATCCCCCCTGAGCGAGGAGCCGCTAAGACACACCTGGCATAGCGCCCTGCAACGCGGGAGCCGGCATTTGTCTTAGCGCTGTGCACTGTCCGCTAACACGCCCCAACCGGGGGGGGGGGGGCGCTACTTTTGGCGGGTTGCTAAAAGCGGCAGCAGCCAGAGATGAGGCTTGCGCGGCCAAGCATGGGGGCGCTTGAGGCTCCTGGGACTCTACGAATCCCGCCCCTCCCTCCCTCGTTTCTTCAACTCCATCCCTCGGGGGGGGGGCGGCAGAAGATCCACAACCCGTCAAGAAATATCGACGACGACACACGACGACACACGACGACACAATGATAGGCACCGCCGGTGCACATGGGTCAACCCCGGGTTATCCCGGCCTGCAATTCACAGCCCTGGGCCACCGATGCAAGAAATGGATGTGGGACAGGGAACCGCTTTTGGGGCGCTGCCCCATGCAGACTACATGGCATTATGGCATTTTACCGTATCGGATGTTGGTACAGTACACACTTAGTAGTACATAGTATTGTTCTTTTCAACTTCGTCTCCATTTTGACTCCGCCGCCCACGGCTGCCCCTCTCCTCCCCCCTCCTCTCTCCCCCCAGTCTAGTGTACATATTGTATGTTACGTGATCGTAAAGTATCCCTACCACCTCGCAGGGAACCAGGGACTGCGTACGCAATCGTTTTCCGATGGCGCCTCCTGCGAATGAAAGCCCGAGCCCGCTACGGAGACTGACGGGAGCTTCTTCTAATCAAGCATACTTTTCGCGCTTGCAAGACAACAATGAGATTGGATCTGGAACCTAATCACCAAGAGGCAATGTCCTCTGTTGATCCGGCACAAGCAACCCTCGCTCGCTTTCGCTTCTCGCTCCCTTTGGGGTTCGTTGCTCGTAACAGCCCCGCACCGTCTCATCGTCTATCGAGATCCTGTGGGAGACCCTACCTTTGACCGGGCTGGGCTCTCGTCCCATGTCCGTTTTTCGACTGCTTCTCTCGGAACTCGAGCGAGGCATTTCTCTTCGGCCGACAGTCGCCCAGGGCATATGCCACTCGGCTCCACCATAGGGGCGGGCTTCAACGCACGTGGAACGAGAGAACGGCAGCCCCGGCAGGCGAGCTCAAACACCTACACGCGGGGAACAGACGCGCTGCAGCTAGAACCCGCAAACATCAAACAATTTCCACAACCGCTGGATGCCTGACGTTGCTTCTCTCCGAGTCAGAGGCACAACAGAGCTACAGACAACATCGGGGGTATTTCTTTCTAGGCTCTTGGCGTTCAACGAGGCTGCAACCTCGTGTCTTGTACCTGTCTAGGATTGGGTGCTGAAGCTCTCTCCTCCATACTGTTCTGGCTCCCCCACTCCGCACACGCGCAAACTCCCCCTGTTCATTTTGACGCGCTCGTCCCATCTCGAACGGTTTTCCGCCTTGACGTCGTTGCATTGGGTGACGTTGACTGAGACCAAAACGGGGCCTCGGGCTAACTTGATAGATAGGATACCCTTGCCAGGTCGCGCCTCCTGGGCCACCCATGCCAGCGAAGGAACACCACGAATTTAGACATCCACCAGCTTCGTCTGCTTCCTGCTATATGCTGCCAAGCCTTACCTGCGGCCCGCTTCGACGTTCTTTTCTCACCGTTAGTGTTTCTTTCCGACCTTCTGCAATAGCCACTAATGGCCCTCCCACATAATGCTTGGCTTTCGGTGTTTTCTCATTCGTCGTCCAAGGTAGGATCTTTCCTTTCCGCTTCGGGCACGATGAGGCTCGGGTGAGCCAGGGTCAATGATTAGTATTCAATTTAGCCGCAGGGTGATGCCAAAATAGGCGTGACGTCTGTAGAACATCTCTCGGACACCACTTTCTTCAAGGACCATAGATATGGAAGATGACAATGTAATACCATGTGTCGCTCCCTTCGTTACAAAGCATGTGCATCGCAGAAAGTTGGCAGCGCTCGCTGTTCGGCTTGACCGTACCCATAGGAACTAATGCAGCTACACAAGCATGTTTCGATAGTCCTCCTGTCTGCTAGATCACTACTCGTCAGCATGATCGAACTTCCAGGTGGAACTAGCCCAGGGAAAGGTCGCATGAGATGCTCCTCTAAATCGACTAAGCATGTGAACAGGCTTGGCGATCAACGCCACTTCTCCATCTTTTCCCACGCCCACCGATATGTTGCTTGCTTAGCCGCCTGAACCATAGACGAGGTACGACGGGCTAGGATATGAAGACCCTCCTTCGCGGGCTACGATGCAACCAACGCACGTATTCATCGAAACGGCGCCTACATGCAAACTCACATGATCCATGCAAGAAATCCATACCGAATGGCCTCATGGGTGTATAAATGGCCCGCCGGGATATGGGGAACACGTTCCGATGACTCCTCGGGAAACAAAAAGCGAGGGCGCATGGACCCTTTGACTGACAGGAGACCCTCTTTTCCAAGCATCGGTTTGGCATGGCTGTTTTCCCCGTATCGGCACGATCTTGGATAGTTGCTGTCTAAGCATGGATTTCGTTCGCCGGAGTGATTCTCGCGGCCGAACGACCGAGTAAACGTAAACCATGTCTCTCAGAACCTTGTTCGATGAATCATGGTCTTCGATGTGGGACTGTTTCTTACAGCCAGGGGTGGGCTATCGGCCTCTCGTCCCAAGCTAGGTCCTCAGAGCGCAACATCGAGGGGACGCTGCAAGTTGTGATTGCGAATTCATGTCGAGGATACGGTCAAAGCGAAGACAGGCGTCAACTGGTGAGACCCTCTATTCGGCCGTTTTGCCGATTCACGAAGCTCATGTTCGATTCCTATAAAACGAAGCAAGCTTGCCCACCGTTGGGAGGTATTTCTCAGACACCATCACTCGCTTCCTCAAGCTTTGTCTTCTTTCATCCTTTGCCTTCATTCGTTATTAGGCATCCTCAGTACCATCCGTTCATCATATTGACTGTTCCTTCTACATTCGTTTTACATACATCTAGCCATCATGTACAAACGCTCACTTTTGGGATGCTTCGCGCTCCTGTTCCCTGCCTTGATCTCCGGCGCCCCTTATTCCCCGTCGAGCCCAGTCGAAAAGCGTCAGGACTGCGTCTTCGACTCCGCTCTTAACCCTTCCTGTTGGGATGGTACTCACGATCTCTCGACCAACTGGTACGAGGAGGCCCCCAACACCGGGGTCATCCGCGAGTACTGGTTTGAAGTCACCAACACCACCATGGCTCCTGATGGAGTTGAACGCATGGTTTTATCCATCAACGGCTCTGTCCCCGGACCTACCATCATTGCTGACTGGGGTGATACTGTCGGTGAGTACCTGGCTCCTTCCAACCATGCCGCACAATTTCCTAATAGCTTCGTCAGTCGTTCACGTCAAGAATTCCCTTCAGAACAACGGCACCAGCCTTCACTTCCACGGTATCCGCCAGAATTACACCAACGAGGCTGATGGAGTTGCTTCCATCACCCAGTGCCCTACTGCTCCGGGAGACTCCATCACTTACACGTGGCACGCGTCTCAGTATGGTTCCTCGTGGTACCACAGCCACTTTGCGCTCCAAGCCTGGTAAGCAACCCGGAGGCGCGGGCATTGCCTCAACTAACCGCATCTTAGGAACGGTGTCTTTGGAGGAATCATCGTCCACGGACCTGCCTCCGCTCCCTATGACGAAGATCTCGGCACCATCGTCCTCAGTGACTGGTTCCACCGCACCACCGACGAGCTCTACCACGATGCAGCCACCAACGGCCCGCCCACCCCGCAGACAGGTCTCATCAACGGCACCGGCAAGTACAACGATCTCGGCTCGCGCTTTACGACGGCCTTTGAGAGCGGCAAGTCGTACCGCATGCGCCTTGTCAACGCCGCCATCGACACGCACTGGAAGTTCATCATCGATAACCACACCCTCGAGATCATCTCGGCCGACTTTGTGCCCATGAACCCTTACAACGCTTCGGACTTGTCTATTGGCATCGGCCAGCGCTACGACGTTATCGTCCGCGCGAACCAGGCCGTCGGCGACTATTGGCTCCGCGCCATCCCCCAACTCACCTGCAGCTCAAACGAGAACACGCTTGACATCAAGGGTATTGTGCGCTATGACTCCTCTTCGACAGCCGACCCCACCGGCGAGACGCCGAAGTACGACGACTCCTGCACGGACGAGCTCATGTCGAACCTGGTTCCTGTTGTGGCCATCGAAGCCGGGCAGCAGACGTACGACGACACTCTCACTGTCGGTCTCCAGGTCATCAGTAGCCAGTTCAAGTGGACTTTGAACAACAACACCTTCCTTTCTGACTGGGCCTACCCAAGTAAGTGTCTTAAAAGCGTAACAAATCGCAACACAAGCTAACACCGTAACTACAGCCGTTGAACAGGTCCTCGACAGCAACGACACCTTCTCCGTGCAGCAGAACATTGTCCACCTCGACGAGGCCAACGCCTGGGTCCACTTCGTTATTCAGAACCCCATCGGCCTGGTAAGTAGAACGTCCTAAAGCATATTTCGCATCCGGCTAACAAATGTCTCCCAGGCCCATCCCATTCATCTTCACGGCCACGACTTCTGGATCCTCGCTCAGGGCACCGGGACCTATGACTCTTCAATCGCACTGCAGACCGTCAACGCGCCTCGCCGCGACGTCGCCATGCTGCCCGGTTCCGGATATCTCGTCATTGGCTTCTACACTGACAACCCGGGCGTCTGGCTGATGCATTGCCACGTAAGTTCTCGTACCAAACCTTTACCCTTGGGCCAGGCCACTAACACCCAGTCCTCCAGATCGGCTGGCACACTTCCCTCGGCTTCGCGCTCCAGCTCATCGAGCGCCCGAACGAGATTGCAGCCATCACCAACACCGACACGCTGAGCAACACCTGCGCCAACTGGAGGACCTACGCCGAGGAGGACTCTGTGCACCAGGAGGACTCTGGTGTTTGAACAGACAAAATCCCTACAGTCACACAAGCGGCCTTCAACGCCTGAACAATTGCGACGATAACGTCCTGAATGTCTCTTTATGTCTCACATTCTGGCGAGGAATCTCATCTTGGGAGCACAGTACGCTGTAGTTTTTTTTATCTTGTTCAATTTCTTTTCAATGTTCTTGTGTATAGTAATCATAATGTCAAGATTCCAACCTAACAAACACTTTAAATCGTTTGGCTGATATCTATTTGCACCGTGAATGCACTATCCTCTGCCTGCAACTGTTCGGGTCTTGCAACATTCTACTCCGTAAGATGGCTCTCGGTACGCGTGCTCGAGATGTCAAATTCTGTGGTTGACGTCGTTCAAACCCCGGGTCCGCCAAGTCTGGGCCGTTTTTTGGTCCCGAAGCTTGGTCTCACATTCCAAGAAGTATTTGACGCCGAATGTGGGTCCGTATGCCACGTTGTGTGGGGGGGATCGGGTATGTACCGCGCCGGCACCAGTGGGGCCTTGGGTCCAAAACAGGCAGCCCAATCACGAATTGACCGAACGCAAGCCGTGGCGTCATTGCCTTTTTCTACGTCTTCTGCGTTTTCAACGGAAGTTCGTCCCGTTGAAGCTTGTTTGGTAGACTAATAAGCCGTGACATCGAGTCCACATCATTGGCGCGCGATTGCACCCACTCGCTAGAGCTTAGCCTGCATGCCGTCGTTCTCCAGGCGCTTCACGCTACCAGTGCGACCAGTACGAAGCATCTGGTGCCATGATGGGCAAAGACCGCCCTGGTGGTCATCGTTCGACATTTCGTAATAGTTCTTATCCCCTTGTTGCGGATTCTGCGGAGTGCTCCGCCGAACCCCAGTCTCCCACTTGTTCCCCCGCATACTTGCCTCCAACGCCGGCTTCTGACCCCCATTCATGTGTGCGTGATCCTTTTCCGTCTGTGTGGATTGCCGGGGAACGGAGGAGCATCAAACTCAAGATGTGTCTGCCAAGTAGGAACACTCCATTTCCGGATGATGCCCCGAACGCGAGAACGAGACACTCTCACCAAAATGCTTCTGGCTGAGTGGCCCAAGGCGAAAATAGGTGCAGGCCGCGGGCTGCATCTTTGAGGTGTTGGAACAAGGGGTTGCCTCCTGCATAGGGTAACAAGCTTTGCCGCGCCGGATGACAAAAGAGCTTGGGATGGCTCGGCCACCGTTGACTCCCGCCGCGGAGCTACGTAGAGGAGGTTTGAGACTAGCAGGAAAGATCATCGTTACTTGGCTCTAAAGAGTACTGGCAATGAACGATCCAGAAATATGAATGGCTGAAAACACATTACCCCACGGGGGAGGGACGCTGATTACCCCGACTTGGGGAAAGCTGGGACGAAACCACCCATGTAGGCGGTCTCGTCTTTTTCCGCGCGGGAAGCTGTCATAGCTCGGGTGCGGAGTTAAAGAGGGTTGATTTCCGCCATATGTTTTGGACGTGTCGACTTCAGTTTTACCCGGATTTACAATTGAAACTCTGCCAGCACGATTAAGGCCTTCCAAAATTTCAGGATAGCTACCAAGCGAAGCATTGGTCCTAAGAAGTGTATCCGACGACCTGCCGACCAGTTCCACTCTGGTTCGGGAACTTGTGACGGTTGAAAGCAAAGTTTAGCCAGGTTACCATTTACCACAGGCAAAAGGAGAGCATTATGGCGGGCGGAAAGCTGAGTGAGGTTGACCATGTCTCGTTACACCACGAACACCGAGCCGGCGATGTTGAAGACCTTCCCAAACCCTCTGTTGAGGCTGAGAGGCGGGGTTTGCAACCGCCCCCCATCGTCGCGGCCATGACGTACGAATACCGCGTCGAGCTGGAAAGGAAGCTGAAGCGCAAGATCGACCTGAGATTGCTCCCGATGATTGTCCTTATGTACATTCTGTGAGTCCACATTCTATTCCCTGGTCGCATCAAGTGCGCTGCTGAGTTGGTCTGTTGCTGACATGTCCCGATCGAAAAAACAGAAACTATATTGACAGAAACAACATCGCGGCCGCGCGCTTGGCCGGTTTGGAGCGCGATCTCAAGCTGGATCCCAATTCCAGCCAGTTCCAGACGGCGGTGAGCATCTTGTTTGTCGGCTACCTGCTCATGCAGGTGCCTTCGAATCTGTTCCTCAACAAGATTGGAAAGCCTGCGCTTTACCTGCCCACATGTGTAAGTCGCACAACGAACGAGGCCTCTCAATGACTCCTCTTGCCAATTAGAGCAGAGCAACTGACTCTGCGACACGTTTGCTAGATGGTCGTCTGGGGGGTCATCTCCGCCGCCACAGCAGCATGCCACAACTACGCCGGCCTCCTCGCCATCCGCTTCCTCCTCGGCTTCGTCGAGGCCGCCTACTTCCCTGGCTGTCTCTACTACTTGAGCTGCTGGTATACGCGCGAGGAGCTCGGCCTGCGCACGACCATTTTGTACACGGGGTCGCTCATCTCGGGTGCTTTTTCAGGACTGATCTCGGCTGGCATCACGGGTAACATGGACGGCGCTCGTGGGTTGGGCGCGTGGCAGTGGTTGTTCCTGATCGAGGGCGTCGTGACGGTCGGGATCGCCTTTGCGGCATACTTCGTGCTGCCCAACTTCCCGAGGACGACTTCCTGGCTTACCGAGGAGGAGACTGCACTGGCGGTCTGGCGGCTCCAGGAGGATATTGGAGAGGACGATTGGACAAGCAGTGGGGAACAGACTTTCTGGCATGGCTTCAAGACGGCGCTAGAGGATGTCAAGACCTGGATCTTGGTAAAGCGCACTGAGCTCCCTTCTCTTCGGCCGCAGCACAAGACTAACGTTGATTTGCAATAGCTCGTCCTGGTCTTCAGCATCGTCGCCTCGGGCTCTATCACAAACTTCTTTCCTACCGTCGTCGCAACCCTGGGCTACAACTCGGTTATCTCGCTTCTTCTGACCTGCCCACCCTACGTCCTCTGCGTCATCACGACCTGCCTCAACGCCTGGCACGCTGACCGTACGGGTGAGCGGTACCTGCACATCGTCTTACCTCTCTGCGTCGCCATGGCGGCCTTCATCCTCGGAGCCGCCACCCACGCCGTTGCACCGCGGTATGTCTCGATGATGCTCATGGTACCGGGCATATACACGGGCTACACTACAGCACTCGCTTGGATCAGCAACTCGCTGCCGCGACCTCCCGCAAAGAGGGCCGCTGCGCTGGCATTCATCAACGCAGTCAGTAACTGTAGTAGCATTTACGCGAGTTACCTGTACCCCAAGAGAGACGGGCCGCAGTATACGGCGGCCTTTATACATAACTGCGTCGCGTGCTTCGTGGCCATCTGTGCGGCGACGGTGTTGAGGTTCGTGCTGGTGGGGTTGAATCGGAAGTTGGAGAGAGGCGAATTCGTCGAGGGAGCTATCAATGCTGCGCCGGGTGAGGCGGCGGCGCATGGGTTTCGGTTCAAGGTATGAGCAGCCGCATGTGTCGTGTATGATGTGTCATGATGTTGGATGACGTCGTCTCAAGTCTATTTTTGTGTAGGTAGTCCGATGCGTACATAGGGCTATATCAACTAACAGCGACTTGAGACTGAATGAGAGGCTTCTGATGCGAGAATTATTCGGACGACGACAGGTTGACAGCGCGCACAAAGATGTTTGAACTGTTCCAAATCGAGTTTATACACCCGCTGCATAACCCTATCATGAATGTTATCTTTCCCACGGATCTTATAGTTGTCTCACCGACCATTGGCGTCGTATTGGCCACGCCATGATCTCCTCTACCGGTCATCCTGTTGATCCAATCGCAGCTCATATCTGGAATGGCAGCTTGACATTGTTTCTTAAAGCTACAATCTCACAGCAAGCTTTCTGGAGGTTTTTGTATCATTCAGTGCCCAGAAACATTTCAGACGAGCCAGTTGTATTCGCCACTTGAAGACTTGGCAATTCAAATTGCAATATTGTCGACGTCAACCTCGTCGGACACATAGTCCATGTTTCTGGTTTTTTCACATGTGATTATCCAATCATTTTATGAACCAAACGACGTCTGCAGGGCAGAGCTAGGCGCATAAACAACCCTAAACAAAAGACGACAAGCGCAAAACCCAAAACCGAAACACCTCATCGGATGTACGACTCTGGTCTAGCAGTTGGGCTACGGGCACGTTTCCCTTTGAAGAGAACCTTTGATTGAGTTATGCCTGATTGATGCGAGCGGCAGCCACATCCCTGTTATCTGCGGGAAAGGCTCGATTCGATCACTTCCTTCTAGAAGGGGGGGATGCGTGGAATTCCCAATATTGGTCTAGGCTCTACACACTCAAGCCATTTAGGCTTCACCCGAAAGGAATTCTCCCAGCGATTGCACTCGTCTTCGGGTTGATGATTTCGGATCAGAAGTACGTTTCGGGCAGCAGTTCGCCAAATAGACTCCGGGTCTGACGGGATGAGCCGTTGGTTTGGTCTTTGCCTGCTCGGATGGTTGGCGATTGAATAGAGTGTCTAACCTGACCAACACACCCCATACACAGCAAAGACGAATGAAGACATGAGATGATGAACCTGACCGCTGGAAAGCTTGATCTTAAAGAATTCCAATTTCCGGACCTCTTCCCTTGGATTTGGTTGCGTTGGACGATACCCTTCCTGATCCTTGATTGTACCACAATTCCATATTGGTGCCAATGAAACAAGTCCCGAGTTTCGGACACTTTACCCGCAGCCGCAATCAGTTGTGGGTTACAGTGAGACAACAGTGCTGAAGACCGTTTCGGGGTCTCTATCTCCAATCGGGGCGGGCTACGAGTCCACTGTGAAACGATGTTACTTTTGCCCGCACGGTAGTTGTCGGTACACATGTAACTTCTGCAACTGAACTCATATAAAGCGGCGCCCAACTGCAGTATCGGTTTATATGGGACGTACCGCCGTCAAATAAGGAGACTTTACAGCTCTCCTCTCTCTTTGACCCCCCGGCCTCCTGAGTTCTCGTAAACTGAACAAAGACTTAATTCAACCTTCGGTATCAAACCCGGGCATCCCTTGCGGTGCGGAGCACAAATTCCGCTAGCGTAGGCCGTCCCGTCCACATCCGACTTATCGACCTACCTCTCTTGGTAAACCCCAACGAAGAACCTAGGCATTACGTACAGAAGCTCTATATCTTCGCCTTCCGCCTAGCCTATCCTATGACTTGTTCCCGATTGTCGGCATCTTATCCCCCGTAATCAAGCCTGTCGACCCCCCGTGCCTCGTCGGCTAGAATCCCGGACACCAGGAACTGGGTTGTCGGCAGTTCGCCTCCGAGCTCGCTGCGACTTCACGGCTTTTTGAATGACGCCATTCACTTTCTCTTAGACGGCCCAGTCAATTGCTTCATATTTGACACATTGACGCATCCAGATCTGGAATTCAGACCTGTTCATCTAATCAAACCTGCTTGCTTTCAATAACCCTCCCCCAATCTCCTAGTCTCTATCTCGGTTATCGCCCTCAATAACCCCGCACCAGAGGATCCATCATGCCCCTCACCAGCGAATCCCTCCACTCGGCGCAAGCAAACGACTTCGCGAGGTACGCAAGCCGACGAAGTGTCGTTCACAGCACCAAGGGAATCGTATCTTGCACACAGCCGTTGGCCGCGAAATGCGGTATCGAAGTGCTTCGGGCCGGTGGTAATGCCGCTGTAAGTCAACCCTTTCCTGTGCCGGCGCATCGTCAACTGACTCGATGCGAATAGGACGCGGCCGTCGCAGTCGGTTAGTCCACTCTTTGCGGGGATGAGATCAGGCTCATGTAATGCTCTAAGAGGCATGCACGACATGGCTAACACGCATGAATCTCGTAGCCGCCGGTCTGAACATGACGGAGCCGTGCTCAACCGGCATCGGCGGCGACATGTTCATCCTCTTCTACGACGCCGCCACCGGCAAGGTCTCGGCCATGAACGGCTCCGGCCGCTCGGCCAAGAAATCCACCCTCGAGACTATCCGCAAGGACCTCGGCATCAAGGACGGCGCCTCGGGGAAGATCCCCATGAAGAGTGTCCACGCCGTCACCGTCCCCGGCGCCGCCGCCGGCTGGATCGACACCATCGAGCGCTTCGGCAGCGGCAAGGTCTCCGTCGAGCAGGTCCTCGCCCCAGCGATTGAGCTGGGCGAGAAGGGATTCCCAGTTTCCGAGCTGACGAGTCACTACGTACGTCTCGCTCATCGTTGCGCTGTCACGAGTATGGAGAGTTAAAGTGTTAACATCGAACAGTGGAACACAGCAGAGCCCCAGATCAGAGAGGCATCGCCCAACTTCTCCGAAATGCTGAAGAAGGACCCCAAAGCAACAGACGGCGTTAGAGCGCCCAACCCTGGTGAGATCATGAAGAACCCCACCCTGGCACAGACATTCCGCGCTCTCGCCAAGGAGGGCAAGAAGGGCTTCTACACAGGCCGTGTAGCCGAGGAGCTCGTCAAGGTAGTCAAAGACCTTGGGGGCCACCTCGAGCTTGAAGACCTGGCATATCACCTCGAGCAGGGCAGCGAGCCCGTTGAACCCATCTCGCTCAAGTTCAAGCCCGCCCTCAAGAGCCAAACCAACGGCCACAGCAAGGCGGACGACAGCAGCAGCAACGACGGCGCCGTCGAGGTCTGGGAACACCCTCCCAACGGCCAGGGTATCGTCGCGCTTATGGCTCTCGGCATCATCCAGGAGCTCCAGGCATCGGGCGTGGTTCCTGCCTGGTCCGCAAAGGACCACAACACGGCGCCCTACCTCCATGCCATTATCGAGGCCCTCCGCCTCGGCTTCACCGACGCGAGCTGGTACGTCACGGACCCCAACGTCGTCTCGGTGCCTTCGGCGGGCCTCATCTCGCGCGAGTACTCCGCCGCCCGCGCCAAGCTCTTCGACCCGAATAGGGCCATGCAGAAGCTGCACGTCGGCGAGCCGCCCAAGCACGTCTCGCCGGCGCTTCAGAGCAGCGACACCGTCTACTTCAGCGTCTCCGATGAGCACGGCAACGCAGCGTCCTTCATCAACAGCAACTACGGCGGGTTTGGCACGTGCATCATCCCCAAGGGCTGCGGATTCACGCTGCAGAACCGCGGTGCGAACTTCAGTCTTGATGCAGACCACCCCAACAAGTTGGAGCCGAGAAAGAGGCCTTACCACACCATCATCCCGGGTATGGTGACGAACCAGTCTGATGGGTCGCTGCACAGTGCATTCGGTGTCATGGGCGGGTTTATGCAGCCGCAGGGACATGTGCAGGTGCTTCTCGGCCAGTTGGTTGCGGGTCTTACGCCGCAGCAGACACTCGACGCACCGCGCGTGTGTATCGTCGCTGGGCTGCCGGAGAGGGATTCCGACTTTGACTGGACTGTGAGTGTTGAGGAGGGCATGCCTGAGGAGACGGTAGAAGGCCTGCGTAAGTTGGGACACAAGGTCGAGATCGTTACAGGAACCGAAAGGGGGCTGTTTGGCCGCGGCCAGATCATCAGATACACTGTTGACCCGGTCGAGGGAACCGGTGTGTGGTCTGCAGGAAGTGATCCACGCGGCGACGGCGCTGCCTACCCGGCACTGTAGTTGGGTTACGCCGTGATATTTCGTAACGAGTAAAATAAGGTAGTAGAAATCCGATACAAAAGGGAGGCACATCCATAAAGCACCCAACCCAACCCCATTCACACATGCCGACAGACACATGCCACACACACACACACACACACAAACACTCACACACAAGAAAAAAAAAGGAAAAAAGTGAAAAGGGGGGAGAATGGAAGAAGAATCCCATGACGATTCAGTAGCAATGCAGGCCACTAGTTGACGGTCCAGTGGTCTGATCTGGAAAAGCGTATACCATGTATAGGACACCGCACATATTACCAACTTCTGGGCCCGATTCCCCTTGTGATATAGCAGGTTCGGGTAGGATCCAATTTCTCTAAGAATCGCCGCCAATTTCATTGCTCTGACTCTTAGTTTGGGTGTATAGAATTGGAAAACGAGCTCAAAGCTCTTGATAGTCATCGTTTTGGGTATGGAATTGCTTCGTGACGGCTTTCTCCGTAGCAATGGAGCCAAAATTCTTCGTCCGAACGACGAGCGGATCGTGAAGTTGACATGATTAAAGATTTGTGGACCTTGCCAATAAATACCATTATATTTCCCTGACATGTTCCACGTGTGGCTGTCTCCCATTTGGTATGATACAATTGTACAGATCAACGCCTTCTAGCGCCCGCACACAGCTTCCCGTCCCTCACTCCTTCTTCTCGCCCTCAGCCTCGGCGAGAACCTTCTTCTCCTCGAGAAGCTTCGCCAACTCGCCGTTCTGGTGCATGGAGACGAGAATGTCGCAGCCGCCGACGAACTCCTTGTCGACGTAGAGCTGGGGGATGGTGGGCCAGTCGGAGAACTCCTTGATGCCTATTGTGCCCATAGTTAGCATCTGTACCATTCTTCCACTCGTACGGCCATCTCCATATTATCAATTGGCGTACCTTGGCGCAGTTCGGGGTCGGCCAGAACGTTGAAGGCGGCGAACTTGGAGGGGTCGACGCCCTGCAGGCCGAGGATCTGGATCGAGGCACGGGAGAAGCCGCACTGAGGGGTCTCCGGGGTGCCCTTCATGAAAAGAACGACGGGAGCGGAGCCGACGGCGCTCTCAATCGCCTTGCGTGTCTCATCGGACAGAAGGCGGTGCTGGGTCAGGAAGGGGAGGGGAGCTCGGAAGGCAATCGGGCGAGCGGCCGGGCGGACGGCCTGCCGTGCGAAATTCTGCAAGCTTGGGTTAGCGATTGCTACTTGAGAAGTTGGAAGAGAATAAAAGCTTTGAATTTAAGCATACTGAGCGGAGGAGTGTCCTTGAAAACATGCTGGGCAGCTTTGTGGTGTGTTGAAAGGGATGGTCAACGTAGAGACAGTTGATGAGAAATGCGAAATTGTTCGGATGGCAGAATGGGTGATGTAATGAGGTGAGCTCGGTGAAGAAGCTTAGGCCATGTCCTTACCGAACTCACCGGTATCTTGAGCTCCATGTGGGTCCATCTCGGGGCCAATCAGTGTACGGTATATGTCATCTCTCTTTTACCTCTGATACCTAAGCGTTCTACCAAGACTACCGTCAGGTTTCCCGGTATTTTGATGCTTCTCTCGATAGTTTTCATTCTGTCGTCATTTTATTATGCTCTGTTAGTAGAGTTCAGGCGACCGACAAAAGTAAGTCCCCTCGCTCTCCAACAAAATGTCACTTTCAACCTGGGAAAGAATGATGAGCAAGATTGGTTGCAATTTGGTGCCTTCATCGAGACCAATCACAAGACGCAGTCATATTTGATGCGCATACGTTATCATTCGTCTACTGAGCAATGCTGTTGCATAACCTAATCGGAAAAACGCCACCTTGGCGCCTTACTTGAACCCCGCTGGAGCTCAGTAGGATGAATTACAGCCAAATCTGATTGCGTCTTCCAGAACGGCCTGCCATACTTCGCTTGCTGCTCATGATACCATGGACCCAGCCTCCGCCTTTGGGCTCGCTGTCAACGTCTTGACAGTGGTCGACTTTGCGCGCAAGATATTATCCGCAGCTTCTGAGATATACAGTGCAGGGCAAACTAACATTGCCGCAGACAGGGACTTGGTCGCTAAGGATCTTGAGTCTTGCTGTCAAAAACTTGCCAGTTTCGAGCGTCCTGCCCTTGAAACCCAAGACGGTGTGTCGACCCCACATACGATTAACGACGATATTGCGGCATTATGGCGTCTAGCAACAGAGACAAAACTTATTGCTGTGGATATCCAGCGTCACCTAGCCCGTAGTCAAGGGAATCGCACAGCCTTTAGCAGCGTTAGGAATGCTTTGCGCACAGTTTGGGGAGAGCAGGACATGAAGGAAAAGATGGAACGCCTTCATCTCATTCGGAATGAGTTGCAATTTCGTATCATTGTGTCTTTGAAGGCCAATACCGACATGGCTGCTATGAGCAATAGCATTGCGTTGCAGAAGCTTGATGAAGGCACGCGAAGTATCATCAAGGCTCTGCTGGCTGATGGCAGTACAACACGGTCTCAGATGGCAAGTCAGATAAGCAACATCGAGCAGAAGCTGAACCAATATATCGAAGTTTCGACGTTCCTTACCAACACGCACCATGCAGAGACGATCGATACCATTAGGAGCAGCGGCCCCAAATCAACCAGCAACAACAACGCAGTTACAGAGAGGACAATTGTAGACAACATACTCGGCGCTTTATGGTTTTCAAAGATGAAAGACAGGTACGACGATATTGAGACTGCACACAGGAAGACTTATGAGTGGGTTTTCTCTGGGAGTGAGGAGCAGAAGGGCGACAGTCACAGTTTCAAGAACTGGGTCGAATCAAGTCATAGCCTATTCTGGGTCAGCGGGAGGGCTGGCACGGGCAAGAGTACTCTGATGAAGTATTTAACTCTGGACGTTCGAGCTGGGGAAGCTTTTCGGCGATGGGCGGGCCATCATGATCTCGTGATGGCCAATCACTGGTTCTGGAGTCAAGGCACCGAGGAGTTACACAAGTCACTTCGTGGCCTTCTTCAAGTCATTTTCTACGAGATCATCAAAGCGGCGCCAGCGTACGGGAAACTACTGTTTCCTGACCAATTTCTGGTAGAACGACAACGCTGGCAACGAGATTTTCCTACGCTGCATGAGTTGAAGAGGGCTTTCAAAAGACTCGTCACAACGAGTTCGCCGCCAGCATATGTTGCCCTCTTCATCGATGGGTTGGATGAGTACGCAGGGTCTCATTATGATCACGTCGAACTGTGCGAAAGCCTCGGATCAGTTGCTCACTCGAAGCATATAAAGATCGTTGTGTCAAGCAGACCAGAAAACGCCTTCGAGAGCGCATTCACAGAATGTAGCAAGCTTCATTTGCATGAATTGACGCTCAAAGACCGCACCGAATACGTTGCCGACAGACTTGCTTGTCATCGCCGGATTGACTATCTTACCGAGCAGACCGAAGATGGTGCAGAGAACCTTCGTCGCCTCATGTCGTCTGCCGTGGAAAAGTCAGAAGGCGTCTTCTTATGGCTGCAACTCGTGGTTCAATCTTTGTTGGAAGAGATGAACGACTGTGATACTATTGTTGATCTTCAGCATATTCTGGACCAACTTCCCTCCGGGATTGAAAGCCTTTTCTCTCATACGATGTTACGGATTCGAGGGGATCACCGAAACAAGGGAATGCACCTTCTTCACCTTGTACGGCGCAACTTTGATCTTGAGCGCATGCTGACCCCATGGCATTATGCGCCATCCTATGGGTTGACGAAAACGCCGCCTGCCCACCGTTTAACGGCTATTGGCGTGTCTGTGACCCATTCGGAGGTATCCAACATCATTACTCAAGAAGTGCGCCAACTTGGGGCTGAAACGCTGAAAGACACCGTCAACAAAGTTGACTATCGATTGAGGAGTTGGTGTGCTGGCCTGCTGGAGCTCAGGAAACCAGCGGTCTCACACCCCATACATTCGGCGGCTCTGTCTCTCGATCTCGAAGTTAAGTTCTTACACCAGTCAGTTGCGGAGTTTCTTGACCAACCCGAGTACCGCCAGGCGCTAGAAACAGCAGTTGAAATCAACGCCTTCGATCCCGACATCGCGTTAATCAAGGGTTTTCTTACGAGACTCAAAGCGACTCCCGAGGCATGGCTCCGTTGGAAGATTGGACATCCTTCTTTGGAATGGAACTACGCGGAGCTCATTCTGAGACTGGCCAGGCACATAAGGCAATCGAACGCTGCCGCTGTCATCTCATTGCTTGACGAGCTGGATAGAGTCATGCAGCACATCAAAGCGAATTACTGGACGACGCCAACACCGAAGCATTGGTCTATAGCCACGCAACGTCGCTTCCGACTTGATCATTGGACAAACTATTTTCCTTGGAACGCGCAGTGGGTTGGACAGACAGACATGCTTTACTTTGGAAACATCCTCGAGACCGATGAGTCGGCGTATCCCACTTTCCTATCTTTCGCAATATCATACGGTTTAGCAGATTATGCAGCAGTCAAATTAGCCAGCTTCGAGCAGCAGTCTTCTCTCTTCACAAGAGGCGTACCTTTCTTGAGTGCAGCCTGCAGGCCGCCTGCTGCTTTGGTTGCAGTTCCGGGAATTATACGCCCGTCAAGTATCGTACGCCTCTTGGAACTTGGCGCTGACCCAAACCAAGCATACTCTACTGTGGTCAACGCCGGAGCTGTAACGACACCGTGGAAAGAACTGATGCGTACTTTGCATGATTTACGCATCATAAACCTCGAAGGCGCCCTACAATTAGCGGACATACTCACGTCTATGATTGAAAGCGGCGCTGATCCCAACGCAGAGGTCACATTCGAGGAGCGGAAGAGAAGCATCCGTGATCGCATTGTCTACAGATACATGGTACGAAATCCCCTACAACTTATTCAGCACGCTTTCATATACACATTTGAAGCCTTTCCGCCTGCCATATACGAAAGCCTGGTCGACTACGACGAGCTGTTACGAGAATATAGGCCCTCAAGAAGGAGCCGCTGCGAGACCTGGGTCGGGGAGTTCGTGCCATTCGAAGACCTAGATTCTTCTTGGGTCATGTCCGACTATCCATGGATCAACTACTTTGGTTCGATGCATCGCCCTGACCCAGAACTCCCCCGTATTTCCCATGATGAGATCGATCGCATCAAGGAGATGGGACGAAGGCTGTTGGATCTTCTGAAACAAAAAGGAGCGACGGAACGTACTATTACCACACAAACGAGTAGCACGCAGGCCGGTCCTTCCTCAGTTATAAGCTCAGAAGAACTCGCTCTGCGGCGCCGCAGGAGAAATTAATCTCACCTGCTAGCCCTTGGCTATTCAAGCGGACGGGTACGGGATGAGGCGTAGAATAGCGAAGGGCTCCTAGGATCTTTCTAGCCTATGTCTTGCTTTGCTCGAAGATTTGCAGCTTCAACCCATCTGCGAAATCCACCAGAAATATCCTGTAACCTCGTACAGTATGCCTGAGCCACTCTGCTAAGTTGCCTCACAAGACAGTCGCCAGCTCATTCCGTCATTTGGCCTAACTTTCCTGCCGCGACACACGCGAGATAGAACAAGCAGTCGCATTCTTTAGCATCTCCCTAAGGGGGCTCACTACTTTCCAGAAAGCTGCCTTTAAGTGCTTTGCCACGACGTGCTTATCCTCTCTACATGCGGTCCAAGACCCGACATGTAACGCATAGGTTGAGTCGTTGTCGTTCGTCCAGGACCGCCTAGAGTCAGATACGGCTGCCGCGCAAGATGTATCACGGCCTTCGCTTTGGAACTTACATTTCATTAGTACTCATCTCTTTGTATGTGGGTTTACGAACCGTGAAGTAAACGCCGATGTGAGATAGACGGATGGCGAACTGCCATATCCTCAGTCAGAGTACCAGGGTAAGTTTCTGGAACAGTGACGACATTAAGAATACCTTGAGGCAGCCAATGGCTACTATGAATGGAGGCTTCTTCAATGTTTAGCGATATGCGAAGATTTTTGTTTCATGTTGTTATTTCCTGTTGAAATGCTGTCATGGCACCGAGTGGGAATTACCATGTTAGCGCACATCTCAGAGATAGCTCAGCCAACCTCCTAAACTGCTTCTAAGTGGTAATCTGGGTTCGGATCAGGCTGTTTCATATAAACTCTTGCAAAAAAAAAAAACCCCCCCATATTCATAAGTGACTACAAGCGCCTAAAAGAATGAACAAGTTGATGAAATTTCAGTAAGCTTCTATTTGAGCTGAATTGACCACTGCGTGGTTGTCTGTAAGGGGTTTATCACCGCCTTCGCCGACCACTTCGGTGGTTATTATGGCAAAGAACCAAGAGAACCTACAGAGAATATAGGAGATTCATCCGGATGTTCGTTCTTTATCATTTTAACAACCCGAAAATCCCATAGCTCCACGCAGCGATCTGAACTGTCCGGGTCTCATCTTCCATCATCCCTAAGCCCAACTCTCATCTGTCCCTTGCCACCCCTGTTTGCCCTGAAATAAAACGGTACAAACACAAGCTCCCTCCTAATCCCTCCTTCGCCCCTCTCTAAAGCCTCCGGTGACCTCTCCCATCCCACTGTCCTCAGCGCAAAATACTCCTCTCCGCTTCCCCGTTCAACCCTCCACTCTTCCTCGACCTTTCCCCCTCTCTCCATCCCAATGTCCTTGAAATGATTGCTTTCCCAGGGATGATCGGCGTCCTCGACGCAGTACACAATTGGCCCCCGCGCAAGGCTCAGCGTCCGCTGGTTCGTATAAGGATGAGGCGCAATGTACCGCGGTGCGAAGCCTTGGATGTCGAGCGAGAAGACTGGGTTGGCGGTGGTGTACGCCGGACTCAGGTGGAGGTATCCCCTTTCTAACGCGAACGTTCCGGGAGGGGGTGCAGGCGTGAGGACGAATTCGCCCTTGGACCAGGCCGGCATCCGGAGTCGGATTTTCGTCTTGAGGGTTTCAGGGCTCTTGAGCTGGAACAGGATATGACCCTCCCACGGCCAATTCGACTTTTGCGAGAGCGTCACCTCGGTCCCGCCCACAGGGAACTTGACTTCAGCGCTCGTATATAGATGGACATTCACCCACGCCTCCCCTTCTTTACCTCCATAATCCCAGAGATATCCGCCCAAACTCCCAAACAGCCGGGTCACGTTCGGCGGACAACACGCACACCCGAACCAGTCCTCCCTCTCGCTCCTCGCGCCCTCGCAGCTCGCAAGCTGGTTCTCGTACGTGAACGCCCTCCCGTCGAGGCTCATGGCCGTCATGACGTTGTTGTACAGACACAGCTCCATGACGTCGGCGTACCGCCCGTCCAATTCCGGATCCGCGTGCAATAGTCGTTCAGCAAGCATCATTACGCCAACAGAGGCGCACGTCTCGGCATAGCAACCGCCTTCGTCTGGGCCTTGCGGAAGGAAGTAGTCGATGCCGAACCCCTCCCACTGCGCCATGGCGCCAACGCCGCCGGTGAGGTACATTTTCTTATCGACCATGTTGGACCAAAGACGGCGGAGGGCGTCGAGCCAGTCGGAGGCGGCGGTCAGGGGTTGAGCATGTGATGACGGGGTGCTTGTCTGTGAGAGGTTCAGCAGGTCGGCGGCGGCGGTGAGGAGGTACATGGCGCGGACGGCGTGGCCTTCGACGGTAGGTTGTTCAAGGATGGGCGCGTGGGCCTGGCAGTACCAGTAGGACCTGTCCATCGGGAAGGAGTTGGGTCGCTTCCAGCGCGGCTCGTCGCGCTGTTCCATCTCCCAATCGTAGAAGTGCTTGCCGTCCTGGCCCGTGGGGTTCCCACGCTCCTCGAGGAAGAAGCGGGCGAGGTCGTATGCATCTTGCAAGCCCGTGGCTGAGTAGAATCTGAGGAGAGCGAGCTCGATCTCGGGGTGTCCTGGGTAGGCCCGCAGCTGACCGTCCCCTGAGCCGAAACGTCGGCGCATATGGGCGATGTATTTCTCGATTGGCTCCATTAGGAGATCGTTTCTGTAATATTGCGTATGTGCAAGGGCTGCTTCGATAAGATGCCCGGCATTGTACCTGCAAAGACGTGAGCCATGCTGCTTCGCGCCTGACTGATTTAGACTAGGACTAACATCTCATGCATATCACGGATATTAGTCCATCGTTTCCCCGGCTCAACGACCGAGAAATGAACGTTGAGATACCCGTCTTCGTGCTGCGCACCCCGGATCATGTGGACCAGCTCACGCACAGCGGCATCGACTTCCACGTCGTACTCGTCGGCCAGGAAGTAACAGGCACCCTCGATCCACTTGGCGACGTCGCTGTCCCAGAACAGGTGCAGGGGCGCGGGCCAGCGCGACTTGTCATCATAAATGGGATGCCATCCGAGCTTGAAGCAGTCGTACTGGCCGTTGGCGCGGAGCTGGTCCAGCTGTGCATGGACGGTGGTGCGGGAGACGGTACGGCGGCGGGTGAGGAGGAGGGATGGGGCCGTGAAGGTTGTTTGGCGGAATGTGATTTGGGGGTTGGACATTTTTGTAGAGGTTATCACTGTAAGATGCGATGATGATGAAACAGGCGGCAATGAACAAGTCTTGGCAGTGTTTTTCTAAGAAACCGAGGACCGAGAGCGATCTCGAGATATGAAGGGATCTCAGATCACCGGGGTGGGAGTGGGAGCTACGAGGAGCAAGGATATGAACTCGAGCTCAGTGTGATATGGAAGCCGAGAAAGGAAAGTCGAGTTGATAAGGATGGCGCGGGACAGTTCCCCCCGAGCAGGACAAATAGGTGGCGGCAAACTTTACCGGCAAAATTGCGTCGGCGAGTCAAGAGCACACGAGCGATCAGAGGGGAACTGCACACTGGCTTTAAACCTTTTCCTTGATGATAACAGTTGGAGAGCGGATAGATAGTCGGATACGAGGGGCAAGCCAACCAGAGCGTGAAGCCTCACATTCCTCCGTCAAGCGATGGCCGATCCCCGGTGCGGGGTCAACAACGACCGGCATCCGGCAAGCTGCCCAAGGGCGGTGACATAAGACTCGGGATAGACCGAGAAATGTACGTCTCTTCTATCATGTATGTAACCGCTATCGCAACTGCATTCTTCGTCTTCATCGGCCCTGGCTATTTAATTGTTGTCTTTCGTGGCCCCTACAAACAGCAGCCAGGGACGTGGGCCATGGAAACGACGACAACAAGAATCGAAGCTGATAGGGACCGGCGGTGGGTTGGCGAGGATAAAAAGAGTAAGACGGCAGCTTATGGCAGATCATTTGGTCGATGTGTGCGGGGACCCAGGAGTCGTTCGATGATATAGGGCCATGCAAACTCGATTGGAAGGTTCCGACGCAAGTGTTACCCAGGCAGTGGTGATGATTTCTTATGTTGCAGGATGCAAGCGATGTCACGGGATTTCATGATTTTTTTGCATCGGCTGTGGCATCTCATAAAACGTTTCATGTTCAACTGGTTTTGGTATCGATTAAAAGAGATCATCAATCGCCTTGTCGGCGTCCTTCTTGATGAGGTCAACCATGCCCTGGCGGCTGTTAGCATTACTCTGCTCATCTTTCAAGGAGAGAAAGACGAGATCTCACCTCGGGCATGATGGGCTGGCCGTCCTTGTCCGTGACATACTTAAAGGGCATCTCGGTGCTCTCATGCTCACTGAACTTCAGCTCAGGGTAGGTAACGTAGGGAATCTTGTCCAGGGGTGCTGCTGTCCGTTAGTGATGCGGTTCCGGGAATGGGACAGACGTGGCTGCACGTACTCTTCTCCTCGACGACGATTCTCGTGACGCGGACGGCTGTGTCGGTCGTCATCTGTGTAGGACCCAGACGTCTCCCTTCGAAGCCCTTCTTCCTCAACTCGGAGGTGCGGTCTGTGGAGGTTAGAGGAGGCATTCACACGGCGGGAATTGGAAAGAAAGAAAGAAAATTTTTTACCGCGAGGGGGGTCATCGCCTGGTGAAATGATTAGCGTAAATTCAGGGCAGTTGAAAAGTCGGACTTCATCATGAGAAGCATACCCAGAATACCGCCGAAAAGAAAGGCGTCGAATTTTTCACCGTCCTCGGGGCTCAGGTCGCTGGCGGCGGCGGGGTCGAGCAGGCACACACGGGACTTGTCCTGGGCGTAGAGCTCCTCAACACCCCGGTTCTCGGCCTTGAAGGCCGGGACTTGCTTCAGCTTGTCCGGGGCCACGAAACCGGAGGGCAGGGAAGACAGCAGGAAGGTCCCGCCGGCGGCGTGGGTTTCTTTGGCGATGGCGATGTACTCGAGTTCGGACCACGGGCCCAGCTCGGGGTCGAGGTGCTCGACGATGTACGTCTTGCCCGTCATGTTAGGCCTGTAGTCGGTCTAGAACTTGTCTGCTTTGTTGCTGTTGTTTCGGATTGTTTAGTGGACAATGAGGTATGATGAGGTCAAGACTGGATATGGAATGGTAGGCCGCGTAATAGCGTATGTGGGAGAGAAGCTCGGGGCGCGGTTTCGCTGGTTTTGTGGTTTGTTGTAAGGACGGGCTGAAATTTGTGGTCAAACGCTTGTTTGGGAGTCACTGATTTGAGAATTTGGCTGGGGAGGCGCTTGTCGCTGGACTCTCTCCACTTGGGCTTCAAGCCATCGCGGGCACTCTTTGGGCAAGGCACAATGCTTAAACGCTGCTAGGCATGCCCTAACCTGGACGCCTCTTCAGTCTACCCAGCAAGTTTGGGGGTCTGTTCCGCAAGTTCCGCATTATTGACTTTCACTTGGCAACGGCCGCCCCGACGGGTCGGGGCTCATGATGAATACTGGCATTCTTGTCGTTTGCGCAGTTGGATAGCGTGCACTCACTCGGTTGGAGATCTCAATGTCGGAACTGTCAGAGTGAGATGAACACGCGTCTTGGTACGGACATTTGAGGAGACACAGAGGCACTGAATGCCAAACGGGCAGGGCTAGTTAGTTGATGTCTCAGGTTACACGGCTAAAAATTGGAGACGGGGCCAATCTCTTTGTAGAAGAAGATAAGAAAAAAGAGCGCCTTATGTAAGCCGGATCTTCGAACTAGCACTCCCGGGCGATCTGTATGAGATTTCCGTGTTTTCGCTGCCGTCATGCAACTTTCGCCGGTGACCCGACGCTCCTGAGCATCTTGTCCCGTCCTGTTGCCGGTCTGACAGTTGTCGAGAAAAGAAAGATGGGAAGCGAAATGAGGTTCGATCGACAATGCCAAGCCAACGAAACATGGAGGGTTTTCAAAAGTGCTGCTGACTGTCATTCGGCTCCGCGCCTATACACTGCTTGACTTATTGGCAATGGTTCGCGATCATCTTCGGCCGGAATAAAATACCGGCCAAATGAGCACTCACTCACAGATAGCAGACCGTGAGAACGCGCGGTTCACTCAGCGCCCAGCACGTCTTAGCGGCCGCCACCCCATCAGCATTCCTTTTGGGCGGCCTTCCATGCCGTGGGCAGGCAGTCCCGGCCGTCAGGACCGTCGTCAACAGTCGGGGGCTCCAGAGCTCACAGTGGAGGCCCAGCCCCTGTTTGGAGACTGCCACAGCTGGGTCTCCGCCAATGCGGCACTACTCGGCTGCGCTACCATCCGCTGGGCGGCAACAGGAAAGGGCGCCGCTGGCGAACCCTCCCAAATCCTTCCAGTCTGTGCCACACTCCCTCCAGCCTATTTCGGTAGGCGGAACAAGGGTGGGACGGGGACAGAGGTGCGTGGTGCGTGGCCGCCGGGGTGTGGGAGAGGGAAAGACTAGGGACGACCGCCTGCGAGGCAAAGTGCAAGGCACGAGACAAGGGAAAGCACAGGAGAGTACACATTTCAGATCTGGATGGACGGGGACAATCCAAACGGTCCTCTCGCGTCGCATCTTTTTTTTTCCCTCTCTCCCCAATCTCCCTCCCTCGCAATCCTCCGCCCTCCCTCCCTTCAACATCACCGCCTCCTCAACGCAGCAGCATCTCTTTTGCTGCGGTTGGTTTCCTCTTCCATCTTCCTTCTTTTCACTATTGGGGATAGACGTCTATGCAACCTCGAGTTGGACCACGCCCCCAACTCCATCTAATTCTCCAAAGGTAGCCTCGGGGAGGCCAACACTTCCCCCATCATGGCTATCCTCTCAATGGTGCCGGCGCTGCTGCTTGCGCTGGCGTCATGGGCCCCGGCCGTGGCCGCCCAGAGTGCCGCCGAATACTTCGTCCACGACTTGCCCGGCGCACCCAAGGAGCCCTTCATCAAGATGCACGCTGGGTGAGTGACCTCCGATCCTGCCGCCCCCTTTGGACCACTGTGGGGAAATGTGCATCGCAACCTTTGAGGCTATCCGGCTAACGCGCGTTCCATCCCAGACACGTCGAAGTGACGCCCGAACACAACGGAAACCTCTTCTTCTGGCATTTCCAGAACCAGCACATCGCCAACAAGCAGCGCACCGTCATTTGGCTCAACGGCGGCCCCGGATGCAGCTCCGAGGACGGTGCCTTGATGGAGATCGGCCCCTACCGGGTCAAGGACAAGGACCATCTCGAGTACAACAACGGCTCCTGGAACGAGTTCGCCAACCTGCTCTTCGTCGATAACCCCGTCGGAACCGGCTTCAGCTATGTCGACACCAACAGCTACCTGCACGAGCTTCCCGAGATGGCCGATCAGTTTGTCCAATTCCTCGAGAAGTGGTTCGCCATGTTCCCCGAGTACGAGCACGACGACGTAAGTAAAACCTTCGGAACGATGCACTCCCTGCTCCATGTTAACAGGAAAACAGCTCTACATCGCTGGTGAATCATACGCCGGCCAGCACATCCCCTACATTGCAAAGCACATCCTCGAGAGAAACAAGAAGCCCGGAACCAAGAATATCTGGCAGCTGAAGGGCCTGATCATGGGTAACGCCTGGATCTCTCCCAAAGAGCAATACGATGCATACCTAAAGTACGCCTACGAGAAGAAGCTCATCGAGAAGGGATCCCCCATCGCACTCAAACTCGAGCAGCAGTGGCGCATTTGCCGCACGTCGCTGGCTGTCGCCAACACGGTCGATTTCTCCGAGTGCGAGACCGTCCTGCAGAATCTGCTCGAGCAGACGGCCAAGATCAACGCCAAGGGCGAGCGCGAGTGCATCAACATGTATGACATCCGCCTGCGCGACACCTACCCCTCTTGCGGCATGAACTGGCCCCCAGACTTGGTCAACGTGACGCCCTACCTCCGCAGGAACGATGTCGTCAACGCATTGCACATCAACCCCCAAAAGAATACCGGTTGGAAAGAATGCAACGGAGCTGTTGGCGCCGCTTTCCGGGCGCAGAACTCGGCTCCTTCGAGAGAATTCTTGCCTGATCTCCTCAAAGAGGTCCCGGTCGTCCTCTTCTCCGGCGCGGAAGACCTTATCTGCAACCACATGGGAACCGAAGCAATGATTGGCGACATGGAATGGAATGGCGGCAAAGGTTTCGAGCTCACCCCCGGTAACTGGGCCCCGCGCCGTGACTGGACCGTCGAGGGCGAGGCTGCTGGTTTCTGGCAGGAGGCTCGCAACCTCACCTACGTCCTCTTCTACAACTCCTCGCACATGGTGCCGTTTGACTACGCCCGCCGCAGTCGCGACATGCTTGACCGCGTCATGAAGGTTGACATCAGTTCCGTTGGCGGAACGCCCACCGACTCTCGTCTCGACGGCGAGCAAGGCCCCGCCACGTCGGTCGGCAACATTGGCAACAGTACCACCGCCAACGACGAGACGCAGAAGAAGCTGGACGAGGCCAAGTGGAAGGCGTACTACCGCTCTGGCGAGATCGTCCTGGTTATCGTCATCATCGCTGCTGGTGCCTGGGGCTGGTACATCTGGCGCGAGCGCCGCAAGCGCAGGGGCTACTCGGGTATCATGGGCAACACTCCCCCCACTACCCAGCGCAGTACCACCCGCGGCCTCGAGGGCTTCCGTGACAGGCGGACTGGTCGGGATGTTGAGACGGGCGATTTTGATGAGAGCGAGTTGGACGACCTGCACGTGGCGACACCGACGACGGAAATGGACAAGGATCGCTACAGTGTCGGAGGGGACAGCGATGACGAGCCTCCGGAAAAGCCCGCGGGGGCCAACGGCAGCCGCTCAGCGCGGTAGAGGGAACCCACAGCTTGTGACGATAGATTGGTTTGGCTGAACTAATGATGCTCCTCAAAACAATGCATGGCAAGTTTAGCGAGTATCATTTTACAACGAGGGAGCACAGATAACACTCGGAAATTCAGCACGGGACGGAGTTTTGTGTTGTGTGTCTGGTCAAAGTATAGAACAAAAATAGCTGCCTTTTTTTGAAGGAGCAAATGATCATTTTCGTTTGGTTATGCCCGATGACGCATCTACAGTTTCCCATCACAAGTGATCCCCGTTGCCAATGATTCATGCAGTCCAGCTTTCCACGTGCAAGCTTCGTCTTTTTCTCTCATACGCCCAAACACCTATTTGTTGTCTCAGGCGAAGCCGCCCTTGTCGATCCAATTTGGCTTTGCCGCCCAATCCCCGCAAAATGCATGTGCCGACGGATATATGTTTGTGTACCTGGCTCCTCCCATACCATGACAATGAACGCCAGTATCCGAATTTCTGTCCAAAGAAAGAATAGAAAGAGAGAGAGAGCGCGCACGCCTTTTACAGTTGGATGTCGTTGTTGAGGATGCGCACCTCCTCGCCGGGCTTGAAGGGCGGCAGGCCAATGTAGGGGCAGCCGTCGCAGCGGAAGGCGTCGCCGAGGGCGCAGTTGCCGCAAGAGCCGACCTTACCCTGAACGGTGAAGTCGACTTCGGCGAGGTCGTCGGCGCCGAGCTTAACGGCCTCGAGGGCCTTGTCGGCGGAGGCGCGGGCGGCGGCGTCCTCGGCGGCTATGCGCTCGGCGAGGCCGCAGGTGCAGTCCTTGCAGGCGCGGCGGCGCTTTCCGGCCTTGGGGGCGCATTCGGGTGCTGTTTGCAATTGCGTTAGCTGGATGGATTCCTCGTTTTCTCTTTATTTTAGGTGAGGGGAGGGGCGTTGAGGATACGTACGGATGTTGAGAGGGCGCGAAAGGTCCGCGTCCGTAAGGAGGGTGTCCTCATCAATGAGGTCGTCGTCACCGTCCATGTCCAGGTCGTCGCTGAAGTCCACGAAGCCAACGCCCGCGGGGGGCGCGGAGACGGGCGGCGCGGTGGTGGGCTTGCTGCCCAGCGACACGGCGCCGTCAGACGCCGGTGCGGCCGCCTTCTTCTTCCCGAAGCTCAGGGTGACGACCTGGTCTTCGCCGTAGTCCGGCTTCGTGAACCCGCCAGCCGCAGCAGCAACCAGGCCCGCGAGGACGGCCTCACGCGCGACGGTCGGGTCGTTGGCGAGGTTCCCTCCGTCCTGGGCCTTCAGCTCCGCGGAAGGCTTCAGGGAGTCGGCGACGGCCGAGAGCACGGCGCGGTTGGAGAGGAGGCGGGTGGACTCAACGCGGGAGCCGTCGGCGTCGGTGAGGACGAGGACGAGATCGTAAGCGGACTGGGGGAGGGAGACGTGGCCGGCCGAGAGGCGGTCGAGCATCTGGAGGTCCGTGGTGGCGCGGTCGTGGGAGGCGAGGACGGCCTGGAGCTTGTGCGGGTGGGAGGCGATGGAGGGGGGCGCGAGGAGAAGGGTGCGCTTCGCGGGAGTCGTACTTGTGGTCGAGGTGGGGGTGAAGTCGAAGTCGGGGGTCGTGTCGAGGGTTACGACGGAGGGCGCCATTTTGGAGATGGTGACTCGTTGCGAGTGGTCTCTGATGTGGTGTTTGTTTTGTTTTTTATTGGGTGCCGAGTTTTGAGATACGATGGGAACAGTCGTCAGAGGTGAAGAGGAGTGATCGAACAACGAAGAGGAAGATGCTGTGCGGTCTTTTTTGCTGGGCGAGGAGAGGAGGGTGAAGAGAAACTTCCTTCCTGGATTAGTCAAATAAAATAAAAAAACCGACTGTGTCGCGGGAGACGGCCGTACTGTAGGATGGCGGTGCTTGATAAGCGCTGGAATGATGAGGGGTTGGCGGGGTGGGCACCGTAATCTGGCAGGGTTGCCGCACGGTATTGCGTAGGTTTGATTGATCCCGCGGGGGAGCCGTTCAGGTTCGATGTTATCCTCCTGGAGTGATCCGTCGTCGGTTGGTTCGGTTGGGTACGGATGTTGGAGGGAAGGGGGGGCTTGGAGGCTTGGAAGAAAGTACGGGAAGGGGGAACGAGACTTGGGACGGAGATGCAAGATTCTACGGGATATGTTTATCAGATCTTTGCTTACGACACGGAAAAAGGGAAGAAGTCTACGTTACGCAGATAGGGGTCCGAAAGCGGCGGCACCCCGCCCCCCCCAAAGTCGACTTGACAATCACAAGCATGGCATAAAAGAGGCAGGCAGAATAACCAAGGTGGGAAGTGAGTGGCCAAGGGTGGCAGGCAGTGGGAAATGCTGACGCTGCATTACACAGTCCAGATAATGACAATTGCCCAACCAAAAAGTTTCCAATCCTCATTTCTAACCGACCATGTTTTTTTTTCCCCCTTGCGTAGCGCGTACCCGCCGAAAAATCGTGAGTAAGTGCAGTGTGAGTGGTTTGTGCGGGCGGTATACGGCGGGAACACCCACAGTGGTAATGTTCGCTGACCGTTTTCACTGACAAAATGCTTTCTCCCTGATGCTATTGGCCGGTAGACCCCTGGTCTACAAACTTGGACGCCATCCCTGCCTGACTGGCTCCTTGGGCGTCTCGCCCACCCCAGTACCCCTTCCGCGGGGTCCTGCGTCTTCCTTCGGAGTTCTTCGGTGCTGTGCCTTCTGCCTTTGAACCCTGGCCGGGCAGATTCAGCCGGCATCGGGCGGGACTGCTTCCCTCGCGTTTAGGTGTTGAAGGTTTCCATTTGTCATTCGGCCGGCTGATGACAAGACGTTGGAATCCAGACCCCCCTGGCGCGACGACGGCTTGTTGGGATCCAGAACCGAGGATTCGGAGCGCGGTTGACTACAGTGAATTGACCAACTTTTTATTCGCCCCAATGAGACCAGGAATGGATGCTTTGTGATACATGAGAAAATTACGCTCTGGACTTTTGTGTTCTCCCAGATTATGTTCCATATCCGAGCCTCAACGCCGTAGGGGACCTGGGAAGCTCCATCATCTCTCCCTCGACATCGCTATGCAGGCACTGCTCTACTACAGCTTGAAGCTGCTACTCGTCGCCTTGACCTCCGCCTTGGCCTTGTTGCCGTCTACATCAACAACCTCGCCCTTGCGGTTGATGACCTTGACGCCGCCCTTCTTGAGATCCGCCATCGTGTCCTTCTGCATCTGCGCCTTCTTGCTGAGCGGCTTCTTGTCCGTGCCGCCCGCCTTGCGGATGCGCTCCTTCTCGCGTCTGCGCCGCCGCAGCTTGTCCTCGCGCGACATCTCCTGCTTGGCGATCGGCAACCCGCTCTTGGCGACCACCTCACCCTTCTCCGCCGTGTCCTTGCCGGCCTTGTAAACTTCCTGGGGCGCGATCATGCTCTGCCCGCCGCTGACGCCCTGTGCCGTCGTAGGCTGCGCGTCCTCCATGGCGATCGTCGCCGCGTCCGACACAACCGTGAGCGACGGCGCCGCCGGCTTGGGCTTGTAGTGCCAGCTGCTGAGCGAGTCGAGCTTTGCGCTGAGGTCCTTCCACATCTTCTCCACTTCCTGCTCCTCCTTCTGCAGCTTCTCGTCCGACTTGCTGACGTAGTTGTCCGGGTCGGCGTTCTTGATGTGCTCCTCCTCGTATATCTCCGCGAGGCCCTTACCCGACTTGCTGTCGTCAAGCTCGATGAGCCCGCGACGCGTGTTCTGGGGCAGGTCGGCATCGGGTCGGCGGCGAAGGACCTCGTCAAAGTCCTGCGCCAGGATTCTCCGCTTGATGAGGTCCTCGATACCCTCGCTGACTTCGGCCGTGATGACGGGTACGGGCTTGCCGAGGTGCTCGAAGGACAGGTCCTCCTCCAGAAGAGAGTTCATGGGACGCTCGACGGCAGAGGCCTCACCTGTTAATGTCCACTGGCGCTTGGCAACGGACTCCGCCTCAAGTTTGCGGATCTCCTCGGCTAGCTTCGCCTGGCGTCTCTCGTGGGCGGATCTACGTGATCTCGGGTCGCCGGCGGAGACGTCTGACAGGGCATCGTCGGAGTCGTCTCCGTGATCAGATTCGTCATCGAAGAGATCCCTTCTGACGTCCTCCATGGCACGCTCGACATCCTCCTCAGCGACTGCCTTGGGTGCGAAGCGTACGGACCTATTCTTCTTGTACTTGCCGTCTTTGGAAGCCTTCTTTGCCGGTGGCGCAAAAAAGTCCTTGAAGTAGATACCATTGGCGTTGAACTCCTGGTCGTCATCCATAGCGTCGTCCATGTCCTCGTCATCGCTTGCACCTTCGGGAGCGTTGAGGTCCATGTCACCAAACGTTGGTCCGTCCTCTTCTTCCTCCTCGTCGGAGCCAGCATCCTCGTCCATATCGTCGTCCTTGCGTTTTGAAGAGCCTGACTTGCTCGATGGTGCTAGCGGGTCGGCGGTCCAGTCAATATCTTCGTCGTCGCTGTTGGCATCCGTGTTGGGGTCTCCTCTTGCGTCTTGCTCCTCGAACCACTGGGTCTGCTTATTGAATTCGTCGATGGAGAAGAACCCATCGTTAAGGCCGTTAGGATCCTCAACGTACTCCTCTTCGTCGTCCTCTTCCTCCTCGTCTTCATCCTCTTCGCCCTCATCTTCGTCCATGTCTTCCAGTTCTCCAGTAAGACCCTCGACATCGGAACCGTCAACCTCTTCTTCATCGGACTCCTCCTCCGCACTCTCCAGGTCGGAGCCTGACACTTCCTCCTCATCACTGGAGCCCTCCTCCAATTCGGAGTCCTCCTCGTTGGAATCGACAATGGTCTCCTCGCCGTTGGTGCCGTTTGTAACAACTTCGTTTCGCTCCTCAAGCTCCTTCAGAGTCTCCTTGGAGTGGTTCAGAGCGCTCTGAATAATGCGGCGAGCTTGTTGCCAGACCTGGCTCGTTTCGAAACCATCGACATGAACCTTTCGGATCTTCAGAACATCGGTTCTTGCGCCGCCGTCGGCTCGCTTGCGCTTCTTTGTCGCTTCCTTCAGCAGGCGCAACTGCTCGTCGCTGATCTGTCCGGCAAAGGCGTCCAGCGTATCCTTGACGACCTGCAGCGAGGCAGACGGGATCGCGGACGGCGGCTGGAGAAAGGCATGACGTTTTTCGGCGCCCAAGTTGTCGTAAAGGGCTCGCACGTCGGCGACGCCGCCGGGGGGGAGCTGGGCGGCCATACCGGGCGCGAAGGTGAGCGTGTTGGTTGTCGACGTCAGGGAGGAAGACGTGCTGCTGCCCGCCGCCATGATATTTTTTTCTGGCTTATGATATGCGTGTTTCGGCCGTGCAAGATTTCACTTTTTTTTTGGGCCTGCGCTTTCCGTAAGAACCAGCAAAAAAATTTGGGACCCCGCAAAACGCTCGGGATGGTGGGTCGATTGTGATTGGCCAATGAGATCGGTGCTGCCTGTCAAGGAGCATTAGCTAATCGTTCTAGTACATGGCCGTTGTCTTTCTCGCGTGTTTATTATCTAGATCTTCTACTGCTCAAGGCCTCTGATTGCTGTGTTTCTTACGAACCAGCATTTCATTTTACCGAATTTTTTTTCGTTTCAGCTGAATACTGCCATCACCAGGTTGACTCGAAGTTTTATTGTCTCAGCGATGATGACCTTCGAACAAGAACTTCTGCAGATATACTCTGGCATTAAGCTTGTTCGGAGAAAACTCTTGGTATAAGATTGAAAATTACCATTTGTTAACTAATTCCTAATGAAGAACAACCGTGAAGTTGCATGGAGATTTGTTCTTTGAAGTGAGTTCCAGAGCGGTCCGGCTCGGTGGCGGGGCCGGATCAGCCCTATGTCTGCACAGTCGAAATGATTACTAAGAGCATCAGAGACGTTGGCTTGACTCAACTTACATCGCCATGCTCCGTCATCCAGCCTTTCGACTGGCATACCCTTTGTTGTAACGTCGCGTCTCAGGGTACACGTTTCGACACTACATATACCTATGTAAGAAAACATAGCATCAAGAATAATATCGTGCAATAGGTCTTTTGCTGGAAATCACATGTGAGTCGGCTCTTATTTGTTCGAAATGTCGTGAAGCTTGCGCCGTCTTTGCGAGGAGCCCGCAGCATACATGCCTATTGGTCTCTTCTACCTGACTTCCAATTGATCGGATTGCTCGGAACTCACAACTAGTCTTAAAGTATATCACATTGATACACCGAGGACTTGACAAACTACTAAGTGCAGTATCTGCGCAAATGCCTCACAAGCTAATCCCTGGCCACAGCAATCATACCCCGATGTCTCACGTCGGTACCTCCAACGACCCCGCGGCTTCCGTAGCGGCCTCCCGATCAGATGGAAAGATCCATCTTCTACTGGCAGGCAGCGGATCGGTAGCGGTCATCAAACTATCCAACATCATCCAGGCTCTCGGACACCATAAGAACCTCTCAATACGAGTCATCCTTACGGCCTGTGCAACCGAGTTCTTGAATGGCTCGACAGCCGAACAACCCTCTCTCGCCGCCATCCGAGCGCTGCCGAATGTCGAAGCTCTACACCTTGATGCGGACGAGTGGGTGCAGCCATGGCGTCGCGGAGTGTCGATCCTGCACATCGAGTTGCGGCGGTGTAAGTCACGCCAGCTGACGATTAGAGAACCTGCTTTTCTTTCGTTCTTGAAACTAATGTCCGTCCAGGGGCGGATCTAATGCTTGTTGCACCGCTGTCAGCAAACACACTAGCCAAGGTCGTCAACGGGTTTTCGGACAATCTCCTAGTAAGTCGAGATGCTCCTTATAATCTACACTCTTGTTGATGCATCTCAGACCAGCGTCATCCGCGCATGGGACCCCGACGGGCTCATTGATGGAAAGAAGAAGAAGATCCTGGTAGCCACCGCTATGAACTCGGCTATGCACGCACATCCAATCACCGCGAAGCAGGTTAAGGTTCTGGAGGAAGAGTGGTCGTGGTTCGAAGTGCTGAAGCCTATGGAGAAGACACTGGCATGCGGCGACACTGGGAGTGGGGCGATGATGTCCTGGGAGGAGATCGTTAAGATTACGGAAGAAAGGTTGGGACTTGGGGCTGGTGTTCAGTAACGGCGATAGGTAGAAGATGCTGTCTCAACGATGCAAAGCATACGGGCTCTCTTCATCTCTCTGCCAGTATCTACAGCGTATACCTAGAAGACGAAACAACTCAGAGACGGAAATTTAAGGATTTCTGCCACGCTGCCCATCATACTTTTGCACGCGATTGGCTGGTATAGCAGCCACCAGCATAACGAGCAGGCCCATCAAACTCGAAGAAGCTCGCAAGCACACCCGCTTGACATGTTACGGTAGGTACGGGAGAAATCACTGGATAACCAACAAGTTACGGCTAACGGCAGATGCAATGCCGTTCATTCATGGATGATGTATAGCTAGTGTACAGTTCCAGCCAGGCTTAGTACCCAGCAAGCGACGCAGAAACGTGCGCGCTAATCATCGCGAACCCCCTGTCCTGTTATGCATATCCTCGAAACCTTTCCCCAATTCCTTGATCCGCGATATCCTTGATGCAAATGCTAGAGTTCCGGTCCCTTGATAATGCTATGCCGCAAAACGAGAAAAGAAAATCGCCTTCCATTGTCCTCTTTTACCACCATCCCCCCTTTTGCCTCCTCCACTCGATTCGTATGACACTTCCGAGTTTCTGTTTCGTCTCAAGCGTCGGGCGTGATTGCTGAACACAAATGAAAAGGGGGACAACATGCCCCCACGATCCAACCAGAAAATGAAGCAAAGATATATATATGAGCTCACATATGGCTGTGAATTAGGTGTCGTGCCTAAATGTGCACTTGTCGCCTCTAGCGCATTTGCCTTGCTGCCAGAAGCTGCACGGCTTGGTCCCGATGAGGGCGCGGTTGACTGGGCGATGAGGAGGGAGCGTGGCGCCGCCGGGAGCGTTGCCTTTGCGGTTCTTACCCTGCTTGCCGCCTCTCCCTTCGCGCTCGCGGCCGCGTTCCCTATCGCGCTCGCGTCCACCCTGGTGCTCGAACTCGTCCCGTGTGTCCCGGTCGCTGTAGTCGACCAGCTGCCGCTGCAGATGAGGAGGCTTGAACGAGGTTTGGTCATGATTAGGAGGAGACTGTGAACCGGCCGGTGGAGGCGGCGGCGGAGGCGGGGTGGCTTGTTGTTGCTGCTGCTGTGGTTGTTGCTGTTGCTGCTGAAGCTGAGCGAGCATCATCAACTGCTGGTAGCTGGTGTCTTGCGGGTTGAGCCCATATACATTGCCTTGGGACATCGGCTGTTGACCCATTTGAGCAAGGATAGCTTGAAGCTGACTGTCGCCTGCCAGGTTAGGCGCTGGAGCAGCTTGAACTGGCTGAATATGGGCTGGTTGTTGAGGTTGGCCACCCTGCAGCATAGCCATATATTGGGCGTACTGCTGTTCCTGCTGCTGATAGTATGCAGCCCAAGCGTCCTTTTGTTCTTGAGTCTGGATTGCAGGCTGTTGTGGCTGGGCCTCGACCTCAGGCTCAGCGCAAACCTTACTATCCACCTCCCTCTTCGCTCTCGCCGCTGAGTCCTTCTGATATCCGGCCCACCACTCCCTCACTCTCTCTTGGTTATTGGTAAGCCATGCGGGCGGGCTAGTCGCGGGATATGGCAGTCCTCTCAATGATTCTGCTGCCTCCTCTATGTTATCGGCGGCCGCCTGGATGATGGGGTCAGGGTAGTCGTAGCGTCGGTGGGTTTGCGGTGCTGCCGGGTTGAAAGGATTGGGGTCCCGCCAGTTCTTCATCTTGTCCGAGGTGAGAATTTCGTAGACCTTGTCATCGAACGGAATGGCCGGAACAGGCTGCATTTCAGCGGCATGAGGCAGGATAGGTTGCGCATTCTCCTTCGGCGGGGTCATGTTGTATGGTTCAGGCTCGACTGCTGGCGCGATTGGCTTCAGGTTGCCCAAGATCGAGTTAAGTTTTGTGGCGGGATCGTCTTGAGCATCAAGACGTTTGCGCGCGTAGTATCCCGCTGCCTCCCAGCCGAACTGTTGTGTCTCCTTCCATCGTTTATGAATCTCATCGTACTTCGGGTCTCCTTGAGGCAGCTGGGAGGTCTTGCCCTCAGAATTGAGCTGAGCAGACTCGGGTGGTGGAGACTTGGGCGTTGGCGGTATGTCCGAGATGTCCATGTATGTAACCATTAGCTCCTTCTTCTCTCGTTCCTCAGTGACCTTCTGTTCCTCCGTATGGAAAGTCAGGTTACCTCCGCGAGTAACATAAGACTTGTCGCGGTAGTCCTGAGGAATTCTGGATAGATTGGCAAGGATCGGCTTGACCCAGGGCTTTTCTGGGAGATCGTCGTCGTCGTCGTCGTCTTCATTGTAGGACCGCTGCTTGAGCATCATTCCCTCAGATCGATCATCTGCCGCGTCCTTGGTCATGTTGTCTTGGTCTTCGGCGGCTTCCTTATGGAAGATGCGAACCTGCACCAGCTCTGACTCGGGTTTCCAGCTAACGCGAAGCTTGCGGCGAGCTTCCTTGCGGAGGCGATTTTCCTTCTCCTCGGCAGTCTCTAAGATATCCTTCTTGCCAGAGTCCTTCGCTTGCGTTGAGGGACCGTCCGCCTTAGGCGTATTGATGGAGTCAAGCAGAGAGGCGATGCTAGAAGAAGCGAGGCCCGAGGTCGCAACAGCCTTAGCTGCAGGCACTTTTGACTCGGGCTTAGGGGGTGCGGATGGCGCTGGTTTCTTGTCAACATCCATTGCGGACGAGGTTGACCCTTCAAATCTCGATGGTTCGGGTTTGACAGGGTCTCTAGCGCCTGATTTGGGCGCAGGGGCTCGGATTTTCCCTGCAAGAGAATTCGAAGCAGTCGGACGAGGCTTTGTAGCACCGAACTTAGATTGGAGAGACCCGGCGGCAGGTTTAGCCCCCAGCTTGTTGCCCAAGGCGTTGTTCGTTGATTCCGTGGCCACCTTCTTGACAGTACGAGAGTCGCTGTCGTCATCGCGAGCTCTTTTCGCAGGGGAGCCGTCAAGTGGCTTCATAGCGGGCTTTGGAGTTTTGCTGACTGGGCCTGTCGATGGTGCCTTTTTGACTTCAACGCCGTTGATCGGTTCCGCATCCTTCTTGATCCGAGACGCGATCGTACGCACCAGTTCCTTGACCTCATCGTCGCCCTTATCCGCGAACCGCTTTCGGACATTTTCAAAGTTGACAGCCTCTGCGACTTTCTTGTGTATGCTGATGTTGGACATGAAGCGGAGGAGGGCCTTTGGCAAGGGCCCGCTGAAGTCAGCTGCCTTGATGCAGCCAATTAGCATGTTGACCAGACTTAGTATGCCCTTCTGGTGACCACCAAAGTTCTCCAACACGGCTTCATCGCCGTGCTTAGCTGCTGCCTCACAGACCCTAGTGAAGATCTCCCTTTTCAAATCCATTTTACTGTTCCATTCGGCAATGACAGATGCAGGCTTTTTCTCCTTGTTAGCCTGATCGACCTCCTGTTTCAGTCGGTTCACCTCCGACCTGAGCTTGACGAGGAATTCACCCAGGCCCTGCACTGCAGTGCCAAGAAGGGCAGTCGTTCTGGTGGCTGAAGGGTCAATGTAGACAATGCCCAGTATATCCCATACGGCAGCTTCTACAGGGTCAGCGGGCCGTGTCTCAGGACGGATGGGCCTTTTCCTTTCTTCCTCCTCTTCCTTTCGGGCCTTTCTCTGAGCCTTGGACTTGGCTGCTTCGTCGGCCTTCAGCTGTTCTTGGAACGTGAAAGGAAATTCCGAGTATTTAGGCCGGCCAGATTTGAGATCCCCCATTTCACGCCCATACTGTTCGATAAGAGCCTTGGCCTCCGTCTCTCGATCCCCTGGCTGTCCGACAAAGTTCATGGATGGCCTGTACTTGTCAGTGAACCTGCCTTGAATCTCGCAAGGAAGGTCACGACCGAGTTCCGGAAGAATAGGTCGTCCGCTGGGCGATGGCAAAGCAACAAGAGGTGCGAGTCTGTCGTAACTCTTGGGCGCGGCTAATTTGACGGTGCCAGAAGAAACAAGGAACGGTGCCCCGGGAATAGGCGGGAATTGTTTCTTGGACGCAGCGCTGCGTTTCTTAAACTTCTCCATGGCTGCGATCTCTTCTTCTGTACTTGAAGGCAAGACTAAAGTTTCGCCATCGTCCTCTCTCTTCAGATTCGGGGAATCTGACCGTTCTGCCTCTCCCTCTTTCTTCGTAACACGTTTACGCTTCTTCAAGGGCTCAGGTTGAAGGGCCGGGTCGATGGTGGGCGTGCCGGGTTGAGAAGCAGGTGCTGCCGCAATGGGTTGTAGGTGTGGCTGCTGCGGCTGCTGCTGTGGCTGGACAGTACGAGCTGGTGAGGGAACCGCCTTGGCTTGATGGACAGGTTGCTGTTGAGGTAAAGGTTGCGGTGTATGCTGGGGTGTCGACTCTTGGTCAGGCATCTGTTTCGCAGCGACAGGCTGGAACGCAGGTCTTGCTGCAGGCTGGGGATATGACATTTGTTGAGGAACGAACTTATGCTGCTGATACGGCGCAGCCTGGTTCTGTTGGAAGGGAGGCGGAGTCGGGTTGGAGAAGCCTGGGTTGCTCTGCTGATGGGGTTGCTGAGCCTGGAAAGGGTGAGGCGACTGGGAGAAGACTCTTTCAGGCTGGGCCTGGTGTTGTTGTGGTGATGGAATATAGCCTTGGGGGGCCGGCGAGTATGACTGAGGAACTGAGTCGAAGCGCTGCTGTATTTGTGCTGATGTCTGGTGGCCATGCTGGGGCATCAGTTGAGCGTCGGTGTACTGAGGTACATTACCATTGAACAGCTGATTAGCCTGGCCGTTGTACTGGAACTGTTGCTGAGTAAAGTCAGGTGTATGGCCATGGTTCAAGCTGTCGATGTTGGCCGTGAAGTCTGCCTTTCCTGGCTGGCCGTACATATCTTGCGGAAAGTCATTAAGACCAGCCAGTGCATCCTCTTGCCCGGCATCAGCGTAAGGCGTATCCAACGAGAACTGACTGTGACCGTCGTGGAAGTTTCCGTGGTTCAGAGCAGACAGGCTGTTGTGCTCGGTCGCCACGGTGGCATGGGCTTGATGAGGCGAGGCATAGAGATTGTTCTCAGCACTGTTGCCTCGGGCGCCAATATGAGAGAAGGCATTCTGATTAGGAAGTTGATGCTGCCAGTTTTGGGACGCATCGAACTGGGTTGGTCCATCAGGAAACCCATAAGAACCCGACCACATGTTATTATGGGCCTGGGGAGAGCCTGCCTGGCCATTTGGCTGCCAGTTCTGCATATTATCGGCCTCCTTAATGGAAGAATAAGCACGTGATGGATGTGGAAGTCAAAATATCCTCATGCGATCATTGGTGGTAGTGAGCACTGCACAGCTGGAGCCAATTAGCATATGTTCCTTGAGAGAGCACTAAGTTTGATTGGCACGCAGACTAGCTTGGCTGTGCGTCGGGGGGATAATCAGGGCGTGATCAGACGAAGACGAGCAACAAGCCACGCTGATTGGGTCGAACAGGGATGTCGTCTTGAAAGGGAAAGGCCTTGAAGTGGTGGGGTGGATATAGAATATTTGGGAAGTTAAGGGTTGGACGGTGCAGGACCTAGCCAAGTAGGTACTTTCCCTAACATAAATCGCAGTTGAGGAACCTAAAGTGGCGGGGAATAGGATCCGGACGGCTAAATGCCGGGTCAGAGGCTTGCAGCTTACCTTGAGGTGGCAGCAAATGGCAATGAAGGAAGACTAAGCCGAATACGGTGAAACGACAAGGATTATGGTGTGGTAAATGCGCCAAAGGCACTGAAATTCGAAGGGAGGGAATGACGAAGGGCGATCGTATGGTCTCTTGTGTGATAGAACTGCGAGACTGGTCAGCACTCAGGATTCGATTTAGAATAACAGTAGCGGTGTTGGTGTTGATGCGAATTTGATGATTGGGAGTCGAGTTGTTTTCTGTGAACCACTGGGTCCGTAATCCATAGATGGTATGGTACTCTGAACGGCGCAGGAGATGAAGAGTCTTGGAAACCAAAAGTGGTCGGTTGGAGGAAAGCCCAGCTGGTGGCACTTAGAAAGAAAGACATCGAGGCGATCGCCTCCTGACGTCGAATAAAATGAAGGGCATTGGTTTGGGTGCTTGGATGATTGATTTCGCTTAGATGCGCAATTGACGGAGAGATTGATTTCCTCGATAGACGGCTGAAGTCGAAAGGGAAAGCCGAAGCCGAACGGGATGGACATTGTGAAGTAGCTTAAGAGCCGGAAATCTTCATGTCTCTGATTCCCAGCGCGGTTGCCTCCCAGCCGACGGCGAGTTGTGAAGGCGAACTGAGGTGAGGTGTGGTGAAGTGGCCTTCAGTTGTTGGGTGGTCCCTTGTTTCCAGTGGGCTTCATCCTGCCGACCGTTCGCTGTGGTGGAGGTCCAAGGGCCAAACAGCGCAAGGCACTCTGAAAAAAGTGAAATGCACCAAAGACCCGCCCCCTGCACCCAATCCAGCGCAACCCGCGCAAAAGGTTCTTGATTGCCCCGTTGAAGTCGAAGTTTTCCAACGAGAGACTGAGTGAACTGATGAATGCGAAGATGACGATGACAGCGACGACTTGCAGCATCGACCAGTTTCCGAAGAACCGCGTCGTCTGAAGTGCCTGGTTTGCTTCTTCCTCAAGTGAATCCTTTTGCATGAGGTTCCAGCCGTTCCACCGCGCCACGGAACAAGGCGTTCTGCTTTGCAAAACATTTTAAACAAGAGGGTTACTCGTGTGTCCTTGTCCACATTTCCAAGCGCGTTGTGTCTGCGTCTGCCCCTGATCTGATCCGACTTTGCAAGTTCATCGCTGCAGAAGTCCAGTGCGGGTTGAGTTCGAACACCATGGGTTCATCATGATTTTCACTCAAACAAACATTTGCCCATGTCTGCGTCTCCAAGAGAGGATGATGGCGCGTTGGTCGTGGTGGAAGTGCGCTGATCATGATGGCGGTGCTGGTGATGAGGGATGGAGGGGGGATCGAGGGAGACAGTGATTGGGGACAGAGGGAGGGGAGCGTGAGTTTGGCTTGGGGGAAAAAGTGTATCATACCCTGCAGTTCTTGTCTCTATCCAGCGCAAGTTATGATGCGTTCGGAGAAGAGCTGGCTTCGCGACCTTAACGTGGTTCGCGGTTTTTGTTTTGGATTGACGATGGTCGCGAAGATTACAACATAACGGTCGACTGCCCGTGGAAATGGGCGAGCGCAGACTGTCTACCAAAAGAAGGGGACAAGATGGAATGACCGCTGAGGATCTGGGAGGCGACAATCAAACAGGCAAGTTAGGTGCCTTCCGTCGCCTTCAATAGTCCCAGAAAATGGAGTATCAGAGTTGCTCAGAGAGTCGTCGCCAGTGGCCTTCCGACGCGTCTTCCTGTCGATTATTTTCCGTGTGTAGGCGGCGACTTTTGGTTGATGATGAAGGAGGAAGAAGCGGTTTGTTGTCGTGGCAGAGGAGGAAAAGCTGGTCATTATTGCGCAGTGGCCAGTCCGAAGGGATGGCGGGTAGGTCACTTTGTGGCCGCACATTTAAGGCATAACAGTGGGTCCGAGCTGGAAAGGCCAACACTTTCCAGGATGGAAGGGGCCACGGGCCTGACTTGCCTTGGGCTGTGACGGGGCGGGGGCCTCGTGCCTTCCAATCTGGACCTGAGCCACAGGCTTGCACACTCAGTGAGGCAGGTGTGGCAGGCCACTGAGACTCGACCCAATCCGGGCCCCCCTTTGACAGGTCACCGGGGCCCAGCCAAGGCCACTCAGGCCCGGTGTCGCTTACTCTAACCTGTATTGCCGTCCAGGTACAGGATTACTTGAAGGTCTCACCGTCCATCGGAACTCGGAGACTCAATAATGCCGGCCCATGGCATCGTTCCTCACCTTGAGGGATCCACTCCAGCACAAGCACAGGTCAGCGGAATCATCCAGGAAATGTGGCTCGACGGCACTTTGAGGACACCGATGCTGGAGGCGTGTACGTACCTCTGTTTGCCGCAACTGCAAGTCGTTAACCTCAATCTGCCAACGCAACCGCGAACAACATTCGATTGAAGGCGCAGCATATACGTTCAATAGCTGTTGCAAGCCTTGGCGTTCATTTTATGCGACTTGTCGACACGCCGCCCCTGGCAATTCCAGCTTCCTCAAGCTAGCTAGAGCTGCGAAGCTTCCCCCCACCATCGCCATGGCAGCGAAGGGCCATTCGCTGCGCGATCGCCAGATCTGTACGTCGCATGGCCTTTGACCCCTATGTCTTGTATGGTTATCAAGCTAACGGGCTTGAAGCTGCACTGAAGAAGCTCCTCAGCCTGAACGACTCCTTCACCGAAACCGACACCGATGACACCCAAGCCAATGGTGGCGCACTCAGACCGACAGGCGCGATCATAACGTCAGATGGCGACCCTCTCTGGAAGGTCCTCGTCTTCGACGATCTCGGCCGAGATGTTATCAGCAGCGTTCTCCGGGTTAGCGATCTGCGGGCGCTGGGCATCACGATGCACATGTACGACTAGTTATCTCTCAAGTCCAGCAGCCTACTAACATACGGGCAGGCACATTGGATCCTCCAGACACGCAATCCCAGACGTACCGGTCATCTACCTGCTCGAACCGACGGCGCAGAACCTCCAACACATTACCAGCGATCTCCAAAAGGGCCTCTACACCCCCGCTTACCTGAATTTCCTATCCTCCATTCCCCGGCCGCTGCTGGAAGACTTCGCAGAGCAGACGATAACTGCCGGCACGTCAGACAGCATTGCCAGGCTAATGGATCAATACCTCAACTTCATTGTTGCGGAACCGGACCTGTTCAACCTAGGAATGCAACGAGATCACACATACTGGGCGCTGAACAGCGCGACAACCAATGACGAAGAGTTGGAAAGAGTGGTTGATAGGATCGTCAGCGGCTTGTTCAGTGTCATTGTTACTATGGGCGTCATTCCCATCATCCGATGCCCTAAGGGCGCCGCCGCCGAGATGATCTCAGCGAAACTCGATCGAAAGTTGCGCGACCACATTCTCAACTCAAAAGAGAACCTATTCTCCTCCAGCGCTCGTCCGGCGTCTTCTGCCGGAACGCCACAATCCCGCCCTGTGCTAATCATTCTCGACCGCAATGTCGACTTAATACCTATGCTTTCCCATTCTTGGACCTACCAGTCGTTGGTCCACGATGTTTTGAATATGAAATTGAACCGAATCACGATAGAGACGCCCATAGACGAGAACAACCCTGCCAAAGGGACCACCAAGAAGGCGTACGACTTGACGGCTAGCGACTTTTTCTGGACCAAGAACGCCGCTGTGCCGTTCCCTCAAGTAGCAGAGGATATCGACGCCGAGTTGACGAGATACAAAGAAGACGCGGCAGCAGTGACCAAGAAGACTGGAGTGACGGATCTCGAGGATCTACAGAACGACACAAGCGCCAGTGCACAACACCTGAAGGCAGCCATCACCCTGCTACCGGAGCTGCGGGAGCGCAAGGCGGTGCTCGACATGCACATGAACATATTGGCAGCACTCTTGACGGGCATCAAGAATCGCCAATTAGACAACTTCTTCCAAATCGAAGAAGGTGTCATGAAGCAAACCAAGGCACAAATATTGGAGCTCATCAAAGACGGCACAAAGGGTGACGAGCCCGTCGACAAGCTGAGACTATTCATCATCTGGTACCTCAGCACCGAACAAGAAGTCAGCCGGACAGAATGGGAGGGATTCGAGAAGGCCCTGGCCGAGTGCGGCGCAGATACGACGTCTCTACCGTACATTCGACAGTGAGTGATCTTGACATGCCGCAGTACGGCCCCTTACTAACAAACCACTCTCAGAGTCCGCGCTACGACCAAGATGACCCAGCTCACCACCATCTCCAACCCTAACACAAACCAGGCAGCCTCCTCCGATATCTTTGGCCGCTTCTCCTCCATTTCCAACCGTCTCACCGACCGCCTCAAGGAGACGGGCGTTCCCACTGGCCTGTCTTCCAACTTCGAATCCCTCATCGGCGGCATCAAAAACTTCCTCCCCGCCAACCGCGACCTAACCATCACCAAGATCGTCGAGTCCATCATGGACCCCTCCACCGCCGCCAGCTCCGCCATCGCCAAGACGGAGAACTACCTCTACTTCGACCCTCGCTCCGCCAACGCCCGCGGCACTATGCCCCCGCCGAGCGCCATCCGCGCCGGCGCCGGAGGCTCCTCGGCGCCAGGCGGCCTCCCAGGCCAAGCGATTAGCGGCCAGACCGTGGGCACCGGCGCCAGCTTCGGCCAGCGCCGCCAGGGATTCTCCGAGGCCGTTGTTTTCACCGTCGGTGGCGGCAGCATGGACGAGTACGGCAACCTGCAGGAGTGGGTCGAGCGGACGGGCGGCGACCGCGCGAGGAGGCGGGTCGTCTACGGCAGCACGGAGATGCTCAACGCCGACGAGTTTATCAAACAGGAGCTGGAGAGGCTCGGCAAGGAAGTGGCTTCGTAGCGCGGGTCGGGTAGTCATGTTGGTTGCTTTCCACTGGGTGGGCCAGTTGTACCAGTCGCGAGGTGGAGAGAGAAGAAAAAAGAGAGAGTAAATACGATTCCCAATCTAGTTCATGCACACCGTCCCCTTTCATCTTGACCGTAATGACCATCGTGGTGCTTGCCAAACCCCGTGGAGGGTTCCCCGTATATCAGTACTGAACCTGTGCGGTTCTCCTTGACATAACCAATTCAGTCACGCCATTGCGGCTTAGGCCACGACCAAGCTGGAAGGCAACTGACCATGGGGGCGTTGTCCATCTCTCTTCTGGACAAGGCACATACACACACACCCACACACACACATACACACAGAACATGCGATATCATTTTCACTGGCGGGATGCTCCGTCACGCGAACAGATCGGTAACCTTGGCAAGTCGTGTCAAATTTAGGTCTTTGTTTATTGTTGGTCTCATTTCATCATTTTCTTAAGAGCTGGCCCCGTCTAGTAAAAAATCCCTCCCGAAAGCCAAACGGCGAACCGACACCCATCCCCATCCCGTCATGAGTGCCGACGACCTACACGTGCTCCTCCATCACCCGTCAAGGGTGAATTGAGTAACGCCAGGTCGGAAGGCACGCTGAAGAAGAAAAACCTCCAATGGATGTTCCATGTGATATCAGAGAAACCAAAACGCAACAAAACGTCGGGGGTGGGGAAAGGGGGACCGCGCAGGTTGAGAAAGGGGGGAAAGACCAAAGCACACATGATCCAGAAACGCGTAAAAGTGTGGAAAAAAGCAAAGTCATTATAGAGTTACATCCAACCACCTATGGTCGTACTCAAAACATGATGGAAGTTGAGAGCTCCCCAAAGGTCGTGTTCGCCGTCCACCGAGCCCTTTCCTCCGTGAAAGGGGCGGGTATAATGCTCACAATAGAATCATCATGAAACGCGCAAAAGGCGAGGAACAAGCGTCCCCCGTCAGCAGAATGGCCATCTCCTCCCAGGTGATTAAACACCTCTGAACATGCGGACCACAAGGAACCACATGGCGCCAATGAACTTGAACGCCGACAGTCCAGCGACCGACCAGAGCACCACCGACATGTAGATGTTGGCACGGCCGTCGGTGTCGTCAGTGCTGTCCGCAGAGGGGTTTATCCTCTCCAAACCAGCGGCACTGAGGACGACGGCAGCGAGACCAAAGTTGGAAATCATCCAAGCCAACACGACGACGGAACGGACACCGCGGTAGTAGTCCATCTGGGCCTCGGCCAACTGCGATTCTGTCGGCGCCTTGACCTCCTTCACGAACTTGGTTCCGAAGACGGCAAGTTCGCGTTCGTACTGTGCGTTGAGATCGGCTTCGTCTGGGAGATCCGTCTTTCCGGAGCCGTCCTTGGTACTGACAGTAGGCAACTTCTCGGCCTTGTCGTCACCCTTTGTACCCCAAGAAATGTCGTGCGTGTTGCAGAACGCGTAGACGTTGAGAATGTTGGTGTAGGTGGGCGTCAGGAGCATGTACTGCGCGAAGGACGTGATCATGTGCCAAGGGTCGAACATCAGCAGCGAGGCAATCAGCCAGATGCCGTAAGTTGACATGACGGAGATGATGAGGGTGTAGAAGACGGGGTTTTTGAACAGGTCGGTTACATTGAAGCCGTTGGCGTCATTGACATCAGCAATGATGGCTTTGACGGCAATAAACACGGCGGCGAACAACAGGTAGCTGCAAGAGGTCAGTTGAAGATCGGTAAATCCAGTCAATCAAGAACTCACATCATTATAAAGGCCCAGAAGTAAACCATCGTGATGTAGTAAGGCCCCGAACCAGCTGGACGATTGCCCATGGAAAGGACGAAACACGTTATCAGAGCAATACCGTAGACCCAAGTGAAGACGACACCAAGGATCTCGCCGGTTCTACCGAGCAAGTTGTCCTCACCCAGACTTGTTGTCAGGATCTTGAAAACCAGGAAGAAGTTACCGATTGCGAACCAGGCGAAAATGAGGTTGATCGTGTTGAAGACGAACTCCACGAAGAACATCAGTTTTCGTAGCATGGAGTGATCGGACCGGAAGAACTCGTAGAAGTGGGCAATAGCGTAGATACCAGCGAAGAAGGAACCGTTCAACCAACGACGACGTTGAAGGACCAACTCCGTGACAGTGTCCGGCACATCAGTCTCGCCAGTAGCGGACTTGACGTACTGAAGGATCCAATGGCAGTTGCGCTTGGTGACAAGCTCGAAACAGAGGATACGATCCTCGGCGAGATACATGTTCGACGTGAAGATACCAGCGCCAGCACCCTCGAGCTTCTCACCGGCAAAGTACTTTTCCAGCGGACCCTGTCCGTTCTTGTCGTTCTGCAGGGCAACATAGCGGTAGGCGGAGAAGGCACCGGGCAAGACGGAGATGAAGCCAAAGGCCGATTCCAGAGGCTTGTCGAGAATGTTGCTCATCTTGTACTCGAAGTTCTGCGTTGCGACCAGGGGGTTAAGAAGGTGCTTTCCACCCGTTCCCAACATGGCCTTGATCTCACCGCAAGCGCCGGCGCACATGGGCTCGAGATCGAATGCCTTCCAGAGGTGGTAAATCGAATTGCCGCCAGGCTTGGTTCCAGCATCGATGAGGACACAGATGTTGGGGTCGAGGACACGGCCGAATGCCTGGAAGAACCATCTGTGGGAGTTGATCTTCTTCTGGTTCTTTTCCTTCAAGCAGAACAACATCTGGACGGGCTGCTGCTTAGGGACCAACGTGACAACGTCGTTCTTGATCGTCATTCCGACCTGGGACGTGTATTCGTAAATGTGGGCCGTGACATCTTTGCCGTTGACCTGCTGCTTCGCAATGCCCTCCTGGTACACACCCATACCGGCTAGCAGAGCTCTGGTTCTCGGGTTGATCTTGGCACGACCGTCGCTGACAACGCAGACAACAATCTTCTTCCACGCATCCTTGCCCCATGTCTTGCTCTCTTTCCGGTTGCACATGTACTCGACGTTCTTGAGAACACCAATCATTGTTCGCGCGAACAGAATTTCGTCCTCGTTGTACATGGTGACAACGATGAAGAGCTCCGTGTGCCTGGGCTTGGAGAAGAGCTTCTGTCGCAGCGTGAAGTTGTCATCGTAGAAGTAGTTTGGGTCGCAAGTGGCCGCCGAGTAGCGCATGTGGGTAAACTCATCACGCTCGCCGTGGGGGATTTGGTTGAGGAGTCTGGGTGGCACAGGGCAGTCAAGAACCAAGTTTCCACGGTACAGTAGCACCTGCTTGACAGTCTTCCACCTCTTGATTCCGCCGGCCGGCTGCGGTGTCGGGTTGTCCTGATATCCGTCGGTGGCCGTGCTGTCTTGGTGAGGCAGCATTGGCCTGTTATCGTCGTACTCGCTGTAACCAGTGGGCTGGTCATAGGGCATTGAGGGGTCGTGGGGTGAAGGCTCGTAAGGCTGGTTGTAGTAGGCGTCATGATGCGCTTCCGGGTTGACACCATATTCACCGTGGTTGACTGGTGTCTCGTATCCACTCAAGTTGCTAACAGAGTGCTGATTGCGAGTGCGATTAGCAGATGGCTCGCGTGAGAGGTGGTGGGGACGACTTACTGCTGCGTTTAACTGCAGTTGGTCACTAGGCGTACCATATCGGCCGGGTCCCATGGGAACATCGAGCTGCTGGTGAGGACTGGGACGGCCGTAAGGGTCGTCAACATGTTGGGGCGGGGGCTGCTGGTAGGCGGCGTTGTTGAAGGGGTTGTCCTCCAACTGGTAGCCATGTTGAAGCGGCTGGCCTGGTGAAGGCGTGCGATGGTACCTGGGGTCCATGCGGTCGTTGTAATAATCGTCGTCTATGGGAGCAGAAGGTTAGGATCGCTGTCTAGTCAGGTCGCCGAGGCCTGGGAGGATGCGTATTAAGGAAGTAGGAAACAATAAAGTGTAGAAGGGGGAGTGAGCAAGCTTGCGCCATGCAATGTGCGTATTCGTACTCTTGAACAGCGGACAAACAAGCTCCTTTGACTTAACAGGGCCGAGTGACGAGATGGTTCAACCGGGCAGACACCAGAGTGTATTCTTCGGACAAATCAAGTCGGGGCTTTGTGCGGGAGGGAGAAGGGAATGTGGGATGAATGACGCCAAGGGACCATATCATAAAGGGACCAAGTTACTTGCCTAAACGATTATACGACATGGTTACGATGGTATTTGGGGGGGGGGGGGGGTCAAGCAAAAGAACCGGTGTCTGATGTTTGTGACCAGGAGAGTCCGTGGGTGGATAGGGATATGGATCAGGTAGACGGTTCGCGTCGCTCGGGGAGAGCGGGATGTGTTTCTAGGTGTTGGCTATGCTGCGGATGCGCCGTGCTGTGCAGACTGCGGGAAGGCAGTGGCCACTCAGAAGCGTGGCGGATGGGCGCCGTGTGTCACGGGACGAGAGGCGAGAAGAGACGTCGAGATGGAGAGTGGATAGGATGGGAGAGAGTTGGGACTGTTCGGATCCAGGTCGCAAAGTTGCAATCGCAGTCGCAGTCTTAGTCGCAGTCGTCGGATCGGTCTTGTCGGCGGTTCAACTTCAGCTGAGCCCCTATTAATTTTATCACCCTTCCGCGACGGTACCTTGCTAACACCTTACTGCGTGGCAGAGGTGTGTAGGTTTTTTTCTAATTGCTTGTGCTCCCCTTCCCATATAAAGCAAGCTAGGTAATCAAGGATGTGGCCGGTCGCGCAGTTGTACTGGTACTGACGGAATGCGCAGCAATGTGTCTGCGGTATGATAGTATGGTATGGGCGCGCGGGTCGGTGCTCAACTCAATGCGCCTGACGGGTTTCGGGTGACGGGAGAAGGGCCCAAAGGAGGGTCGAGGGTGGTCGATGGAGGAGAGGGAGAGGGTGAGAAGAAGGGATGTGTTCGGTCGAAGGTGGGAGAGGTCAGGGAGGGACGTCGCTCAAAAAGCTGGGTAGGCGCGGTTTCAAGCTGATTGAGCCCGTAGCAGATTGTCTGCGGGCAGGACGTAGGATGGCCAGGACGGGAGAGGATGGACAGGGGTAGCGATGGTTGTGGGAGCGACCGCAGTCGGGGGTTCGTTGCGCAGCAGCGGGCAGGAGCAGCTCCACGTCTGGCTACATAGTACTATCAGAGTACTATGGTACGTAGTACTTAGGCGGATTAGATGGACTGCACCGTGAGGTAAGCAGAGAAGGATCCGCAGGGGCAGGCTCGACTACCCAAGTTGGTATACGTTACTGCGCCAGATATGCGCTACCAAATGGAGGTTGAGTTGTCGCGTTTCAGGCATTCAAGTGTAGCGCGGCATCTTTTCGCTTCTGGGTTCTTAGGGTTGAAGATCGAATGAGATTGGTCGCTAAAAACTAAGGCACTGTACTACTACTTTGCACACGGTATTCCTGTACGCACACCGGAAGGAGAGAAGATGGTTGTGGGCTTGGAGCTTCCAGAACAATGCTTTTTGCCTTGGAGGGGGATCAAAAACAAACCGCCAATATGTGCATCAACATGTATATCAACATTGGCTTATGCTCTTCGTCGGGGCAATTGGGGGGCGGGTGACGTCGCTGGGGGGGGCCTCATGGGTAGGCGTGTCAGGGTCCCCTCGAGACTGCGGATGCCAGGTGTGCAACAGCCAACAGCCAACGGGGGCAGGGTTATCCGCGTACTCAATCAAGGTGTGCGTGTGACGAGCTTAGCGGGGAGGTTTGGGAGAGAGATGGGGGGCACCAACTTGATGGCGGGCCTGGCTGTGAGGGATGAGGACGGACCACGATTGGGTCCCTGGGCCAAGACGGCATTGGCAGCGAGGCGTGCATGGCCACCACGCCAGATTTCTCTGCAACTTTTGTCTATCGTCGTTTTTTTTCCCTTCCTTTCCGTTTTCCTTCCCTCGGCCACAGTGACATGAAAGAAGTCTGCATGTCTATCCGTGTCCGCTGTCAATCGTTACGTCTGTGAGCAGGCGAGCGTCTTTACCTGTCGTGCCTGTCCACCGGCTGCCCGGCCAGTGTCCGTCCAGCTGTCAACTGCAATGACATGTTGATGAGCTCCTCCGTGTTGAGGAAACCCGAGAGTACGATAAAGACAACACGCGGCATCGATTCTTACTAAGACCCACCCAAACAAACTATCCGGACAACCTGATTCAAACACTCAACCACCACAATTCAACTCATCCACTGGAGCCCTCTTTTCTTCTTTCCTTCATCGTCCGGGGCGCGCAAGGTACCCGCGACGATCGCAGGAGAGATTCCAAGCAATCAGCAAGTGCCGCAACAGCCGTTTATTGCCCATTCGATGTCGCGTTCCCGTGGTTGCATGCGCTGCTGGGACCCGTCGTTTAGATTCAGCAAGGAGGGCAACTCTCTGGGTAGACTGGGGGGTCAACTTCCGAGCCATTGACAGGGTAACCGGCGTCTACCTTCGATGACCAGGGTTTGGGAGTGTGTAACTGGGAGGACGAGTGCAACGGTACGTACTGCATAGTACGTACTGTCTCTTGCATCTTGCGGGGGGCTTTTACCTTTGCGTGTGCCTCCAAAAATAAAAATAAAAATAAAAATAAATAAAAGACCGATGGAGTAAGTACGTATCGGCTCGACGCCACAATTGCTCACGGGTGACGACGCCTTCAACCTGCATTCCCGCTGCGTCTCCACACTCAACTGCTCAGCCTCACTCACTCTCAACTCGCACCTCACTTGTCACTCCTCTCCGCGGACTTTCAGCCAACCTTGCCTCGTCAGCCCTCTAGACCCCTATGCGCGGAAAACCACCTCTCGCTGAACAACCACCAACCCGGTCCAGGTTTGGGACGGCCATCACACACCACCGGGGCCTTGCTCCCCGCCATTGGGGCTGAATCGCCTCAATCGGGTTCCAGGACTCCTCCCCCCCAAAACCTGCTGCGGCCGGCACATTCTGCGTCTGCCCGTGCCCTTCGCCTCTCCCCGCATCTGTTTTGATCACTGCTTCCTCCGCTGGGTCTTGTTGTCACCTCGCGCGTGGCGCACCTCGCTTGAGTGTCCTGGCTTGGAAGACACAGACATCCTCCCACCGTCCATCCCATGCGCCTGCTTCCTGATCGATATGGGCGATGGCCTCACATCACCTCCCGAGGCACCCGGCCTTCCAGCGAGTGGCGTTTGATCGTCACATGATACCGTTCTTGCCAGGTACCGCAGGTGCGCAGAGAATGGCCGAGCTTCTCCAACCTGAAGTACCGGAACCAATCTGACTTCCCGTCAATGACGATAATCCGATGTTGCTTCTCGAACTCAAATTAATCCGAACTCTACAACACGACACAACACTTCCCAACTCGCACACCTGATTCTAGCCCAGGCCCTTCCCCTCCCCTCTGCGAACTTGTGGACGGGCGTCCGTCAGTTCCCCTTATTCCTGGACCCCGTGCAGCACCGAGGTCCCCCAGGCCTCATCTCCCTCTTTTAGAGTTTGTGGCAGCCCACCCCGAGGTAAAGCTGTGGCATCGACGGGTCCCATATAGTTGATGTGGTGGGTGCGATGGTGCCAAGTGCGCGGTTCACGTCCTCTTCATAGCCAAGTTGATTCGTCTTTTGTTGTGATGTGCTCAGCTTCCAATGCGGCTGAGTCTATAGATCAAGTCTCCATCGAGCCATGTGAGTGGTGTTTATGTTCCTAGAAACGCCCAGTTTACCTGAGTCAAGCCAAGCCAGGCTTTTCCGGCGCCATGGTTATTCTCAACTTAATACTTCAAGTTGCTTCGTTAGAATAACAAATATGCCCTGGAGTGCCACAATACCAATTGCTCATTAAGTCCATTTTGGTCGCGTAATATGGTGTCAGTGAGAACCGGGGAAAATTCCTTAAAACCAAATACCAAGCAAGAATGCCAAAAAGTCGTGCTCCAAGCCTTTTATCCTGGGTAGGCCACCGAGTTATTGATCTGGACAAGCTGAGCACATTGCGCCAGCTTACGAGGCGAATCCGATAGCGTGGCTGACAAAAACCGAAGCTGGAGTGAAGGGAAGGTGCCAAAAGACCATCCATCCGGGTTGATTAGTCGTGATCCGCAGAGGGAAAGGAACTCTGATCTGTTGGAGATAGCTTCGAGTCAGGGCGTCTAATACATGCAGTCATCACAAACTCAGAGGCTTAGCTTTGAGTAAGAAATATTACCTAGTATATTGGGTTCCTCTTACATCAGCTTGTCTGGCAAGCAAGGCGCATACCAATAGCAGACACAATGGACGCCTCAAACCCCAGCTCGCTGGTCAAGACCCGCATATTGATCATCTCAGACACACACGGCGCATCCTCCTTACCAGGGAACAGGCCGCTCGGCCCAGTCGACGTGGCCATCCACTGCGGTGACCTCACATAAGAGAGCAAACTGGTCGAGTTTCACGAGACTCTCAATCTCATGAAGGCGATAAAGGCACCGCTCAAACTCGTCATCGCCGGAAACCATGATTGGACCCTCGAGACGCCAATCTTCACGAAGAAGATCGCCGAGATACCACCCCCGGTCGATATGGAGCTGGTCCGGAAGACATACGGCGACTTTGGGGAGGCACGACGTCTCCTCCAGGCATCTGCCAAGAACGAGGACGACGACGTTGACGACGCCGGCGTCGTCTTGTTGGACGAAGGTACCCACACCTTCGCCCTCCCCAATGGCGCTTTGTTAAACCTCTTTGCAAGTCCCTACAGCTACACGCCGTCGGGAGACGACTGGGGCTTCCAGTACGACGCACGCGAGGGCCACCAATGGGACATCGGGGGCGGCTTAGACGTCGTCGTCACCCACGGCCCGCCGAATGGCGTCCTTGATCGCACAGCCACCGGATCACGGCTCGGCTGCCCGGACCTTCTCACGGCCGTCGCGCGGGCTAAGCCGCGCCTGCACTGCTTCGGGCATGTAGATCGGGGCTGGGGCGCGAAGCTCGCGCGCTGGCGCGACGGCATCGGCGGCCATGCGGGGCGAGTGCCGGCTTCGCATTTCGAGGCTTTTGATAACGACCGGTCGGTGCTTGTTGAGGCGCTGGCTGGGTTGACGCCGGGGCAGTTTGATGAGCCTGGCGCGGTTGCGGAGAAGAGGCGGAAGCTGAAGGCCTGTATGGCGAGAGGGTACTATGCCACTTCGCACTGCGCAGGGGACGAGCACCCGTTGGTGAAGGGCGAGCAGACGCTGTTCGTCAACGCCGCCATCAAGGAGGGCGAGGATCAGCCACAGTACTTGCCGTCGATCGTCGACATTGAGCTCCCCAGGGCCCGCGGCGTGGCTTGAGGATGTGGCGCAGGTGAGCCTGCCCGCGACCCTCGACAAGGAGGCAAAAGGATGGGCTGGCATCCGGAAGCAGGGGTCTGGGATCGCGGGATGCAAGGGACGTTTGCATCCGGAGCACGAAGGGTGGCATTCTGGCGAAATGAGCAAGATGGGAAAAGATTTTGATTTCTGGTCCACCGCAATTAAACGCGGGATGAAACGGCGGCGCAAAGCGGCACAAACGGTTTTTTTTTTTTTTTGACCCCAAAAGGATGTTAGTGTTCATGCTGATATCGGGATCATCAAACATGACACACAGGCTAAATTTGATGAAATTCTTCAAGGGAAATTATGAGTGGCGTGATTCCTAGTCAAGGGAAGAACGCATGTGCTTTCTTTGTTGCAGCATGCAAACTATTCTCGGTGGTGCCTGTTCCTCCGATGATACAAGCCTCCAGCTGGTGCTACAGCAGTGGCGGTGGTTCATCTCCAAAGCTCGGTCGAAACGGCGAACGCAAAAGGCCAAACGCGCGACGTGGATCTTTTAATTTGCGCTGGGCGGATGCAGGGTCTCCTTCCCCTCCTACCTTATCTGCCCACGGACTTGTCGACATCGGTTGCAGTTTGCATGATCTCCTGCCGGGGCCCTGGTGCTGTTTGTCCCACTGTTATTCCGTCTACTCCGTAATGGGGGTCCGAGTTCACCCGGGATCCTCTGGACCGTATTGGCGGCTTTGAGTACACAACAAAGACGAGGTTGGATAATGACCGTATATCGTTCGCGGTCGAATGAGTTCTACCGTGGTGTCTGGTCGCTTGGGAGGTGATGCGATGCAATGCTCATGTTGAACAACCAAAAGGCTGCCCATCTCCACATCCCGGCATTCTCGACAAGTATTGTAGTTTAATCAGAAGTTTGGTCAACTGTTATGCTTTTTACAAGACTGCCTCGCTCTTCCTCAGCTTCTTGGTGCGTCTGGGCGATTGAGATCCTAGTAAGCGACTCGGTAGAGCCACTTACAACCCAGCTGACCCTTAATGCAATGAAAATACTTCCGCGAAGGTGTTTCTGCATCTTCCCTGTGTGATTGATACCATACCGAGCGAAGCTCATGAAGGGCTCTGGCTAATAGCAGTGGAGGAGCTGGCTGGCGATTGTTCTAGACAGGGCTTGCGAGTAGATACAGATGTTCACTTGACCGCCTTCATAGAGTGTCCGGATCCAAGAGTTGCTTATCGAGATAAGTATACATAATAGCACGGCATAGACACGGACCTAGCCCCAAGACTTCCGGAATCATAAACAAGAGGAAATGGTGTTTTAAACCACTCCGGTGTTGAACAGCCTGTCCTTTGGTTGATGGACCCCTGGCCCATCTCGATATGTTTATGTACCACGCATTGATTCAGATTGCAAGTCTAGTGTGATTTCCTTGAAGCATGGTTTCAAGACATGCCTATGTTATCTCTAGCTGTTAGTGAAGCATCTACAATTATCAGAGACTGTGATTCTGCGATATCGATCAAGTTCGATACAGCAAGTATAACTCTCAAACGGAATACACCGATCCTTATGGCAGCCCATATGCCAAAACTTAGACAGCTTCTGGCAGAACAGAGACGAGACTTTCCAACATCTGCTGGCTGTAGATATCCTCAGCCCTACTTCATATGATCGACGCTGCATGGTGGCAATCTGATTCTTGGGCGGTTGACGACCGGACGAATCTGGACAACCTTGTTCTAACTACTCCGTGGTGTCAGAAGTGGTTTTTACCTACAATCTGGCTCTATGTGCAAATCATACTGTATATAATATATGAGAGTGGATTTCATAGGATATCATGACTTTCTCGTTGCCTGCTGCAGTACTCGATGCTTTTACCAAAGAAGATACGCCTTATCGAAACCAAGGAAAAGAATAATTGTACCCGGCCTATTTACAGTAACTAGTTACTTTGAACACGCTGGGAAGAATAAAAACCAAATAAAAGAAGAAGAAAAAAGCATATCCAATAAATGGCATCATACTGCTTCTCAGCCACTCCATATAGAAACAGACCACATGCATTTTTCTTGAAATATCAGGTTCCCGACGAACTCGGCCTGCTATCGATGTCTTTGTCTGCAGAGTCTTCCGTCATATCGCAAGGTTGCTAGAAGCTCGACGCTCGGAAGTCTGGATGAGAAAACCCACTCTGTATCTAGGAGCCCGTCAAACCTTCTTGTCTATGTCGTCTTCTCAGCAGAACCTGAGACTAAATGAGCAAATATATTGGTCATGATCGTCGCTTCTAGATTATCCGGTGAAAGCCGACAACACTGATGCAAACCTACTATGACATAGGACAAAGATCTAACAGAAGGACGTGTAATTGAAATGTGACTTTCCCAAGGTGTAGGAGAACAAGCATGAAATCTTAGGGAATAAGATTCAATCAAAATTTTGGTCAGCGAGACTGTTTCTAGTCTTTACATAGCATTACACGCAATGTTCGAACTCATCAGCTCAAGTAAGGGGTTAAGGTAAGCCTTATGGAAATCTGCGCTATGGCGTATTTGTGTTATGGGGAAGTTTGTTGCGTGGACGCTGATCGAGTCCTGACTGCAAAGATAGTTAGACTGCAGGCTGACGATAAGACTCGGACGGCGGATGAACTCGTTCATGTGATGGAATCTCGTACTCTCTTTGAACAAATCCCACAATCACACATTAACAAAACTCGGAAGAAAGTTCAGTCTGCAGACTGAGAATTTAAGCCAGCTAGCTATTGCGCTCTGCCGTAGGCGCAGAGTTGGTACTCCATCGTCTCTTCCATCATACATCCATCCTGTTGATCATGACCAGGAGAAAGCAACAAAGATGTATAAATCATGTGCAAACTTTTAACCTCAACAACGCCCAAAGTGTCTTCAATTTAAATCAGACTCCGAGTCCGAAGCCATACTCGTACTCGAAGCGGAGCCCAACTTCTCGTTGCCCGAGTTCAAAGCCTACCCCGACTCCTCGTCACTGGTGGCCTCGAAGTTGGACTTCTTGGCCTTTGGCATCTCCTTGGTAGATTTCTTCTGCGAATCGACTGCGGTGGCCGCGCCGCCGTCCTCTTCAACGTCCTTGACGTCGTGGCCCATGGCGCGGAGCTTCTCGCTGATAGCAGGGATGGCCTTGACCAGGGCCTCGTACTGAGCTACGGTGAGGGAAATACCCTTCTTGCCGGGTAGCATGTCGCCATCCTTTTCGTAAAACTCGCGTATGTTGATAAAGGTGTTGTTCTTGAATTGAGAGACGCCGATGCGGCGCTTGTTGGAGAGCTGTCGGCGAGGAGCAATCAGCATCCATTGGTGGGAGACTCGAGAAATAGGCGAAACACGACAAAGGAAAAGAACAACGTACATCCCAGAAGGGGTTGCCCTCTTTGTCGACACCGCTTGAGCTGCCTTCGGTCTTGGAGGTCTTGGTCTTCTTCGTGGGTTTGGTGATGACCTCGTCCTCGGAGTCGCTACGCGAGTCGCGCGGGGCACCGCGCTTGGTACCCTTTGTGAATGGCATGTTAGTTAGGGTAAAGTTGAGAACTGCGCTTGCGTCAATAGCTTGATTTCCGAGCCGCGGAAACCTACGCGATTTTTGAGGGCGGAATATGGAGTACAATCAACAAAAAGGTCGGTCGCATGTGACGTGAGTTGTCGATCGCTTGGCAGGCGCGTTGCGGTCAGCCGAGTAAAGTGGTCCGTCGCGACTTACCCATGATGACGTAACCTGAATAACGCCAGACCATGTGATTAGTGTCACGTGATAATAATTAGATCATCTTGCCATATGGACTCTTGGGGGCACTCTTGCGACTGGAACAGAGCACTGAAGGGACGCTAATCACCAACGCTGAGTGTCCTTGTCGCGCCTCTCCATGCAAGGGACATTGCTCTTTTGTCTCACCTCGAGAGCTCACTTCGCCGCCCCCTGACCCAGAATCGTCCTTCCCCAACTGCTTGAGATCTGTTTCAACCCCATATTTCGTCCAGCTTCGCCGTCCTGTTGACCTCTTCTCCTCTGAGGAACATATACATTTTTTGTTTTCCATTTAGCCCCTTCAGTTTACCAATTTCCAACAGCCGGAATCAGTAAAGAAGTGGACTCAGAAGTGGAAAGGACATTGCCCAGAAACACGGGGACTTTTCTTTTTATTCCGATTGTACAGCTGCAGGGGTTCTGTCACTAACATTAGGAGATTGGAGCTTTTAGCGAGCATTTGTGTATTTGAGCACGAGCTGAATTCCCATTCGCGGCGGGCCAACCTGCCACAAAAACTCCACCAAGGGACGTCAACAAGAATTGACTGCCGTCCTTTCCCCAAGCCCCATCCGCGCTTAGGCCCCCTAGAGCGACATCTGATTCTACGGAGTACTGGTACATCAGTCGATGCACACCTCTTTTCTTCCTGCCAAACTTTCCGAAACACTACTGCTGTAGCGTGTGGCTGACAAGAATCACCTCCCGGAAGACACGGCCAACCTGTCCTCTGTCAATTTTCCAGACTTGCGCCTGCAGCTTACGAACACGGCTGGCTGCTTTACGCTACTTGAAGCTTACAGCTCGAGCATACTCGGTTATTCTTCCTGCTCGGCTCGATCAATGCACGCTTTGTCTTCACATCCATCATCAGGGATGTGAGAGGGTGCGGTCCCCAAATCAATAGACCGACGAACTAAGCAAACATGGACTCGACATCGGCTGAAGTGCATCCGCCCGGAGCACCGCTCGTCGCCGACGAGAAGCTGCCGGCGACCGAGACGACAGCGACATCATCCGCTCCCCCTCCGACCGAAGAGAAGACTGCGACCGCTTCCATCCCTTCAATGGCATCGGCAGCCATACCGGATGCGCCAAGATCTACCGAAGAAGACGATCTGGTGACCAAAGTCCTCAGGTTCTTGTCGACCGCGACTCCCGAAACTCTCGGCGCCGTCGCAGTTGGCCTGGCAGCATCGACCTACTTCATCCTCGGCAAGATTGGACTTGTGCTAATTGGCGCATTCGGCGGCGTCGTCACCTTCATCACCTATGAAGCGCGTCATCTAGAGGTCTCGCGGGCAGTTCGGGGCGAGAAGGGCATCGACGTTCTTCAACGCCTGGCGCTGGTCAAGATCGCCGAACCGCCCAAGGACGACGCGGAAGAGGAGGAGCGACTCATACAGGGTTTTGACGACTTTCAGCCCGAAACCCGCGAGGCGTTGACTGGCCTGGTGGACGCCGTCATCCGCGACTATGTCAAATGGTGGTACTCTCCCATTCTTCCCAACGACAGCTCATTCCCTCTCTCCTGTAGGAGGCTCCTCAACTCGTTCCTCCTCTCCGTCTCGAACCACCTCTATCGCAAACGACCCGCCGATTCCTTCATCGATTTCATGACCAATGCGTCGTCCATGTTCATTGTCTTCCTTTCCGAGCTATCCTCAGCATTCACAGAACAACACAACGACCCCAATTCATCGGCCGTTGAGATCATCGCCAAGTACCTCGAGGAAAACCCCAACTCGAATCTATCCAACCTTCTGAACCACCCACAGCAGGCAGCCAAGTTCCGCAATGTGGCAGATGACCTCCTCGGCTTCTTGGACCGGTCGGCGTACAACTGCGACCCAGCGCGCGTGTTTCTGAGAGAGATCCTGGCAGGGGTCATTCTCGAGATGACCTTGCAGTCGTGCTCTAAGCCCGAGTGGATCAACGGATGGATAGTATACCTGCTGGAAGCTGGAGAGCCCGATTTCAGTCAGGCCATCGACGTTGGCATGCAGACAGGACCTGACGCAGCCAATACTAGCAGCGCCAGCAGTGCGAACAACAACGCCTTCGTTGACATTGATGGAAACCTCGGCAACATTGCCCTAACCAAGGGGAACCGCAACTCACTCGATATGGAACGAGAACGTCGGAAAGGATCATTGGTGACGCACAAGAAGCAGCTCAGCAAGGCTGACGAAGAGATGGAAGAGGCAATGGAGGAGATGAAGCGCATGAACGCTTTGATTGCCGAGGAAGAGGCGAAGAGAACCAAGGCACGACAAAGCGTTGACTTGATATCAAAGCCGACAGGACAGACCACTGAGGGCAAGACGGTATCTTCACCTGGAGAGTTGTCACCGAGATCATTGTCTTCGGCAGAGAAACCGTCGACGAACGGATCGCATGGTTCCAATGAGTCCAACGGTTCCAATAAGGGTGAAAGCTTGCACTCACCCATCACCCCGAGATCTACTGCGGATTCTTCCAGCCAAAAGTCGTCGCCGAAACACGCCTCCAACGGGAGCGCATCCCAATTCCTGAACTTTGATCAAATCGTGCCACCTGCCAAAGAGGAGCCGGAAGTACCGGAAGAGGGCGTCCGCAAGCCTCCTTTGACCCTTCATAATGCCACCATTACCCTCTATGAGGACGGCAATGATAGCAATAAGATCCGGAGCAAGCCGACTTGGGACTACATGGTTCAAATCGAGCCATCGTCTTCCCATTACCCCGGTTGGATGATTGTCAGGCAATATTCAGATTTTGAGACTCTGCATGAGATTCTCAGGCGTATTGCAACGATCTCGGGCGCGACTGCCTTCACAGAGCAGCATTCCACACTTCCTAACTGGAAGTCACACACACGGGCGTCGCTGCGTGGCGAGTTGGAACGGTACGTGAAGGATGCCTGTTGGTACAAGTCACTCGCAGAGAGCGAGGGCATGAAACGCTTCCTCGAAAAGGAATCAGGCCATGGCCACAGTAATTCCAAGTCTGGCTTGGCTTGGGATACTGTTGGCAAGAACATGTTGGACGTCTTGACGATGGGTCCAAAGGGTGCTATGGAGGGCGGCAAAGCAGTGTTTGGCGGAGTGACTGGCGTGTTTAACAACATCGGCCTTGGCCCGAGAAAGAACACGGCGTCTTCTCTGTCGGAAATCCAAACGTCAAACCGATGGTCGACAGGGACACCACCGCGGATGGATAGCACCACTAGCCTCAACGCTGCAGTCACGTCGCCCACCGGAGTGGGTCCCCGGAAGGGGAGAGATAGTCTCGACAGCCAAAGATCGTCAATCGTCTCGACCCAGCCGGGGAAGATCGCTCCTATGGAGCGACGTCCCAGCTACGATCCACGTGGAGACACTGAAGCGGACAGTCTCAAGCCTCGTTCTGATCGCTGGGAAAGGACCTCACCAAGCGCAACCGGCAGTCGCGAACATAGTAGAGCTTCAAGCCTCGCGCCTTTGCAGTCACCTGCCCTGAGGTCACCCTCCTCAACGAGCCTTGATGTTATGAACCTCCAATACCTCCCTCCACCTCCGGATGAAATGCCTGAAGACTACCAATCGCCCACGCACGGGGACATGCGGTCTAAGATGAACGATCTCGTTGCACCGCGCAACTCGACCGGGGCAGTTTCGCCCGGACTACCACAGACTCAGGCAAACAAGAAGGAGCCAAAACCCGCACGACAATACGCTCCGTTGTCGGAGCAAGAGACAAATGTGGCTGTTGAGCTGGTCTTCGCCATTATTAATGAGATGTATACGCTCTCGTCCGCTTGGAACATCCGGCGTACGCTGTTGGCCGCCGCAAAGTCGTTCCTTTTGCGACCGGGCAACCCATCCCTGCTCTCGATCCAGAAGATGATGCAGGATTCTGTCATTGACGCCAACACAAAGGACGAGGGTCTCGCGTACCATTTACGCAAGCTGCGAGAAAACACGATGCCGACTGATGAGGAGCGTGCTGCATGGCCTGCCGAGATGACCGACGAAGAGAAGGAGAAGCTGCGCATCAAGGCGCGCAACTTGCTCATCAGACGAGGTGTCCCGGCCGCTTTGTCTGGCGTCATGGGACAAGCGGCGACGACTGACGCTCTTGGACGTATTTTTGACAGTCTTCAGATTGAGGAGGTGGCGCGGGGCTTTATGTTTGGCATGATGCTTCAGGCTGTCAGGGTTGTTACCCACTAATTCACCTTCCCACGTTCCTCTGGCGCTGGCGCAACGCATTCTGTACCAACAAATGGGGACGCAAACGGCTAAGGCGGGACAAAAGCGCAAAGCATGCGCTGTTTTGTTTGTAAGACTAGATGACTTGAAAGAAAGACATGGGAAACGAACGATGCCGGACAACCTGGCAGGCAAGGGGACGAGAACAAGACTATATATACATACTTAATAATTGACGGATACATACGAGCCAGGCCTATGAGTCGGATTTAGGGTGTGTTTGTGTGAGGACGAATATCATGTTCGCAGCATTTTACATAAGATCAAACACCCGCAACATGTCATGGGGTTATCGGCAGCCATTAGCTCGGGACCGGCATTCTGCACCTCTCTTATATGATCCCCAAGATACCAGAGCTACAATGATTCTCAACCGCCGTCGATAAGCTTTACTGGATCGGGTGAGACGGATGAGAAAAGGTCGAGGATAGAGAACTCAAAGGCGCTATGGAGCTCCACGGCGACGGCCCCGACTAGTGGATGATGGAGCTCACAAACACCCCCGCAACGCAAGTGCGTAGGGCGGGGTAATCCACGCTAATGGTGGGGTGCGGAGCTCAAGCTCCTTATCTTATCGGCAACGGCCCCCCGATCACGACGTCGACCATTTGTCATCGATTGTTCTGATGAACTGCTCTTCATCAACCCTGTACCTGAACCTTCATCTCCGAGTCCCCAACTGGATCGCTAATACCATATGTTAAAAACACCTTGAATTGACCTGAAAAGCCTTAAGGGAGTCACACGTACGTACGACAGGCTCTGAGCATCTACATCCGCGAACCATCACACCATCTGTCGAGGCCCACCTTCACAATGGCTTCAGACTCACGAGACCGCGGCATCCGCATCGCCATTGACCGCGGTGGAACCTTCACAGACTGTGTCGGCGAGCTCAACGGCAAGGAGACCATTATCAAGCTCCTCTCTGAAGACCCGGCCAACTACGAAGATGCTCCCCTTGAGGGCATCCGGCGTATCATGTCGCATTTCCTCGGCCGTGAGATACCCCGTGGTGAGGCCCTCGATACGAAACAGATCGATTCAATTCGTATGGGCACCACCGTGGCGACGAATGCGCTGCTTGAGCGCAAGGGCGAGAAGATCGCCATGGTCGTCACCAAGGGGTTCAAGGACTGCCTCGCCATCGGCAACCAGAGTAGACCAAAGATCTTTGACCTAGCAATCCGGAAACCGGATGTTTTGTATGAGAAGGTGGTCGAGATTGATGAGCGTGTGACTCTGGAGGACTACGCTGAGGACCCCGAGAGACACTTGACGCAGGCTTCTGCCAAGGCTGGGACACCAGAGGCTGCGAAAGAGGAGCTTGTCCAAGGCACATCGGGGGAAGCCGTGCGAATACTTCAGCGTCCCGAGGCAGAAAACATCCGGAGTCAGCTGCGGGAGGTATACGATTCGGGCATACGCAGCATAGCTGTTTGCTTGATGCACGGTTACACCTTTCCCGATCACGAGGCCCTCATCGGCAAGATTGCTAAGGAGATTGGATTTAAGCACATTTCTCTTAGTCACGAGCTTATGCCAATGATCAAGTTGGTCTCACGAGCGACCTCCGTCTGCGCGGATGCGTATCTCACGCCTGCCATCAAGAAGTACATTTCGGGCTTCCAGGCTGGGTTCGAGGGCGGCCTGGGTACAAGGAGCGTCAAGCAAGAGGAAGGCGCCAAGGGCGCGCGCTGCGAGTTCATGCAGAGCGACGGCGGTCTTGTTGATGTGGAGAACTTTACCGGCCTCAAGGCCATCCTGTCCGGACCAGCGGGTGGTGTTGTTGGGTACGCGATCACGTCGTACGATGAAAAGACCAAGGTCCCAGTGATTGGGTTCGACATGGGCGGCACAAGTACTGACGTCTCTCGGTTTGGCGAGGGCCGCTATGAGCACGTGTTCGAGACCACTACCGCTGGTGTGACTATCCAGTCCCCGCAGCTGGACATTAACACAGTGGCTGCAGGTGGTGGCTCGATGCTGTTCTGGAAGAACGGCCTTTTCGTCGTGGGGCCAGAGTCTGCTGGAGCGCATCCAGGCCCGGCATGTTACCGAAAAGGAGGTCCTGCGACCGTGACGGATGCCAATCTCTATCTCGGCCGCCTGCTACCCGAGTTTTTCCCCAAGATTTTCGGCGAGAATGAGGACCAAGGACTTGATCCCGAGGCCAGCAAGAAGGCTCTGCAGGAGCTCGCTGATCAGGTCAATAAGGAGACTGGAAAGAACATGAGTGTTGATGAGGTAGCTTACGGCTTCTTGACTGTGGCTAATGAGACCATGACGAGACCCATCCGATCAATCACCGAGGCCAAGGGGCATGACTCCTCAAAGCATCGTCTGGCGACATTTGGCGGTGCTGGTGGTCAGCATGCCGTTGCTATTGCTGAAGCCCTCGGAATCCAACAGATTCTCATTCACAGATACTCTTCTGTCCTTTCCGCATACGGCATGGCTTTGGCCGACGTCGTTGACGAACGCCAAGAGCCCGACTCCAAGGTCTGGGAGTACCCGGGTAAGGCGGTCGACGAGCTGAAGAGCAAGATGGAGAAGCTGAAGGAAAAGTCTCGCAATGCGCTACGCGACCAGGGCTTTGAGGATAAAGAAATCGTCTTTGAGGAGTACCTCAATATGAGGTACCGTGGTACCGAGTCAGCCTTAATGATCATCAAGCCGGACCAGGACGAACAGAAGGAAGCCAAGGACTGGGACTTTGGAACCGCTTTCATTCAGCAGCATCGTTACGAGTTCGGGTTTACGCTCGATGACAGGGACATCATCGTAGACGATGTGCGGGTCAGAGGCATTGGCAAGAGCTACAGACATGCGGAGAAGACAGTCGATCAGCAGCTGAAGGAACTGAAGAGCAAGGATGTGGATCACAGCAAGGCGCACAACCGACAGAAGGTATATTTCGAGGAAGGCCGGCTTGATACCCCTGTGTACAAGCTCGAAGATTTGGGCACTGGCGAGACCATCAAGGGGCCTGCCATGTTGGCAGATGGAACACAGACGATTGTGGTCACGCCCAAGGCCACTGCTTTGGTTCTTGATACCCACGTTATCATCGACATCCAGAAGGAGGGCGCAAAGGAGGACGAGTATGTATCCCAATCCCAAACGACAATCACAAAGCTGACTACTCGTACCAGCGCGCAAAAGAGTCACGGCCAACGCGAAGTTGACCCCATCATGCTGAGTATATTTGGTCATCGCTTCATGGCGATCGCGGAACAGATGGGGAGAGCTTTGCAGAAGACAAGTGTCAGCACTAACGTCAAGGAGCGTCTCGACTTTTCTTGCGCCATCTTTGACGCGAATGGAGGCCTTGTGGCCAATGCCCCCCATCTGCCTGTTCATCTAGGCTCAATGTCCACTTGCGTCAAGCGCCAGGCCGAGATATGGAAGGATGATTTGAAGAAGGGCGATGTTATCATTTCCAATCACCCCTCGTATGGAGGCACCCATCTGCCGGATATCACTCTCGTCATGCCGGCCTTCAACGACAAGGGCGATAAGATTCTCTTTTATGCGGCCTCGAGAGCGCATCACGCAGATATCGGTGGTATCACTGCTGGCAGCATGCCGCCTCACTCAAAGGAGCTATTCCAGGAAGGCGCCGCAATTAAGAGCGAGAAGCTTGTGAGCGAAGGCCGCTTCGACGAGAAGAGGGTGACAGAGTTGTTATACAACGAGCCCGCACAATACCCTGGCTGCAGTGGAACGCGCTGCCTAGCTGACAACATCAACGACCTGAGAGCTCAGGTCTCGGCTAACCAGAAGGGCATCGCGCTGATTGAGGGACTCATTGAGGAGTACGGTGAGGAGACGGTGCAGTTCTACATGGTCCACATCCAGAACAACGCGGAGCTGTGCGTCCGTAACCTCCTGAAGGAAGTCAGTAAGCGCTTCGAGGGCAGGGATCTCCAAGCAGTGGACTTCATGGACGACGGCAGCCCCATCCGGTTGAAGGTGACGATAGACGCTGACAAGGGTGAGGCTATTTTCGACTTTGAGGGCACCGGCCCCGAAGTCTACGGCAACATCAACGCCCCCGAGGCCGTGACATACAGTGCTATCATCTACTGCCTCCGCTGTCTCATCTCGGAAGACATTCCTCTGAACCAGGGATGCCTCAAACCCATCAACGTCAAGATCCCGCCAAAGTCGCTCCTTTCCCCCTCGGACGGTGCTGCCGTGGTGGGCGGTAATGTGCTAACAAGCCAGCGCGTGACGGACGTCATCTTCAAGGCTTTCCAGGCATGCGCGGCGAGCCAAGGCGACTGCAACAACCTCACCTTTGGCTTTGGCGGGAACCTTACGGGTCAGAAGGAGGTCAAAGGATTCGGGTACTATGAGACGATCGCGGGCGGTAGCGGCGCAGGGCCGAGCTGGGAGGGGACTAGTGGTGTGCACACCCACATGACCAACACGCGCATCACGGACTCGGAGGTGTTTGAGCGGCGTTATCCTGTAATTTTGCGGGAGTTTTCGCTAAGAGATGGGTCTGGCGGAGATGGGCAACACCGCGGCGGTGATGGTGTCGTAAGGGACATCGAGTTCCGCATCCCGGTGCAAGTGTCGATCCTTAGCGAGAGGCGGGTGTACCGGCCCTACGGGCTTGCCGGTGGTGAGGATGGTGAGTCTGGGTTGAACATTTGGGTGAGGAAGGTTGAAAAGGGGAGTTGGGAGAAGTCTCTCAAGAGGCTCAAGGGCGGGGAGGATACCGAAGGGGATGCTGGAGTAGAGTATGAGGAAAGGAGCTTCAATCTGGGTGCAAAGAACAGTGCACCGATGAAACCTGGCGAGAGGATCATCATCAACACGCCTGGCGGTGGTGGCTGGGGTAAGGTTGGAGCGGAGAAGACATTTAATCGTAAAAAGGATCCGACGGAGGGGTGGAGGAAGGGGAGCCATGCGAACAGAGAGGATACCGCGCTCCAGGTCTGAGGGAGGTGGAGCGAGAACGTTCTTGTTCTTTCGATGCGTCTGCGTCTGAAGATATCACACATGGCATTAGTCGCTGATGTGCGTTGATCATTGTGGAATACATGCATTTTCACGGATACAAAAGGAACAAGCGTTGATGTGAGTTTGATGAAGTAACTGGACTCAATTCAGTTGTTGGCAGGATCTATGATAACCATCCCGTCTACTATATCCTAACCCCTTGCTTTTCGTTTGGTGCGCCACTTGATTGTCCAACTCTAGTGAGCAACAAACTGCAAGTCTAATCTCACTCCCATAAAGCACTTCCTCAGCTCAACCTTGTGATTCTTCATCCATCTACCTCAGTTTGAGCAAAGTATCCAACCATGTTGTAAGCTCTCTTACCGCTTGCCATGGCGCACTCCCGCAGGCTTGTGGCAGTTGAAGAGGGAGGCACGAAGTTGATCCGTCTCGCCGTTCTTGATGACGGTGAACTTTGAAAGAGGCTTGTTGATCAGCCCGCTCTGAATGACGTAGTACTCTATAACCTCTCGGGATCAACAGCTTTGGGGTGGTTACGGTAGGCTCAGCGGTCTTGTGTAGGAGCGGTCACGGTCTGATGAGTAGTGGCGGAGGTCTCGGGCTTCACAAAGACGCGGGAGTAGGTTCTCTCCTTGGAGCCACTGTATTGCGCGCCCTTGATGACCTTGATGGCCTCATCGTCGAGAAGCTTGGTGGCCCCAACGGTCGACGTGGGCTTGGGGTCCTCGTGGTCCACAAGCCTGCAGATCTTGGTGACGGCGTAGAGTATGTTCTCACCCAGGGCGTCTTCCAGGTCGTTGGGGTCCACGATCCTCACAACCCGGGCGGCCTCATTGAGGATCTGGCTCTTGTTGATGCATGTGACTTTGGGGTTGCGGATGGCGTCTTGGGTGACACCAAGGACCACAGCGTTTTCGATCTCTGTAGCGGCACGGAAGAGTTTGGATTCCGACATTCCGTCTAGACCGTTGAACCTCGCGCGCCACACTGTCTTACCGATCTCGCGGATCTAAAGAAACATTATATTCTTGTCGATACAATTGGTGTCCGAAGCGCGCTTGACCTTCGCTTTGCGTTTCTTCTTGTCCTTGGTCTACTGCGCACCCGACCGCAGACTCAGGCGTATAAGTCTTAATGGTAAGAGTATAGTTTGCAACTATCTTTTCCTCGTCTAAAACCTCCTTCAAGAACTCAGAGCGATCCTAGTGGAACCCGTTGAAGCTGTTCCCCTCGGTACGGTCGCCGGTGCGGCGGTTGGCGAAGGAGCTGACCGGGCCAATATTTTGACGGTCGTGGACAAGGGCGCCATTATTCCAGTTCCAGTTACTGGCGAAGACGACAGCAGCGGTGGAGGCAGGGACTGAGAAGGGGAAGAGGAGGGTATAGGAGCCAGGATATGAATGATTATTGCCGATGTTGCAGAGAGAGCCATGGTGAAGAGTGAGTGAAACAGGAGCCATGATGCTTGATGTATAATCAGTAGTACGTATGTGTAAGTTGTGTTTTTCTATTTTTGGATGGATAAATTAAATGAACAGATACTCGGTCCCAATGATAAGAGGGGAAAAAATGAATGTCTGAATCAATCATTCGGTGCGTTTGTACACATCTTCGAAATCATATTCCTGAGATATCTTTGAAGTGGCGTAGAAAGATTGGAACAGGCCGTTTGTTTCCTCAGGGAATGATGGGTAGGACAGCGTTGCATATTAACCAGACACCCCCGATCCGTGATTCGGTACAGTAATAGATTCTAATGTCTAAATTAATCACATCTCCAAAGGAAATTGTACGAAATAAGATTAGCAAATCTATCATCAGTGCAAAAAGTAATACTCTTAGACTTCGGTTTTATTCCCAGGAATTCCTACTTACCCCTGGGCCGGGCAATGTCCGCTTCAGGACCCCTAATCAGCTTTAAATATTTTGTCCAAATATCTCAACCAGTTTTCCCCCAATACTTTCTTCATTTTTTCTTCACTCCAGCCCTTTCTCGCCATTGCCACAGCCAATTCAGCCCGATCAGCCAACGGTCCTAGGGGCTTCACGACCTTTTGGCTTCCCCATGGCGTCAACCGCCGGGCATACCCCTTGTCCCTGTTACACCATTCCAGAAAGTCGCTTGGTCTTGCGTGTCCTTCACTAGCGTCCGACCCAACACCAACTAGATCTTCTCCAATCAACCCAATCACATAATCAAGTACTTCCACATAGTCATCTATCGTGCTGTCGTTTCCCTTTGGCATGTGCGGCCCGAACTGAGATAAGCCGACAAAACCCCCTTTGCTGCCAATAAGCTTGATCAAGTAATCCGACTTGTTGCGTGGATGGTCGACTAAGCCCCCAGGAAGGACATGTGAGAAACATGGAGGCTTTCCGTCTGGCGCGTACATTATCACATCTTCCGATGTCTGCGGTCCGACGTGAGAGAGGTCGCACACAATGCCAAGACGTGCCATCTCACCGACTACTTCGCGCCCGAATCCCGTCAGCCCGCTGTCCCGCACCTCCGAGTACCCAGCGCCTGAATAGTTCTGCGTGTTGTACGTAAGCTGCATTTTGCGTACGCCGAGGTCGCGGAAGACGCGTAGGTAGTCGAGCTGGTCTTCAATGCCCGAGGTGTTTTGCCAGGACAGGAGCACTGCGGTCTTGCTGGCCTCCTTAGCGGCGCGGATGTCTGCCACGTTGTGGGCTTGGACGATGAGATCTGAGTGTTCTTCGAACCACCGCTTCCACTGGACGACGTTGGCGAGACTGCCGCGGAGGCCCTCCCAGAGACCACATGTACAGGAGACGCCAGTTATGCCGCCTTTATGCCAGGATTCGAAAATATCGCGAGACCAGTTGGCAATATTGAGTCCATCAAAGTGGATTGAGGAAGCGTAGATCGCTCGAGCTTCTGTTTCAGTCACCATGGCGCTTTGGAGTGTAATCCGGTTGTTGGCTTGGTGTTCCAGGTTCAGTCCGGATGGTGACTTTGGGGTTCCCAAAAACGAGAGAAGCCAGACCACATGGGATATGAGTCAAACCGCTTCTTATGGACGAGCCATCCGTTCAAGGTTATCTTTGGCAGCCCCCGGCACGAGAACGGGGCCGAGCCCGGAGATACAGTCCCCAAACTTGACGTCGGAGAACGTCCGGTAGGAGGACCACAGAGTCGTAATCGGCCCACTGCCGGCACTGGCCTTAACAGATCCTTCGATAACGCCATTTCAAGATATGATTGAACCATTGAGGCAACCTACAACCTTTGAAAATCCGACTCAGCAAACACCGATTAGGTTGGTATGTCTGAAGATCGGTCTAGCTTAAGGGCTTGTTTGCTTCTACCACACAATTCACATAAACAGTTGATTACTACATTGAATGAAGCTTTGAATCATCATAATTTTTTCAATTCTTACTCTTTAGCGTCTGTAAGGTTATTTTTACGGGAGAAGAGCCGGAAGCTTGACTTGCTATCGGAGATTACCCCACGTGGTTACTGTACCGCCTTGTCCACGTTAGACCCTTGCCTTATCCATACATGGCTGGTTCAAGTGATGGGAAGCATGATAAGATCGGGAACCGGAGGAAGTGCGCTGTTGACCAACGGTCTTTAGGTCAATACGCAAAGCCTGCCGTCGGGGTGTGTCCGACGGTGGTGGTTGACGCCATCGCTAGCGAAGCCACCCCCGAGCAAAGCCGACTCTCTGGAAGCTTTACATAAAGTCACTAACGTTGCAATCGCCTTCGCATACTGAAGCTGGAATGGAGGTTGATCTTCCCAGCTTTTTGTCATTCTTGTCGTCTTCTCGAGGAACATTGATACAAGAGCAACAAAAACATGGACCGTTCGTCCAACAACGACGGCAAAGACGCCTTTTCCGTTGCGGCACAGTCTAACGAACAGCAACCAAAGCGCTCTCTTCGCAAACGAATTGCTGCAGTAGTATGGGACAGTTTGGATAAGGATCCAGAGGAGCGCAAGTTTATCGCCAAAATAGATTGGTGGATCTTGAGCTACTGCTGCATTGCCTACTTTGTCAAGTGTAGGTTCGAGATACCTTTCATTTTCAAATGGCTCTTCAGCAACTGACACCTTCCATAGATCTCGATCAGACCAATGTCAGGTACGATCTTTTCCCGCTCCTGTTGCTATTGATTCTGCGCCACGGAAACTTGGTTTGACACGCGACTATTAGCAATGCATATGTATCTGGAATGAAGGAAGACCTGCATCTTACAGGCAACGACCTTAACTACCTAACGACATTCTTCAATATTGGCTACATCATCGGCCAGTTGCCATCCCAACTGATACTCACCCGTATCCGACCTTCCATATGGTTGCCAACACTTGAGCTCATCTGGAGCTTCATCGTAATGGGTATGGCCGGGGCGAAGAACGTGCAGACGATGTGTGCATTGCGGTTCCTCGTCGGGCTCTTAGAAGCATCTGCTTATCCCGGCATCATGACTTTGTTAGGAAACTGGTATACCCCACAGGAGTTGGGGAAAAGAGCCTGCATCTTCCAGGCATCGTCTTCAATTGCGCAAATGTTCTCTGGGTAGGTCACGACACATCTGAGTGTTTCATCTCTGAATAGAGGCGTCTGACATTATCTAGTTATCTGCAAGCTGGCTTACTCGCTGGTATGGATCACAAACACGGTGTTCGTGCCTGGCAATGGCTATTTATCTTTGATGGTCCGTCTATTACATCCACCCCTCCTTCGTTCAACAGCGACTAAGTCATATAGGAATCATTGGCATCCCAATCTGCCTCTACGGGTATTGGGCCATTCCGGATCAACCCACTTCCTCCCGCGCTCGCTGGCTCAAGCCTGAAGACCGTAGAATGGCCATCGGCCGCATGGAATCCTGCGGCCGAGAGCCCATCCGCAAGCTCACATGGCGAACTATCAAGGACATTGCCAAGGGGTGGCCCGTCTGGCTCTTCAGTGCTATTTTTATCGCTCATGTTCTTGGTATCCGCATCTATGCATACTTCAATGTCTGGCTCAAGGCGACGGGGCTTTTCACCCCCGAAGAAGTCAACTTGATCCCCACAGCAGGCTACGGCACTCAAGTCTTCTTCACGCTATCATACGCTTGGGCAAGTGATGCAATCGGATTGCGATGGCCTCTTGTCATTGTCGCTTGCGTCATCGCCATGATTGGGACTGTGATCTTGAGCGTCTATCCAGAGGACAACATCCCTGCCATGATGGCAGCGTGGATCCTCACTTTCCTAGAGACTGGTGCTGGCGCACTGATTATCACCTGGATCAACGAGGTCTGCTCACATTCTGCAGAGCATAGGGCTGTCATCATTGGCGTTGTGGAGACGGCGGCCTTCACATTCCAGGCCTGGGTGCCCTTGCTGGTGTACAACTCTGGAGATGCGCCCAAGTTCCCCATTGGCTATGAAATGGCCACCATGTTCTTCGGTCTGGAGATTGTTCTGACTTTGGTGATTTTATGGTGTTCCAAGAAGTGGCCGGTTAAGAAAATCGACCGAGTCGAGGATAGTGAATAGTGGATAGAGTAACAGGGCGTTGATATGTCTAATACTTGTAACACAAACTTGATCTTTTGGAAATGTATTACAGAGCTTACTTTTCTCTCGAAGGAAACCGACAAGGATGATGCCTACATGATTGTGAAACACATCGCCATGGCGATTGAAGCGGCAGACCAGAACATCCTAATCATGGAGGTTTCCCGCCATGAGTAGGCAGAGCTGTCCCGTCCAAGCAATCCTATACAACCAAAATTATTGAGGTATCCTTGATCGGCTAGCTTTTGGAACGGTCGACAGTCGAATGTCTCCCGATTATCTGGCCAGAGGCTGAATTCATCCAGAACCCTGGGTTGATTTGCCGTGTTGGCGGTGGCATTATGGTATTCAAAGAACGAGGCGCTGTAGAAAGTGTCAGAGAAAAGGTTGACACCACGTCATAGAACGTAACCCTACAAGAATGCGAGCGTCATGTTGCCACTGAAGGTATTAATCCTGAACATATCTCTCTGTGGCCAATACCATGACCTGACCAGTTCTCCTTTCTCGTGAATCATATACTCGGACGACAGATTGGCTTTGGTGTTGTCAGTACGGAGACTGAAGTTGGCCCATTGGGATGCTGGCGGTGGAACAGATATCCATTCCAGGCTCTTATCCTTAAAGAGTGTGAGCGAGCTGAGTTGGTCAAAGGGTAAATGCAAATGCTTGTAGTGATTTTCGTAGGATTGAAAACTGTCGGCGGTCAACTTTTGCAAGATAGAACTTCGCTGAAAACTGGAGACATCTCCCGATAGGGAGATTAGACCAATATGCGTCGGAGTGGTAGATTCGCTGCCGAGGACAACTTCGAGCTGTTTGGTTTCTGGCGATCCGGATAAGATGAGGTTGGCCGACTTGTTGAACCCTACAACGACTCGCTTCAAGGTTGAGGAACCGTAAAGTGAGGCATAGCCTACTTTAATATTGTTGTTGAAAATGCTGTCCACGGACTCGAGGTTCGTCCCACTGATTCAAATGCCCTCTCGATTCCCAAAGACGGGAACGACCTTCCTGAGTTCCTTATGCTTTAAAGTAGAAAGCCTCCCTGCCAATATTTCAAATGCTCCGACTGTGTGAAGGTTCGTGATGTCGACATAGACAAGGTTGTCCAAATACCAGAGACTGAATGTACCGCCGACGGCATTGAGACTTTAGAAGGGTTTCCGTAGCCACTTATGCTTAGGTGGCCATCAAGCGTCGTCAAGGTCGTGGATGAAATGTTGAGACTGGTGCCCTTGCGCATGTACTTCTCGGTCCCCGAGATACTTCCATGGATAGCCTCTGGGCCACTGAGATCGATATTGGCAGTGTCTTGCGGGGCAACAATCACATTGCCGTTCACTTCGCGGCAATTCCGCAAGGCATTGGCATCACTAGACTTCGCGTTCAAAAGTCCTTCATCAGAAAAATCACAAACTTCACCGAGAACGCCTGGCTTTTGAAATCAGAACCCCTTTGGGAAGTTGCGAGTTCTTGTTTAACACTCACCGTGACACAAGGTGCTTGCTGCGAGAGCACCAGCCTGCAAACATTTTGAGAAACTGACCATGGCTTTTGATGCAACCGGAATCTCAAACTTCGGAATTCGGGATACTGGCCGAGTTTCTGGGTCATAGGCCACTATTATGAGCTTGTCCAGCATCACGCCGAAAATGCGCTGGTAAGGGGAAATTACGACGTAGCAGCGATTGAGGAAGGTACTAGCCAGCTGCATCTCAGTGGCATAGCACACGCCAATTGATAAAAAATGCCCTGAAATCGAACTTTGGAGGAGGCCTGCAGGGTAGAATTAGGCTTGAATCCAGGGGTCTAGGGGTCCGGACTTCCTTCTAGACTCGATTGGAACCTCGCTTCGAATGCTCGACGCCCGACTGTGAGAGGAACCCCCTGTTCTGCAACCGAAAGGCTCCGCCCAAATAGGCAGTTCGCGTAGCAGGCCACTGGCATTATGATACAAGAACACATGGACTCACTATGTCGGCATGGTCAGTGTGGCAGTTTGTCCGCCTGCAATCGCATCATGAACTGTACCGGGAACTGATTCCTCTTCATAGTGCCGGAGATGCCACCGGCGGCAGAGTGGATACCCGGATGTCCTCAACCGTTGATCACCATGCGATAGACGCCGGACCGGACCTGCAGCAACGGGATGTACTCCGGGTGGAGCTTGGTGCACTGACCATCTCATCGACCCCGCGTCTCCGCCGTTATCGCAAGCCGCCTAATTCCATCGTAAACCGCCGGTGAGTCGCCAACCTCAACCAAACGCAACGGAGCCGACCGACCGGCAACTCCACGGATCCTTGCCTGTCTCACCGACGTCAATATCCACAATTTGGTGCTTTTGTTCTCATAAAGACACGACGTACGCCGTTCCCCTCTCACCCGGTCTCACCTTCCCACACGAATCCCGCATTACCCGCCCTTCATGTCTCTCACGAACGAAGATTGGGAAGAGATCCGCCAGGACATTCCTTCGGTCTCGGACCCTTTCATCGCACAGTACATCAACGGCCGTGAGGCGCTCATCGCCCAAGAGCATAAGTCACGCGCCGACGCATCCTTCCGTGCCGCAGCTTCCCCGATCGCCCGTCGCGCGGCTGACATTGTTTCCCGCATCCGCGATGAAGAGAAGCGGACGATATGGAACGCACAGGCCGAGGAGGACCTTGCAACAAGCGAGGGCCTTGCACCTTTCCCTGGAATGATGTTCACGCTCGCCAAGCAACGCCTTGAGACGACTCGTTTGTGGCGCATTGTCCAGAAAATGCCCAAGGGCTCGCTTCTCCACTCTCACTTGGACGCCATGGTTGACTTTGACTTCCTGTTCGATGTTCTGTTGAACACCCCGGGGATGCATTTTGCGGCGGACGAGCCACTGTCAAACGAGACAGCAAAGTCCAACTCCGGAGTCCACTTCCGATTCAGAAAGGCGGAGAACAGCCAAAACTCACCGTGGGAAAAGGACTACGTTCCTGGAGAGTTCCGGCTGTTGACTAAGGCGGCGAACGAGTATCCCGACGGCGGGAGGCCAGGATTCCTGAAATGGCTGAAGACGAGATGCACGATCACGTTGACGGATAGTATGGAGCAGCATCACGGTATTGACGCTGTGTGGCGCAAATTTGCCTCGTGCTTCATGGTCACCAACACCATTATTCACTACGAGCCCATTTTTCGCGCGTTTCTCAAGAGACTCATGGCATCGCTGCTGGCGGACGGCATCTACTGGATTGAGCTTAGGTGAGAAAACATCCCTCCCATGTTCTCATAAACCACAGTCACTAACAAAATCAGGTTTACGTGGCCTCTCAACTACTGCCGCGACAGCCAGGAAGAGCCAGAGAAGGATTACAACCACATGTTCCAGGTGATGGAGGAAGAGCTCGCGCTCTTCAAGTCCGACCCCGCCAACGCGGCCTTCTGGGGCTTCCGTACTATCTGGACCACCATCCGCCAGCTGCCCACACGCGACATCATCGAGAGCATGGACAACTGCATCACCACCAAGATCTCGTGGCCGCACCTCATCGCCGGCTATGACCTCGTCGGCCAGGAGGACCTGGGCCGGCCCCTTCGCGACCTGCTCCCAGAACTCTTCTGGTTCCGCAAGCAGTGCGCGCAGGAGGGCGTCAACCTGCCCTTCTTTTTCCACGCGGGCGAGACGCTCGGCGACGGCGACGAGACGGATCAGAACCTCTTCGACGCTATCCTCCTCGGCACGCGCCGCATCGGCCACGGGTTCTCCCTGTACAAGCATCCGCTCCTCATCGACATGATCAAGGACAAGCGCATCCTCATCGAGTCGTGCCCCATTAGCAACGAGGTCCTCCGCCTCTGCGGCTCTATCATGTCGCACCCGCTCCCCGCACTGCTATCCCGCGGCGTTCCCTGCGCCCTCTGCAATGACGATCCAGCCATGCTGGGTCAGGACACGGCGGGCATGTCACACGACTACTGGCAGGCGCTGCAGGGGTGGGAGAACGTCGGGCTGCTAGGCTTGGGCTCCATGGCTGAGAACAGCGTGCGGTGGTCCGCGTTCGAGGACGAGACGCCTGAACAGTGGACTGCAGGCATCAAGGAGGCGAGCCTGGGATCGGGCGTCAAGGCGGACCGGCTCAAGCAGTGGGCGACCGAGTGGGAGAAGTTCTGTCTCTGGGTCGTGGAGGAGTTCGGCGAAGAGTCAGAGAAGGCGTAAGGGAGGAATCACATGAGAACGACGGTGGCAACGTTACTTGGACGAGTACTTTTCAACAAACAAGATGGCGCGGCGCGTGGGGTTGAACAGATGGGAGTGTCTGGGTACACGGGCAATAGGATTGGGCATGAGCGGACGGTATGTATACAACGGAGTTTCAACAGTAAAAGGTGCCACGCGGATTGGCTTGGTTAAAAGGGTCACCTGGCATTCAACACGGCGAATAGAAGGGCATTCGACGCGGCTCTGGGGTGGAAGAAACTTGGCCGGGGGTAGTCAGAAACCGACTGTATGGTTAGGCTACACCTTCCAGCAATGAAAGGCGTCCGGCCGCCTAAAGCAATACAATTCAAAGTCGCGAACTCTGTTCAATGTGACCTTGGGGAATGGCGTCGGCAGTCCGGGCTGAAGACAAATTCGCACACCACCACGTGGTGTGACTCTAAACAAAGTCTCCAAAGACATACATATATCCCACGCATACGTAGTTTACCCCAAGCACGCCGCTGACTTTGCTGCATTTGGGCATCCGTAAAGTTTCCGAAGTGGATCACTGGCATACGGGTGACGGGCAGAACGATGATTGACCAATAGCAAGCCGTCATCACGGCTTGGAGGGACACCCGAAGGAGGGCGTGTCAGCATTGTCAACCCCGATCTTGGGATAAAAGAGGCGCAGTTGAGGGCAGGAGTTCCTGGCACTTGGAACCGGCTACAGAAGCCGAATGATTCCTAATCGCTTTGTCTAAGCATTCAGCTGTAAAGGCAGTGTACAGTACATGTTCATCACGGTCCAGGGTCCGGAACTTGGCCTATTACGCCCTGGAGGATGCATGCATCTGCACGATGTGGCCTCCTAAAGTCTCCCCAATGCCATCATCTCAATGGTTCGCTAAGGCCTCCATTTGGCAGGTGTTGGGATGCATGTCAAAAACGACCAAGATGGATGGACATGATTCTCTTTTCCAAGTTTCCCATCATTAGCTTGTCAGATCCGAATTATGTCGTCTGCTTGAACACCAGGCCGAAGATGAGTGAAGCAAAGTTTACTAATAGCACCAGGTCCAGCTTAAAGAGCAATTAGGTTCACGGATCTATAACATACGGTTTGCTAAATAAAGACATAAATCAAGGGATAGTAAAGTACTGCAGTCGGCAAGGGATGAGATGAGAGTGGAAAGATCCGAGCCTCTAAACTCCGTACTGGGAAAGGAGAGTCGATGGACAAAATATCACCGTCGTCCCCACTGAGACTCTAACCATGCCCTGAACCCGACCGGCCGGAATTCAACAGCCTCATTGAGGTTGGCCTGACGGAAGTCGTACCGTCCGTCGGCGGTGGCTATCAGGCGTTGGACATTCCACCACTGAGTCCAGTTCTGTCTTGATTCGTAATGCGTGAGTTCGCCATGGAGTTTGGAAAATTTCCGAGTTCTTAGGGTGAATGCAACTATTCACCTATTAGTCATAACCACCACGGCACTCATTTAGCCAGGTTCTTCGGTTAGAAGTACGACTCACCTCCTCTAACGTTGCTGCACTTGGCAAAGATGTCCCGAACTGACATCCTGTCGCCACGCATTTTGAACTCTCGAGGCCAGCTACCGGGGCCAAGCTCAATGGCCGCAGCAACAAAACGACCCACATCTTCTACCGAAGTCATACATACCTGAACAGGCCGTCCAGAGGCATTTGTCTCGACGATGTCGGCCGTGGCATTTCCAACGTCGACAAGGTAAGCTCCTGGATTGCCTATGCAAGCACGGTCGCCCATGCCGTAACCCGCCAATCCACCAGGCGCAAAGCGCTCGTAGAGAATGCCGCAGGAGAATACCGTGTAATCCATCTTGCGGGACTTAGAGCTGGCGCAGTGCTTCAACAGCTCGATGGCCTCGGATGACCCGTAGTCGAGGGGGTCGTCACCGGAGGGTCTATGAGATATCGAGCCTTCGAACTCTGCCGGAACGAAAAGACGTACACGGGCATGCCGAGCAGCATGTATTAGGTTGATCTGCTCTTGGCCGCGGATTGTTGAGATGACGAGATCGATGCCCTGAAGGGCGAACCTAAGGCTATCAGCGTCGTCGTAGTCGACGACAGCAACCTGGCAGTCGTAACGTTGCTCCAAACCCGGTCTTGACTGTACACGATCATCTTAGCAGTGATTCTTTTTTGGGATTGTTGGAAATTGAAAACCAACATCTCTAGAAAGGACTATCACAGGGTTGGCCGTCTGTGTGATATGGCGAGTGAGGATGGCAGCGAACCCTCCCGCCCCGGCGATGGCTATTCTCATCATGATTGCGATTCTTAGTGTGTTGAGTGAATGCTTCCTGCTCGAGATTAGAGATCGAAATACAAATACCGGACAGACATGATTCTTTATGTATTCTACCCCTCCTATGCCACGAAAGCCCACTTGCCTCAACTACGCCATGGTCATAACGTCAATGCTATGTAGCATGTAGGCAATGGGAAGCGCCGGTGCGTAGTCCACACCATCACAGATGGTCTGAGGTGACTCAAGAATTTGTTCAGATACGACTGGTTGCTTTGGTACAAGGCAACAAGACGACCGAGTCTAGTCAGGCAAGCAAGGAACCAATCCCAAGACGAAAGTGAGGACTCGGAAACCCGACGTTAGGTCTTCTCGACGTGAATAGAGGTCGATCGCAAATACGCCGAAGAGAATGTTCTCGTGTTGAAAGTTGAAAGCCAAGAACGCGCAAGTCGCCATACAGTGACTTCGGAAAGGTGGTGGGGTCCGACAGGCTGATAGGTTGAACTTCAACTCATGGTAGATGAGACCCTGGCTGACTTGCATGTCGGCGATGTTTGGCCGGGTAGGCAGGGACCCATGGCGAGAATACACAATCCCATAAAAGTGGGAGGATAAATACACTACTATGAGTTTCGTAAGTTGTACCTAGTTGCAGGGCCGGTGTAGGTGCTAGGATGGCCGGGTGGCATCCATTAGGGTAGCTTGGAGTGTGGAATGAGGTACACTTCTGCATGACCGATTAACCAGATGACTGGGTCCTGGGAGACTTGATCGCGTCCCGTAGCGGGAATCAAAAACATATGGCGTCTGTATTCTGACGGTCATCTGAGCATAATCCCAATGTTACCCGAGTTCGTTGTCCCTTGATTGTCATCCGCTGGTGCACCCTTCAGTCAACCTTGAAGGGCGATACGATCTGGGCTCGGTGAAGAAAGTGAAGGAGCTTGTGCTACAAGCAGAATGAGAACCAATTGGAAACATTGAAGATTGAAACGGAGGCGGTGGCAATTCCAGACTCCGAGCTTGTAGTAGAAACACCATCGTTTGCTAGGAGCTCAGTCCAAGCATGTGAGTGCGAGACATTGGCTCCCAGTTGCGGATTGTTGTACACGGCAAGTGACTGATTTAACCTGCATGTTCGACTCGATTTCTCAATGGACGGATCTCTTGCAGGTTGCAGGCTGGTGTGGTAAGAGAATTCCCAAGTAGGGTTTCTGCGATCGAACGGGAGCAAATACCTCGGCGCTCGCGGCCAAATACCTCCACTTCACCGAGCCTCATCCGGGGATGAAACAAGGTCGACGCTGCTGCGAAGGTTCAGTTATTTGGGATGTAACGGCAGCCAAGGTAGCAACGCGACGGATGAGTGGAGGCTGCCAACACTTCGACTCGACAACAGTCAGAGTCGAAGTGGACGACACGTCGTTAAAGCCTGCCATTGGCGCAACCCCATGCGATCAGAGCAGGCTTCCCTGCCCCAAACTCAGCCACGGGACTGGATGCCTAAGTCATAGCAGTAAGGTAACAATGGATTTAGTCGTCGTCTGCAGTCCAGACAGGGCTCTGTGACTATGACGACTGAGTCCCTTCTTAGAGGGGGTTCGAAAGTTGAGTCCTTTTTGGTACGTATCTGGTCCGATGGCTCAGCCCTATGCATGAATGCCTCAGTGAAGAGGTCCAGAAGCACAGGGCAGGAGCGCACGCCCCAACTGTTACACGACGGCCCTCCCAGTGAAGGTCAGGAACCAATCTTCCCTTTTGGTCCGGGTAGGCCCGGACCTGAGGATGACTTCGCCTTTCAACCACACAGCCACAGCTGGTGCAGACAACGTATTCCGTCTTTCTACAGACAGGAAGCCCGTACCAACTGCTTCCACAATAATGACGTTGGAAGACGCTCATGGCAGGGGCAAAGTGCATCGTGCGATTCACACTGTCTGGCATGGCAGGACCGAGTCGAGAGGCTGTAATCGAGTGTTTAGACGACCACACCTGATTATCGACATGCCAATGGGACACAAACGTCCATTCTGATAGCCATCTCCGTATCGAAACAGTCTTGTATGGCGAAACAGCGAGCAGCCTGATTGGGTCCATGTGGCCGTGAGGCTAAATTTACACTGGTTTTCGACATACCTAGAGAAGCAGTCCGCCTTGCTGCCCACCACCGTCGAGCTTGACCGAGGATCAGGTTTGATGACTTGTGACCTCCACAAGGAAAGACCATCGAAGACCATCAATCTTCGCTCTGCAATCGATATACAGTACGAAATCGAAACCGAACAGCTTTCCTCAGCATGGCCAACGATGCGCCGTAACGCGCATACGACGTGAGCATCAGCCGAGGTCTTCTCGAGAGCTCCAAACGGGGCATGGGGCTCCTGGACGCCTTTGGATCTATGATGAGCCCCTTCAAGCCCAGAATGGCGCCCTTCAAATTTTCAGCATCACTAATAGGCATTTTGATGCTAAGCCCGCAACGGCAATCGAAAGAGTGGGCTTTCTGTCGTACCTCAGGTTGCTTGACTGGCTCCAAATCTTTGCATTCCACGAATCGGAACTCTAAATGGACATGCATTTATTCAGAAGACGACGCCCTACCGCAATTTCTTCTATTTCGTTTCAAATTGAAGGTCACATGTACTTTTTTACATTAGGATTAGGTTGTCAAAATGTGAACCCGTCTGCTGTTGAATCTTGGCGTTGCCAAATACTTCTTCGACCAGTGTTGCCACTCTTGCAGTTGAGATTCGCGTTCAGTTCTGGGTATGTTTAGTACCAGACGGCGTCAATAAAAGTTGTTGAGGCGGAAGGCAACTGGGATGCATGGTGGGTTCAGTTTCGATACGAGAGGCGAGAGAGCCACCGAGAGTCGATCTGAAGTCGTAGATCATCGCGAATCTGGGGTTCAATCCACTCAGACACGCCCCGAGGTGGACAACATGAAACTTACAGCCGGAGTACGGGATGATACAAGTGGAAGAATTCATTTCGATAGATTCCCCGGCATGGGGTGTGAAACGAGCATCTATGTGACTTTACTGGTTCGTCGCGCGGAACCTCATGACCAAGTAGAACGAAGCCGCAGCAAGAGTCTCTTCCAATGAAATCAGCTAGCCAGCGTTTTGTAGGGTTTGCTGCGGTGATTCACTCGTGTGCATGGGCTGCTTTCTTACGTGGGGGTTACCATAGATAAGTTGGGTATGTATTTCAGGCAGAAGCGAGAGTCCAATAGCACGATATACAACCCCCTGTTGAGCAGTCGTCAATCGAGTACAACGACAGCTGTTATGAACTGTTGCGACCGGAGCTGTCTCTTCAGGGACACCCTGAAGAGTGTATTCACCTCCGCAGAAGGCATGCCCCACCTATTGCCTTTCGAGACTGGGTCGCCTAGAGCTCGAGCCACCCTGAGTGTTGGTCGCTGGCTTCGGACAAACAAATAGTCCGTTGCCCTAATTTTTTCGGCCATCCGTTTTTCTAACCCACACAGAAAATCCACCCGGGCGCAGGAAAAGTTCGTGAAGACCAGGCTCAATCGATCTCAATCAGACAATCGTCCCCTTCCCTCACCACAACCACAACAACCAGACGCAGGATCAAACCTCTTTGCGTTCCTTACAACCGTCCAAAATGGCTCCTCCTCAAGCAGTACGTACAACATGAGACAACCGCTTTGCTGTTGGCCCAGTCCATAGACTCGAAAGAGTTCGCGGCGGCGGCGTGAGACAGTAGGCTAAGTCAAATCTTTTAATAGGCGATCAAGCGCACCAGCAAGGGCAAGAACCAGAAGGTCACCAAGAAGTTCATCATCAATGCTTCTCAGCCCGCCTCCGACAAGATCTTCGACGTCGCTGCCTTCGAGAAGTTCCTCCAGGACAAGATCAAGGTTGAGGGTCGCGTTGGCAACCTCGGTGACCAGGTCCAGATCTCCCAGCAGGGTGAGGGCAAGATTGAGATCATCGCCCATAACGAGCTCTCCGGCCGCTACCTCAAGTACCTGTACGTTTGTCCCGCGACGTTGTCCAACATTACTTCCCAAGCAAGAACGCTAACATTTCTTCACCTGCAGGACCAAGAAGTTCCTCAAGAAGCAGCAGCTCCGTGACTGGCTCCGTGTCGTCTCCACCTCCAAGGGTGTCTACGAGCTCAAGTTCTTCAACGTCGTCAACGACGAGGCTGAGGATGATGACGAGTAAACGGTTTCAATGCATGGGTCAGGTTACTTGGGTCGGCATGGCACTTGAATTTTGGCAAGGTTAATGGGAAATACCATGGGGAATACCAAAAGTTAGCACCATCGTGTGCTTGTTGATCTGCCACACGTTTTTTTCCTGACTTTGTGACGCAACTGAGATGTGATTCTGGGTATTGAACAGTCTATGATATGGTCGCCCCTGGTTCCGACGCGAATATGTCTACAATGGTACACGCTCCTTATGCTACTCGGGCAATGCCCGCATAACGCCCTCAAATGCCACCAATGCCATGGCGTTGGCCGGGAACGCCCTTAAGAAGCACGGCAGAAACCCGCGCCAGTAACCCTTCCATCCCGCTTCCCTGTACACCGCAGTCGCGGCGTCCCTCCACCTAGGGAATCTTTGAACGCCATCCTTGAGCCCGCCGCCAAGGGGGTCCGTCATGATGCGCTGCTTGATCACATCGGACGGGTAACTCGTCAACCAGAAGACCTGCGCGCTCAACCCGCCCGCCCAGAAATTCACCGCCGGCGCGCTAAGCTTTGTGTTCTCCTTGAAATATTTCGAAAAAACGTCGTAGCTGCCCCACCAACAGAAAAAGAAGCCCCTGAACAGCAGCGTCGCGCTCAGCCCATGGTACACACCCTTCACGCCGTGGTGCGCGTAGATCTTGCGCAGGCAATCGACGGGGCCGCTGTACAGCCGCTCGGCCTTGTTAGCAGCGTACTGGATCTGCAGACGCGCCTTGATGTGCTCGACGGGCGCCGCAATGAAGCTGACGGTGCTGCCGGCCATGATGCCCGCAAGGCCGTGGCCGTACGACGGCAGTTTGTCGACGGTACCGACGCGGAAGAGGCGCTCGGCGAGGAGCCGGCGGTACACGGTCAAAGAGCCCAGCATCACCGAATCCATGAACATCCAGCCCACCAGCGGAGGTGTCGCGCCCTTGTACAGGCCCGAAACGCCCTCATTCCGTAACGTCTGCGCGACGCATTGGAGGGGCCCGCTGAAGCGCGATGCGTCTGTTGTCTGAAGGCGCACTTTGATTGTGTCGAAGGGGTGGCCGACTTCGCAGCGTCAATAATTGGGAGCTTTCGACTCGGGCAGTGGGGGATATCGACAGACCTGTAAGTTTGGCTATTCCGGAGAACACACCGGCTACGAAACCTTTGTAGTTCTTGACCACCGCCTTGGGCTCTTCCCTCACGTCTGCAGCCATGGTGTCTGAGTGAGGAGGAATCGCTGTGAGATCGCTGGCAGCGGACATCGGATCCGATTTTAATTCTCAAAGTGTGGCCACTTCGAGACGGACCAGCGGGGAGTTCCGAGGGGCCTGGTGCAAGAAGAGAAAAGTCCCTTCTATCGGCAGTGTTTGAACCTTACACGAAATCCATCACAAGTGAGTCGAGGTGAGGATATGGTGTGCCTGGTCTTCATGAATCATGAAGCTCACTGATTCTCGCTAAGCAAAAAGGAGCCGATTCCGGGGACAGCGGGGGATCCTGTAATCGCTTCCAGACCCGCTATGATTGGTTGAGCAAAGCTATCTGGGCGTATTCTTGCATGGGGTTCCTTTCTGCAGGGACTCTCTGTCGGCATCACAATTCTTTGCGCGCCTCGGCGAACACACCCCGACCCTAAGAAGCTCTCAATTTGAGTGTATTGCGAACTGTGCACCCCGACACAGCACTTATCGTGTTACGGTGTTCATACGCCAACGTTCGGGTTCTCTTCAATTTGCGATGCCAAATTTATCTACCTCCAGCTGACTACTTCTGCAACATCCCGAGATCTTCATCTAACCCACACCCTTTGATCTGTTTCGTTCTCCAGCCAGGCACCTCGAAGCCATAGTCCCACGAATGGTAATCCGATATTCCCAACTTATATACCCTAGTTGTCGCGGACCTTGGATGAGCCCGCGAGGTTAGCATCATCCTTACCTCGATGTCTGGAGCATGAGTCGCAACCTGGCCAAGCTCCCTGATGAAAGAAACGTGAATGTTTCCGGGGATAGCCTTTTGCTGCGACAAGGGGATCTCTACTCGCAGACGGAAGCTTTGCATGCTCCTCCATGTGGCGAGCATCTTGCAGGCTGCCGCCCAGCGAGGGAGGATCTTCTTTCTGGACGAAGGCTTGAAGGCATCGTTGCTGCTGAACTTGAAGTCGAGTGAGACTTTGTTTAGCCGTTCTGTAAGATCGTTGGCTAGTCCTTTACCTGACACCTTGTCGAAGAAGGCCTCCAGGGCTAAGAAGTCTTGGAAGGCAAAGGACTGATCGCAATGAGGCGCAACGTCTTCGTACATGCGGCGACACGCGAGCAGAAGAGGTAGCGGGTAGACAAGCTCGTCATGAGGGCGGCGGTAGCGTTGCTTGTGTCGATTCAGCGTGAGCTCTGATCCTATGGAACTCGCCGCATGGTATGTAGTCGCGCGCCTCGCTCTAATCTCAGCGCCGTTGTCTTCAAATAGTCCGTTGCAGACTACCCGGCAAAGGCGGCCTTTCACACAGGAAGAATCTCCGACCTCGTTGCAAGAGGCCCTGCCATTGACATCTATGTATATGAGTTGCGGTAAATGGATACGAGGATATGCGCTGTCGTAGATGTCCATGCGAATATCCCAAGGGAGCTTGAAGAAGGGTGATTGCTCCTGCGGGTCTGACGGCTGAGCTGGAGCTAGCTCGCTGGCCTCGCTCTCGCTGGCCTCGCTCTCGCTGGCCGGGGATATCTTCGCCATCATGACTGAGTTTCCACGGCCTCAGATGCTCAAGAGAGAAAAACGAAAAGTGTATCTGACTAAAAACTGCTAACCGAATGAGCATTGTATCAAGAGAGTGAATAACTAGAGGTAGCCAAGAGAGAAGCCGCGAATTTAGCTATCGTTCCTGCGGCGCAGTACGGCAGGACGGCGAGGCCAACCCAAGACTTTGGGCCTGGAGGTATTAGACATATTATCGAGTGACAAAGTAACAACACTAGTAGCTTTAGTACGCAACTGAGATATTGGCCCCGAATATAGACATGATGACGGGGTGATTGGAGGGTATGTGAATTGGCCTCAGTGCCTAGCAAGTGGTGGTGGCTTGAGCATGGAGTAGCAGTCAACGGATCTAATCGGATTCTGGTAATCAGCAGTATATATGCGTTTAAGTAAGATAAACAGGGATATGCATCAATAAGGATGAGCAGGGTCTCCTCGTGAAACGTAATATTTGGGCGGGTAGGGGTCTGAAGCTCCCTGGCCGAGCTCCCGGCGCTGACGTCACGTGGAGTGCACAATCACTTGAACACCTGCTCATCCCACCTAACAGCCTTGGGACGTTTGATCGAATTGTTCTACAACTTCGAGGCGGCCCAAAGATCCAGACCTCGAAATCCACGCCTTACCCCAAAGTCGAGCCGCCACAATGAAAGCAATTTACGCCGTCCCGGCGACACTGGCACTGGTCTACCGAGCCTGGGCGCATCAATCCCTCACCCCCGCAGGCATCGTTGCCGCCGTTATCACAGCTATCGCCCACGCCTACCACCCATGGAACCTGCCATTCGCGCTGCTCTGCGTATTCTTTCTCGCTGGAACAAGAGCTACGAAGGTATGACAAATGCCCCTGTTGAGAGGAGATTACGTATTCTGACTCTTTCCTCAGGTTAAGCACGATGTCAAAGCCCAGATGACAATGGCTGCCCGAGGCACGCCAGGAGGTGAAGGAGCGCGCACCCACGTCCAGGGTAAGTCTTGTTGTCGCTAATGATCACTTTACCGTATTTTTCCTGACACGTGAACTCCAGTCTTTGCCAACTCGCTGATGGCGTCATGCCTCTCTCTCCTCCACGCGTACCAACTTAACAAGCGAAAGGCCGCGATTTTCGACTCAACAACCTCGAACCCGTCTGGTACACTCTGCTACTCTTGGGGCGGTGATCTACTCGTTGTTGGGATTATCGCGAACTACGCTGCCGTTGCGGCCGACACGTTCAGCTCGGAGCTGGGAATCCTGGCCAAAGGAGAGCCCCGTCTGATCACGTCCCCTGTCTTGCGCAAGGTCCCGCGCGGCACGAACGGCGGCGTCACTCCCCTTGGTATCGCCGCTGGCGCACTTGGCTCCATGATTATCGTCACGGCCTCCATGATATTCCTTCCCCTCTGCGGAGACGACAGCGCCGGTAAGGTCGACGGCGGCATCTCGGCGTGGACGACCCAGCAGAGATCCACCTTTATGTTGGGAATGACGCTTTGGGGCGTCCTTGGAAGTCTCCTGGACAGTGTGCTCGGTGCCGTCTTCCAGCGCTCCGTCAGGGACGTGCGGACCGGCAAGATCGTCGAGGGCGAGGGCGGAACCAAGGTCCTGATCTCCGGCGACGCCTCTGACCACGCCGACAAGAACCAGAAGCGCGCAGTCCTCAAGGCCGCGGCGCTTAATGGAGAGGGCAAGCGTGCTGTTGAGCAGATGCAAGAAGTTGGTGGTGTGGAAACCCCTGAGACCAGCGACTCGAAGAAGAGGTACGACCCCGAGGACAAGCACCGCAAGCCGACCATGGGTGATGCGAAGCCCTCGCGAGTAGTGGAGACGGGATGGGACCTGCTGGACAACAACGACGTGAACTTCCTGATGGCTTTCACCATGAGCTTGGGAGCCATGGGCGTCGCCAGCTGGTTTTGGGGTGTGCCGATCGAGACAATTCTCGACATTTAGATTAGTAATATATACTCCTCTTCTCCTGTTCTCTTTATGCCCTTTGCTAGGTAGAGGATGACAGTGAAGTATCATGCGTGACGGCATGAATAAAGATCATGTCCGACTTTTGGGAATATTGCGGCATCTGTGACCGTTCGTTCTGCTTGCTAGTCATGTCAATCTCAGATGCAACTATTAGGGCAATGTCAAGTACATTGGTAGGAACAGTGAAAAAAAGACAGAAATTAGACCTTGAAAGAGTGTCTCGCACGGCACCGTTTCTTTTTATCAGTTTAGGTTGTTCCGCAACGAAAGGTTTCCGACTTGGAAAGAAGACGTTCGATCTGGGGAAGTATGACTCCTTCTTCCGACGGACCCTCGAGCCTTTTCACAGTGTATTGAGGATGTCAAGTCCACAAATTCAAACTACTCTTTCTGAAGCTTTGATCGTTTTCTCCCTCAGTTGGTTCCAGCTTTCAATCATTTGCCGAACGTTTCCTACTCGGGATCGTGCTCTTAGACAACTCGATGAACTATTGTCGGGCAGGCGGGGGAAGGGCGTCAAACGCCCAACAATCTATACCCTCCTGTCGAAGGTTACTTCCTAAAGCGAATTGAGTTCCGATAGCCCGTTTCTATAGAAGCGGCTGGGGGTCATGCCGTGCAGCCTGTGTTGACAGAACGCATGCAATGCTCGTGGACTCCGAAAATCTAATCGTACTGATACATCTGGCCCAGCATCGACCACTAACGTGTACTCATCGACTAGAGAATACGCCAAAGCCACCATTCTAGGCCTACAAATCAGGGGGAATTTTTATCATTGGCATCTTGCAGTCCGTCTGGGCCGTACCAGAGGCGTCTAGACGATTGCTTTGCCACCAATCACCACGATCACGGATGAGGGTCAGGGAGCGGCTTGCAGTAACGCGCTTCGATGGCCACAAGCCTTTGATGAGAACTGCCAACAAGCTCGGGAGGCATTTCAGTCCAACCTCACTACTACTTCAACGCCTACAGCACTGCGCCCAAGCAATCGCTGCCGCATGGTCTGCTCCCCCGGGGGTTCTCACTCGGCAGAACATCAGATCTGTTGGGTCATCTTGCCAGCGCTTCAGCGTTGCCCCCCAAAATTTGACTGCCTCACAGCGCAGCTTGAACTTTATACACAACTCAGGGAGAAATGATTCGAAGTCAGGGTACAAAATTCCTTTGATGATGTACTACAAGTGCCTATCCTCCCACATACCATATTCTTCTACAACTATTTCCCTTTTCTGGGTGATTCCTCCACTGCCAACTCTCGAACCCCTCGACAAGACTGCACTGCACAACTCGAATGTGCAAGTCTCCGCACCCCTCAGCCATAGCACGAAACGGCAGGGCGGAAGAATCAGAAAGAAAAAACACGCAGATTTCCCAACGCCAAGCCAAAAGAGCAATGCTATGCCTTACCTTTCTTTTTCGCTACGCGAACTCGCTCTGCTCCCTCTCTCCATCTAGTATAAACCCGGACCATAAAAACAAACAGTCAGAGACGGCGGGGGATCAACTCGCCCAAAGAAATAAGTTTGGTCCATTCTCCCATAATCTTTCATGCTCATGGCGTTTCGATCATCTTTCATTTGGCGTTGGCCGACTTGTGTGACTCCAGAACGCCGGCCAGCGTCTTGGCCAAGTCTTCGGTCTTGACCTGCACCATCCACGTCTCGAGACCGTTGCCGGCCTCGTTGGAGGTGGTGAGCTTAACGTACTTCTTGTCCGCCTTGTAGGTTTCGCCGGGCAGGACGGATCGGTTCAGCACCACATGGCCACGGGGCTCCGCGCGCAAGAGCATGCGAACAGCGCCGGTGTTCTTGTGCTTGAGCAGACGGAATGGGCCAACACCCTTGGTGGACCACGGGCTCTTGTTCTTGGGCTGGTCATCGCCGCTATCCTTGTCCTCCTCGGACCCGGCAGGGATGAACTTCAGGATCTTGGCGCGGACGTCGTGGACAACCATCTCATCTTCCTCGCCGGGACCGCCCTCGGTGAGCTTGAGCTGCTCGTGAGGCTTGCCCTCGGCATCGTCACCATCGCCACTGCCACCAGCCTTCTCAGCTTCCGCGGCCGGCTCGGGGGTTCCGGTGGCAGGGGTGGTGGCTAGGCTAGAGGCGCCGCCAAAGTTGAAAGGCGAATTCGTTCCGGTGGTTGAAGCACCGGCCGGAGGCTGCAGATTGCCGAACATGCCGGAGGCAGGCTGAGCGGGCTTAGAACCAAAAAGGGTGCTCGTGGGCGCCGAGGTCGATCCTCCGAACAGCGGTTTTTGAGAAGTAGGTGCAGAGGAATTGGCGGATCCGTTCGAGGCACCGAAGGCGAAAGTGGGAGTCGACGCTGCGGGAGCCGCAGGCTGAGCAGGAGCACCGCCTCCGAATTGGAAGGGGGTGTTGCTCGACGGCGCAGCCGAAGACGAACCACCACCGAATTGGAATGGCGAAGAGCCGTTGGAAGGCGCAGAGGATCCACCAAAGTTGAACATGCCTCCAGACGAGGGAGCCGGGGTGGAATCAGACGCACCTCCGTTGTTGGATGCGAAGGGATTGTTGAAAGCCTGACCGCCACCACCGGCGCTGAAGGTGAAGGATCCACCACCACCAGAGCCAAAGCTTGGAGGACCACTAGAGCCTGCGTTTGTCTGGGGTGCAGGTGCAGCACCTCCGAACGGGTTGGATGGAGGCGCGCTCTGGTTTCCTCCAAAGTTGAACATGCCGCCTGATGGCGCCGAAGGTACAGAAGGGGCATTGAATTGCTTCTTGGATGGCGGCTCATCATGCTTCATGGGGCTGCCGCCAAAAGGAGAGTTAGCGGCTGGGGCGGACTCCACCGGCTTGCTGGCGCCGAAGCTGAAGACGGGTGCCGCGGGGGCAGAAGCGGTCTCAGGTGCCTTGGAAGCTTCGGTGGGCTTAGCACCAAACAGGTTGGAGGTACCTGATGCCGGCGCGTTGTTGCCGAAGAGGGGGTTCGACTGGAAAGGAGTCGAAGTACTCGAAGCACTTGCGCCAAACAGGGGCTTGGCCGGTTCAGCGGCAGACGCCTCCTGAGGCTTACCGCCGAAGAGCGTCGAGGACTGCATGACAGAGCCCGCAGGCTTGTCCTGGGCACCGAAGAGGTTCGAAGCCGGGGCCGGGGCCTTGGCCTCTTCCACCTTGGGAGCGGAAGCACCGAACGCGAAAGTAGGCGCAGCCGCCGGCTTAGAAGGCGCCTCATCCTTCTTGGGCTCCTCCGATGGCTTGGGCTGGAATCCAGAGGGAAACCCACCAAAGGGGGACTTGGCAGGAGGCTGCGAGCTATTTTCCTTGTCAGACTCTGCTCCCGTATCCTCCTCAGATCTGGAACGCTTCTCGGGCTTGGGCTTGTCGTCCTGCTTGGGAGCACCAAACAGATTAGAAGCGGGCGCTGCAGGCTTAGCACCAAAGATGGAGCTGGATCCATTTGTAGACGCGCCGAAGAGACCATTGCTGGCCGAAGCATTGGCATTGAACTTGATCGGAGAGTTGGGGTTCCAGGTCGCGTTAACTGGGGCCGGCGCGATATCCTTGCTCGAAGCAAACGGCGTCTTGTCAGCCGCCGGCGCAGGCTCGGCTGAGTCCGCACGGAGGGGCTGACCATTGTTACCCTTGCTAACGCGGTCGAAAAGGCTCTTGCCAGGCGTGCTTTCTCTGGCATCGGACGAGGTGCTAGAAGGACCAGTCGCGGCGCCACTGGAAAACAGAGGCTTCTTCGCACCAAAGGGGTTCGAAGCCAGTTGGGCCAAAGGTGTTTCGGCGCCACCACTGGCGGCAACACTGGGCTCGTAGCTCTGCTGCCCGGCTCCCTGCGTCTCCGCCTCATCGTCAGAGTCGGTTTCACTCTCACCATCAGCCTCCACACCGCTGTTCTTCGCAGAGCTGGCATCGGAGAGATAACCAAAGATGTTGGATGGCTGAGCAGGCTTGAGGTTGGCTTCGAGAACGGAGCGAGAAAGGTTGTTGGCAGCAGCCTTCGACACGCCGGCGAAGGGGTTGGGCTTCGCCTCTGCAGGCTTCGGGGCCGACTTCGGGGTCGAGGCGGGTCCCTGGTTGTTAGCAACCCTTTCGAACATGCTCTTGGTTGCGGAGGGCGTTGAAGTTGACTTCTGCAACTTGCTCGGCTGGTTCTCGTCCGACTCGTCGGCCACGGTTGCCTTTCTCTTGTTCCTGGTCGCAGCTGGGGTAGCCGGCTCTTGCTCCTCCTCTCTATCCACAGCACGTCTCTTGTTGTTTTTGTTAGGAGAGGCAGTCGAAAGTGCCGCGTCCTTAGGAGTCAATTGATCCTCAGCCTTGCGCTTGGAACGGGTGGTCTGCCTCGAAGGGCTGGCGTCCGCAGCGTCCTCCTCAGGCTCGGGCAGGTTGTGAGCGGTTCTCCACTTCTTCAACACCTCCTCTGAGGGCTTGACGTTCTTGAACTCGTAGAGGCCGTATCTGAGCATAATCAAGCTTCGACTCTTTTCAAACTCCTTTGCAAAATTCATGATGTTGAGCTTCCAGTCCTTCTTGTTGAAGATCTCATTGGCAGCATATTTGAGGCGGCGGAGATCCAGGACGCAAAAGAGCTGGCGCCGCTGCAAGTCATCGTACTCGGGGGGAACAAGGTGGCCGAGGTACTGGTCTGCATACACGGTGCCCTTAGCTTCGAGCTCGGGGGGGATGTCTCGCGCAAGTGCTTCGCCGGAGAGTTCGGGAGGCGGAGAGGGAATGCGCATATGGAAAAGGTCGGCCGACGTCGATTTGGCAGACATGCCTCGCGGAGTCGCCTGGGCGATCGTCTCTCGGTACACCTTTTGCGAAGCTGGGGTCGCGCCAGGCGCGAAGACCTTCTTGGCGGTGGTCGCAGGCAGACTCGGCGCGAAGGGGGTAGCGGCCGGGCTCGCGCTGATGGAAGAGGACCGAAAGAGGTTGTGAGCGGTGGAAATAGTGCTCGTGTTGAGGTTGCTCGAGGACACCGGGTCGCGGTTCAGGACTCTCTGAGATGGAGCAGTCTGGGGAGTACCCAGTCGCTTGTTGGGGTTCAGAGGCGAAGCTTGGTAGCTTCGGTTCGCGAACTTGAGCGACGGGCGCGGCCGCGGGGTGCTGTTTCGGTGATCCATGATGAAGAGCGAGAGGGAAAGATCCGGTTTTAGGATTCTAATTAGTCCACGGAGATGGGGAGGGTGTCGGTCGACTCGGTCTCGGAAGGAGAGTCGCGTCTCGATTCACGCAGGATTCGCGGACAAAGCGACCAGGGATGGGAGAACGAAAGCAGGCGCTGCAGCGGGAAGCGCCTACTGGTGGGTGGGTGCGAGTAGATGGAAAAACTCGAAAAGCAATGAAGCGTCGAAAGCAACAGAAGGCAATAACGCAGCGATCAGGGAAGCTGATGCTGGATGGCGCATCAAAGACGCCTTGTTGGTGGTTTGGCTGGAGGAACCACACGAAGATTTTGGTGCAGGATGTTTTTTTTGGTGTGGCACGTCCGGGCGACGGGGGACGGGGCCAGCTGTTGGAAAAGAAAAAAAAAGCAGGCCACGGTGCAGGGGCGAGCACACCTCGACGATCCAGCGTCAAGGCTGGGAGGGTCCACTTTTCTGCCGTCACTCAACCTCAGGCAACTGTGACCGCCTTCAACGCGAGTTGGCTGCTGCCGCTGGCGGCAACACATAATTACTGAATGAAGTGCGACGCGACAGGGAATAGCTGGATGAATGGTTGGTTGGTTTTCGGCGCTTACCATTCCTTCTGGTACTGCCTTTGGTTCCTCATTACTCTCAGTCAGGTCCCGCGTCACGGTGTCCAGCCAAAATCACACTTCCGGACAGCTCAACGAATAGCCAGGGTGTCGGAAAGGTACGTACCAACTGCCTTCTACTCCCGTTGCTCTGCTAGCCATCTGGAGATCGGAGCGTCTGCTAGTCCGGGCTTCTCCCATCCCCGTCTGCTGAGTCAGCCCAGGTCATTCCCATCGGATGGATGCAGTGCAACGCCCTCTTCCAGAGCTGGCTGCACTCCTGACCTCTCTGCATCAGCACCGAAGGACTTGAATGGCCGATGCGCCTGCTACGTACGTGACTGAAACCAGGGAAACTCCGTCCAAGTTGCAGTCTCGTTCTGGGGTTCCTACAGCGTGCGCCTCAGGATGCGCCTCAGGCTGCCCCTGTACATTCATCTGGCTTGATTGGATGGCACCCCCCTCCTCAGACATGTCCAAGGCAGTGTATACTACCTATTTGGGTGTCGACTGGTCATTGAAAGCTTCGACTGCCGACTCGGTGGTCTCGTGCGATGCCCTACAACACACCTGGATGAAGCCGGTTTTGACGGCCGGAAAACACGTGAAGTTGGCGGCGCCGGCTCTCCGGCCCTACTGGGTCTCCTGACTCGGGCCGGCAATGGTCGGGAATCTCATCGACTCAGCTCCAGCACCGTTGAATGCGGTCAAAGAGACGGAAGCACGTATCTGTCAGCAAGCGCATCGGATGTCCGCCACGGATTAGATGCACCGGCTTATGGGTTTTGCGGTCGTTGTTTCAGGCTTTTTTGCAAATCACGGAGCGCTTCGTAGGCCGCGAAAGTTGTTACCGAAAGATAGCTTCACGGGCTGTCACATGCTTTTGGACGGCGGCGCAATACCCAGGCCATCAACCGCAAGCGCATTGTGAATCGTGCCAACGCAGTACATGACTTCCTGAGATGATTATTTAACATGCAAGATAAATGGTCATATTCTCATTTCCTACGGCAACGCTACGTTTGGCGCGCATCCGGGGCCAGCAACCTGAGGCTGATCCAACTGGTAGGTTATGGTACAGGGTATTACCGACAACGCAATGTCCACCGCGATGCATTTACAACTTGGCCTTAGACTGGGCCTTCTTCAGGATGGGCTCCATCCGGGTAGCCTTCATGACGTCGCCCTTGATCTTGAGCTTGCCGGACATGAAGAGCTTCTGGGCGTTGGCCTTGCCCTGGACGAGGTTGCCGAAGTCGGAGTCGGACAGAGACAGGGTGACTACGATAAAGACGACGTCAGGCCAAGGTTCAACAGCATACTGCACTGCGCCAAATACATACCGGTGGGCTTCTCGCCAGTGCCCTTGGCAACCTGGCCCTTCTCCTTGAGATCAATGTGCCAGCTGTCGGTCTCGCCGGCCGAGTTCTTCAAAGTGAAAGCAAAGATGGCGTTGCCCTGCTTGATAGCGTCCTTGCGGTCGGGCTCGCTGGAGCCAAGCGCATCGTTGATGGCGTCGAAAGCGGCCGAGGAAGGGAACTTGTCTGCAGAAAGACACAATCAGCATTGAGCGACGACGAAGAAACCGAGGCGGCCGGGCGCCAGGTGCCTACCGTTGGCGAGACCCATGATGACTGTCTGGTTAGGAAGTGTTTAGTGGGTTAATTGGAGTGTACAGAATACAAATGTTTGGGTGCAGGAGATCGCGAAAGATTACCGAAACGCGGGGGATGGCCGGATAGTTAAATACTGGAAAGAAGTCAACGGTAAGCCGTGCGTCGGAGGTCGGGGCCCTTGTCGGACGGAGTAACAAAGCGAAAGAAGAGGTACCTCGAAAGCTGGATGACGCTCAGTTGTCGCATGTGAACCTCGGCGATTTAGCTCAGCGTCATGTGCGCGAGCGCGCGCGCCCCCAGAGCGGATAGACGTGGGACCCCACACCCCAAAGAGACTGGTGCTGCAGACTGTGGACCCCCAACCCCAGTCCACCAGAGCCATGGTTGGTCCACTGGAATGCGCCCGATGCGTCCATTGAACTGCAGTCCGACTGCTGGAGAATTTGCGCTGGGCACTTCAGTTGCAGGCAAGCAGGAGTCGGCTACCAGACGCGGCGCACCCTAGCGTGGACCAAGCCTCTCTGCCATCCACCACTGATGACATTGCCATTGACATCTGGATTCTGGAACTTCCATTCTCCATTACGCATTGCGAGTCGCAGGCAGCGGTGCGGGCAAGCCGGACCGCCGTGGCACGCTCTACCTTATTTTGCTTGAATTGCCGCTTCCAATCTGCGAGTCGTTGACGCCACATCATGCTTTGTGTCTCGACCAGCCATCGATCCCGACTCCCAATGGCGGCTGATCTCATCCAATGTCATGCATCTGGCCTGGTCCCCCCACGAGCGCCTTTTAAGCCACTGGGTATGGCTCCAGACTTTTCTCTTCAACCAAGTTCTTTCGGCATTGTTTCGCGAAGACCGAGGCACTAACAGAAACCACGAGGCAAAAGGTTGAGCAACTTGATTGACGGTCCGAACAAGGCGCGACAGGCAAGACAAGACAATCCCGACTTTATGGTCCATTCGTCACATACAAACAAGCTTCAGACCAACCGGCACTCGGGCGAATCGCATTCCGCATTCGGTCTGGGTTTTATGCCTTGTTGGTTCCTACGACTACACGCCACGATCTTGATCGCTGCCCCTTATCGATGGGGACCCAATGCTCCAGATCCCAACAATCATCTCATGGTTTATTGACAGCAGCCGAGGGAAGTCTGATGAGGTGAAGCAGGGGGCCGATGCCAGAAATACTCTTCGGCCGAATTGGGCAGCACTGACGAGAACGAGTCCGAGTGCGGTAATGCGCTGTAACAAAGGACCAAGACCAGCTACAAAGGAACCTCGGCTGGAAGCAATCAAAAAAAAACCCTGGACACGAATGGGTCGACGTTTCGTTTTTGACAGTTCGTCCGACTACACACATTCGGACCCCAACTAACGATTCGCTACATCGCTACATCGACACGGGCTTCCTCCTTCGTCTATTCGTGCCAGGACATGCAACCCCTGTCTGAAGCCCAGAGTGAACGTCAGTCCTCAACTGCAGATCCCCTTGCACGGCGCACAACCAGCCGCTCCCATAGCCCTTCAAGCGCCCGAGTCCCTCAGATACGCGGCAACGACGCCGCCCCACGACCCCGTGTTATCGCTCGCAAACACCTCCCATACCACACCGCCCGTCTTGTCGTACAGCAGAGTCGTGCTGCTCTTCGTGCTCAGGCCGAACCAGTACGTCGACTTGGCGCCGTCGGCGAAGGCCTGATTGGTCATGCAGTTGCCGCCCGTGTTCTCGCACTGCGCGTTCTGCCACTGGTTGTCGTTCATCTTGTTGAAGAACACCCACAGCGCCGACCCGTGGATCACAACCTTGGAGCTGCCCGTCATGTAGTGGCCCCATGACCGGAAGCAGCGGTCGTTGTTGCCCTGCCCTTGAGCCGCACAGTTGCTAAAGTCCGGGTCTCCATAGGCCGGCTTGACGCTCCAGGGGCTCGGGGCTCTCTGCGGCGTTCCCTCCCCCTGCCAGTAGGCGCTCTCCGTCTGTTCCAGGGAGATGTACACGTTCTGCGCGTTGTGGAGGTTGTATTGATACAAGACACAATGCTCGAAGCTGGTTCCCACAAGCCACGTGGGCTTGGTGCTCTCGATGAGGGCACCTCGGCCGACGGCAATGTTTTGCGCGGCGCCGCCATCGAGCGAGTGGTCAGCTACCCAGCCCCAGACGTTTTCTAGGTAGGCAGAGGCACTGGAAGTGACATGCATCAGCGCAAAGGCGGCCTTGCAGGCGGCGGGGTCCGCGCCGCCGCAGTTGGTGTTGGTGAGCGAGTGCTTCGTGCCGCCGACGCGGAAGACGCTGCTCCAGATGCCGACGTCGCCGGGCTTGGATCCGGCCATGTTGATCTGCACGAGAGTCGCGCCCTGTTGGACGTCGGCGACCTCGACTGTGATGTCCGTGATCTGGGCGACGCCCGTCTCGCCGGGGTTACCGACCTTGAGGATGGGTTGAGGGTCGTCGGGGTTCCACCATCGCGACCCGAGGCCTGCCAACGTTAGCATTTTTTTTGTTTTTGTTTCTGAGCGAGGCAGACGTTTCCGAGCCAAGCACATACCGTTGAAGATGCTGAGGGTCTCGCCGATCAGTCGCGTTCCAGGAGGCACGTAGATCGTCTCCTTGGTAAGGTAAATGCCCTGGGGTACGAAGATGATCTTGCAGCCCTTGTACTTCTGCAGGATCGCGTTGATGTTCGGTCCATCATCGTGGCTGTTGTCTCCGTAGACAGGGTATTGCGGGTCACCCTTCAGGCTGACGAACTGGTCCAGAGCATACTTCTCATACTGAGGCAGCGGCGCAGTGAAGTACCTATCCCCCGACAACAGCGCAGCAGGCCGCTCGATAGGATACGTCGTTCCGCGCTGCAGGTTGTTCGAGTTGACGTACCCCATGACCCACGTCTGGCCTGCCGGGACCGAGCCGGACCTGAGAGTCGACCCGTCGCTCGCCGACTTGACAGCCGTCGCGCCAGTGACCTGGAAGTTGTCGATGACGAGCGAGTTCTGGCCGTACCCCGTCACCAGGTTGTTGACACCGGCGTTGCAGGCGCTGACACTTGAGTCCACGAGCGAGACGACGCCCGCCGTGTTGCGGCCCATGTCGATACCGAAGTTGCAATTGGCAAAGGTGGCGCCCTGCACGACGGCGACGTAGACGTGGTCCACCGAGATTCCGACGCTGCAGCCGTTGAAGGAGAGGTTCTTGAACTGGTACTGCTGGCCGTTGACCTTGATGCCAGTGGCGCCGCCCTCGAATTGCTAATCGCTCGTCAGCTCATCTCGCTCACTCTCCTCGAGGAGTTTTCAAGGGACACTAACACTGTCGCTGATCAATATTCCAGAACCACCAGCGTTCATCGTAATACCGATGTGGCTCGAGAAATTAGGCATCCTGACCTTGACGTTCGACAGAGAGCACCCCTGCGAGACGCTCCAGTCGATGCCCACGGCTTGCACGCCCGTGCCGATCTCGGTGGTGTCGACGACGACGTTGCGCAGCGCCATGTAGAAGTTCTTGGTCGCCGACCCGTCGCCCTGGTGCGAGTCGTAGCCGTTGATGACGGGCTGGGTGCCGAGCGCCGGGTCGGCGATCAGCACGGGCGGGTTGAGGGCGTCGCCGACGAGGTAGGTTGTCACGAGCATCTGGATCGGCTTCTTGATGCGGTACCGGCCCGGCGGGATGTAGACGTAGGCCGGGCGGGTCGTCACGGTGTTTCCTGTGCGGCTCCATGCTGGGATACCGTCAGTCGATTTGTGTCCCCCATGCTCGGACCCCAAAGTCTTCGTAGGTCTCTTGGGTACATACCTTCGATGGCAAAGTTGAAGGCATCAGACGAGTCCTTGACGCCGGTGTTGTCGGCGCCGTACTGCACCGCCGTGCGGTAGTACTGGAACGTCGAGTCCGAGCTCGTCGGCGCCGTGCCGTTGTGGCCGATGGCGGCGCGCCACCAGGTCGACGGACTGCTCTCGATAGGGCCGGAGCACGTCTGTCGGGACTCGAGGATGCTCGCGTCTACGTCCCGAGCGTCGTGGGAGTAAGGGTGGGCGGTGACGGCCCCGATGCCAAGGACGGCGAGGAGAGGGAGCAGCTTCATTGTGGCTTTTGTCCTCTTCTGTGGGCGGATGAGCTAGAGAGGCCTCCATTCTCACAACCTGGAAGAGCCATGACGCAGTATTTATATTGATGAAAGTTGTGAGGCTTGCTGCCTACTCATCGCCATCAAACAACCACCGTGTGCAGTTCCAGGCCAGCTAGCTGGCTAGTGAGTAGGCTAGTTCACCTCCTAGGGGAAAAAATAAAATAACTCCCCCTGATAGCTTCCTGCGTGTGTCTGAATAATCGCCCAACCCGCTCAATTCCGCAACTGCAGCAAGGGTTCGAGGTCCAGAGCCGGGCCCCAGCAGGATCCACCACGGACGGGATGGGTTCGTTGAGAAGTCTTAGGTGAGATTTGTAAAATTGCACATGGCTTCTAGGTTGTCCCCCCCTGACGAGCCTTAGCTTGAATGTAATAGCCAATTTGAGTGGAGTTCGACGCAAAACACATGGCTATCTCCTGCGGGTATTTGCTTGTTCCAAGCAGCCTCTCTAGGCACCGAGATTTCGGGGCGACAAGGGGGGTTGCAGGGTTGCGGGGATCGTGCAGTAAAAGCCGGAGCTGGATTGTGGTAAGGGGGGGGGGGGCTACATACCCGGTCGGGCAAAGACAGAAAACCTGAGAAAGGCTATTTTAAGGCGCCGGAAACGCAGGTACCCACGTGAGCGACTTTTCTCGGGTTATTGCCTGCTGCCGTGGGTGTGCGGATGTGAGTGGTGGGGTTTGACCAAAGTGTCTTGTGATGTCGGATTAGGCGGTGCGGCGGAATTTGACCGTTGTTGATGCTGACACATACCCTTGAGGAGATCCTAGGTTAGGTGGTTTGGCTACTGTGAGGTTACAATATCGATCCTGGGAGTTGTGTTGAGCCAATAGCGATTGTATGCTCGTTTATGTATGATGACTGTGCCGTTGATGTCTTGATTGCATGGAGCAAAGGTTGCGGGGAGTTGCACGGAGTCGACGGGCTTGGTCGTAGATTCATCCAGAGGGGCTCATTTGAGATGAGTGCATCAGAAGAAGCCTATTGTTAAAACGCAGAAGACGGACGTTGGCGTATGGCGTACCGTGTTCTGGTTGTTTGCTTAAACGGTTCTCGGTTGCCAGCAAGTGACTGTGGTTCTCCGGCTTCATGTTGCCCATGCTTGGCGCTTTGAGAGACCAGGGGCCTTTTTCCATAACAGCACAAAACATCATCCGTGAGACTAGAGAAAGTCTGAGATCGGTTGCAGTTGGCAGGGAAGCAAGACGCAATCCACCGCTGGACCAGAACAATAAACCGAGGCAGCGGGAATGCTGCAAACCCTCTACATGTATGTCAGCTCAACCGCCCAGCCACAAACTACACGCAGTGTTTCATTTTACCCTCTGTGAGAAGCACAGTCTAGCTTGTTGCTGGGTTTGTTCGCAGTTGTATATGGAGCCACAATAGGGATCTCATCTCTGCAGAAACGTCCAACCCTCGTAGCGTAAACTTGAAGTAACTGTAAGCATATATATATATATATATATATAAACTCTGAGCAGTGATACCAACTGGATGAGCGAACAATGATAACATTGCGCGAGTATGCTATTCTAAGTAGTAGAATCAAGATCAGCAGGCCGCGCCTGGCTTGCGGCGTCATCCACTGGTGCTCACAGCTTTACCTGCGGAAACCAAAACGCCAGGTACGTACCAGGGGGCCAGAAGAGAACACCCAGTGTATTGTGGGGAGGAAGTATAACTGCATGAGCTGGATGAGATTCTCTCCTTGGGTCTTTCCAAGACCTACCGTATTTGCCAAACCTGCTTCTCAAGCGAAAAGTGTTGCTCGCATGTGCTTGCCGGTTGAGATATCACCGCCGGTAGATTCCTCGGCCTTTTAAGAATCTAATCCGTGAAACTTTCCTTACAGAAGCCTAGTTTGACGTGTAATTGCGAGCTTAGGCCTGAGTTGTAAATTTCAAATTCAAGTGGCTTCACGGCGTTGCCCTTGTAAGGCAGTCATGGTTGTCGACCCATAGCATGTAGACGTAGACGGGAAGTTACGTAGTTGATGCCGTAATGGGCTCGTCTCAAAAGGAAGTGACAGGAGGGATCTGAAATCTAAATCACGTGTTGCTTGGCTGCTTCACTTGACGGTGCACTTGCCTTGGAGAGCTAGTGAAAACGCCTCGGGCCGGAAATTGACGGCGCAAAGCTTGGAATTCACCTCCCGTCTAGGGCTTGTTTGTCTGGGGTCATTGAATGCTTCCCAAGCCCGTGACGAAACAATGGTGACAACAATAAGCGATGTACACGAGCCCCAACGGGGACCTAGATGAGGACGTGGCACTCAAGATGGACCTCGAGGAACAGGAGATATTGTAACGACGTTGCGGAAACAAACACTCCCAACCACAATCATGCCGCCCTGGCCTTTTGATGCGTGGCAATTTGATATATATGCAAGCCCCTTTTCTATATGTGCCTTTAGGGGTGTTCTTCTACCTCCAATCAACCATTCACTTACCCCCCACCTTACGCCTCGACCTTGGCCTGGCTCACATCGGGGTACACGTCAAACCTCCTCTGCGTGTTGATCGGGATATTCCTCCTCGCCTCCACAATCTTCTCCCCGTCCAGCTCCCATGCCACGATGCCCTCCTTCTCCTCCGCCTCCACCAGCACGTTCGCCATCGGGTCAATGATCAGGCTGTGGCCCCAGGCGTGGTACGAAGCGTTCACGTCCCGCGCGGGGCTGCACATGGCGACGTAGATCTGGTTGTCCACGGCGCGGCCCTGGCCCAGCAGCCGCCAGTGCATAGGCCCCGTCGTCAAGTTGAACGCCCCCGGGTACACGAGAGCGAAGCACCCCTTGCGCGCGGCGATCATGGCGAGCTCGGGGAAGCGGATGTCATAGCAGATGGCGACCGAGATGCGGCCGTACTCGGGGAGGTCGACGACCGTCACCGAGTCGCCGGGGCTGAGGACCTCGGACTCCTTGAACGTGATCTTGCCCGGGATGTCAATGTCGAACAGGTGCACCTTGCGGTGCGTCGCCAGCAGCTCGCCCTTTGGCGAGAAGACCAGGCTCGTGTTGTAGAACTTGCCCGTCTTGCCGTCCAGCTCGGGGATCGACCCGCCGACGAGGTACGCGCCGCTCTCGGACGCCATGGCTGCCAGCGCGTGGAAGCTGGGCGACTGCTCGCGCGTCGGCGGCGAGGGGAGCAGCGTCTCGGCGTACTTGGGGAAGTAGTCACACCCGTACGGCGAGTTGAAGCATTCCGGTAGCACGACAATCTTGGCGCCGTCCCGCGCGGCCTCGAGGACCTTGGCGCGCGCGTTGGCGAGGTTGGCAGGCTTGTCGGCGCCCGAAGCGAGCTGGATGCAGGCCAGCTTGACGGGCCTCTTGAGCACCGGGGAGGCGGATGCGGTCGCGGCGGCGGAGGTGGCCATTTTGCGAAAGGGCACAAGGCGGTGTGCGGAAGGTTTGAGGATGGAGGTTGTAAAGGTGCGCAGGGTCCGTAGGGCGAGGCGCATTGCTTAAGGAGTGGTTGTACGGACGGGGGCGGCGGATCGAGTGACGTTGGAAGTCAGCAATGGGGGAGGGATGGTGGGGGATTGGAGGTTTGTGAGGAGCTTGGTGGGGGAGGGCGATAACGGCGGGGTAGCTTTGCCGCACGGCGGCTTCGCAATCGGAGCTCATCCCTGCCGGAGTTCGGCAAAGGGAAAGATTTGCACACTGTAAAGCAAGCCGTGTGATTCCGCACCAGATGCACAGTGCGGGTGACGCCAAGCAGCGCCGAATTGTGTCGAAGTACGTCAATTGATAGGATATCCTTGTTGTGACTATTGCTTGTGGATCTGCTATTGTGTGTGGGAGAGTCCCCT